>OY979694.1:76926557-78126557 GCA_963855945.1 Thereva nobilitata
GGCCTATTAGCTTCGCAAAGAAATTTAGCAAGTCTTATATTCTTTGTGTGAGCATACATGTTTCACTCTCGTAGCATCTTACACAGCGAATTAGTGGGCCTTATTGTTGAATCCGCCGGCAGGGAGGTGAATGCGAATTTTACAGGTTCTGATTATTGAATCCCCCGGCGGGAAAGTGAATGAGAATTTTACAGTCGATTGTCATTTGAATTTCGAAAATGAAATATGTCACTTCATATGGCAGTTGCGCCCGGCGGATTGAAAAATCGAAACGACAAGTGAAAGTGAAACTCTTTAGCGGCGGGAATCCCAAATCCGCCGGATTCATCAATCAGGCCCAGTGTCTTAATAGCGTAAACTTCGTCTTTCGATGTATGTATTTCTCGAGATTTCAGCAATTTACGATGTGCGAAAAAGGTTTTGTTTCCGACTAGACTTCCGCTACTGATTTCTTCTAGCTCTTCGTTTTTATTCTTCACGGTTGTGCCAAGTATGCGAAATGGTCAACTACTCCTAATGTTCATTTATCGTCAACTTACTCCTGTCGTTGATCTGTTTTCTCGTGTGTGCAGCATTACCTTGGTTTTCTCCTCGTTGATTCTCAACCCTACTTCTTTAGCTGCTTCTTTAATTTTTAGGTAGCATTCCTTAACTGTTCTGACTAACCTGCCTACTATGTATATGCCTTCGGCATACCCAAAGCCTTCTACATTTAATGTAGAAGGCTTTGGCATACCCGATCACATGAGCCACCAGTGTGTAATTTGTTGAACCAGTGTGTAATTTCGTTGAATTTACGTCTTTCCAATGACAATGCTGCCCGGGCTTACGAAGTGGCCGTGCTGAATCGGTCTAGGCTGACAGAGCTGTGGTTGTAAGTTCAGTAGACGTTACTAAGTTTTTGTAACCCCAGTGCCCTGGAAGCTCCGGGGTCCTGAGGACTGATATCAGCCTTCAACGCCCAATCAGAGTATTTACATTCCTTCAACTGTTGCCAAACCAGATTTTTAGGGGAGAGATACAGAAAAGGACAAGAGAGAAGTATAGTAATATGTTCACCAGAAAATTTTGGAGTGAAAACTTAACATATGCACAAATGTGCGTCTGTGTCCAGTAGGGAATGAATGTACTGAAAAAATACTTCTAGACGTACTCACAAGTACTTACTCTGAGAAGTAGATCTTGAAGTACCTCTTAATTTCAAAGAAGTACTTTGTAATGGCTTATTAGTAATGCAGAGAAGAATGGGTTTGATGTACGTGCGTTTGATTTCGCTGTTGTGTGGGAAGAGTAAGCGCAGTGTTCAAAAACTTCGGACCACTCCGGTTTCTTCACGGTATAGCCGGTATACCGTGCGGTTTCTTTACAGGTCATCTCAGTGTCGTTTTACTTCTTATGAAAAGCGGAACAAAGTGTGTTGTATAATGAACAAATTCATGAAAAATTCCACCTCGAATTCACTAGCCGATTGTGTTCTCGCGGCGCTGAGTGACAGAAATTATCAGGATAACTTTCTAGGAGTGATTAGCAAATAGCCTTAGTTGACAACTCAGCATAGATGAACAAAAGTTTTATTGAGGGCTGAGAAAAAGCGCAGACACCATAAAGACGAAGGTACTTCACAGATGAAATTGACAGGACATCGGAAAGCAGAGCAATAAATGCAGGGAAGAAAGAATATGTCATTAGAATTTCTGGTCCGGAATTTTCCGAATTAGATGCATGAAATATATGTAAATATGTATGTATTTATTAAAGGAGTAGGATTATAGAAAAATTTAACCTAGTTTAGAAGAAGATACAGGAACCTAAACAAATGCAGTTTATTGCTGGATGTCACTGCGACTTGACGCAATACAAGTGTTTTATCGCCGGATATTTTAGTGCAGTCATTTAAGAAGCACAATATTTTGTATATTCAGTTATTTTAATTATTTCGTATAGAAAAACCAATATCTCAAATGTCAGGCCTTAGCAAACGAAATCTGCAACAATTGATAAAAAAAGAAAGGGAACAATTAGCACAGCAAATGAATGTGTGCAGTGAAAACTTGACATCAGAAGTCTTGACGTATCAAGCAGGTGGAAGTGGTGACAATGAGGATTTTGCCCCAAAAATGTTTAGTTCGAGTTCTTGTATAGTTCATTCAAGGGAAACCGCACAGTGCAGTGACACTGAAAACAACCTTTCAAGAAAACTGAAAGAATGGTTTATAAGGTTTAGTCCGTCTACGGAAAGTTTTGAGTCCCTTCTAGGTATTCTTCAATCGGAGAACCTAAATGTTTCATTCAATTACGAAAGTATTGATGCAAATACTGTTGCCCCAGGACATTATTATCATAATGATATTAAAAAGGAATTGCAGAACACAGCGCTTAAAAGATACGTTGACCAGAAATGCCAAGAAATAACATGTAAGTACTTGCTAATAAATATATATGTAATTGCAATGTAAACAAACAATTATTTAAATTACAGCCGTAAAGGCAGAGCTAAATAGAAAAATGGCGGCAATGGAAGAACAAAATAAAAAAATTCTCGATATTTTGGCGACACAAGGTGCAATGATGAAAAAAGTGAGCGGAAGCTCCCAAAAAATATCTGTATTCCCCATAAATACAATACAAGAATTGCACAGATTTGAAGAGGACATAAATGAAGATAATATGCATACTTACGTGAGTACTTCAAATATTTGCAATCCATAATCACTATTATTCACCATATTCGATTACGAAATATTAACTCTTGATTTTTCTATATCATATAATCTAGGTTCAAGCTGTTCGAAATATCATCAAAGCAAAAGGACTTTCAAGAAGCCTTGGAAAATTACTAGGGGAGGAACTGATAATAACTTATAACTATTCAGGGACACACAGTAAAGCAAATTTTTCCGATTTTACGTTAATAAATGAAGTTTTTAAAGGTAAGATACAATTATTCTTAATGCAATTTCTTAACATAAGTTTTTTGCAGAAGCGGCACAAGTAGAAAATGAATGCGATTACAGCGCTGAAATTAGAAAAGGCTTTAAACTCTCCAAGATTAATTATTTCAAAAAAAAGTGCGTGGCCAAAAAGAATCAGGAGCAAAAACAAATAATTCAGTTCTAACTAATATTATTTAAATTCTAATTCTCTATCTAAGTTCTAATTAGTATTGTTTAAATGTGGATTTTTTTTAATTTACTATTTTGATGTGTACTTGAATTGATTTTTATTTTGCTTTGTTCCAATATAATTTTAAGAAAATAATCGCTTTTTTTTCCCCCAAACCGAACCACTTCCAGAATGCATTCAAAAATTAACAATAGAGTCACTTCGATGCCCGGGCAAGATCAGAGTGTATAAGTATAAGTGCCTTATCCCAGGAAGCGGCTCTGGCAGGATGGACTCACTTCCGCATTATTCGTGGAATCTTTATGGAAGACCAGAATAAATAAAAAAATAAAAAAATGCTTGCCTCTAGCGTGGAGGCAACCGCCTGCACAAATACCACCCTCAACCTGGGGTGGTAGCACGTAAGTTGTTTCAATCGACCTCTTCATACAAAAATTCTGAATTTTTCGAGACGGTAATTGCGAAGACCACCAATTCAGTGAGTGCCAGCCATAGCACACCCATTTTAGATCGGCCCGGCAAACCAAATCCGACACCAGTCAGACAAAATAAAGTTTCAGCCGATTGTTAAGAATTACAACAAACGGCTGGCACTAAATCAAATCAATCACTCCGAGTCGCGGGAAATACAGAAAACACCTCGATCCTCTCCTAAAGAGAAGACCGAGGGAGATGCCAAAAGACCAAGGGGTCCCCCAAGAAAAAGCTTGCTGCAGCGAGTACAGCAGCGGCAGGTGGATCATAGCAGGGCCCAGAAAGGGTGCTGAGCGAGGTGGTTAGAGATCACCTGCAAGTAGCTTTGATAGACAAGAGGGCGTTGGGGACGTATCCAAACTATCAGGTGGAATCCAAACTATTAGAGATGGTGTTGGACCACATCCTCTCAGGCAAGCGAGGAACAACGCTCTGCTATGACTCCTCGGAGGTAGTCAGAGGGTTCAGGGCACTGACATAGATATGGACTGTGCATGTCAGCGATATAAACATAATTAGAAAAAACTAGACAGCTTTGGAGTTTTTTCTTCTTTCTCTAGTTTCTTTATTTTTAAAAGTTCGTTAAACAGAGGGAAAGAACCCTCACATATTTGAAAAAAATACATTTATTTAACGAAAAAACTGCTACTAAATAAAAAATAATGATGGAGAATTATTTCTATCAATTATAACATACATCTTATTACTTATTTTCCTCTAAATTCGAAAAAAAAAATTGTTGTTTACATAGAAAAGGCCTTCTTCTTCTGGAGAAAAATGGTGCCATTGAAATTTGTCCATTTAGCAGTCCATGGGTGGAGTGAATAAAAACTAAGTGTACACTTAAAGGAAACACTCCTGAATGGAGTGATTCGTTAAAAGTGAACACTCGATTTGGTGTGAATAAAAATTCTCTCATTCAAATACTATTCACTCATGGGAAATTTTAGTTCACTCATGGGAAATTTTGAGAGTAAAGGGAAACGTCATTTTTGTGAAATTAGTAGGCTAGTAAACGTGGATGGATTTATATGGAGTTTTGCTTTGGGAAAATTTATTTAGGGCCAAGTAAGGTTCTGTGGGAAAAATTTACCTTTGCGGGTTTTAGTTTGGGCAAAAGGTGGTTTTGCTGCCGAATCCGCTTTTGGGGTTTATTTAGGGCAAAAGGTGGTTCTGTGGAAAAAATTTGGCTTATGGGGTTTTTAGTTTGGCCAAAAGGAGGTTTTGTTGCGAGGTCAAGCATTTGAATGCTGAGTAGGTCAAGATCTTTAAACGGATTGAAAATTGAAAATATAAGAGGCTATTAACAGGCTAAAAACCATGCAATACTGATGCTCTTGAGGAAATGGAGCGCATGAGAAACTTACCTGCTGCTTTTTAAAATGGATCAATTTAAAAATTTCTTGGTTATTTATAGTTGTGACTAAAAAGTAAAAAATAATGTTTTCTTTGACAGTGATAGGTATACACAAGAAAAGTGTCATTGCAAAATAAGAAATGCTAGAACTCAGGCTTATCTTAAAGTTTAATGTGTATTAACAATTTTAAAATTATATTCTCGTTTAACTTTAAATATTTGAACTATTATCAATGAATTGTGTAAATTTACAGCTTTTCAAATGCATTAATAAAAGTTTGGACATCCATAACTATAATTACAATTGTCTAACTGCAACTCATGCCCAAACTTTCATTAATGCACTTGAAATGCTGTAAATTTACACAATTCATTGTTAGAGTTCAAACATTTAAAGTCAAACGAGAATATAATTTTAAAATTGTTAATACACATTAAACTTCTTATTTTGCAATGAAACTTTTCGTGTGTATACCTATCACTGCCAAATAAAAAAATAATTTTTTACTTTTTAGTGCATTTAATTTATAAAAGTTATTTATTTAAAAGTTTTTTTAATTTATTTTATTGAAATGAATGAAAAAGGTCCTCGCAACCATCCTCAAATTTTACAAGTGTTCACTCACAGGCAAACGTTAAAACTTTGTTTTATTCACATCAAAATGAAGTGTTCACTCTATATGGAGAAATGACAGAGTGAAGTACTTAACGAAACCTAACGAAGGTTATTTTTATTCACGCCAAAATAAGTGTTCACTCCAAAAAATGGAGTGAACACTTGCACTCAGTTTTTATTCACATCACCCCATACTTAATGACTCACTTTGTAAGCGTAACGATGCGTAATAATGCTTTCACTTTATATGTCAAGAGGTAACTGGTAATGAAAACATTTATATGACATATATATATCACCGGACAGCTTGTTCAATTCCCTATCGAAATATATACCTTGATCCTGGAAATTCGGATATGAGTTTTATGGATTTATGACCTATGGGCGGCTCACTGTGCACCGTAGGAATGTAGTAGCCCTCCAACTTTTATCGCTTCAGAGTTCAAACGTAAGGGTCATATACTCGAACAGCCTCCAGACCTCCTCTAACCTTTCCGATTCTCTTTTATCCTTCCAACTAAGCTTACTACTAGACATTTCACCATGACCTGAACAACAAAACAGACTGGTTGTATAAATGGTGATTCCAAGGCTTGGTTCTTCCACATAAAAAAAGTAGATTAAAGCTCCGCTAGAAAGATGATGTAAGCCAAGACGCCAAAAGCTTAAGGATGTCAAACTGAAGATATCGGGTCGGAAACGAGATTAGTGGAAGCTGCAGAAGCAAGAGAGGGGAACCGGTTCCTGGTTATAGAGCCGAATAAATAAGTCAGGTGACCGTAGCGATTATTTCACCGAAATAAACGCTCTCTTATCTCCACAGCAATGTTATCTTTAGATTAACCTGCGCGGATCATTTTCACTGCCTACAGCTATATAACATAAAATTGCAGAATTGGTTTATAAGTAGAACAACCTTTCGCAATTATTATTTCCGACGTCCTGGAACATCCAAGAGTTCAAGCGCAAAGTTTGTCACCATGTTCTTCAGCCTAACCCTCCTCCCAACTCCTAATAACCCACATACTGTAATGAATACTGAAGCATACTGTTAGTCAGTGGCGTAGATAGCGGGGGGGTCAAGGGGATCAATTCCCCCCCCCCCCCTCCATGAGCCTTATTAATTATAATAGAATTGAATAAAAGTCTTCGTATCTACGTATTTAAGTATATGTACATGAAATTTCTTAAGCACCAGCACCTCTTTTGGCATTATGTAATGTGCAATTTTGTTTTTGCGCAATTATATAAAAATTATCTAGATATGTTTTTGTGACGTCTGTGCATTTACGTATTGTCTAATTTCCGCGCTTCGAGCAGGCCGACCAATCAAGAGCCACGAAAAGGACGCTCACTATAATTGTGGACACATCGAGCACATGTAAAGTAAATACAATGAGCCAATAATATCACCTCGGCTCCTAAATACTCAAAATTTTAACGTTATAATAAATCAAGAAATTTAATCGTTTTTCCAATTTTGGGTGAAATAACTAGTAGCTATGAGCATATTTTATTCAATATTTAATATTTCGAATATTTTTTAATGTAGTAAGTAGAGTATCAAAATATGAGCTTCCTAAAAAATAGGACTAACTTTTGGCTTGGATTGTCAATTTAATTCCTCCTTTGAAGTTTATAAAAATTGCCGAATCAGTAAAAATATTAAAGTTCAAGAAAAGATTCTACGGGCAAAATTATGAAAAACTTTAAGTTATAAGTTCGGGAAAGCTTTGTACTTCATAGATTGTTCTAACTCGATACAATTTTATCGAGCACAATACACAGTACACTCATTGTCTCTGGCGAATCAACAATTCGAAGGCGTTCCTTGGAGCGTTAACATTAATTTACTCTAGTTTATAATTGAGGAGTGTCTGTTCAAAAGGGCGTATTTCCTTTTTCAACTTTTTTTTATTTTAAAACTAGCAAAAACCCGCGTGCGTTGCAACGCCTTTTAATAAAAAAACTAATGTGTGCACAGTCCGGGATAGGAAATAGGTATAATGAAAAAAATAACAAATTTGCAAAACATAATTTAGGGCACACAACTCGACTATAGAATAATCTCTCACAGTCAGTATTTCCGACCTCCTACGATATCTAAGAGTTCAAACGCAGGGTTAATCCGCACCTTCTTCAACAACCCCCCCGAACCCCCATAACCCTTAACCTATACCCCCCTAACTAAGCTCCCTGCTAGACATTGCGCCATGACGTGCAAACGACATAACGGACTGGTAGTACAAAGGGTGATTCCTGAGCTTGGCACTGCCACATAAAACAAATAAAAAAATTTAAAGTTACTTATAAAAAATGTGTTAGAACTTTTTTAAAATGCGGTGTTGAGCGCCACCTATCGGAAAAATTGTGTGCTACATGCACAACAATCACATTCAGAACACGTGCCTCACCCTGTGCGGAACTTGCCCAATAGCGTCCTCAACATTTTGTTCCCATTTGTTTATTGAGTTCGATATATTCTCTGTTTTAATTTTCATCAGACCTATCGATCATTTGCGGAGATGGCAAACCATAATCTTCACAGTATTTCCGCAAATTGAAAGAACAATATCTCGCCGTGACAGCATTTCATTCGCGTTCCTTCGATTATCGAGTCATGTTTTCGGTCTAACCCGACAGTCGGATAATAGTGAATAGTATGCTAAACGCCTAAGAAGATTCTGAATCATCCCGTGAAAGTCCTAAAATCGGATTAACCGTTCCGAGCTTTGAGGTTTACAATTGGAATGATAAAAAAGTTTCCACTGGCTTTTCTGCGACTATCGGATCAAGTTTTCCGCCTGAATCAATAGTCGGAACCGAGTGAAGCCTAGAACATGCCCAAGAAAATACTGAATCTTCCCGTGAAAATCCCATCGCAATCGGATTAGCCGTTGTTGGTACGTAGGTAGCTAGGTTGTTATTATATACTGGCTGGAGCAATAAAAATTATTCTTTACTTTTTAGTTTATTTTAAAATAAAAGCGTATTTTTTAGTTTTTTTAGACTATATTTTTTATTTTCTACTTTTTAGTCTATTATATGTCTTCCACCATTTTGTAGTGACCGTCATATTATATTTAAAATGACGGCACACCGCTTACTGCACTATACTCGCTTTCATTTGATGCCCATACCGAAGAATAATCCGCCATTTTGTGCTGGCCACCATTTTGAATTTTGAATGACCCCACATAGCTTATTGTAATCTACTTGTCTTACCCTTTCATTTGATATCCATGTCGGGGGGTCCGGGAACACAATTGCAAAATTCGGCCGCCATCTTGGAACCGCCATGTTGTTTTTTCCAAAAATGGTTAAATTGCATTGTCACGCGAACTATACATATGTGCAAAATTTGAAGTTGATCGGTTATATGGAAGTGGGTAAAAATCAAGTTGCAAGGTTCAAGTTTTCGGTCTAATCTGGAAGTCGAACACGGTAATCGGGCCCGATAATCGGATCCGATAGTCGGATCCTAGTAAAAAAATAGCCTAAAACATGCCCAAGAAAATGCTGAATCTTCCAGTGAAAGTCCCATCGCAATCGGATAAGCCGTTTCCGAGATTAGCGCGGACAAACAGACAGACAGACATACAGACATACAGACATACAGACATACAGACAGACAAAAATTTTAAAAATACTTTATTTCGTGTTAATATCGTGTAAATAACCATATGAACTTAGAAAATGACAATTATTTTGAAATCACAGACAGACACTCCAATTATATTTATATAGAAGATTATTTTGAAAATATGGCATAAAAGTCCATCGAATGAGCCTAAAAACTTATTCAAATGGAGCGTACTTTTCCATATAAAAAAATCGAAAAAAATAGGATTCCAATCAAAAGGGCGTATTTCTGCATCTTGTGAAGGAAACGGTAATCCGCCATTTTTTTGGTGGCCCTATTGGATCTATTGAGTATACTATATTATATTGTCATCGAAACTAAAGCTGTGTGCAAAATTTCAGTATGATCGGATAACCGGAAACCTCTCAGCAAAAAAAGGTTTACTTTAATATACGAACTGAATTGTGACTGTAAGCGAAAGGAAGGCCCAATTATAACACTGTTCAACAGCTTGACTGTTGCATGGAATATTTTACATCATTCTAAACTAATTTTTGACTCTGATTTCAAATATATTATCAGTTTTTTTATATCAGCTTTAGTTAATGAATTATAAGGAAGTGTGTTTTTTTTAGAAAAAATACTCTCACCGTGCTAAAATATTTTATTTAAAAAACTACAAACTGCACTGCACGCAGAATACTCCCACCTATCTAAAAATGTAAAAGTGAAGGTTCTACCCTAACACCTTCCAGAGTAATGAGTCATCAAAGTCAAAATTTTGTTTTTTATAACAAAACTATCAACTTCACCTACCTTTTTCCCCAAAAATACGTAGTTAGTCAATATTTTTTTTCCAAAATTGGAAAGCACGGACAATTTCCTATATATAATGTCCAACAATTTTTGTGTTACGGCCTTTATTTTTGAAGATATTAGCAAATTTTGATGTTAAAGTTGGCTTTATTTGGTAGTTTGGTACTTTGGTATTAGAGCCCTAAATCAATAGAAAATTTAATTTTGGGTCTAAGTTATACTAGAGGTGGATAGGTGGACATAAAAATCTTGCTAAAAGGATTTTTGTTTTTGACAGAACCCCAAAAAACATCAGTGCAAGTTGTTCCAAAAATTCTATTCAAAAAGGCTTATTTCTTGAAGTGACTAATCAAAAGGTCGTATTTCTCACAATCCTTATCAAAAAAGCAAAAACAAACTAAGAAATAATTAAAAAAAATATTGTTTTAATGAATATTTTTTTAAATAAAAAACCCATATCATATTGTAGTCTTAACCTTCACATGAATGTGCATTTAAATATATTTTAGCATTTTATTTATAGGAACAAGCAGTTTTTTTCGATTTCTGTAGAGTTTGTTTATGATGGAAATACCGCCCTTTTGAACAGACACTCCACAATTGTCAAATTTATTCTAGTTTATAATTCCAAAGTGTATTAAAATTGTTTTGTTTATTATCTCGGAATGAAGAAATTTTTACTGCCAATAAAACCATTCCGCAAGTCTTGAGACGATGAAAGCCATAGAAATGCAGAATCATCTGCAGAAACAACCGCGAAAAGACCCCGTTCTGATGCATTAAGTTGTGAAAATCCGATCAATCAAAATATACTAAGCATATCCCCCCAACACAAAAAGCTACCTACGCCACTGCTGTTAGTATATAGAAGATGGGTTATGCCACTGACATAGATATCAGTGTTGCCAACCCCATCCTGGAGTAAAACTACATACATGCTTAAAAAAACTGTAGAAAACTGTAAATATTAAAAATATTTACTACAAGTTTTTACTTACTACAGTTTTTTTCTTATTTTGTATTTTTTAATGGTAATAATAAATAAAACACATAATGGGGAAGGAATTTTTAACAAAAAAATTGTGTGATCATCAAACTTTTAATCAATTTAACGAAATAAACAAACTTAGAAATAAAACATATTAGGTATAACAATCATTCTAATATATATCAAGTATGTTAGATATTATCATCAGCTACTATCTCATTTTCAATTTGCAAATCTTCTTGATTTTCCGTTTCATCAGGCCCCCATCCACGGTCAAACAAATCATCAAACCAATTTTCGACAAACAACGCACACATTTATGCTTTGACATTTGTTGGCCATCAACGAGGGAAACTTTCTTCAAACATCCCGAGCGACAATTCCTGTAAACAAAACGAACTTTCATATGTTCTACATGGCACACATAAAAAATGCACACACACATTTGAGCTGTTTGAAGGAAATATTAAACCAGACGAATATTTTCTTCAAACAGCGGCCAACTTCGAAAACTTGTCTTTTATACACGCACACTTAGAATTTTTTCGATGTTGGCCACAAATTTGATGGTTTGTTTGACCGTGGATGGGGGCCTATCTTGTTTTATAAAATCATATATATTTTTATTAGGCCCCCCTCCACGGTCAAACAAATCATCAAACAATTTTCGACAAACAACGCACACATTTATGCTTTGACATTTGTTGGCCATCAACGAGGGAAACTTTCTTCAAACATCCCGAGCGACAATTCCTGTAAACAAAACGAACTTTCATATGCTTTACATGGCACACATAAAAAATCCACACACACATTTAAGCTGTTTGAAGGAAATCCCAGTAGAAAAAAGAAGAGGTAAGAAAAGGTGATATAACTACTTCTTAAGGAAGTAAAAGGCCTTCCTTACTCGATTCCTTTTCTTCTTCTTTTTTGCTCACGATGAGACAAGGTGGAAGCGCTTCGTCTTCCCCTTCCTCAGAGATGGTGATATAACTAGTTATTCGCAAGAAAAGAAAAAAGAAAATCATCAATTCCTTACGCACTCAATTCTCAGGAAGCAGGGTTAGAGCTAGTGCAGACAGAAGTGATTCGAGAGTGGATATTGAAAATCTAAAGAAGTAGTTATATCAGCCCTTCTTAGGGCAAGCACTTCCCATATTTTCTACTGGTAGGAATTCTAGGTAGCACTTACCGATGGAGAACTGATATAAGTAGTTATCTGGTAAGGCGTACTAATATTTTCTTAGGTGTTAGAAGAGCCCTTATATAACGCATTACAAGAGAAGGCAGATGGTAAGGGGTAATCCAGAATTAGACCCAAAGAAGTTAGAAATTTGCCCGATGACTCAAATACCATTACAAAAATACGAAAATAAATGAGTCATCGGGTAAATTTATAACTTCGTTGGGTCGAATTCTGGATTACCCCTTACCATCTGCCTTCTCTTGTAATGCGTTATATAAGGGCTCATCGATGTAGTAAAAAGTAAGGCCTTACCTCCTATGACATCGTGTCTAAAAATAAGTACTTCTGTAAGGGGATGGTAAGGCCTACCCCTTACTAGTGAGGGCCCATTTCAGTACTTCTGTAAGCTTACAAGTCCTACTGGGGTGGGTCTAATTCTGGATTACCCCTTACCATCTGCCTTCTCTTGTGATACGGTATATAAGGGCTCTTCTAACACCTAAGAAAATAGGAGTACCGCTTACCAGATGACTACTTATATCAGTGCTCCATCGGTAAGTGCTACGTAGAATTCCTCCCAGTAGGACTTGTAAGCTTACAGAAGTACTGAATTGAGCCCTCACTAGTAAGGGGTAGGCCTTACCATACCCCTTACAGAAGTACTTATTTTTACACACGATGTCATAGGAGGTAAGGCCTTACTTTTTACTACATCGATGAGCCCTTATATAAGGCATTACAAGAGAAGGCAGATGGTAAGGGGTAATCCAGAATTCGACCCAACGAAGTTAGAAATTTACCCGATGACTCATTTGTTTTCGTATTTTTGTAATGGTATTTGAGTCATCGGGCAAATTTCTAACTTCTTTGGGTCTAATTCTGGATTACCTCTTACCATCTGCCTTCTCTTGTAATGCGATATATAAGGGCTCTTCTAACACCTAAGTAAATAGGAGTACCCCTTACCAGATGACTACTTATATCAGTGCTCCATCTGTAAGTGCTACCTAGAATTCCTACTGGGCAACATCGAAAAATTCTAAGTGTGCGTGTATAAAATACACGTTTACGAAGTTGCCCAGTAGCCCAGTAGGAATTCTAGGTAGCACTTACCGATGGAGCACTGATATAAGTAGTCATCTGGTAAGGGGTACTCCTATTTTCTTAGGTGTTAGAAGAGCCCTTATATAACGCATTACAAGAGAAGGCAGATGGTAAGGGGTAATCCAGAATTAGACCCAAAGAAGTTTGAAATTTGCCCGATGACTCAAATACCATTACAAAAATACGAAAACAAATGAGTCATCGGGTAAATTTCTAACTTCGTTGGGCCGAATTCTGGATTACCCCTTACCATCTGCCTTCTCTTGTAATGCCTTATATAAGGGCTCATCGATGTAGTAAAAAGTAAGGCCTTACCTCCTATGACATCGTGTGTAAAAATAAGTACTTCTGTACGGGGTATGGTAAGGTCTACCCCTTACTAGTGAGGGCTCATTTCAGTACTTCTGTAAGCTTACAAGTCCTACTGGGTGGCCACAAGTCTGTCTAGGGTATAAGCTTACAAGTCCTACTGGGAAATTTGATGATTTGTTTGACCGTGGATGGGGCCTATTGAGTTTCTTAAAATGGTCTTTGTTGTCATCGAACTCGAAACAATTTTAAATTTCTGATTTTGTGTGCAAAGTACTTTTTATTGTGGTCGTAGAAAGTTTATAGTTGTTTTCGATTTGCCACATTTATCTGATATGCCTCACGTTTTCCTCGGTTTCATTGAAAATGGCTGTTCGATTTGGCGGTTCAGTTCCTATTTTACAGCAGATGGCGACAGCTTCCAACTGATACAAAACCAAGTGATGTGATAAAAATATTTTTTCATCACATAAGTTGAAAAAGTGATTTTGAAGTTTTGCACTGATGTATTTATTGTGGTTCAATATCTTATTTTGTAATAATTTCATATTCAGCAGCGGAAGTATTATGAAGAGACAATTTCTTTGACCTCGGTGTATGGAAAGTTAATTTATAAAATTTTTATTATTTATCACATAAGTGACTGTTCGATTTGCTTTATTTCAATCAGTTACAATTTGGCAGAACAAAAGTGAGGCAAAAGTGAGTACAAGATTTGACATGTGAGGAATATGTGATGAATATCAGATAAATATGGCAAATCGAAAACAGCTTATTTCTAAGTTTCGTTTTCATAACATTAATGCTCGAAAACAAGCGATCTACCGTAGCAGTACTGTGCGGCAGACACAGAAGCTTTTTGGTCAAATTCGATAATAGTGGAAATTGTACAGATCCAACGCCTTTTTTTAATTGGGAGACATGGCCCCAAACGATCTACTACGAGATAGATGGCACTAAATAAAAAACTGTAGATTTGGAGGCCTAAACTATAAACTGAGGAGATTTCCAACAAACTGTACATCTACAGTTAAAACTGTAGGGTTGGCTCTACACTGATAGATATGGACTGCTAATTGACAACTTTCAATGGCACCATTTTTCTCCAGAAGAAGAAGACCTTTTCTATGTAAACAACAATTTTTTTTCGAATTTAGAGGAAAATAAGTAATAAGATGTATAGGCCCCCATCCACGGTCAAACAAATCATCAAACCAATTTTCGACAAACAGCGCACACATTTATGCTTTGACATTTGTTGGCCATCAACGAGGGAAACTTTCTTCAAACATCCCGAGCGACAATTCCTGTAAACAAAACGAAGTTTCATATGCTTTACATGGCACACATAAAAAATGCACACACACATTTAAGCTGTTTGAAGGAAATATTAAACCAGACGAATATTTTCTTCAAACAGCGGCCAACTTCGAAAACTTGTATTTTATACACGCACACTTAGAATTTTTTCGATGTTGGCCAGAAATTTGATGGTTTGTTTGACCGTCTATAGAGAAAGAAGAAAAAACTCAAAAGCTGTTTAGTTTTTTCTAATTATGTTTATATCGCTGACATGCACTGAACTGTTTTTTATTTTAAAACCGATTAAAGTTCATAGGATTTTGAAGGGGGAACGAGACAACCAATGTTACCGCAAGGTGAATTTTGAGAGTAGTAAAATCTACTACCTTTTTGAAAAAAGAGGTAGCAAATTTTTTTGATTTCAAATCAATTTTTAAATACCCCATTAACACTATGAACATTTACGCATATATTTTAACATTAAGAGTATTCATTTTATTGCCGTACACTGATAAAAAAATTGTTTTGATTCCAGCAATTCTATAGTCTTCGTTTCGTTGTCTTGACTAGAAAAATTTTTCAGTCTTAACATGAGAATGCTGTCTCAGAGGAAAACACTGGAAATTCTTGAGCCAAGCAAAAGTATTTCTTCGCTCAATACTTATATTTTTCGACCAAGATATTTCTTTCTCGAACTAAACTCGATTTTCGAATGAAAACTCTCCTACTGCATTTTTTATCTTAGATATTTCATACCAGTATTCTTCGAAGGGTAAATAGGAAGGTATATCATTAAATGTTTTAAGAAGCCTCCATTCAGTACAAATTTGTTCATCATAATTAGAGGCTCTAACTATATGCGAAAACGACTTAACCAAATAGGCGAAAGATGAGGAGAATTTGCCTTTTCTGGATTTAATATTTGTAAATTTCGTATGCAAAATGAACCAAAGTAACAGAATGGAATGGAAACATGTTTCTGACAACGAGTAACGACTGGGCTGCCATAAATAAAAGATATTAGGATTATCAAAAAAAAGGTAGTAGAATGACAACTTGAGGTAGTAGTGTAGTAGATTATCAATTTTTTTTAAAAAGGTAGTGGAACTACTACATATGTAGTAGAACGGTAACGCTGGAGACAACGATAGTTTTTGGTGCTACTTTTTTGTATGGGATTTTGCTTATTTAGCAGTCCATATCTATATGTCAGTGGGTTATGCTCACAGTAAGACTGCTCTCTTTTTTTTATTAAGCCAAACAAGGCACGCACTTAAATTAAAATACATAGTAGTACAAGAGTTCTTATTCTAAATAATGAAATCAACATTAATTTAATGACTATTGAAAACTACTGAAAACTTAGCTACTATTGTCAGGAAAGGTGGGGTTATGCTATTAGGGATCTAAGTTTTTTCTTATAGGATGCCTTGTAGAGTGAAGGGAAGAAACAGGAAGAATGACTGTTGAATACCATACAGCATCTGTTGACGGGCTCGTTCCTAGCGTAATCGGTACGATGTGGGTATTCTTTAAGTAATTTAGTGTGTCTGGTCTGTCGGACTTCATCATTGAATTTGATTTTGTCCGACTGAAACTGCACTTTAAGTTTTCCGCTAAGGACGTCAAAAGCAACGCAAGATATGAGCAATTTTCTCCTGCTTGATAATGGCATGAGGTCAAGCACTCTGAGCCTGTCCAGGTAGTGCGGTAGGGTTTGGTAGTTGCGAGGGTTATATAGATTTCTCAGGGCGAAAAGGAGAAATCTCTTCTGAACTGATTCAATCCTGCTGCTACTAACTTGGAATATAGGATCCCAGATAGGACACGCATATTCCAGGATAGGGCGGACTAGAGAACAGAAGAGTGTTTTCGTGACCCATACATTGTCGAATTCCTTGGCCCTCCTCTTTATGAAAGAAGCTTGTTGGCTCTGGCAGTAATATTATCGTAGTGCAGATTGAAATTAAGTTTTTTGTCTAGGACTACCACTGACATATAGATATGGACTGCTAATTGACAACTTTCAATGGCACCATTTTTCTCCAGAAGAAGAAGACCTTTTCTATGTAAACAACAATTTTTTTTTCGAATTTAGAGGAAAATAAGTAATAAGATGTATGTTATAATTGATAGAAATAATTCTCCATCATTATTTTTTATTTAGTAGCAGTTTTTTCGTTAACTAAATGTATTTTCTTAAATGTGTGAGGGTTCTTTCCCTCTGTTGAACGAACTTTTAAAAATAACGAAGGTAGAGAAAGAAGAAAAAACTCTATAGCTGTTTAGTTTTTTCTAATTATGTTTATATCGCTGACATGCACTGAACTGTTTTTTATTTTAAAACCGATTAAAGTTCATAGGATTTTGAAGGGGGAACGAGACAACGATAGTTTTTGGTGCTACTTTTTTGTATGGGATTTTGCTTATTTAGCAGTCCATATCTATATGTCAGTGAGGACTACGAATTAACTTTTTTGTTTAGGATCTACGATATGATCAACCTGATTCAACATCATGTCGTTGAGATAATAGTACTGCTTATGTGTGCTTCTTCTACGGGAGAAGGTAATTGCTTGACATTTGCTGGTGTTAAGTTGCAATTTATTCGTATTGCACCAGTCTTGTAGGGCATTGAGCTTAGCACTGCAAGTAGGAAACATCAGTTTGGGACTGAATGACATTATATATCGCACCCTTAGAATGAAAGTGACCTAACTCAAAAATTGCAATTTGTGGGAAATGAGCAAGAAAGTATAGTGTTCATGCATAAGCGACCGATGTATACGCTGTCCCTTTTTTTAGTCATAATTCCGGCTCTTTTTCATCACAGGGTTTCAGAGTAGGATTTTGAAGATTAGTTTATAGCAAAATCAGAAGTTACAGGAATTTTGTGTTAGGTCACTTTCATTCTAAGGGTGCGATATTTTGAGGTCATCCGCATAGAAGAGATGTGGGATATTAACTAATTTTTCTGATAGATCGGAGATGAAGACATTCAAAAGAAGAGGATCGAGATGACTACCCTGAGGAACGCCAGAGGTTACTTCGATTTCATCAGTATATAAGTCAGTCAGTATATAAGTCAAGTCAGTGTATACAGCATCGATTTGATGACCGCTTTCCATACCACATAGCAGTTCTGAGATTAGGACCATAAGGTTTGAGGTAGTTGAACGCCCTTTTCTGAAACCGTGTTGCTGCTCATTTAGGCATGGGTCGATTAGTGGGGCAATCTTGTCAAAACAAGTTTTTCAAAAAGCTTAGGGATTGATGATAAAATGGCAATGCCCCTATAGTTGTCTACCGAGTGTTTATCACAGGATTTATAGATTGGCGTAAGGTAGGACTTTTTCCATAGCGTAGGAAACTTTCCTAAGGATAAAGATTTGTTGAAGATAAAATGAAGGGGGAATAAGATATGTTTCAAACAACACTGCAAGAAGATAGGAGGGAGATTGTCAGGACCGTTACCTTTTTTGGTGTCGAGATTATTTAGACCAGTCATTACCTCGTCAACAGACAAGGTTATGTTATTTATAAGAAGGGAGGTGTCATTGTAAGTATCAGTTGTATCCGTGCCTGTTACACTGGATGTGGGGGTATAAATTTCGCCAAACCTATCAGCGAACATGTTACAAATTTCTTGGGGGTACGAGGAGTGTACTCTACCATTCGTCATTGTTGTTGGATAGCCCGAGGTTTTCCGTTTAATGTTGACGTATGCAGTGTAGGCCCCGCGAGACCTAACATTAAATTCTGAAGCTAGCCTAATGTATTCGGATATCCAACGCTCGTGTACATTTATGTTATTTTTAATCAAGTTATATAATTTGTTTCTTTGATTACGTAGGAATCGAGTGTTTTTATCGAGCCAAGGTTCCGACACCTTATCCCTTTTTTAATTTTAGGTACATATTTGTCGATGGTGTTGAAAATTATAGTATAGAAGCTTGAAACTATCTCGTCAAGATCACTACTTGATAGCCTATGTTCCCAGTCGACTAGGGATAATTCGAAGCCAATACTCTCCCAGTCCGCATTCTTAAAGTCATAAACAATTATATTGTTATATGATGTACGATGGTTGGGGATAGAGGAATTAATCTCGAGGATCCATGCGGAGTGGTGAATAGAATTAGTAAATAGGTTATCCTCATCGGAAATGGGTAGAATATTCACCTCCTCGTATGAATTGGTAAAGATAAGGTCTAGCCATTTACCCAATAATTTGGCGTAGATCAATGCCGTAAAAAGTGTCGATAAGCTTTATATCGATGGCATTAATGGGAAGCAAGTTGTTGTCTTCCTCGTCGGGGATGAAAGATATATTCGGCCGGTTAAAATCACCTAGGACAAATATAACGTCGTTACCGCAGAGTGATTTATTTACTTCCTCCACTATATGTAGTAAATCGTCATAATTAGATTCGTCCGAATATGGGGGGACCCAAAGAATGCTAATAATTTTGTTCAGGCATTTATTAGTTTTTATTTGTTTTAATTTCATAAGAATTATTTATTTATATTTGGTGTCAGTTGATTTAACTGAAAGCCTACAAATGCTTATTATTTATTATTATGTGAGCATGGGGCAACCCATATGGTGAACACTGCCGTCAAGTTAGACCGGACGAAGGCAAGAGGGTCTTTATACTTTAGTTAAAGATCAGAATAGGACATTCACAGAGAACATGTGTGTCAGTTCGTCGCCTTCCATGCAAAGTCGGCATTCTGCCTCCTGAGACAGTCCTAGGTTGTGAAGGTGCTATCGCAACTCTAAATGGTCCGCCTTGTTTAAAGTGATAACGCCTCTTAAGGCAAAGGGTCTTATTAGTTCCTTAGTATGTCTAATATCTAGGTTAGGATAGGTTCAGTCCCTTAACCCAGTTCTCTCTCAGGGATTTGGAGGTGGACCATGAGAAGCGACAGAAAGATACTGGGCCCTCAGACCCTTCCCTCGCGAGCTTGTCTGCAGCCTCATTGCCCTCGATACCCTATTTTTCCTATGTCAAAGTACCTGCAACTATTTTGAAACAAAAATTTCACATTGAGAGTGCCTTAATGGCAGCTTAACTGTCCGAAAGGAATTTAAGGTTGGCGCCTTTCAAACCGTTCTCAAGATTCAGCCTAGCGCAGATCTCAATGGCATGTTTTTCAGTCTGAAAAATAGAGCCACCATCCCATTGCAATCGAGACCTTGGAGTTGGGTCCTGCGACACTAGTTCCTCCCTATACCATGTTCCAACTTTGACCCGTCGGTAATCCAGTAGAAATTTCTAGGACCCCAGGAAGGATAAGTCCCTTCCAATCTAAGCGATCCGGGAGCCATCCTGAATTTCATCTGGAACCGCAGTCAACCAAGCCTATGGTCGGATACACGGCAAATTGAAATGTTTGGGACACTGTTAACGATATTCACATCTCCATTGACTGTGGGTGCGGTCAAAAAGTCAGCTAATGCGCATTCCGTGCATTTAGTCGTCCAATGAGCAAAAACCACTGTAAACAAATTGCACGAGCTTGGTTTAGGGCCGTGTTACAATTGGGGCTTTGGCTTCGACTTCAACTCCGACTGCAAAGAAAGCCCCCAGAGACTTCGACTTTAAAATTAAATTGTAGCTTTGACTGCAATCAGCTGTTTCCTTTTAAAGCAGAAGCAAAGAAGAAAATTAATATAACAAAATGCTTTGGAATAATTTTTAATGATGTTCGCAGTCTATAAAAAACACTCGAAATTCAAAACTATTCCTTTCGCTTTAAAAAAGTGGGTTTCAGTTCATTCAAATGAAGTGAAGTTGGTTGCAGGCGGACGAAACTTTAAATTTTCTTAGGCCCATTGTACACGATGAAACACGAAACAAAAAGTTTCATGCAACTTTGCTCGGTTTGAGGGGGAGAGGAGAGAGAGGGATGGAGGGAACACGTGTCCCCTCAAACCCTCTCTCTCCTCTCCCCCTCAAACCGAGCAAAGTTGCATGAAACTTTTTGTTTCGTGTTTCATCGTTTAAAATGGGCCTTAAAGCCGGACTGCAGTCGAAATATAGCCGCAGACAAAGTTCAGTCGAAGCTTTTATTTAATCAGCTTTAATTACATTACATGTAAACAAAGCCCGAAGCTAAGTCAAAGTAAAGTCAAAGCCCCAAATTGTAACATCGGCCTTAATTTGACAGTGACTGCAAATCAGCTGTGCATTTTCGGCATGCAACATCAAGTGACTGCGCATTTACCTGACTTTTTGACCGCACCCTGTATAGGGCCATTTCAATGAGATCTGAAGTTTTAAGGCATTTATGGCGGCGAATTGCCTCCATCGCAACTGTGGGACAGCTGCAGTAATGGAGAGGCAGGCAAGCTGTTGTAGTCTGCTGCCCTTCAGGATCGTCGAGACCTGTTTAGTTTAGACAATAGCAGCATAAGTGACAACAGGTTAACCGATCGTTGTGTACATCCAGTACATCATTTGTGGTGTAAGATCCCAAAAGCCTTTTACAGACCCATATAGCTAGTGCCTTTGCTGATGATGGCGTAGTCCAATTGAGCATGCCAGTTCAGTCTCTTGTCTAGCGTTACTCCCAGATATTTGACTGAGTCTGAGTACTCAACTGTCGTACTCTGGATACAAATAGTACCTAGGTCCAATTTGTAACATTTAGAAACAGGGACTCATTTGGGTTGATTGATAGACCCTTCATGGTACAACACTTTGAACTTCTCGGAGTGCTGTAAAGGTCAAGTCAAACTTCCCGAAAACAATGATGGCAAGATCATCTGCACAGCCGATAACATCGAAACAAGATTTAGGTAGTTTGGTCAAAAGTTCATCTACAAGAGTAACGGCGACAGAACTCCACCTTGAGGGCATCGCTTGATAGGCTTAATGAGGTGCCCGTATAACCTCATAGAAAATAACTATACATACACCTTGATTCACACTATAGTAATTTAAGGTAGTTTATATAGAAAACTAGATTGTAGTCATGTATATAGATATGAGTCAGTAGGCCTAGTTATGATAATATGTAATAGTATATAAGGATAGTATATAAGAATCCCTACTATAAATACAAGGGAACTTTGTATGAAAATTACAGTCACTGTTCAATACTCAACGACTACAGGGCGCTAAATGGGCTTTAGCTCTACGCTCTGTCGCTGAGGAACAATTAATAAAATAAACGGTCTCCAAATAAAATAACTGTTTTATTTAAATCCTCGAGTCAAACCCTGCGAATCCCATATTGAAGCATTACATTAATACTATTGGTGGACACACCAAGGGTAGAATAAACAAGCATGGCATTATCTACTCATTTGTATGGGGATCCAGGTTCTGAGAACCAGCGCTCGAGAAATATAATCATAGCCATTGTTATCGAAAGCACCCTTGATGTCAAGGAACGCTATAAGGCAGTTTCCTTAGCGAGGAGGGCTTTCTTGATTTTACTGACTCGGTGATTTAAAGCAAGCAACTGTTGATTTACCCTTTGAGGAAGCGAACTGACAGTTATGTAGAGGAAGAAGATATTAAAACAATTAAGTAAAAATTGATAATTTATACATGTCTACTTTTTATTCATAAGCTATGGATCAACCCCAAAAGCTTGTTGAAAAACTCAGTGGATTAACTTTGACTCTGGCGACCCGGGGAATTCGAAACATATAAAAACGCATTATTTTAATTTTTCATTAGAAATTTCTTTTTAATATTTCTTTTCGTTTACAATTGCTACAAATTCTGAATTGAACCAACTTTTTTAAACTCGTTTTCAATATTTTAATTTGATTTTTCATCCTTCTTTATTTCAATACTATAATTACATAATAATATTATCATTTCTTTTTTTCATATTTTGTTTTTTTTTTAATAATAATCATTTTACGTAAGAATAGTTCATTGTAATTGTTTTTTTTCGTGTATAATAATAATAATAATCATGACTTATTTACTACTATTGAATACATAATTATTTGTTCGGATTTATTTGTTTTCTTTTTCCTTTTTGTTAGATACAAAAAAAATAATATTTAATAATTATACATATATTTTTATATATATTTAAATCACAGAATATAACATAAAAAATGACTGAAAAAAGAAGAAAAATAATATTTAGTTTTATTTTATTTTATATAAAAAATAATCCGAATAAAATAAAATTGAGTTTATTTCTTTTAATAATTTCTTTTTTATTATTAATTTTTTTTTGTAAATAGACAGAATTGACCAAAAAGATTTTTTGTTTCCTTTTTTAGTTTAGAAAAAATTCTAATAATTATAAAACTTTCAGTTTTGTTGTTCTTTATTTTTTCCGTGGCATAATTATAAACGAATTGATTTTTTTTTCAAAAATATCTTTCTTTTTTTCATTTGTTTGTTTTTTTTAGTTTTGGTAGGTATAAATATAAATCTTTTATGAAAATTTTGGTAATAATAATTCGTGTTAAATGCGCTTAAATATTACCCGGTAAATATTCGTAAATATTTTGAACGTTTAATTTTTTTTATTAAGTATAATAAATGTGAAAGTTTTTAAATTTGTTTTTTTCTCTTGGAATGTGCTTATTTTATTTTTATGAAGAAAAAATATTTTGAGGCAACATTAAAAAAATATTACAAATAATCAACAGCTTTCTTTTCCTAATGTTTTTCTTTTCTTTTCTTTAGTACTTTTACAATATTATAATAATTATTATAAATTTGGCAAAAAATTTAAGCCAATTTCATTATAGTATAGTTAGGAAGTTGTTACCTCATAAAAACTTATAATTAAAAATATTATAAATATAATAATAAACAAATAATACAAAAAAAAAATATTTAATAAAATTTAAACATCTCACCAAGATATCTTAAATTTCTCATATATTTCTAGATTATCTAGATTGTCCGAAATAAAATGAAAACGTTTCATAATAATCCATTTCGCGTTTCATCAATTTTTTTTGTTGTTTTTTAATTTTTTTCCTACTCTCTAAACCGTAGAGATAAAAAATTATTTTAAACCCTACAATTAATATTATAAAACTTCAGTAATTGGCACTTAAAAACGAAATTGGAATTTATTCTTCTCATACTTCATTAAATTACTAAGATTGAAATTGCAATAATCTATATCATTTTACCTCTTGCTCATTGCTAAATCTCTAAAATTTAGTGCTAAAAATATTTTTTTTAAAAAAGAACGTAATAAAACAAAAAAAAAATATTAAAAATTTTTTAACGAGTTCTACAGCTCAATTTTTTGTTTTTTGCATAAGAAAACTAATTGCACAGAATTAAATTATCTTTAGAAAATTTTCAACAAAATCTATTTATTTTTCTGTTTTTTTGCTTTGAGTTTCCTTCTTAAAGGAATATTATATTGTATATTCAGTTAAACATCAACTGCATCGTCTTTTGTGTATTGTGCATCTCTATAAATGGTTTGTCGAAAGGAAGCTCTCTGATGAAGTTCAACTAATGTCTCCTGAAAAATATTTATAAAAATTAGTACCGCTCTTACGATTACTTTAGATCAAGTATAGCAAAAGGGACTTCTATAGATTGTAAAGAATTACAATTTATCACAATTTCTAGTGATATGTTAGGAAATACTATACTGGTAACGAGAATATTATTAGCTGCTATGTTAAATGCTTTAAAACTTAGACAGTAGATTATATTCCATAAACAACGTGGACTACTTAAGTACATATCTTCAGAACTATTCTTTGGTTATTGTATTATTTATTAAAAGACATTTGGGTTGGCTTTTTTGCAATTTCATGCCGGAAAATAGTGCAAATTAAAATTATTTAGCTAGAAAAATTTAGTTAAGCTATAAATCGGCTCAAAAACAACAAGGCATCCTTTGCGTTGTTTTTTATGTGGAAACCTAAACTAAAAAATCAGCACTTAATTCGATCAACAACCGTGATCCGCAGCCTCTCTTACTCAATTCCTACTTTGTCCTGTCCATGGTAGAACCTACGACCTGAGTAACCAGTGTGCGCGATTAGGTGAAAACCCTAGTGTAGTAAGCTGTTCAGGGACTAACAAGAGAGCGAGAAGGTGCAGGGAACATGCAACCCCAGACGCTAGGAGAAAGAATTTCTGAAATGAAATGACCTGGCCCTGCAAGTTGGGCGTTGTTCGGGCTAGCTAACAACTAAACACCGGAAAACAAACCTCGTTTTGCAAGCCACAGAACAGTCTGGGATACGGACTGCTGCATGTAATGGCAACGAATTAAAGACCATGATTTGAGACCTGGTACATGGAATATGTAAGAACTATGTTCCAAGCAAGAAAAATGAATGAAAATCCTACCGAAGTACTTAAATATAAAATAGATATAGGTGGAAAGGTAAGGGAATAATTAACGAGAGCAGGTCAGGAAATTACGGAACTGGATTTATTGTGATCCAAAAAGTGATCAAGAGAAACTTGGATTCAGACCTGTTATTATAATAATATGTAGCATTAGAATAAAGGGAAGATTCTCAAATATTACTACCATATCCGCATACGCTCCAACTGCGGAAGCATGTGAAGATGATAAGGATGAATTCGATAAATGTCTAAGGGATCTATGGGGAAAAGTTATCACATACGATACTCTAGTATTGATGGATGACTTGGGTGCAAATTATAGGCATATCTCTTCTAAGTATACAAACTAATGATAAACATAATTAAAGCCAGACTGGAACCTTATGCAGAAGCCGCAATAAGTGAATACCAAGCTGGATTCAGGATAATTAGGTCAACAACGGACCAACTCTTTTCAATAAGGCAGGTCCTCCGAAAATTGTGGGAATACAACATTGACGTATATCAACTTTTCATCGATTTCAAACAAGCATACGACAGCAGCGACAGGGAACAAATGTATGCGAAGATGTTGGACCTAAACATCCCCTAAAAATAGTAAAGTTAACAAAAATGACAATGGAGAACGCAAGGTGTGCAGTCAGAATATAAGAAGAATTGACGGAATCATTCCCAGTCAAGCAAGGCCTAAAGCAGGGCGACGGGTTGGCACCCATGCTATTTAATCTCTGCCTAGAAGGAGTAATTCGCAAATTAAACATTGATGCGAACGCAACCCTGCTTAAAAAATCAAAAGAGTTGGCAGGATATGCCGATGACATAAACTGCCTTGCCAGATCACTGTCATACCTTAGACAAATCTTCACAGAATTAGAAGATGAAGCTAAACATATAGGGCTGCAAATAAATGCAGAAAAGAGCAACATTCTAATTCAGTCGAGGGTGGAAAGAAGAAGAAGAAACCACAACACCACCTGGGGGCAATATAACTTCGAACGGGTAAACCAATTTAACTACCTGGGGCCCACAGTCAGGGATGAGACGATAGACGTGCAAATAGTGTTGGGTAGGACACGATTATAAAATGAGTTTGTAAGAGGTGCCTCTTTTTTCTTTTGAGCCAGTACAATGTCATACTTCAAATGAGGCGAGGTTCTATTGTAATGCCAAAATGACAAAAACAAGCAGATTAAAAAAAAAGAAAGAAAATAAATACCAATGAAGTGCATTTTTACAGGCTTAATTCTAATATTCATTAAACTGCCTTAGAGTGAGTAAGAAATCTATGCCTCCACAATGTACAGCCACGGACAACTAATTAGAAACAGTTTCATAAAAATTGCATTTATACATTTTTTATTTTTTATGTAGCAATCCTGTTAGGAATTCATTATTTTATTGTTATTGATTTCCTTCAATCATTATATATTTAAAAAAAATTAAGAGGAGGTGGTGGGAATTCTATAATTTGATTCCTATGTACATAAAAACTGTATAAATGCAATTTTTATGAAACTATTTCTAATTAGTTGTCCGTGGCCATATATTTATATTTTGCAATCCCACCTCGCCTAATTTCAAGTTGGAAAATCTGCTACTGCAAAAAAAGTAAGAAATGTCTCTCCAGCACAAAATTTCACTCCCTCAAAAAATGTAAGAATTGTCTCTTCAGGACAAAACCTCACTCCCTCGAAAAATGTAAGAAATGTCTCTTCATGACAAAACCTCACTCCCTCGAAAAATGTAAGAATTGTCTCTTCAGGAAAAAACCTCATTCCCTCGAAAAATGTAAGAACTGTCTCTTCATGACAAAACCTCACTCCCTCGAAAAATGTAAGAATTGTCTCTTTAGGACAAAACCTCACTCCCTCGAAAAATGTAAGAAATGTCTCTCCATCCAATTCGTATTTACAATCTCACCACGGCTCAGCTTAAAGTGGATATTTTACTGCCGCAAAAGAAGTGAGAAATGTCCTCCAGTTCGTGTTTACAATCTCACCTCGACGCAATTCACATTGGAAATTTTACTGTGGCAAAAGAAGTGAGAAATGTCTCTCCAGTTCGTGTTTACAATCTCACCTCTCCGCAATTCAGATTGGAAATTTTACTGTGGCAAAAGAAGGAAGAAATGTCTTTCCACTAAGTAATTTACAATCACACCTTGCTTCATTTATCTTGATACACACTCATATACCAGTAGGACATTATTTTTGAACCGGGACATTTAAAAAAACTGAGGCCTCAGTACAATTTACATCATGTAAGAGACAAATGTACTGCCTCGTGTAAGTCCGGCTCAACACTACGTGCAAAGAAGACTAAACGCCGCAAATAGAACATACTTCTCACTACTGCCAGTAATGAAATCCAGAGACATCCACAGAAAAACGAAAATAAGAATCTACAAAACTATCATACGTACAGTAGCTACATATGGGTGTGAAGCATGGAGTATCCCCCAAAAGTCCGCAGATAAGATGGATATATTTGAGAGGAAGGT
Source organism: Thereva nobilitata (assembly GCA_963855945.1). Classification (NCBI taxonomy): domain Eukaryota; kingdom Metazoa; phylum Arthropoda; class Insecta; order Diptera; family Therevidae; genus Thereva; species Thereva nobilitata. Next base: position 76,954,232 of record OY979694.1, read on the forward strand.
ATGGCCCAATCAATGAAGTTAATGCATGGAGAATACGCTACTATCACGAATTGTACGACCTATACAAAGAGTGTAAAATTTCAACATATGCCAAGCTACTGCACTTACGTTGGGCCGGTAATGTCCAAAGAATGGATGACTCAAGGATACCAAAGAAATCCCCGTATTTACTACCAGATGGCAAAAGACCAGTTGGCGAACCACAGTCAAGGTGGGAAGACACTGTTAAGGCTGATGCAGCAAAACTCCTCAACATCAGACTGGAGGCAAGCTGCGCAACAGAGAGAGGTCTGGAGGAAGAAGCTGACGGAGGCCAAGGTCGAATTGGGCTGTAGAGCCATCGAAGAAGAAGATGGGTGACTAAAATGTAAAAATTTAAATAAAGGATAGGTACAAAGCGTAGCGGGAAAATTCTCATTGCACGAAAGATCTAGTGAAAATGAGCTTAGGCTGTGCAATTTTGGAAACGATAACTGCCATAGCGACCACTTCTTAGGGCCGTTTTCACCATCTGCGGTTAAACTTTAACTGAAACTTTAACCTGCAGTTAGTTAAAAATGCGTTTCACAATCTCTGGTTAGAGTCAATCTGTCAGTTAATTCTAATTTAACTGGTAGTCAATTTAACCGAGAGAATTTCTTCTGGTTAATTAATTTAACTGAAAGTTTGATACTGGGATTGACATTTTTGCACTTTGGTTTTAATATGGAAAATATGAATTTAATTTTTAGTCATGCTCAAAAGATCAATAAAAACTATGTGTAAATTCGACGATTCCAATTGATGAAGATCAAGAATATATAAGTGTTCGAAGTTTTCTTTTAATAAATATTGACACTTCTGACATTTGATGTACTATATATAACTAGCAAAAAACTAGTACATTTTAACTTTAACTTCAGGTTTGTTAATCATAGTTGGCGAAAACGAAATTTTTTTACTTGCACTTTACGGTCACAGTTAAATTAACTACAAGTTTAGAAACTGGAAGTATACTGACAGTTTAACCGGAGATGGTGAAAACGGCCCTTAGTGACCTAAATTTTGCGACAAAAAATCTCAAAACTAGCTCCAAAAAGAGGAAGAATTAAGTGATGCCGAAGAGAAGCAATGGTACCAGAATACTACGGAATTAAATCTTAATATAACTGCGCAAACTACGACTGATAACATAAATGAAAAATCTCGGAACATATAAAACGCAGTAAACGCCGAACCAAGGGAAGATTAAAGCTCTTACAAAGGTACACAAAAACAAATAAGACAAGACTACGAAGAAAAGATAAAAACTGCAACAAAAACAGATAAGCGCCAGGGGAAGATAAGATCACCGCAGAACTTTTAAAGGGAGGAAGAGACACTCTTTCCCAAGAATTGCATAACCTAATATGAATGATATGGGAACGAGTGGGAATACCCGAAAAATAGAAAGTAAGCCTAATATGCCCAATTTATAAAAAAGTTATAAGATGATCTGTGGAAACTATAGAGGAATAACACTGCTCAATAGCACATATAAGATACTATAGAATGTGATATATAATAGAATAGAGCCATTTGAAGAGAGTATAATTGGGGAGTACCAAGGTAGTTTAAGAATCCAGAGATCAATAATTGATCAAAAATTCGTAATTAAGCAAACTATGGAAAAGAATTATGAATATAGAATATATAAGACTTTATGCGTGCATCCCTGCTTTATGAATATAATTGTACGATTGTGAAACAACTCTCCGTCTCGCAAATCCTACATTCTGAACGCAACTTTCAAAGATGTCTTTCTCCAACTCGATCCCCCGTGGTGCAGTCTGCTGCTAAAAACTACGCCATGACTCCCAGACTACCAAGTGAACAAGGAGGTGTACCGTCCGGTTTTGGTACCTTATTATTAACTGCTAAGCCGGCGAGGTGCCTTTTAGGGCACTCTTGACATGTCAACGACCAGAAAGGAATCTAAAGTCAGACTAAACGTTCCTATATTCGTAAATACAATGGTTCATAAATTTCCCAGGAAAATTGACATTAATCTTCATATTAAAAAATACGCAGAACCAGATGGATGTTCAGACCACGACTTCCTTTAATAATTCCTAAACATCACAGTTGATAAGCCTTTCTACATTGAAAACAAAGTCAGCGCAATATCAACGAATGAAATCGGTGAAAATATACCCTCGATAATAGTCAAAAATCGATGGCATTTGAATTTACGGCAGAATAACGAGGTTATAATTCTAACTCCAAGTCTGGTTGAGAAAGGACGAGGGGAAAAGAAGACGACGAGTTAAATGGCGATCAACAGCCAAACTTGGGAATATTACGCAAGGGCAACCTACTTAGTCGGGATAACTTCACTGTACAAAAGGATGCAGTATCAACTAGAATAACAAGCTATTGGCTAACAACCCGTAACTATGAAAACTTATAGCACGGATAAGTAATATACAGATGCCCAGTCGCTGTATAAAATCGTGTCCCATATCAACATTTCGCTAGCCAGCTTTTCCCTCCTCTTGCCAACTAAATTTTGTGTAGCAAAGAAATGTTGCAGCCAAGTGTCTTAAGTGTAGCTGACTAGAGCGTGGCAACTTTTGGTCGAATTCCAGCAACACAGAGAAGCGGTGTGAGAATCAAAATAGCTACGAAGAGTGTGAGGGATTGACGTCACTATCAACATTCATTTCCTTCTGTGTGTGCCACCCACTCCCACTCCTCGTAGTTATTTTGCTTCGCAACCGTAGCCTTGTACGCTGCAGTCTCTGGCTAGAGCCCGACCAAAAGTTGCAAACCTCTAGCCAGCTAAATGGCTGCAACATTTAAATATTTTGCTTGGATTAATCACTTTCGGCAACATGGAACACGTTTCGCCTATTCGACTGGGCATATGTATATTACTTAGCTGTGATTATAGGTTAATGGTTTAGAAATATACGATTAATCTAATAAAGATATTCTGGCTATATAGAAGATGCGCTGGACTGAACAAGGAATAATGGATAAAAGCGTGTGTGGTGTGTGTATATTACAGGAGAAAATATATCAATCTATAGAAGTCTGTTGACAGAACAGAACATACTACAATGTACTGAAATATTTTAAATCAAAAAGAATAAGTAGAGTAGAATAGTTGCTATTTGTAAACACGCAGATATTATTCAATTTATTCGTCAATTTTTGATCATTTTCACTGAATAAAAAATTTGCAACATTATTGAAAGTGGATTCTGATAAAATTACAATTACTTTAATGCGCAAATTTTCATCGTGTATTTCGCTTCTCCTGAAGCATAGCCATTGTTTTAATATTTTCAGACCGAGAAATAACATGGAAAATGAAGAATTATTCTAATATGTGTTCTTCAAAATGTGGAAAAACACGAATTTGGACGTGCATTATATAAAGAAATCATCCAACTCAAAAATAAAATAAAATCCGATACACAATATTTCACGATACTGCATACTTTTAAAGGGTACACTGTATACTAGAAGCTCTTTTTTGTCGATGACCAATTTGCATGTTAATAGGAAAAAGAAAGGACACCTGAAGCCTTTAAAAATTATCAAGAAGATCTATTGCTACATTCTACATAAAGTAGGAATTATTTATTAATAAATGAATCACATACTTTTTATATTAAGTAGTATTGGTATAAAAATTGTTAAATGTTAAATACTGCTATTGAAATTAATAATGAACTATTTATATTAATAAAATTAAAATGAAAAAATGCAAATTACAAGCAAAATTAAACAAAATAAAAATTAAACAGAATCAAACCTCAAAAATGGATGATATATGCTTGCTCGCTACTCGTTTAACTTTATTTTCCGTGATATTCTCACCATTTTCTGACACCAAAGTTTTTGTTATATTTTCTTCAATACTTCCATTTTGTCTACTAGTCCTTGTTAAAAGAAGAGATGTCCTCGGTAGAGCTTGAGGTTTTTTGGGTAGTTCTATATCGTTATTTTTAATATACGAAAAAATAAGAAAAATGCAAAATTTTCATGCAATAAAAATAAATAATAATAATCATACATATAAAAGAATTTAAACATTGCGCAGTACATACCTAATCTGTTGAGGCCAGCTGCTAACTCACGAACTGATTTCTTTTCTAAAGCTGCGCCTAGAATTATTTTAGGGATTTTTTTAAATTGTAATTTGTAAAAAATATTTTAAATACCTGGAGTTATGCCCACTATGCTTCCACCAGTAGACAGAGCTGTACCTGGACTAATTCCGACTATTGAACCGCCAGAAGTTGGACCAAATGGAACCACATCACAGTCTAAAATGTTAAATTGAATATGCTCGTAAGTAAAATGAAAACAATGTTTTCAGTGATTCGGAAAGAGCAATAGAATTTTATCCTAGCATTTTTCATCGTGTATGTGACGTGCTAGAGTATTAATCTGTAGTTTGAGGAGCATAGGCATTTTTTCTATGTGAAAGTTAGGGGCCTCTATTCCCGAGTCCTCAGCGGGAAAAGTGAATGCTAGTTAGATAGTTTGCGTTTACCAAAAACATTCGGAGTGGAAGTGACCGTTATTTCGCCGGATCGAATAATCATTCAACTGCAGCGGGAACGGCAAAGCCGCCGCATTGGGGGATAGGGACCAGTATTGATAGTAAGCTTAGTTCGATTTCTTCACCCAGCCATATCTCGGATAAAGCTATGCCCCATTTAGCTTCTGGGTTTTTTTTATACCAAACTTGGTATTATTTTATTCGGCGGTGAAGAGATCGGTGATTAATATGGGATGGAAGAGAGCAGAATTTAGGGATGTTGTAATGTTAGGAAATACTGACTATGAAAGGTTGTTATTCGTCTGATGAACAAAGTTTTAGGATGAGGTGTATGCAAAAAATAGGATCGTAAGCCAGTTGACGATCGTTAGAGAATACTCGGTAAAAAAATCTATGAAAGCAGTATGTTTCTAGTTTCAGTATAGTAGTCTAGGTAGGTTAATAGAAGATCAACGATGTCGTATTATATCTCTTAAAGGATCTTTCATTGGAATATATTACTTATCAATCGTATATCGTAAAGATGAATTCGATGTCTCTATTGATAGGTAGAGCATTAATTAGAACATAAGTATATTAGGAAGTAGTAAATTAAGACATAAGATCTAGCATGTGATTGGGTTACAATATGATGGCATATGAGCGCCATCGACAGAACGTATTAGTAAATTAAGGCGAACTGAGAGGGAATAATTTTTGTCTGAAATCATTTTCATACTTCCATTTAGAAAATTTATGCTTTTCTCTATATTTTTTAACTTATATAAAATTCTAGCTTATTTTACCAAACTCAAAACGATCGAGATTTTTTCCCTAAACCATGAAGAGAATATTCTATTTGCTGAGAATTGTTGAATGTGACTTTTTATTTACATTAAAAATCAAAAATTACCTGAATCAATATTTTCTGGAGTCGTTTTATTAGATTCTGAATTATAATCTCCGGATTTCGGTTCATTGCCAACAACTGACCATGGTCTTGGCTTTTGCAGTACTATTGGAGTTCGTACAACGCCATTACCAGTTTTTACTATCACACTATCACCACCAATGTGACTTTTAATTGATTCTGAACTCGGCGATCGTATTTTTCCATCTCTGCTTGGCATTTGTAGACGATCTGTCCTATCTTCATTTCCTTCTGTTCGCATCTTAATTAAAGGAGACTTACGTCCAACTAATGGTGAATATTTTTCTAAATTATCTGATGAACGGGAACGTGTTGTCCAGGATACTCCTGATAAAAAAAGATATGTTTCTTATATGTTTCTTAATAAAAATACAGAGTTATAAATAAAGACAATTTGAAACAGCATTTTTTTAGAATTTCAAAAACACACACAAAAGTTTAATTTTAATTACTTGTTTAAATAACACTTGTTTAAAATAATTAGTTGTTTAAATAACATCGTAAGAACACACGAATAATAGGTTTTATCAAAATTAAGATTTTGTTTTATAAAGATTATAGAGATGTGGTGAATATAAAATTCAATTCCAATTACTACGATTTCTGTGAATACGTTAACGCACTTGTGGTGGCGAGTATATGTTTAATTATTTCTAACTTCTTCTTCGTCTTCCAATGGCGCTACACCCCAACTCGAACCTTGGCCTCCTCTAATCTTATCCTCCATTCTTCTCGATTTCTGGCCGAAGTTCTGCAGTTCGATATGTGGAGTAATGCCTCCGCGCCTGCAACTACCGCCGTCCACCTTTCCTCGGCCTGCCTACGATTATTTCTCCTCCGATCTCTGCCTTTCTGGCATGCGCTCGACGTGTCCAGCCCAGCAAAGTCTATTGAGTTTTATGAACGTCACTAAGTCTATGTCGTCATAGATTTGATATAACTCGCTGTTATATCTGATTCTCCATGTCCCTTCCTCACAAATTGGGCCTATTATGCTTCTCAAAATCTTCCTTTCTAAGGAATGTAGCATGTCCTCTATTCTTTGTGTGAGCGTCCATGTTTCACTTCCGTAGCATATAACAGGACGGATAATTGTCTTACTATATATAGCGTAAACTTCGTCTTTCGATGTATTGCTCGAGATCTCAGCAATTTACGATGTGCGAAAAACGTTTTGTTTCCGAGTAGAATTCTCCTACTGATTTCTTCTAGCTCTTCGTTTTTATTCGTCACGGTTGAGCCTAAGTATACGAAATGGTCCACTACTTCTAACTTATGTTCATCTATCGTTAGGTTGCTACCTATCGTTTCTGTATTTACTCGTGTTTGCAGCATTACCTTGATTTTATTCTCGTTTATTCTCAGGCCTACTTCTTTGGCCGCTTCTTTAATCTCTGAGTAGCATTCCTTAACTGCTCTAACTGACCTGCCTACTATGTTGATGTCATCGGCATACCCGGAGCGCGTTCAAAAACCTTACTATGGTAAACCACGAGGTAAGGTGTGGTTATGCTGCATCACTTCACTTAACCACGAAAGTTTATGTATAACCATGGAGGTTTTTGAACGCACCATGGTTAACTACAGGTTAAAGAAGAAAAAAAATAAATTCAAAATTTTCCAAAAAATAACCCCCGCTAATTGCTTCAATTATGTTGTTGTTGTTGTTGTTTTTTTCCTTTTTACTAGGAAGTCCTAGTGAACCCCTAGGAGCGGGGTTTCTTACTGGTCCTAGCCTAGACAGCTATATAGACCATAACGCAGTGTTTAAAATTATTGTAGGTACGGCCCGCAGAATACTCTCTCTCTTTATCAAATCAAATTCCTCGTGCCAGGCCAAGGCAGGAGGAAAGGTCGTCAAAACTGATGGAAGCTAAATGTCTAACTCTACTTATATGTAGTTTCTAAGGCTAAGAACAAGGAAGAAAACTGGTTTTCTTTTAGGAAGTAAGTTCACATTTAAGTCACGTGTAGTCAATTTAGTGTCAAAAGGAAGCTCAAAATCAATGGGTCCCACATGGATTCTCAGATGGAGACCCCAGCATCGGATAGGAAATTAGCCAGTTCAGAGATTTTGGACCCTTCAAAGGGAACCAGTACTTCTAGAAGTCTGTTTGCTTGGTTTATCAGCGGATATTTATTTCTAATGTTCACATATTTTCTACACTTTAAAATAGTGTGTTCCGCATCGTCTTTTATATTGCACATAGGACAGTTTTCATTTGGGATTAGTTTCCAGGATGCAAGTCTCGCTGTGTCATAGGTATGACCAGCTAGGATTCTGTTGATCATTCTAAACATTCTTGGATTGAAGGCTAGTTTAGAGAACCAGGGAGACTTGGGGAGCTCATGGAAGATTTCAGCAAAAAATTTTCCTTTGGTTAGGGATGCCTCTCGGTACTGTCTTTCCCAGCTGTTTTTAACCTTAAGGGACACGTTTAGGATAAGATCCTTCTGGGTGAGTTTGTGGGGGAAGAAATCACCAATTGAGATTGCCAACCCAGCCAAGGTGTCAGCTCTTTCATTTTCGGGGATTCCTGCATGTGAAGGGATCCAAATGAATCTGACAGAGTCAAGTTTTTTTGCAGCGCGCAAGATGTCAGAGACTAGATGGTTTGGTAATTTGTTATCCCTTAATACTAGGCAGCTATTTAAACTGTCTGTAAGAATAATCACATTTTTTTGATTGGCCGAAGTTGCCAAGTCCAGGGCCATATAAATTGCCGAAAGTTCAGCTGACAGCGTTGACATTGTCCAAAAAGATCTGAACATCCTATCCTCAAGGGCGTTGTCAAAGTGTATTCCCAAGCCAGTGATGTTGTTTGCTATAGAGGCGTCTGTAGCTATAATCAGTTCTTTTGAGTCAAAGGAGTTTCTTTTTTCCTGCATCAGGGCAGTGATCGTGGACTTGGCAACTTGGGACTTGTTACCCAGACCATTGAGGAAGGATAGGTCAAAAGAAATATTGGAGTAATCAACAGTGGCTATCGTTTCAACATGGAGTAAATCAAAAATTTCCCTATATTTGGTGAAAACCTTTTCCATAGGTGACTTTGGGGAGGATAGATCTAGCATCTGTCGGAATTCGTTGTTAACTTTTAAAATCCTGGACAGTTCTTTGGCCACTATGATTTCTGCTCTGAGTGCCGTGGGAATTTCCTTCGCTAAGGCATAGATGATGTGATTCGGGGTGGAATGGGTTAGACCTAGGCACTTCCTTAGGAAGCCGTTAGCAATAGTTCCGATTTTTTTTTCCAAGGTTTGTGATTCTTGGAAGGAAAGGGATCTCGCATATTCTAGTTTAGATCTAATCAACGATCTGTACAACAACAAAGTGCATTCAGGCGAGGCTCCAAACTTTTTTTTGCTCAAAATCGACAAGATTCTCTGATTGCTTTTTAAGGCTTCCAGGGAGTTGTTTAGTTGTAGTTTGCTTTTTAGGCTGCTGGTGAAAGTCCAACCAACAAATTTTAAATCCCTGACACTTTTAATTGAGATACCATTGAAAGCAAGGTTTATCAGTTTTCTGGTTCCAAAGAACATGGCATTTGATTTTTGAGTATTGATTACTAATTTCAGTTCATTGGCAGTGTAGTTCAATGTATCCAGAGCAAGTTGGAGCTTGGATTCCACTGTAACTGTGCATTCACCGGCGGCTATTATGCAGAAGTCATCGGCAAATTGAAAAGTTTCCACACCCCAAATCGACGCCTCATGTAACTTGGCAGAGTATAGATTAAACAGGATTGGACTTAGTGCACTACCTTGAGGTAGTCCTCCACAAGCTTTTTTGGATTTTTCTTGCAGTAGGAGTTCTCTATTGTTAAAGAATCTCGTAATCCAATTTATGTAAATGAGTGGTATACCAAAAGCCACTAGGGTGGTGTATAAAATGCCCAGGTCTACCCTATCATACGCGCTATCAAGGTCTAATGTCATGATCCCAACAATTTTATGTCTCTTTTTAAGGTAATAAATTGTTTGTTGAATGGAGCCTAGACAGGTGGAAGCTGATCTTCCCTTTCGGTATGCGAAGGAGTTTTTAGGGAGCAGATTTCTGGATTCAATCAACTTCTCAATGCTATTTTTGATCAAAGTGTTAATTAGTTTCATGGGGACCGATATCAGAGATATTGGTCTATAGTTTTCCAAACATGATGGATTCTTCCCCATTTTTAAAAGTGGTTTGATTTTAATTTTAAGCCAGTTCTCGGGAATGTTGCCAGAAATGAAGGTGTTTTTTAGGAAGAGAGACAAAGCATTCAAACCGCTGGTCGATAAATTTTTTATCATTTCAAACGTGATGTTATCCAGACCAGGAGCAGATCTGCCTGTTTTCTTTTTAAGGATTTCCTTAAGGTCCTCCACAGACCAAGTGATGTTGGTATTGGCTGAAAGTGGAGTTAAGCAAGGAATGTTTTCCATTGTAGTTATCTTACTACACAAAAAATCTAGATAATCAGCAGGCGGAAGTTGATTAAAAAGAAAATCACTGTTATGATTGCTTCCCTTAAATCTCTTTATAACATTCCAGAAATTGCTAATTTGAGATTTGTGACAGAGATCGTTTATGAACCTTGACCAGGACTCTTGTTTGGAACGTTTCTTTGTTTTAATGAAGATAGCATTCAATCTATTGTGTTCAAGTAAGTCTTTTAGTCTTTTAAATTTGTAGTAGGAAGCAAGCGCGGCAGCTTTAAGTCTGAAAAGTTTGCTCAATTCAGCATTCCACCAGGGTTTTGGCGTGGAGTTTCCCGTCTTGTCTTTAAAAGTAAAGGTGGCACTTTTTATTATATTTGTTATGGTTTTCAGGATTGAGGAGTTGTCCTCAGTGTTAACCTTTATCGTTTTGAGGGCGGCAAACACTTTACTTTTTGAGATGACCTGCTTTGGGGCGTTTGGGATCCTATTAATGTTCATTTCCATAATAATTGGAATGTGAGGACTGCCACTAAGGGAGATTAGCTTTGTTTTGCTTACTATATTAAAATCGGAGAAGTTCGAGAAGGTGAGATCAATAACCGAACACGAGGGATTGATAGACCTGGACATACACGTCGTAGCTCCACTATTTTGATTGGAAAAACCCATACTCGACATTGAATCCAATAGGATCTGTCCTCTTCTATTAGTGATGGTATCCCCCCACGATGTACTTCTAGCATTGAAGTCCCCTATTAACAAAGATCTCCGGAATTTACCAGCAAAATTTCCCAAGCTAAGTACCGACTTCTTGAACCTCAGGTTGCTCATATTGCCTTTCGCATAGATAGAGAAAAGCGTAAGGTTGTCTTTTAAGTTGGTCGTGGTAATGCAACAGGAGTTAAGAGTGTTGTGGAATTTCACAACCTTGAACGTGATGTTTTTTCTGATGAATAAGGCTGTACCACCAAAACCATCGAGTTGGTCCTTCCTAATTATGTTGTAGTTGCTTAGTTTAACTTGGACGGATGGCAATAGCCAAGTTTCCACTGCAACAAAGATATCAATTTTATTCATGTTCAGGAAAAATTCAATCGCATCTAAGTTTTTTAAGAGGCTTTGTACGTTTAATTGGAGAATTTTTAGCATTTGTTGGTGTTCTTTAGAGTTTTGGCTTTCCTGCCTTCTGTATTTTTTAGCCATTCCGTTGTTAAGTTCCTGAGCATTTTACCGGTTGAGTGAGAGATTTGATTTAGTAAGCCTTCATCTTTAATTATTTTTGAAAAGAGCTCATTGGAGTCATTTTCGAAGTTTTTAATCATCTCACTAAAAGAGAAGTTTTGAGGAGCCCTCGGTTTTTTAAAGGGATTGAAGGTAGGTCTCTGACTAATTGTAGATTTTGTTTTTTCCTCACCTTGCGTCAAATTTCTAGAAGGGCTTAATCCTCTGGAGGCAATGTCCGCATAAGAGTATTGCTGAGGTTTCTTCCTCATTTGTCTTTGGGGGTGCTCCTCCTCTTCAGAGCTGAAATTTTTCAAGTTAGGTGATCTTCTTGCTCTTTTCATTATGTTGAAAATTTTCCAGGCTTCATGTCTGGTGCGAATTCCATCTCTCATAATTTTTGTGATTTCAATTTCTCTTAGCCATGACGGACACCTTTTGTCAAATGCAGCATGAGGACCTCCGCAATTTGCACATGTTTCCTTCTTGGTACATTTTCTGCCATCCTCACAGTTGGCCTCTGCACATCTCCCACAGGCTTTTTTATTTGTTTTGCAGACTAGACCACGATGGCCAAACTTTTGGCATCTGAAACATCTCAAGGGTGAGGCAACAAATTTGTGGACCTTGAAGGGGATGAAATGAATCATCAATTTCTCAGGGGTGTGTTTGCCTCTGACAAAGACCTTGACCTTGTCCGTTGTGGTCCATATAGGGGAACCATCAATTATTTTCCTCCACTTTATTCTGAAAACTCTCAGAAAGGTCCAAGAGGAATTTCCTTTGCTCAGTGAATTGAGAAGCTCCTCCTCGTCAAGTTCATTGTCAATTCCGTGCATCAAGATGGGAGTGGAGATAGAGCTGAGAGGGATAAATACTGTGAAGTTTGGACCAAGAGGGTTTTTAATGATAAAGTTATTCGCATCTTCCACCTTGGGAAATATCACTTTGAATAGTTCGCTGTTTACCTTAATCAATTGTTCTACCCCTCTGACTTCCTCTAGGGCCTTTCCCAACGTTAGGGGATTTAAGCTTTTTTCTTCTCCCTCATTCCGCTTGGCTTGGCGAACAAAAACTGAGAAAGGCCCCTTGTCAGAGCTATCAAATGTCATTGGATGATTCATATTAGGTTTTTCTTCTTCATCGCCTGTTCGTGAGCCAATTGAGGGAGAGATTGCTTCCGCGTCATCAGGCACTATGTTTTGTGTAGCGGGCGATATAGTTCTTTCAGGGGAGTCGGTCGTGACAGAGGTTTCAATCTGTGGGCTTAAGCAACTTTTGCCCCTAGGGCTATTATTCGAAATTTCCACATCACATTGTGGGCCAGCATTTTTTTTTTTTATTTTTTTGTCTTTGGCAAGTGAGAGGCGATGACTGGAGTTCACCAAATTCCCCCCCAGTCTACTCGACGCTCTTGTGCTGGAAGTTCTGATGGACGGTTTTTTTTTGTCAGCCACCGTGCTAGACATTCTATTTTCTATTGCTTGAAACTAAACTTTGACTTCTTCAATAAGTAGAGGTGAGCACTTTTAGAGTGGCAGAAAGACGAATTTGCTCTCTATTTTGTTGAGATGTTTAGTTCGTGACGAGGAGGGTCAATATTCACTGAGCAAGTGAAAGATTCTAGAGTTTAGACACTTGTGATTTTGAGGAGAAATACCGAAGTTATCTAAATTAGGGGTTTTATTCTAGCCAGAGGATTTGGGTCAACGAGAATACTAGAAAGAGACAGTCTGTTTGTTAATGTTAAGAAAAAGTTGATTGGGGATGCTTCAGAACCGAGATATAGATTATCCAAGAGACAAGGAGGGTGACGGTGTTGGTAGATGAGCAACCTGAGGTTCAAGAACCCATTCACATATAAATAGCCCCCGTGATTTGGAACTCCCGTCGACACTCTCAAAAGAGCTCCACCATGGAGTAATCCAAGGACCAGAGAGTTGAGCACTAAGTAAAAGTGTGAACGGAATTTTTTACAGACTACGTGAATATACTTAAAGGTGAAGAAACTTGTACAAGAGAATTAACGTTTTCTAATATGGTAAGGTACTTGTAGTCATTAAATAAAATTAAAATTTAATAAAAAATCAACATTAATAAAAAAGGGATATCACAATAAAAGAAAAAACCATTTATCCTCTTTTTTCCTTTTTCCCAAACGTGCGTTTGCCGCTGTAGTCAAGTACGGTTATACAGTATCAGTATGATATCACAACTCTAACAAACTTAAAATAGGATAACGTGAAATAGCACAAAATCAACGGCATTCACAAAAGAAAAAGCAAACAAAAGGAAAATGATTAACCTCTAAATTTAAAAAGAAAAATCTTACACATAAATTAACAAAGCAAAGCCAATAAAAGTAAAATTAGCATAAGATCACAGTTAAAAAAAAAAAAAAAAAAAAAAAAAGAAATTTATTTGGCAATTGACTGAATGTATTACTTTAAATTGAAAAATAAGTCGAAATTAAAGGATTTATACCAAGACAACGTGGATTGTATAACCTCAAAGTCTACGTTGATACACAAAAAAAAAAACTTTCCCGTATTATGAAAAATTGTTCTTATTACTATAATTGTTGTATTTTATTTAAATGAAAATTTGATGATAAAAGGAAAATTTTGATGTCATCAATTAACAAAAAAAAACCAATAAAAGTAAAGTTGGCATAAGATCACAGTAAAAAAAAAATTTTATTTAGCAATTGACTGAATGTATTACTTTAAATTGAAAATTAAGTCGGAATTGAAGGATTTGTACCAAGACAACGTGGATTGTATAACCTCAAAGGCCACGTTGATACACAAAAAAAAACTTTCCCGTATTATGAAAAATTATTCTTATTACTATAATTATTGTATTTTATTTAAATAAACTTAGATGCTAAAAGGAAAATTTTGATGCTAAAAGGAAATATAGGAAGATATAAAATTATACTTAAGAATTTTTTCATTTGGATCAAATTCCACACAAAAGAACAAAAAATGGATATTAAGAGCACAAATTAACAAATTAGCACGCACTAAAAAATTAACTATTAGATTGTAAAAGAACTCGAAGGCAATAAATTTAACAAAAATAAAAATTAAAATAAAACAAAAAAAAAATTAATTAAATATAATTATTGTAAAAAAGTGGCCATTTTTGATGCCAGAGATCAAAAAAAAACTACAGACTGATTGTTTATCGAACCTTCCTCCGCTGCGGTCAGAGAGAGAGTGATGATTGCTTCAATTATTTTATTAATTATTATTTGTAGTAATCCCACTTTGATTTGTTCATGTGATTAAAATTAAAACAACTGTCAGAGAGTTGTTTTCATTCTTCTTCTTCTTAACTATCGCTAACCATTCCCGCGAGCAGGGTTAAAATTTAACTACACCATGGTTAACCACGGGAGTTTTTGAACGCCTAAAAGTTATGCTCGTGGTTATGTTGTAGTTAACCAAGGAGTTTTTGAACGACAAAAGTTTACCATTGTTAACCATGGTTAACCATGGTAAGGTTTTTGAACGCGCTCCCGATCAGCTGAGTGGATTTGTTTACCAGTGTGTAGTTTCGTTGAATAGACGTCTTTCTTATGACTGCTTCCAAGGCTAAGTTGAATAGCATAGGCGCCCAGTCCACCCCCTTGTTTGAGCCCTTGATTAACTTGGAAGGCATCTGTAAGAATGTTCTGAACTCTTACTCGAGCCTTTGTGTCGAGGTGAGTTAATTGTGTCAGACTTTCAGATTTCTTAACTAATAATCTAGAAATAATAAATTGCGGTGCCGTACCTTCGACAATGGAAGCAGACGCAAAATTATTGACAACAAGTTAGTCACTCGATACGTAGCTAACTACTTGAGGGACTGGAATATCCAGACATGTCCCTCGCACATCCACTTTAGGGTGGGCGAGTCTTTGAACATCAAGAGGGCAGAAATCCTGAATATACGAACAGAGCACCCTTTCGTGGTGGACTAGCCATTTATTGAAGGGCACTCAATTAAATTTGTAATGGATGTAGAACTATTCGCAGATTAAGTGATTATTGCGTCCTATAGCCGCGCTGATGAGGAAGGAGAATCGTGGAATAATAAACTCCATGATGGAATAACAAACTCTCCAAGTTAGTATCCTCCCGAGAAACCTCTTCAACGCTGCCAAGAAGAGTAGCGACTAAGAGTAATTAGACTAAGGTAATTAGAAAAGCACAAACGGGGTAGTTGGAGACTCGAAACTCGACAAAACTCCACAAACTGGGACCTATACAAGAAAGCCCGCACCAATTATAACAAAGAGATGAGAAGATCTCCTTCAGAGAGGCTTGGAAGAAACCTTACCAATCGTGCTACCACTATTTCGGGGTAGCTTTGCGCTGGCCCATATTCCAAGGTGTTGGAGAGAGGCTAGGGTAGTCTTTATCCCTAAATCGGGGAGAAGATCATATATAGGGAAGCAAAATCCTATCGACCCATCAGCCTCTCCTCCTTTCCCCTGAAAACGATGGAGAAAGTTCTAGACAAGCATATTGGAGAGGGTCTTACAGCGAACCCACTTCACTGCCTGCAATTTGCCTACCGGCCAGGCAGATCTACAGAGACTGCCATTCATGTGCTAGTGAGAAATATTGAGCAGTCCCTCAGACATGGAGGGTGCGTTTGACAACATTACCTTCGACGCGATCAATGAAGCCGCAGTAAAAAAGGCATTCATCCCCTAACTGCGAGATGGATCAAGTCGCTTCTCAGCAGCAGATTCATAACTGCTGAGATGAATGGTGAATCGATTACGGTATTGGCTGCTAAAGACTGTCTTCAAGGGGGCGTCCTATCACCCCTCTTATGGTCAATCGTGATCGACGAACTTTTTGCCGACCTGAATAACCTGGGCTTTAAAGCACAGGCCTATGCAGACGATATCGTCATAACGATTAGCTGTGGTCATGATGGCACCGTTTCAGACCTCATGCAAGAACTTGGGTATTAACCCACAAAAAACTGTCATCGTACCATTTACTAATAGAAGGAAGCTAAATTTAAAAGCTCCCTCTTTGGATGGCAAAGAAATGGTTTTCTCAAAGGAGGCTAAATATCTAGGCATAATCCTGGATCAAAAGCTCTCCTGGAAACCCCAGGTTGGGAGAGTAACTGCCAAGGCAATTACATCTCTATTATTTGCCGCCAATTTGTAGGAAAAACCTGGGGCCTCAAACCGAGGTTAATGTTTTGGCTATATACGACGGTCATAAGGCCCATGGTCACGTATGCATCCATCGCATGGCGGGTCAAGCCCAAACAAAAGGGTGCTGTGATTAAGCTCGCCAAGGTGCAAAGACTGGCCTGTCTTGATATTACAGGGGCTAAAAGCAGCTGTCCGACTGCGGCTATGGAGACCCTACTGAACCTTCCTCCGCTCCACCTAGTCGTAAAAAATGAGGCTCTGGTGGGGGCGCTGCGTCTAGGGGAGCTATTCTCCTTTAAGCCAGGAGACCTTCAGGATCATTTATCGATCCTCAAGGAGCTAAACCTGGAGCGAATGACATCTGTTGAGACGTGATCGCAGATAAAAGAAACTTTTCGTATCAAAATCTTACCTCTATGTAAAAATCTTAAATTATTGTGTAACATTTGTAAGGGTTCAACACGAGAAGGAATCGGAACCTAATTATTAGTACACATTCCAATTCACATATTTACTCAGCAAGTATATTTCTCATGGCTAAGTACAGCTTCAGATCATTTCCGGTACTAAGTTTCAAACGGTATTCTTTCTCGTGTTGAACCCCCTTCTCCACGCTGACTTTACTTTTAATTTTGCACTTGCCTCCAAGCAGACGTGAGTACCAATACCTTTTTTGTTGTTAAAATTTCTTTTAGAATCTAAATAATATCAAGAATTAATTGAATTATACAATTCGTGCTATCATCAGTTTGTTACATCAAATTAATCAAATACAATAAAATTATAGTGAAGTGGAACGGGCAGTGTTTTAAATTGAATTTCCTTCTAATATATTTCACAAAGTTTCTATTTTTGCAACTTTCTTCAACATCATTGTCCGATACAATTCCCGCCCCTCTTGACTTTGACAAACCGTTTACGACGATTATTGGAAGTAGATCCGAGTGGCAACATGGCAGGCCCCTCTTTAAAGGAAGCACGGCCTTTTGGTATACGGACGGTTCCAAAACCGATAGAGGGGTAGGGCTGGAGGTATATGGCCCAAGGAGCAAAATATCCATGGCTCTGGGCACTACCTCCACTGTTTTTCAGGCTGAGGTACTCGCCATCCAGGTGTGTGCTCAGACTTGTATTAATAGAGCTCCAAATAGCTCTAACATTGTTATTTTCTCGGACAACCAAGCTGCCCTGTTGCCCATTAAATCTCACAGGGTGTCATCAAAGACTCTCCTGGATTGTCTCCTATCTCTGAAATTCCTCAGCAGGAACAACAGCATCACGCTGATGTGGATTCCAGGCCACGAAGGTCACATTGGTAATGAAATTGCCGACAGCCTGGCTAGAGTAGGGGCAAACTCATCAACTATCGGTCCGGAACCGTTCTGCAGCTTAGCAAGCTGCCACGTAAGAACGGCCATCAAAAATTGGGTCGACCAGCTGTTTCTTCATAGCTGGACAAGGAGGCAGGGTGCTCGTCAAGCTGAAAGATTTATCCAAATCGATAAAACTTAAGCGGTAAAACTTTTAAATCTCAGGAGGTGGGAGCTAAAAATAATAACAGAGCTCCTGACGGGCCCCTGTTCGCTTAACTACCATCTAAACAAAATAAGACTGATGGCCGATTGTAGCTGTCGGTTCTGCGAAGCATCTCCCGAAACTGCGGAGCACTTGCTGTGCGACTGTGAGGCTACAGCGACGAAGAGATTGAGCCTCCTCCATCGCGACTTCCCTACTCCCAGTGAGATTTGGGACAGGAACCCTAAATCAGTTTTAGACTGTATTAAAAACCTTAACCTAGATGGTTTTTAAAGACGAGGATGGCACGATAGACCAAATAAAATAGGTCGCAGTGCCCGCCAAGGCGCCCCTCAACAAGAAATAGAAATAGAAGCTCCACAAAACACTAGTGAAAAGTACGCCGGGAAATCTCAGATCTATAAAGAAAACGTACGGCTCTAATACATCTACTGAAGATTGAAATGAAATGAAAATTCTCCCCTTCGAAATGAGATTCACCGGGAATACAATAGAAAATTTTGTAAATAAATATGTTAAAAGAAAAAAAAATAAAATAATATTACATAAACGTAATTAATAAATAAACTTACATAACTCACTTATACCCTACACACACAGAGGTTGAAATCTAGTAGATTTTTTTTTAATTTCGAGTTGAAATTACAAAAGTGACACACAGAGATTTTGAAAATTTGGCTACTTTCACGTGTCAAAATCGTGGTGCATGCACGTGTTATTATCAAATCTTTTACAAAATAATTTAGTGAAACTATTAAGTTTTGAAGAAATATGTGTATGATTTCGAAGTTGAAATTAGCAAGATACTTAATTTCAACCTCTGTGTGTCTAGGGTATTACATAAATAACATTTTAAAATTACCGAAAAAAATGCTTACCTTTAAGAAGTGGGGAGCTTCTATCTAGTTTAATGGGCTTTCTTTCTTCCAATATTGGTGTAGTTTCTTCTGATGTTAAACTATTATATTTTCCATTATCATCTCTACTCATAGTTGGGCTATCAACGAAACTTAAAGAACTACATTCTTCGGAGGTAGGTGAAACAAGCGGTGTTAGTGTAGTTGGTGTAACAGAACCAGGTCTAAAGAATTGCTCTAAACCTTCACCAACTGCACTGACTTCTGTCAGCAATGGTCTTGTAGGAGCCCGTGTTTTCGCTCTTTTTGGCCTTCCTTTAACTAAATGCTGCAATTGAAATGATGCACTTGGAAGCTCTGTTATTGAATCACAACATTCTTCATCTCTTTTATCTGGTGAAGCATTTGAACTACGATGTGACGATGGAGATTCAAGTAAATCTGGTATATGACCTAAACTGAGATTTTCAACTACAGATTGCGGTCGAACTTTTCTTGCAATTGATCGTCTTTTTGATGGTAAATGTGGCGTAGCCTAGAGTTGTGGAAATCAATTATAATTATTAAAAGGAAAACACAATAACAAATAAAAATAAAAATGTTAACAATGATGTGTTAATATATAATGGATATGCAAGCAAATACGGGTTTCTGATATAATATAACTGTTATAAACATATATTAAAATATGCAAAAATCCCATAAAAGCTCTTAATTTTTTTTGATTAAATATTAATTTTTCTAATAAAATACTACTTACAAGGTTCAGATATTCCAATTTCTTTAAACAACGGGTGGCGAGCATGATTGGAAGACAAAAACATTTACATGAATGATCAATGTTTGCTAGCCCAGTCTAAATACATATTTATCTAAATTTCTACCTGAATATCTTTTTTTTGTTTTGTTTTTAATTTTGTGTGTGTATGTATTTTTTGATGATGGAAAAAATAATTAATAAATTTTGCTATGTACAGCAGAAGTAAATTTACTTGTGTGAATACAAAATTCTATGTAATGTGTAACTAATGTGAATTTTATTTCTATTCTTTTTTATTATTTAATAATAAAAGTAATATTTTTAAAGCAAAACAGAATAGGGAAGCTAACTTATTTCTAGTGCTGCACATGAAGCCATTAATAGTGAATAAAGCAAAATATGTAATTAAAAAAGCATGATTTACGCTGCATCAAAGCAGATAACTTACAGTTGGTGAATCTAATCCTAATTTTGGTAAGTTTAATCCTCTTGAATGCGATACAACTCCATCAGAATCCTGAAATTTTTTCATCTGTTAATGTTATTATGAATAAAAGCATAACATATAATTCGTTTTTAGCATACATGGCTAGATCGACTACGAACAATATCTGGTGTTTGAGGTTCATCCAAAAGAACTGATGGTGAATCAGAAATGCCGAGCCCCCGTCTATATCGAGTTAATGCTTCTAAAACCTCATCTGTTGCACGATCTGATATAGTCGCTGCTAAAGTTTGCTCAATTTCACTAAAAATAAAAATTTACAAAAAATTAACTAAACTGCACATCCACTGTTTAAACAAACTTATTTCTTTACTTTTTATTAACTTTTATTTTTTGGTAATTTTTAGATGAAGAACAACAACAACAAACTCGCTTGCACGAAAACATTCTAGCATCGCAATTATTTTCAAACTCAATCCTCAAACTTTTCCGAATCTTATTTAGTTTACTTTTTTATTTAATCTTATCAGCAAAAATTCTTATCTAGACTAGTATGAGATACCGACCGTTATGTAGTAAACAGACACCGCCTTCTCTTACCTGATCTTATTCATAATTTCGCTGCCGGCGTTATTTATTAAACACGTCTGCAAAAATTCATCAGAAATAACAAGTCGCTCATTTAGTAGCTTTCTTAAGTCATTAACGACATTCTGGCTGCCAAGTGTTTTCGGACATTGTTCAATCCCTGTACGTATCATAGTTTCCATTGTTTCCTCTAAGTAACCATGAATTGTTTGGCTTAAATCATTGGCAATTCGAGTCAGTTTGATTTCAATCGGGTGCTGCTCACATCGGACTGATTCTTGTAATTTTGGCATTAATTGCTTGCAATTTTCTGCATCGTCTATTAATCTTTGAACTGCTGATGAATCGCTACCACGAGCTAACGACATTGTTTCTTGTGTTTCAGCAACTAATTTATCAACTAGCTGATGTGTTGATGATAACATGAAACCATGCTGTAAACGGAAACCTTGTCCATTAGATCTTTTTAATCCATTACAATTTCGTTGTAATAATTCTTGCATTTTACGCATTATTGCATCGGTTTTTTCTGGATGACTTTTTAATGATGGTGCTATATCAAATACTGGAAATGGAATGTTACGCATTGAAAAATTATTCTCCAATGCATAGACGATATCCGAGAATCCTTGCAGTGTTATATTATTTCTATCCAAAAATATCGTTCGTAATTTATTGTTTATTTGTAGAGCTTTTGCAAGAAGCCTAGCACCAACGTCTCCCATATAATTGCCACTTATATCTAAAAAATAAAAAGATATTTACAAAAATTGCTAACCAACTGGAAGGATTTTAAAGTGATATTTACAATATGGAATAAATTCATGAAAATGAACCCATTCATATTTGTTTTTATTTTTTGTAGTGTATATTTGCACAACTTTGATAAGATATATAAATAGTTACACTTCATTTCCAATAATAAAAATTTACATGAGTGTGAATCATGATTTCGTTATTTATAAAACAAATATGAAAGTCAATTTTCTGAAATTCATATCTGCAATTGTAATACATAACCTAAGGAACCTTGTTAAATACTAGAAGTTTGTCAGGCATTTTTGATAAGAAAATTACATTAATTCAAAGAGAAAAACTAATCAATTTAATTGAGAGGGATATAAACGAAATTCAGAATTATCTAAGATAAATCAATAGCTGCCTTTGCTGGACGCAAAAATGACATAACCAATTCTTCGAAATATTAATTTTATCTTTTTAATACATTAATACATTCCAGATAAGTAAGGAGAATATGAAAAGTGGTGAAAACGTATTTCGGTAAAAAGGCGGTTATCTATTTTCCCAATAACAGGATAGTTCCTACTTATGAACTCTTTATGTTGAAGTTTAAAGTTAGACCTTTTTGTAGCACCAGGATAATGACTTGCAGGGAACTTAGTTAAAAAAAGACGACGAACTGTTTATTTTTTTTTTGATTTTTTGCAGGTGCAACGTTGTTCTACAATCGTGTGGTTCGATTAGCAAACGAATTCTTTGAATGAAGAGCACGCAAAACGTGAGCTGTGCGAAGTGTAGGTGACCCGTTTTTTATGTGATAAATTAAGCCTAGCAATTATCCTTGCATCACTAGTCCGTAACGTGGTTCAGGTTATGGTGCAATGTCTAATAGCAAGCTTAGCTAGAAAGATCTTCAAGGTGCTTCAGGATATGGCGATGAACCTTACGTTTGAACGGTAAGATGTTGTACCATTTTGGAATCACTAGCTGTAGAAGATTCTTCCATAGTCTAGCTGTTCTATTTATAAACAAACTTCTAAATCGTGGTATTCTAGATCGTAATGTTTTGCGCGAAATGAATGTCTGCAAGGTATTGTGTTACGTGAATAAAATTTCGCTGAACGCAAAGGAAGTGGCATCTCTTAAAAATCCCAGGCATTGACATACTTGGTTACTTATTAAGTATATTATTATAATTTAATGCTGATCCTCGGTTAATGTTACGCCTGCCATACAAAGAAAGGGATCAGCATTTAAATTTAGACCGTCCATTAAAAAGGGGGACCAGTAGTGAAAGTTTTGTTATAGACAGAACTTCCTTTTAGATGCGTTGAATTCAATACGATTCTTCCGATCCTAATTAAAAATGGGTTCCATTTCCCTGGTAAAACAAAGTGTGGTACGTGCTTGGATTACGTTATCAAAGGTGTAGGCTAACTCAGAAGAGCTGTGAGATGGGTTTGAAGAGACTGGAACGGCGCTGCAGTTACCAAACTCAAGGGAGCAGAAAACTATCACACGGGGTCTATAGCGGTGAGAGCTAAATCAGCATTAAATAATTTAGATAAATGCATTTTAAAAGGTGGCCTAAAAGAAATTGATGTTGGGAAACAAATTGTCGATGGCTTAATTTATCAGACATCGTGTCTCCATTTTGAAAAATTTTATAAGAGAAAGAAAATACTATCTGCAGAATAATTTTTAAGGCATTGTATTTAAATGGCGTCATGAAATTACGTGGTCTGTAAATTAGTAAATAACATTTTTTGGTGTTATTTACAGATTTAAAAGTATTTTCATTCGATGCGCCGCAATGTTTTACGTTAGACGCCATTAAAACATGATTATGAAAAAAAAATGGAGATACGATGTCTGATAATTATTAGGCCATCGATGTGAAAAGTCGCATTTTGGAATATTAAGGAATCGGAATATGACGCCATGTCAAAATTTGCTAGAAAAGAAAGACGGAGTGTAGCTGAAGTTTTCTGCCAGAGAAGAAACCATTAAACGATGCAATGCATGTTCAAAAGAAAAACAAGCCCGGCTACCTTTTAAAACATGTGCAAATCTAGAAAACGGAATTCTAGACTTGATTCGTTCGAGTCTTATGCCTGCACTACACATCGAAAGATACATCTGGGAGATGATTCACAGATGCATCCGGGAATAAATCCGCGAGCCGTCCACACGTCCGCGTATCAATCAGTCTGTGTTGATCATCGGAAGACGCAAGACATCAAGTACTTATTTTTGGGGTTCCACAAGCAGTTCTCACCTTGGTATAATTCTATAAACTTGAAAGTTTCCTCGGTGCTCATTGTCATTGTAGCCATTTTCAAAACAATACACTTCAAAACAATACACCGACGCGTCCACCTGCATTCAAAATGCGCACAACACTGATGCGTCGGCAGATGTGTGGACACAAGCCTTGCGTTCGCTCTGACGTCTGGCTCAAAATCCGTCAAGAATGGATTCAGGACAGACGTATCTCCGGATGTTAAATATTGTCCGGAGACGAGCAAAAACCCCCTCTACACATCGGCGGATGTATCCAGGGCTGAGGCATCTTCCGATGTGTAGTGCAGGCATTAGAAGAAACATGGTCGTGCATGAAGGCAGATGTGAGCGACCTTAAAGATGCTTCATACAATTCCAAAGCAAAAAAAGAAGTAGTGGGATTCTAAATCAAGAAAATTATAATTTTTGAGCGGCACTGAGAACAAGCAAAAGTTTTCGATGAATCGGGCAAGCTACCAAGGAATTGATTACCAGCAGCGAAGTTAAATTGTTGTTGTTGTTGTTGTTTAAATTAACTAGTACGGAGCTAGTGGACCTTAAAAGGTCTCTTTTGGTCCCGGCCTTGCAGCCATATGGACCATAAAACTATGCTGATACAACTTAATTTGACTTTAAAAATGATGTTCTCAGTGTTTGATTATCCCATGCATAAGGCCAACGCAGGGGGGACTTCGTCAAGGCTTCGATGTATCTGTTAGTAACTTTTGTGACCTCTGAATTCTCTCTCTAAAAATCTGTCCCAACAACGTGGTCAATGTAGCTGGGAAATCGTCTGTAATTTCGTTGATATTCTAAGTCGTCAATGTTCTTGAGGTCTAGCAGGTCATAAGGTTTAATCAAAAAAATAACTTAAACTTTGCTTTTATTCTATTGAAATTTAAACCTCTACTATCCTTTAATGAATAATCTCGTCATTGATCTGTAAGTTCAATCAAATATGATGTGAAATGTTCAAAGATTGGTGAGCCCGTAAAATTAAGAGCAGGGCTCCAGAGCGTATGAGAGCGTACAATAACAGTGATGTAAGGTTGGTGAGACAATTTACTCTCATGCAACACAAGCGCTGATCCAAGGATATATAAATTTAATTATGATTATCATCTAGTGATATGAAAGTGTGGTTTTCATCTGAAAACTTTACACTTCCAAATTTTAAGGGCATTGAAAGCCCTAACGGATGAAAATAAATTCTTTGGTTGGTCTATTTACGAAGATAGATCTATGATAGAATGTAGGTGACTCTCAGAGCGAGTGTTACCGACAGAGATTCAGTACTAATTTTGCTTTGTTTTATCTATTAGGTTCTTATGAGCTAAGGACCAGTATCTAACTGGGGTCTTTAGCGTATTATCCTTGATCATCGGAGTATGTAAGGAATTTTCTTTAGCGAAACCTGAGTTATCCAGGATGTTTAGGTAGGAGTCCTTTTTATCGATATACAATCCAGCCCACCGGTGGGAGGACTTGTATCGTGATTTCTTTTTTCAGTGACATCTACCGAGGTAGAAATTACTGCAGTTATTTGCGATGTTTCTTTAGGCCTATCTGTAGCCCGTGGATTAGGAACAGTTCCCCTAGAAGTATACTTATCCTGGATCAGGTTGCGTTGATTTAAAGCCTCGCTTATTGGTGTCGATTTGTTTTTGCACTTTTGGTGATTTACCTTATCCTCTTTCTTCTTTAAATTTTGTGTGTTGAGGAGTCTATTTTTTGCCTTGTAAATTCTAAGTGCGTCATTTCTTGAAAAATTTCCCCTACGCATAATTGTTACTAATTCTCTTTCTTTCAGCCACAGAGGGAAAACTTTTTCAAACGCCCCATGGTTTCCCTGGCAGTTTACACATTTAGAGGGTTTGACGCACTTCTTTCCCTCTTCGCAGTTTTGCGATCCACATTTACCACAGGTTCTCGATTTGGATCTGCATGCCCAAACTTCTGGCATTTAAAACATCTCAGAGGAGGGAGGACAAATTTATTAATTTTAAGATTAGAGTAATACAGAATTATCTTTTCAGGGATCTTGCTACCACTTATATACACCTTGATTTTGTTGGTTTCTTTAGAGAAAAATTTTCCTTCAGAAAAGCCTCTCCACTTTAATCTGAAGCATCTCTTAAAACTCACAGAAGGATTGCATTTTCTTAAATCCTCCAGCAACTTTCCCTCACATAGACCAGCATCAACTCCATGAATTATGTAGGGTGTGGCAATCAGTCCCAAAGGGATGTATGCTCTAAGCGTTGGGTTTAAAGGACAGTTTTTGGTGAAATTATTTGTGTTTGTTGCAGAGTCAAAAACTATTTTGCATTTATCATTGGATGCTTTAGTTATTGACACAACTTCCTTTGCTGTTGCCAATAAGAGTTTCCCCAGGGAGAGTGTATTAAGATTTTTTTCATCCAATGTACAGGGATTGTTTTTTCGCACAAGAACCAAGAAGGGTCCCACGTCATTTTCCTTGTACTCAATCATGGCACTGTTACATGGAGCTGAGTCCGTTTTTGAAATATGTGGAGATGTTCCAACAGTTACCTGCTCTGTAGAAAGCGCCAAGGATGATAATTCATGGGCGGGCAAGATTGAGGAGTTCTTCGGGGTACCGCTTTTACTTGTTGACGCTACCCCAATCTTTCCTGTAGCACTACAGCTTTTTCTTTCAGGAATAGTCACTATTGTGCGCACTGTGGGTTTCCCTTTGCGGACCTCTTTAATCGTGGCAGGCGGGCACGCTTTTTATTGAAAAGCCTTGAAGATGTTCTTTTCATGACCTTAGATTTTTCGCTGCATTTATCGCCAGAGCTAGGAGGGGAATTTTTTTTATCCATTTATAGGAGGTATCAGAATTTGCTGGAAATGCTTGGAGGGTACGTAGCCAAATTAAATAGGATGAAATAGTTCACAAGACTGAAATCAAAGAAGACCTAAAAGGAAGGAACAGATTAAAAATCTGCTCAGGCCCCTCAACACACTAAACAGGATAACGGAAGTTCATAAGTTGATCGTCAGTAAGGAGTACTCCAATAATACACAAACCTACCTAAGTAATGATTTAGTGAAAAGGGTTTATCAGAAACACGTCACACAATGGTGATACGGTAAAAATACCTCGTGTAACCAGAAGTCATTGGAACAATTACGCATTCAACAAGGAAAAGGAAACGGGATTAATGATACCGTTACTCTGAGCCAAAAAGAAAAAAAGAACAATTGTTAAAACATATACCGTACTGTGCCAAATCGATATGTGAAAGGCTCTCTTAAATTCCAAGGCGAAAAGTGATCTCTACCAATCTTTATAACATATCTTTTGCAAACAAAAAAAGGAAACAAAAAAAAAGAACTTTAAAGGGTAGTAAAGAGGTGACTCGGCGTATGAGATAAAAATTACTTAAAACAATATATAAATAAAAGCCTGAAATTGATTAAAACAAGTTAAGCACAGAAAAATATTAAAACAATGGAAAGCACATGTTCAGAATTAACGGTAACAGAAAAAACAAAAATTATTTGTTAACAAAATCATGGAAAATAGCAGCACTATAAAAAAAGAATTAAAATTTAGCTGAATTAACAATTTGAACACTATCAAAAAAGACACTATTAACAAAAAACCATTTAAAAATCTAAAATCTAAATTCACAAATCACAAAGACACTATAACTGTATTTTAAAAACACTGACTAGACCCTGTCCGTCAACCGTCCAGTTTCAAGTCAAGTCAAGAGAGTGGGGAAGTTAAATTTGTACGAAAAAGGTCAAATACGAAATATGATTTTAGTCTTGAATCTGAAATGAATCCTGCAGAGGGCGTAAGCTTGAAAAAAAAGAACGAGGATGAACTGCAAGAGTCCTGCGAACCACGAAATTAGAGCAATATATCACAACTAAATACTTCACTTTTTGATAAAGGTAATGAAAGAGGAATGAATGAAGAATATTTCGCATCTTCAGATCATGAAACTACATCTCCGAGCGTCCAAAGAAGCCTAAAGTTTATCAAGACCTTAGCATTATTGGTGAAGAAAAAGGAACCAGACATTTTTCCAGAAGCGGCAAATGAAAAAGGTTGGAAAAGCCGATAGACGAGACAACATCGTTGAAAGCAAAAAAACTGGGATCATGTGGATTTGCCCAAAGGTAGAAAGACAGTATTATGGAAATGGATCTATAAAATTAAAAAGGTTAATAATGGAGACACCATGCGATATAAAGCTCGATTAGTGGATTAAGAATAGTCGAAAATACTCGGCTTGACAGTTAGCTTGAATCATGCATACAAGATACTGAGCTGTCAGTTGAATCAACTTTGATTCTTTTATCAGTATGGCGCAGGACTTTACTTACTTTTAGTAAAACATTGCCCTGTTTCCATTGGTGACATGTTTTCTTTACAAAAACTATATAGTTCAAATACTGAATCCTTTATGTTAAAAAATGTAAGTCCTTCTCATATTAAAACCAAATCGTAGGAAAATCTCAGGCTGTTCGTCCAAAATTTTGTTCCACCTTAAATAAGTGACTGAAAAAATAGAGGGTAATTTCGAGAATACTTTTAATACCTCAGTTACAACATGATCTGGAAGAATAAGGCTTAGCTTATATTCAATGGCCGAATGAAGTTTCCATAAAGTATCTGGCTAATAATGTTTTATATGCAACGCAATTGACAATAGGATTGGTAATTTTATAATAAATAATAAATAACTGGACATTCAGCTCGAAGGCTTCGTACGCAGCTTCATTCCGTTAGTACAATTCGTCCACTTGTATTCCCAAAATGGCTAAGGATAGATTGAGAGTGATTCTCTTTTACCATTTTTACACCACGGTAAACGTAACTGGAAATACGAAGATTTTGTGAATAGGCAATTAAAAATTGCCGCTGAGTTGCAGCACACGAATCTGCGTAATAAATAAATGTGATCAATTGGCATATTGGTTATCGGATAGTTAGCTTTATGTTTGCCTTCTCAAAGTTAGTGCATGTTTCCATGGAGTGGATCACACATAACTTGACGTAAGCCTAATACCACTTGTTTAAATGCATGCTAAAATGTATCGGTCTTCAGGAAGAGTATTTTGATAAGGAATAAATGCGTTTGCATTTTCGAGCAATGAACTACACTTATTTACGCGATGTTTTTATTTCATTAACAATTGCACAAATAACTAAGTACAAAAGGTTTAGAAAAATATTACTTTACTGTCAATGTCATGTAGGCATGGGAGAAGAAGACGAATGCACTAATAATAGCTGCGATCCACTGGGCGATTTTTTCAACTCGGAAGTACTTGCGAGTACATCAACAATGGAACACGATTTTTGACAATTACCAGTAAAATGTATCTGCCCAAAGACAAGAGCAAAGGTAGTTGCGAGTAGCTAGCAGCAGTTTTGAGTAATTTACCAGTCCCAATGGATCGCAGTTAATGACATTTATGCCATACAGATGGCCATTTATTGCAGCCATAATAGGGATTACTCGTAATATTATTCCGGCATCCCTTCTTTGAATATTTGGAAGTATCTTGGCTTATGATTAAATCTGTTATGCAATAATTGAGGCTACTGTACATGGCTTATGACATAATTTCGAAACTAAGCTTCGGCAATATTAAACGTGTTGCTCCATCCAAATCATACACAGATTGGAAAAAATTTAAGAGCGATATAGTTCCGATCTTACAACCAATTCTTAAAATCTCTGTAAAACTTTCTTAGTATTGTTGGCTTCAAAAGATGCCTTTTAAAATCACTTAAATCAGTTTTTCAACGAAAAGCTCCTAGGAGTTCTATAGCTTATCAGCCAAAGATAGAGATTTCGAAACGAATTAAGGTGTGTGTATATGATTATGAGTAAATATACACGTATATGTATGTCCCTGGTCATAAACGCAGAACTGCGGCAATTCTGCAGCATTCAGCAATTGGAAGCCTGTAGCTGAATATTGCAGAATGACGGCAGTTCTGCGTTTATGACCAGGCCCTACTCTATAGTGTAATGCAATCTGCCGCCAAAAAAGTTTAACTTACCATCTTTGTGATAATCCTGCATTATCAGTTATTAATAAAAATAAAAAACAAAAACGTTTTGAAATATATAAAAGTTAAATGTTATGGTAGTTTTAAGCTGTATTCCAAATAAGAACCGTGAAAGTATTGAAGATACTAAAAATCAAACCTGGCTGGTATGAAATCGAATGAAGCAAAGGCAGGGGTGGAAGGAAACATCGAATAAATGTTTTTGACGCAAGTACCAAAATGTGTGAAAGAGTTATGGCTCGCATGAGTCTCGTTCTTAATTATATTATATGAAACGAATAAATACGCAGAAAACAACAACAGAAAACTGGAGGTAGAATTTAACAAGCTTGTTCTACATAAAGGCCCGTTTTCACTGCGGTGCGCGTACATAAAAATCCACACAAATAGAGCAAAAAACCAAAAATCTCAAACTGTGTTAGGGGGTGATTCCTGGATGTATTTGGAGAAAAAAAATTGTTCTAGAGAATGGGGCAATCGGCCCTATCCACCGAGATACAGGGTGTTTAAGAAAAGACGTTTAGACAATTTTTTAATTTAATTAAACATTAATATTACTCCTCAAATATTTATCGTAGAGCAACGTTATTAGGCTCATTTTTTAGAGACTTAGACCACTTTAGAATTTCGGAGTGAGCCGAGACAGCTAGTCTTCTATTGCCGTAAAAATATTGCCATGCAGGCAACAGGTCAGATATTTCGGTGGAACAGCCTGTGTGGTAGCTGCTACATTCATACGGTGCCTCAACAGGATAATTGAGGACCAAATGAGACCATAACCAATAAGTTTGAGAACGCGTATATATGTACCTCTGGTCCTCGCCACGCTGAGGCGGTTCTTGAGGCGCCAGGCCAGATAAACGAGTTTTATTTGAGACGTGGCAGCCTGTTAGAGCTATGACATAGCAGATCCTTGGTTAACGTTGTACCTAGGATATTAAGAGATGGGGGTCAGCCGTTAGATTCAAACCGTCTACTGAGAAAGGAGGAAATTCGGTACAGGTTTTATTAGAGATAACGATTCTTCGTTTTGGTAGCGTTAAACTTGAAACTATTCTTGCTGACCCAAATAAGAATCAGTTCTATCTGTTGGTAGAATGGAGATGATTTCACGATCCTGGTTTGCTATGTGCTTATCTTATATATATTGTCGAAGACGTAAGAGTAACGAAGAGAAGTGAAATGGAAGTGGGTTGGAAGGAATTGAAAGCAGATCATTTATAAAAATTAGCAAACGAGCGAGAGATCGCATCGACCTTTTGGGGAAAACCGATAGATAAAGTGTGGGGTTAGATTCGACGACATCTAATACATCTGATTAAGGGGCACCACTAGTGTGAAATTTTGAAAAAACCGAATTTCTTTTTGCATATTTCGATAGTCTATACTTAAAAGTAACATAATAAAATTTCAAGTGCATATCTCAAATAGTTTTTGAGTTACAGCAGTTGTTCATCGGTCCGAAAGTTGCGTTAGCTTAGGAAAAAAAAATTTCGGGTAGTCACGTTTTGGAGTTGCTAGACCCTGGCACATTTGAACGACTCATCTCGAAGAAAGACTTTAGCAGCCCTACAGGTGTCTTTCGAAGAAGAGGAAGGTACATTGTATGGGGCTGGAATAGCAGAATAGCCGTAGGTACGATATTTCTTGATTTATTTCAATGAAATCAGTAACTTAAACTACGCGTTTTCTCGCAACTATATTTTTCAAATTTGCTGCAGTTATAACTCGAGAACAAATCATCCGATCGGTTTAATTCTTTTTCCAGCTTCTTTAATATATGTTTCTCCGTACCATCAACCTCGAGTTTTCCGATTGAATAAAAAATTTAATTTTGGCAGGCCAAAAATCATCCAATTTTTGCACGAAAATTGAAACTTTTTTTAAAGACCATTTTGTTAAATTTAAATTTTTTTTTTTGATCGAGGGTTATGGTACGGGCAATACCTTCTAGTTTCAAAACTTTTTGGTTTTTTTGATTTCCGGCACTGTGAAGGTCGCTATTACTGCAGCAGTGGGGGGATTTTTTTTCTTGGAGCCTTAGGCGATTACGAATGACTCGCTGAATTTTGAATTTTTGTATCTTAAAATTTTATTATGTATTTGTTATATATCCACAAATATATCCTTAAAATGTTAAAACATTCCATGCATTAGTTTTTTTAAAAAACATTTCCAAAAATCACCTTTTTTTAGGCAGTCACACTAGTGGTGCCCCTTAAATGAGTAAAAAGAAAACTCTGAACGCAGTTCTTTAGAACTGAGGTGCTCTGTTAGCACATAAAAAGGTCGCCAGTAGATCTTTTTAGTTTAAAGTCGTAGGGCCTATCATGTAAAATTTGGTTAGGTTCAGGATATTCCATACGCTTTTTTTGATTATTCACTCTATGATTTTGGAGAGAGAACAAGGTAATTGCTATTGTGCGGTAGTTAGCAGAGTTCTTACTGTGTTAACCTTTTCTACATATGAGCAGAACATGAGCTAATTACTAAAAGTAGGGATAAAGTCCCGAGAAGTAAAATAGGACTAAGATTATTTCTTAATGGCCATAGGCCGATTATTTCTTAAAGTCGAGGTTGGTAAATTTAATGACGTCCAGCTCTTTGAAACACCATTCCTCGAGTGCTTTGAGACACTTATATATTCTATTGAGTGCCTCGAAGGCGCATAGCAGTTTCGAGTAAAGAATTTAAGGCAATCAGATATAATAAATCGGCTTTGAGTTTTGTTTCTGTTATCACTTCTCCATTGTTAATAAAAGAAAAGGTTGTTGATGGAATGTAATTCTTTTTGATGGAACAAAGAAATTGTTACTGATCTTGGTTTTCATGATATCATAAAATGATGATTTTCATGATATCATTTAATGATGACTTGGTGTAATGATGAATCAACAAATGCATTCCCGCTTGTGCAACGTTACTGACGCAGAGAACGACATAGTTGCCGTTAGCACTAAGGAAAAGAAACGAATGAGCTGCACACTGCTGACTTTCTCGCTTCTTTCAGGGACTGTGTAACTTGAGGCTGGAGGCAAGTGTTGCATCGACGGAGTGCCGTGTTGGGTTAGGAATAAGGAATACGTCAAGGAGAGGAGCTCTTTAGTTTGTAACGTCAGCAACTCTCGTAGAAAAAATTGCAAATTTCCAAAATTGCAAAATTTTTTCGCGCACGCTGCAGACAAGGTATTCGTTCATAAATAGCCCAACTCGTCGATGAAAAAACCTTCTGCACAGTCTGTATTTTCGAACTGCTACAATAACCAAGAATTCAAACTCAGGGTTCATCACCATTTCCTTCAACATGCTCTATACTCCTCATAACCCCAAAATTGTCCTTTCCCGACCTAAGCTTATTACAAGACATTGCATTATGACGTAACCAACGACCTGGAAAACTGGTGGTACAAAGGGTGATTCCTAAGCTTGGATCTATTCCATAAAATATAAGGACTAATTAAATTAATAAAAAACATAAATATAGTATTAAAATAAATTGACGTACCTAATTTTTGCAAACTTTGATTGCTTCCTAAGGCATTTATAAAATCATGTATGTCTGCTTTTAATTTATTTTCAGATAAAACCAATTCGGCTAAAAGAAAATCGTCCTTTTGTATTAAATTGACTAATGAATCCATAACTGTTGGAATATGCTTCAATTTCATTCCAGTTAAACTTTTACTCATATGTAAGCATCTTATAGATGGATTTTTTGAAATTGCTGTTAAAACTGGTGCTAGCTCAGCATCCAAATCTGAAATTATTGTAATTATATTAAATATATTATAGTTATTTGGTTTAATAAAGAAACTTACTATTGTCGCTAATATCTAAACTTTGCAATACACGAACACCATGAATACATGACTCCAAAACATGAGCACCCTGGGCACCTAAAGAATTACTACTTAAATCTAAATACAGCCCAGCTGTTGACTCGTTACATGCTAATCCAAGAAGTAAATGTCTAGAATTTTGTTTATCATTAAGCAATTAAGTTTCTTCTTTAATGATATTTTTTTCAAATTACTTTAACGCTTCCATTGGCAACTTACACCCGGCAATATTAAGATGTTTTAGACTTAAAGTACTTGTAAAAAATTGTTTAAAAGACGGAGGAATCTCCTTTCCTTTCTTTGTACTGAACGAATTGTATGAAACGTTTAAGTGGATTAGGTGTGTTGAACAACCACGTAATAGTGCACCAAACAACTGTAAGATAAAAAATTAGTTGTTTTTACATATATAAAATGGGTTAAAAGACTTACATTTTCCAATGTTGTATCAGTCGTTGAAAGATCTAAATACTCTAAGACATTTGGCTGCGCTAGAAAATTATGTAAGTTCTGCAATAAAGAGCGGCAAGGGTTTGTTTTACAAAAAAGTTTATATTTAATATTAATGTAAACTTACAGTAACATCATCTTTTAAACTATTACCGCT
Source organism: Thereva nobilitata (assembly GCA_963855945.1). NCBI lineage: Eukaryota > Metazoa > Arthropoda > Insecta > Diptera > Therevidae > Thereva > Thereva nobilitata. Next base: position 76,988,209 of record OY979694.1, read on the forward strand.
AAGATCTAAATATGTCAGTGAACTAGAAATGCTTTGATTAAGAGAGAGCGAGTGGGACATCTGATTGACACCTTTCGATGTTAGGCCACAATGTGATAGAGCTAATTTGCACAGGCCCTTAGACACCTTCGCAATCGGTCCCGCCAGGTGAATAGCGCCTATAAAAACAATTCTATATGAGATTTTTCATATATTTTTAATATATTTATTGTACAGAGAACATTTAGAGAAATTGAAACAATGTTCAGAAATTTTTTACAAATTGGTATAACTTCGCTATTTTATTTTTTTGAAAAACAATTTGTTGAAAATCTCTGAACATAAAGCATTAATAAAAAAATTATATGAAGAAAGAAACTCAACAAAAGCAGCGAATTTAATTAACATTTAGCATTAAATAAAGAATAGTTCAATAAATTAGCTGGAAATAAAATACACGCTATTCCTAAAATATTTCTTAAAAATGCTTGTGCCAAATGTTTTATTATTTCATATATTAAATTTTGTAAAATAATTCAATCTAATGAATTTTGATATGTGCCAATTATGAATGAAAATTTTGAAACAGAATTTAAAAACTGAGATTTATATGATGAAGAAAATTGATGGATGATTAATAATAATATTTATTTATTGTATTAAAACAAATATGCCGACATATACAAGCATTGGCAAAATAATTCTTTATAGAGCATCATAAAAATGAAGAAAGAAATTTATATAGAAAAAAATTAAATCAATTCTGTCAGCTATAATCATTCCGCAATTTAAATATTATATATATGAAAACTAATCAGTATATTTATTGTTTTTTTATTGCAAAGGAAATCAAACCTTGCACTATTTTTCCAAGTAGGGCGCAAAGGGAGCTTGCACCTACAATTACAGTTCAAATGTTTTTTTTTTGGTTTGTTTTGTTTGTTTTGATTTTTGGGCGAATAAGTAATTTGCAGTTAGTGAGAATGGGTGAAAATAAAAATTTTATTTTAGTGAATTATTAGCATTAAAATTGTTTACTTGCTTAACTTTATTTTTACTTTTATTTTGTCATTTATTAAACGTTACTGATTTGAAAATTTATAATAAAAAACTCGAAATTTAAGTGTTAATGAGTGGTTAATAAAATATTTTGTGCTATATTTTGCAATGTAACTGAATTTTGTTAATAAACTATGTAATTACAGTGTTGATAAATAAGGAAATTGTGAAAGATATGCAGTAAGTAGAAAAAGTAATGGCACTCCACAATTTTTTCAGAAATCCAAGTCGATTTTATAAATTAAAGGAAACATATCAAATTATATTAATACAAAAAGTTCTCTACCCTAGAGCCTTCCAAAAATATATATAACATTAAACTATAATAACATCCATACAAGTTTAAAAAAGATGCGATAGATATGGAATAAAGCATTTCAAAAATTGGATTATGAAGCACATTAGAGCTGTCATATAAGACAACATATTGGATAGGTTATAATGTCAGCATAACGATGAATTCTGCCGTTTACCAGCTTTAAAGGGATAAGTGAACAGCTACGAACCTTTCGATTGAGAGGTCGATTTAAGTAAATAACCTTCACAAAAATTCACGCGCCCACAAATGAATTGTTGGATGATGTAAAAGAAGAATTCTTCGATAGTTCAAAGGGAACGTAATGCTGGTCCAGATAAAATGCAAAAACCATCTTTTAAAGTTTGAACGTCAAAGTAGGTTGGGAGCCCTATATAGGAAGTACGTTGTCACCACATCTTGAATGAGAACATTGGCCTCTATTCGCGAATCCGCCGGCGGTAAAGTGAATGAGAATATGATAGTTTGCGATTTCTGAAAACATTCGGAGTGGAAGTGAACGGCAGTTATGGCTTCGGATTCGTAATCACCCACTGGATTTGGGAACAATCTTTTCTACCTAAATGAAAAATGCCATAAGTGAGAAAATTGTCGTTATTTCCACGAATTTTCTACAACTTAATGACTTATGCCTTCAGTATAGATACGCCCGACCGTTATGCCGATTCAAAAAAACTGTTCAATTTATCATAAATATTATATAGTTTCAATGGCATAAGTGAGAAAATCACAGAACCAAGCTAAAAATTGTTATCCACTTTTGCAGAACCGAAATTCATTCAGCCCTTATCTGCCCTTAGGCCAATATTTTGAATGGACTGTGTAAGTTGAATAATTTCAAACTTAACATTGGCAGCGGTGAGAAAATTACCTACTATCACCCACTATTTTTACAGTTTCACCCTACCATATCAACCCTTAGAACCCTGGCTGCACTTATGCCTAGCTATTCGATCATAAAGTCGGTGCTTAACTATCGTTTTATAATATTGGCAGAAGGGAGAAAATTGTTTAAGAAAGCAAAAATTTGTGACAAAATAAAAATTTCTTTAAAAAATGTTGGCACCACGGGACCGCTCAATTTTGCGATGATTCTACTTATCTCTGATGTAACTTTCGGTACTCCAAGAGGCATAAGTGAGAAAATCGTGCTTGAACTTCTGTCATCATCTCCCGGTCTATTACAGACAACCGTCCAAATCCGGAGATTTTCTTGTTTCGCGACTTACTTTTCTTTAAATATTGTGTTAACACACGAAGTATGATTGCAGTAGTATGACGATAAAAGCAAGTGGAATCAATTTTGATGCCACAGAAATGAAGTGGTAGTAATTTTACGATTTGAGTTGTTGAGGCCTGCGTGTAGACGATATACAAAACAAGACGGAAACTGGAAACATCACAGAACAATATCATTGTAGCTTCATCCCAAGCAAATCAACTCTAACTCTGAAACAGGGAATGGAAAAATTTCTAGATTTTCAAAATCTAATACCTCTTCATACAATTCAAGCCCGCCTCTCTTCAACCTGGCTTTAAAGCAAGCTATCAGAGATACAATCCACCAAATACAATCCGCTTACGCAGACGATATCGATATGTATGGAGGAACATTGGGCTCTACAGGGCTATTGAGTGGGCACTAGTGAAAAAGATTAACATTTGTCCTATAATCAACGCAGAGGAGCATTATTTTAAAGAAGTTATATGTATTCTCCAACTCGTAAATGAATCAGATACTTGAGTGCAGAATTAAAAGCATTCTAAACCGTGTTGGAGAGGTAAGTTATTCGGAGAATGTTGACCCCGTATGTAAAAGAAGAAGTGTAATTCCGGAGACTACAATGATGAGACGCAAACTTTTGAACAACTTGGCACAAACCATGGCAATTTTAAACAAAGTGCCGAGCGACAGACATTTAAAACAGCTATAATTGTATACTGGTGATTTCAAAAATAACGCAAACATCTGTACAAGTATACAATTGTCGACAACACTTGCTCAATCACTTGATTTGAACCTAATTGAGTATCTTTAGGTTAAGTTGAAATGTCTCTAATTAAAGGATTGATGGTAATTTCTACGATTTCGTTAATTTTCCACCATGTCTTTGTTCCATGATTAATTTTCGAATTTCAATTATAATTTCATTTCATTTACACTCCATTTTCAAACAAACAACCCACTTCATTTTACATAACAATGATTGAAAAAAGTTCTCTGATACTGAGCAATCACCATAATTTTGGCTATTATCTGACTATTTTGAACATAACGGGTTTTACTTTATTATAATGTTATATATAGTTTTCAAGACGCTAGAGTAGAGGGAACCATTAATAAATACTTTAATATATTTACTTTTATTTAAAAAATGGACTTAAAAATCTAAAACAATAAATGGTGCCAATATTTTACTTACTTACTTTACATATAATATATGGAGCTTTAAAGTTAACTTTCATTTGTGTAGAACAATTTTAAAAATATACAAAAAAACAGAAGATATATTTTTATTTTTGCCTGCAAGATACTTCATGCTGAAGCGAATTGGGTAGCATTAGGCCAAGAAAGCAGCGCACATTTAGTATTATTAAAAGTGCTAATAGTATTAAAGTTTAATAATTTTCGTAGCATTTTCGCAGTTGATGTCGACTTTCGTTCTTTTTTTATTATTCTAAAATATGTACACAGTTTATGTAGAATATTTCTGGTCATCGTCTTCTCATATAATTAAAATTACTAGTTGTAAACGGTACAATTGATCTCCATCAGAAAAAGTTTCATCATTTCTTCATAGTATTTTAAGCAATAATCAAAGATTGGAGCATCTGTCGACATTTTACAAATTTTTGAGGAGAGTCCAGTAGAGTGCCAGATATTGACTGGGTAGAGATTTGAACTATTATCGGATCTAGCTTATCCCCCAGATCTATCTCCACACGATAAGATCTGTTGCGGAAACTCAAAATGTTCCTGGCACAAATTTGGCCCAATATATTTTTGTTGTTGTTTTTTTTACTGGCTGCTAGGAGCCAGTGTACCATCAGTGGGTCCCTTATGATCTCGGCTTTGCAGCCATATGACCATGATTCTTTAAAAAATATCCCAATATATACCCAATATAAAAAAACTTATTTCTACAAAGAAATTGGAAAGCTTTAGGCTGGCCGCACATTGGATGCGTTTTCGTACGAAGTTGTCTTGTACGAACTCGTACGAATACGCACGAACAATCCCGATACTCTGAGTACTATGGTACCTCGCACACTAGGTGCGAGCTAGTCGTACGTGTACTTGCGTATACTTCCGACGTCCGAAATCAATCCCAGCATGCTCGGATTTCTTATGCGTTCGTACGTTAAAAATAAAATATGGATATAGAAAAACTTATTAATTTGGTGTGTGGACACAAAGTTTATGGGATCAAAGTGATTCGGCATATCACTTACATGACCGTCAACGCAAAGCATGGCGAGAAATATCAGAAGAAATAAAAATACCTCGTAAGTAAATTTATTACGTTTATTCAAGGTTAAAACTAGTGGTCTTGCGGAAGTTACTGTATATAGTCAAAATAGATCGTATGGTGCTTAGAATATATTCAAAGGTTTCTTTATTCGTGCGTAGATAACCATGAAACATCCCGGGCTCATTATTTAAGTCCGCCATAATATGATGGAATTCGGCATATTCATCTCTTTTTAAATAAATTTCACGCACCCATTCGGTTCTACGATGGCTATCGCGCCACCGGCGCAGCCTTCGAATCAGCGAAGAATTATCTAGCAGATATAAATTAACCATTACGACGATGTCACAGGTCACAGTCACTACTGGCACTCAACGGAGAAAAACGCAACCAGTGTGCGCACTTAAGCTACTGACAGAAACAGGCGCTAACGCGGTGCGGAAATTAGTTTCGCGGTATGAGGCGACTTTTCACTGACACGTTGGTGCGGTGTCGGCGGCGCGTTCCGACTTTAAACACAACCTAAAAATCAAAGTGACAAGTGGACGTGATAAGGAAAAAATTGAAACACCTAAATGATTTACATATAATTTTTCTATCCTACAGGACTTGTCTTTGTTTTAGGTGATAATTTAATTACCTCAATTTGGAAAAATAAAGATTTTCATTAAATATAAAATTCAACAAATTTGCTATCCCACCCAACACCAATACACGACTCCAAACATATGCCCACCAACACCAAAACACGACTCAAAACACAAACATCTTTTGACACACGCGACGGCAACGCCCAAAAAGTATAAAGTAAGCCACATTTCGTTAGTTCGCATTTGAATACACATACTACTATTCTATCTGTCATTGCGCGCACCGCGTTTGCGCCTGTTTCTGTCAGCAGCTTTAGTTCGGACGTCCAATAACGTACGTTTACGTACGATAAAAATTCGTATCCAATGTGCGACCAGCCTTATACCGGGGACAGACTAGAAACTTAATCTAGATTATGACGTCAGAATGACGCAGAATCATCTAAAAGATATGGAAATTAACTGGAGTTTACGTCATTCTGACGTCATAATCTAGATTAAGGGTGCTAGTCTGTCGCGGGTATTAGAGTCTAAATACGAGCAAGCTGTGTCGAAAAATAAAACACATTCCAAATTCTATTTATTTGACCATGAAACCTAGTTTCCCTTGAAATCACTCTCGTGGTAAGGTAAGAGACGCTACAGAGGGAATATAGAAAAGAAACCCTACAGAGACAGATGGTCACTACGGGAGAGCAGGAACTACCCTGCACTCGTATAGAGACTACAGAGGGATTATCAAGACTCTACAGAGGAAGATAGTCGCTTCCAGAAAGCGAAGATTACCTAAAAAAACCAACACTAATATTAACTAATTTATCGCCTTAGGCCACACTTTAGTTCAGGCACACCTCGCCTAAAGTGTGCTCCTATCTCTAATGTTACTTACAGTATGCTTTGTTTTCTTCTTCCCGATAACGTAGGGGTTTCAGCGGTCGGCTCTCCGCCTACAACGTGCAATTGAGCGATAGTAACCATCAAGGAAATCAAGAAAAAGTTTGTACTAATGATAAATATGGACTCGATTAGAATAAATCTATATGAAAATATTTTCTGATTGATCTACCTCAGAATATTATAAGTACGGATAATTTTTCACTTCTAAGTACCACTGTAAGCTGATGATGATGTTAACTCTCGCAAACTTGAACAATGCAGGAATTCGATTAAAGAAATACTTTAACATTGCTTCTGATAATGATTGATTCTGATGTCATTCTAAAACTTGAACAGACTGGGATCTGTCTGCTCAATTTACAGATTTAATACATAATGGACCAAAGCTAAATATGGGTGAGGTTTAAGTTATTTGGTGCAAAATACAGTATGCCCAAACTAATGATTTATCTTATTAAAAATAAGCAATAAAATCCTGTCGACATTTGCATACTTCCACGTTCTCTGAGCCTGACAAATAGTAAACTTTAAGAACGTCAGAGGTTTAAAAAACAAAACGAACATTTTATATGGCTTTTATTAGAACGCCAAATGAATACTGCTATAGATGGATAATTTTTAAAGTAAAAGGCCAAATATTTTTTCAAATAAATATGAAAGAAAAGCTCTGTTAACTTTTAATGCTATTGCTGGCGAGCATCAAAAATTCATCATAGTATTATTGTCTGTTAAAATAGCACCCCAGGCATAATTGATTAATCCATTTAAATGCAAACTTTCAAAAAAAATCTAAGAAATCAACTTAACAAAAGAACAAGTATACAATGCCGATGCAATTGATCTTTATTTAAAGCTTTTGCCCTATATAAAAACTTTTTTCTGCGAGTGAAAAATCAGTCCAGGCAGCGACAACAAATAATCGATTTACTATCGATAAACGCCATCGCCAATTGAAACCGTTCGAGTCAAAAACTCGCGAAACTTTAAAAAAGTTGAACATCGCCGTACATCTGAGACGTTATAGATGACCTCCATTATTTTTAAAGATTCATCACTGTTATATACATTTTACACGTATAAATGTAAATTATGCTTCAATCTGTGTGCCTAGGAATATCTTATGAATATTAGACTTTAACCGGAAGCGCTTCTTATCGTTAATGGACCAATCCATTAAGCAAAATCCGAGTTGATTATTGATAAAGAAATACCAGCTGTAGAATCCCAGTTATGTTCATACCATGTCTAGTGTAACGACAATCAACCCAAACATGGCCATCCTGGTGCCTTTTTCCAAAAGTTAATCATTGGACCTAGGTCCTATTATTGTCCAGGATACGACAGTTTAGTCCTCAGACTCAGTCGAATATCTGGGAGTAATGCTAGACAAGAGACTGAACTGGCACGCTCAACTGGTCTACGCCATCAGTAAAGCCACAACGGCCATATGGGCCTGTAAAAAGCTTTTGGGTAAGACATAGGGTCCACAAATGATGTGCTATATGTTTAACCTGTTATCACTTATGCCGCTCGTGTTGTACAGTCTGGTGGGCCAAGACTTAACAGATCACGGCGATCCTCAAGGCCACCAGACTGGAACGGCTTGCTTGCCTCTCCATTACCAGAGCTATGCGGACCTGTCCCACAGCCGCGATGAAGGCAATCATTGGATTTGCCGTTTTGCATATCAGCATACGGAAGTCCGCTTGCCTTGAGACTTTACATCTCATTGAACTGGCCCTATACAGTCAAACGACATATGGATATCCGTAGCAGTGCTCCAAACATTTTAATTGACGGGTGAAAAACGGAACATGGTAGAGAGGCTGGTGTCGCAGGACCCAACTCCAGGGTCTCAATTGCAATGACTAGGTGGCCAACTGTTTTTCAGACTGAAATACATGCCATTGAGACCTGCACTGGATTCAAACTTGAGAAAGGCCTGGGACGTTGGTCCAGGGCCCAGAAACCTTCAGTGGCAGCTCATGGTCCCCCTTCAAGTCCCTGATAAAAGGAGGTTTAAGGGATTGACCCTAGCCTACTGGGAATCAGTCCCAAGTCTTAGACAGGCTAAAGATCTAATAAGACTCTTTGCCTTAAGCGGCGTTATCACCTTAAACAGGGCGGACCTTTGGCTGTTTGTAGCATATCAGACTGGCCATGTAGCGCCGCGGTATCCTGTCTCAGGACACAGAATGCCGACTCTGTATGGAAGGCGATGAGACTTCCACATATATTCTCTGTGAATGTCCTGTTGTAATCAGGCTTAGAAGAAGAACGAGAGCTTATGAGCGCCCCTCAATTCCGGTCTTCTTAAACTGAAGACCTTCTTGCCTTCGTCCGGAGGGCTGATGTTCTTTTCCGTTAGTGGGGTGCGTACACAATAGGCCTAACTTGGCCGCAGTTTTCGCCATATGGATTGCCCCCATATTCACTTAAACAAAATGTAACATTATAAAGTTAAACTTTATTATAAAATCAGTCTACTGCAATTCATCAGTCTACATCTACACCAATTGTGGTGGTTGAGCAATCCTCAATCAGTTACTAAAATTACAAAAACCTAAATTTTAAAAGGTGCTAACATATTTCTAACCTTTCTCGCTTATTCATGGTGGCAACAATTTGGATGTTGATATCGACTTGCAATGCATATTGAAATATTTCGAATAGGACAAAGAGCTGTTGAAATTTTTAATAAAGCATAAAATGAGAGGATTAAGACGATTTTGTAATACTTTTACATCTTTAATAAAAGTAGCTATAGTAGAATTATCCCTTGATACGTTGTTTAATTGCGTTACAATAAAATTTACGTCTTAGATTATTTCGTGATGAAGATGTTTGTACTTAAATAAATGTTAACAAACGTTTAATAAATGATTTTTACACAACGTACTAAATACAATAATAGTAACGTGATTGTTAACATTATAAATTATGATGAATATTAAAAACTCATTTTTTTTTACAAATTTATGGAAATGAACTCCTGTTTGTTTAATTAACAATAAATGTATTTACCTTTATCCTCAATTAAATTATGACTCAAGTCGATAGTACGAATAGCGGGGTTATTATTTGTAATCACAGATACAGCTAACTTATGAAGAAAATCAGACCTGCAATAAAAGCAAATTGTTGGGAATTTTTAATGCCCAATAACTGTCGTAATAATTCTTTACCTTAATCCTAAAGCTTCTAAATGTAATTCCTCCAGCCACATAGACCGTTTCAGAACATGCAATATTCGCTCCAAAGTTTCGTGGGATAATCGCATGTGGCAAGCCTTCAGTCCACGGAAAAATGTGTTATACTCTAGCGCTGAGACAATTGCCATTAGGTCCCTATGCAATTACGAATTTTATTATAATAATAGCGTCATTATTTTATCGTTTTAATTTGTAATTTCACACTTACTTCGGTTCTAAATGGTCAAAATCTCGTAAGTTTAATATGCGGGTGTCATGTGATAAGTAAATTGTATCGATGTCCCAAGCAACCTCCTCTCTGATAAGGGCAACATAATAAAAAAAGATGACAGAGTAAAGGAGATATTAATAAATTGAAGGATCTCAGTTGGGGTGATATCAGATTTCATGCAATATAACAAATTGATTTTATTTCATTTATTGTACGAACCTGTAGGGCACACCATGATAATCACACATGCACGCATATTGTATACTGAATCCACCACATGGTCCCACATTGCGCGGATCGGACGGTCTTAGCTCATCAGAAAATATCGTTTCCCGTTCTGCTGGATGAATGTCAACCTAAAAAAATGAATTAATTTATTTTATTATAAATTGCAATGAAAATTTTATGTTTGAGTTCGGAAGGATATAATTATAGATTGCGAATGCGTGAATTTGTTAAATATTAATAAAAGTATGTTTTCTTAAAATGTTGTTTAATACCCGCCCAAAAGGTTTTTTATTAGAATGTAAGTTAAGGGGGATTTCATATTATCTCGTGGATTAAGGTAAGTTGATACTATTCATGGGGGGTTGCCCCAATCCTTTCTAGTCTGTCATCGTTATTTCAGATAAGATCTTAAGAAGGTATTGAATTATACTAAGAGGGTTGCCAATGTTTGGATGTATGTTATGTGATAAATCTGGTAAGCATACATTAGCATTACAATTAAATTTCCAAGGAACAATACTATTGGAGATGATAGAAGATGTGGTTATATTAACGATTCATGGCAATAGCTTAAACATTAAAGGATTCATGGCAATAACTTAAAATGACAGCCATAGCTAGGTAGGTATAGGTCTGCCTCCAGTGATACCGGAAGTCCAATTAGCGCTTCGGGCGCCCCGATTTGATGCCACTGCTCGCGTACCTCAGATTTGGTGGTTGTTTGACCGAGTGTTGGGGAATTCCATCTTGTGGAGTTCAGGAGAACTACCAGTACCCCGACTACTATTCTGGAGATCTGCCTGACTTGGGATAGAGCCGGTCAGTTACACAGAAAATGAACCAATTTTTCTCTCATTTGTCTTCTCAACTAAGACAACAGATGTGGTGTGGGATACTCAGGTTGGCAGCGGGGTTCTCTATTGACCAATGTCCCGTGAAAATTGCCGAAATTCCGGCAATATCCCTTCGGGATCTATTCAGGACTAAAAATAAAGCTTATAAAAAACAAAAAAAATGGTTTTTGAATGAATGCTCTAGGTATAAAACAAATCGAGTAATGATTGATCGAAGGGGACCTATTTCAAACCAAATACTCAAAATGGTGTATTTAACGTCGAATAACGGAAAATCGATGCATTTTTCGAGGATAACTTATATTACAAGTGCTTGAAAAGACCTTTAAAATGAACACTGATAAAAGTCATTTGCATGTAAAATGAATGAGTTATGACAAAGAGATCGGATCTGTATAGTTTGAGCGATTTTCAGGGTTTTTTTTTTGAAATGGGTGGGTACTATCAAAATGAAAAGGGGATTCTACGAATTTTACAGATTTCTGCGTTTATTTCAAAAAAACTCAAAAACTATTGAAGATACGTAAAAAACTGTTGAGTAACAAAATTTAGATTTTTCTTCAACAAAAATTTTGGTTTTTTATGTATTGCTGTAGCTTAAAAACTGACGGAGATATAGCGGATTGAAGTTTGCTTTATAGTGTAAGTACCACCTTTGCTTAGCCCTTTGACCCTTCACGTTTTGAAAATTAAGGGTTCTAATATAATACAATTAACACAGGTTTATAGCCACTGAAATTACCTACAAAATGGTTTTTGAATGGACACTGTAGCTTGAAAATTGACCCCGCTACAGTAAAAAAGCCGAACGAGTCTTTTTTTAATTTTCGGAGCAAATGATTTTCGGAGCTCTTGTGAGCACATTACGGTATTTCACGTATACATATGTACATGCTACATTTGGTATACAGGTTTAATATACATTTTACAACAGTACCTCCAAAATAGAAGATATTCTAGAAGCTGGAAGGTATTGCGCAATACTTTTGTACGCAGCTGCTAAAGATGTGCTTAATTAAATAAAATGAAAAAATTGACGGTTTGCAATCTTTTTCAGAGCCATAGATGAATTTAGTGTTCGGGGGTCGGTACCGCGCCAGTATATACACCAACGCACACGCACACATACACACACACACTAAAAAAATTACTAAAATACTTTCTGAACTTATAAATAAATTTGTGTATCTCAAAAAGGGTAGACTTTGAAAAGGGTGGTAAGTAGAGCCTAAATCCAAAATTTCATCAAAATCGGTGGCCTCCGAAAAAAGTAGAGGTAATACCCCATTTTTACGGTTGGGGAGTGGACTATTTCTCTAAGGGTAGTTTTTAGGGGTTCAAAAATTTCTTAAAAAATTATTTCAATAGTACATAGGTCTAAGAGGTGATATATAGAGGTCTGTGAAGTTGGCACCACGAAATGCGAATTTTGGAAATTTTTTTTTATACGTTTGTCCATCGTTTGTCCAAGTTTGTCCACGGAAAAATTTTTTTTTGTCCAGGCACCGTTAATAAGTTGCAAGCAAAAACATTTTTTTGCAAATTTTTTCAACCAGCACCCCAACTTTGCAAAAAAAGTTGTTTAACCGCATAGATCGTTTGCCCATCGTTTGTCCAAGTTTGTCCAGCAGTTTTTTTTTGTCCACTCACCCATTAATTATAATAAATAATTGAAATTTTTCAATTTTGCGAAGTTGGCAGTCCCAGTTGCGAATTTCGCACTTTTTCTTTGCGCGTTCGTTTGTCCATCGCTTGTCCATATTTGTCCACGAAATAGTTGCATTTGTCCACGCGCCGATAAAATTTTATTAATTAATCAATTATTCGGGAAAATCAAATTGGCCATAAAAAAGGCGCATTTCGAAATTCGTATTTATGTATTTCTGTAACCATTGGAAGTTCAATTTTATTCCGAACAACCGACATCAATACGACACGAAATACAGAAAAAAAACCAAATTAATCCACCCCTCGGAGAAATAACAATTGCAACTAAATTACTTAGTCGAAATTTTTTCGACACAGCGTGGATTTCGGCGAATCGACTCCGCACAGAAAATTTTCTAACACCGACTACATAATCTATTGCTACACTTCGGAGTAGTAGTTATAAATGTAAAAAAAATACGAAAACATATGAAGGGTACAGGGGAAAAACAACGTAAGTCCATTTTTTTTCGAAATAGAGTTAGTGCTGCTATCTATTGAAGAAATACAGAAGCTGCTGGTATATTCAATTTTGATGAATATCAAACCCAGCCCATATAAATCAATTGAAAAGAATTCGCATACAGGGGGAAAACAACAAGACTTCAAACGCAAAATTTCAATTTTCTCGAAATTTGATTTTATGGACTTACGCTGTTTTTCCCCTGTACCCTTCATATATTTTCATCACATTGCGTTTTTTAATTGCAGTTTATCCAGGGATAAAAATTGCCAGAATTCGTTTGCCATTGGTGGAAATCGTTTGTCAAGGCACAGATTCATTTTCCCATTGCTGGAAATCGTTTGTCAAGGCACAGATTCATTTGCCCATTGCTGGAAATCGTTTGTCCAGGCACACATTCGTTTGTCCATGCCAGAATTCTTTTGTCCATGGACAGAAATCGTTTGTCCAGGCACAGATTCGTTTGTCCATTGCTGGAAATCGTTTGTCCAGGCACAGATTCGTTTGTCCATTGCTGGAAATCGTTTGTCCAGGCACAGATTCGTTTGTCCATGCCAGAATTCGTTTGTCCATTGCTGGAAATCGTGTGTCCAGGCACAGATTCGTTTGTCCATGCCAGAATTCGTTTGTCCATTGGTGGAAATCGTTTGTCAAGGCACAGATTCATTTGCCCATTGTTGGAAATCGTTTGTCCAGGCACACATTCGTTTGTCCATGCCAGAATTCGTTTGTCCATGGACGGAAATCGTTTGTCCAGGCATAGATTCGTTTGTCCATGCCAGAATTCGTTAGTCCATTGCTGGAAATCGTTTGTGGACAATCGAATCTGTGCCTAGAAACACGATTTCCAGCAATGGACAAACGAATCTGTGCCTGGACAAACGATTTCTGTCCATGGACAAAAGAATTCTGGCATGGACAAACGAATGTGTGCCTGGACAAACGATTTCCAACAATGGACAAACGAATCTGTGCCTGGACAAACTAGCAAAATAATCGTCCCCTTTCTGTACCCTCTAGGTCTAAAGAATCTAAGTGGGTTAAAAGTGCTGAACCTATCTGTACAGACGCTCGTCCAGCTTGGTCTTCGGAGCACGTGTAGAACGTGGGATTTCGGGATTGCATGTTATATTTTACTGGTAATTGTCAAAAATCGTGTTCCATTAGTGATGTACTCGCAAGTACTTACGAGGAGAAAAAATCCCTGCCATCTAGTAAGCTAAGGGTTTAACACGTTTTGCTCGAGTTCGATTTTCCTTTTGGATTTAAGCCGTTATGCTTGATTTGCGAGTTTTTAAACCAGAATTTCACTAGGTTTTAACGCGTTTAGCTCGATTCTGACATCGCCATTGGATTTATCTCAGCCCAAATATATAAAAACTGCATCAAACTCCCAAAATGACAAAAATGGATTTAACGCGTTTTGCATGCTTGCTCCTCAATTGTTATTTCTCCGAGGGGTGGATTAATTTGATTTTTTTTCTTTATTTCGTGTCGTATTGATGTCGGTTGTTCGGAATAAAATTAAACTTCCAATCGTTACAGAAATAGAAAAATACGAATTTCGAAATGCGCCTTTTTATACGCTTTATATTAGCTTGACCTGTATGTTGTATGTTCTATGTTGTATGTTGTATGTTGTATGTTTCATGTAAACTAATCTTGCAACTTGATTTTGACCCACTTCCAGGTAACGGATCAACTTGAAATTTTGCACATATGTATAGTTCGCGTGACAATGCAATTTGACCATTTTGTAAAAAAATCAAAATGGCGGTTCCAATATGGCGGCCGAATTTTGCAATTTTACTCCCCGACCCCCGACATGGGTATCAAGTGAAAGAGTATTACAAGTAGAATACAATTAGCTATGTGGCGTTATACAAAATTCAAAATGGCGGCCAACAAAAAATGGCGGACTCATTTTTCTTTACAACCCACTCCATATGGGTATCAAATGAAAGGAAATGACAAGTAGAATACTATTAGCTCTGTGGCGTCATTCAAAATTCAAAATGACCATCAACACAAAATGGCGGACTACCTTTTTCTATATAACACCCTCGGTATGGGTATCAAATGAAAGGATGTGACAATTAGAATACAGAACTGTGTGGCGTGATTCCAAATTCAAAATGGCGGTCAACACAAAATGGCGCTTTGCCTTTTTCTTTACAACGCCCTCGGCATGGGTATCAAATGAATGCGTACGACGAGTATAGTACAGTAAACTGTGTGACGTCATTTTAAATCCAATATGGCGGTTTCTACAAAATGGCGATAGACTAAAAAATAGAAAATAAAAATTATATAGTTTAAAAAAACTAAAAAATACGCTTTTATTTTAAAATGAACTAAAAAGTAAAAAATAATTTTGAATGTAAAGTTTTTATTGCTCCAGCCAGAATATGGAAACAATTTACCTTTCAAAATGTAAAAAAGCGTGGGCCGCTAGCGAAAATTTCCGGTGTTAATAAATATAGGAAGAGAGTCCCACGCTGTTTTACATTTCGAAAGGTAAATTGTTTCCATATTCTGGCTGGAGCAATAAAAATTTTACATTCAAAATTATTTTTTACTGTTTAGTTCATTTTAAAATAAAAGCGTATTTTTTAGTTTTTTTAAACTATTTTATGGCCAATTTGATTTTCCCGAATAAAATAATAAAATTTTATCGGCGCGTGGACAAATGCAACTATTTCGTGGACAAACTTGGACAAACGATGGACAAACAAACGCGCAAAGAAAAAGTGCGAAATTCGCAATCGGGGTTGCCAACTTCACAAAATTGAAAAATTTCAATTATTTATTATAATTAATGGGTGAGTGGACAAAAAAAAAACTACTGGACAAACTTGGAGAAACGATGGACAAACGATCTATGCGGTTAAACAATTTTTTTTGCAAAGTTGGGGTGCTGGTTGAAAAAATTTGCAAAAAATGTTTTTGCTTGTAACTTGTTAACGGTGCCTGGGCAAAAAAAACTTTTCCGTGGACAAACTTGGACAAACGATGGACAAACGGATGAAAAAAAAAATTTCCAAAATTCACATTTCGTGGTGCCAACTTCACAGACCTGATATATAGGCCTACTAAGCGTTTTTATTTCCCGTTTATTGAGTTTTATTAATTTTTTACGATAATGGGTAGTTTTCACCAATAAAAATAAAAAGCGCACCTCGGCACAGGGTAGACTTTGAAAAGGGTGGTAAGCCTAAATCCAAAATTTCATCAAAATCGGTGGCCGCCGAAAAAAAGTAGAGGTAATACCCCATTTTTACGGTTGGGGACTGGACTAATAATGTAAATACAAAGCTCAAGTTCTCGAATGTGTATGTATCAGATTTCGATGTGTTGAGTCAGCTAATGAGGCTAGCTAGTGTATAAGTGTAATTGCACGATTTTATCAGTTGCATTTCTGTGACACCTTCAACATCATCTCTTATGACTGACTATACGTCATTTTGAGGAAAGTTTTTTTGATCGTATATTTGAAGGTAAGTGCTTTTTCTTAAATCGGTTACAATAATGCAAGAGAAGATTTCAAAAACATGTCAAAGCATGTGGTCTTTTTTTCAGTAGAATGGATGTTGGGGTACTTGTTAGCTTGATGTCAGGACACTTGTTGATTAAATTACCGGACACTGCGCCTTGAATTGCCATTTATGAACGATAGGAAGGGCGGAGGACCTAACCAACGGAGGAAAATGAGGATGACCTTCATATTATATGTGAGTTCCCCGCGATAGCTCGAACAGTCAAGTTTTAGACCCAAGCCACTAGTCAGACTGCTGAACCTCTTCAAACGGTCTGGCATACAAATATGTGGTATAGCGGTGTAGTAAAATAGGCCGTGGCCGGGGTAACCTTAGTAGAAGAAAAAAAACATTCGTTCGTTTCATTTGCAGTGGCACCCCTAAAATGATGAATGAGGAATCAAGGAATATTGGCAGCAATCATAATAATTTTGGTTTTGGTTTGTCTGCCTGGATATACGTTGTTTCGAATGGTTTTTTTACATTATATAAAAATGAATGCCGTGCGTTAGTCCCGCAAAAACTCGAAAACGCCTCGGCCGATTTCAATAATTTTTTTTGTTTTGTTCGCCTTAATACAGGGGTGGGTTTAAAACCATTTCAAAAAACCAAAAGGAACAGCTGCAAAACCAAAAAAATTGGTAATTTTGGGATTTTTCACCTCACATTAGTTTCAATAGCTTCATGGCCTACCTATATATTGTTTGACAGCTGCGTAAATGTGAAATTGTCATTAAATTAAATTTCTCAAAAACCCCAATTTAATGACAATTTCACATTTACGCAGCTGTCAAACAATATATAGGTAAGCCATGAAGCTATTAAAACTAATCTGCAATGAAAACTCCCTTTTTTAGATTTTTCAGTAGTTCCTTTGGGTTTACTTATTTTTTTTAAACCACCCCTGTATTGAGGCGAGCCATTTTCGAGTTTTTGTGAGACTAATGCACGGGAATTGATTTTTATATAGATAATTGAAAATTACACTTAACGATTATCATATTAACTTCTTTAAGGTGCAAGATCATATTCTCCATCATTCTCATCTGGATTACCTTCAACATTGTAGTATTTGTGAACATTGGGAAACCTGTAAAATATTAGCATCCATTGTTCTTTATATACTTCCACCGAAAAATGCGTGAAAGCTTTTAATTGGTGCGATTAAATGAAGTGTTATTAAGAAAATATATAAATGTCCAGTTTTTCATTATGCCTTAGATTTCGGTACGTCTTGAAAACGGCCAACGTGTATATTTCACTGAAGAAAATGCTCTCCAACGAGCTTTCCAGCCACCGAAAACTACACTTACTGAATTTTTCACACTGTGCCAAACTCCAAATTCTCGAACTTTTATAGGAATAATTGGTTTTTCGTTAATGGTTATAAATATTTGTTGAAGAGTTGAATTTTGAAGATTTGGATTAATTTTAAATGTCTTAAGGTTGGGTGCAGCGAGTCGGAAAGGCATCATCTTTGTTTATTTACGCGCCGGAAAACAAAACCAAAAACATATGTAGTTTACCAGCATGTTTTGTAAAAGAATACACACATAGGTAATTGGTCACACTTAATATGAAAGCATATTGAATCTTATGTCTCCAAATTTTACAGAAATAAGTATTGGTTCTTTCCTTAGATATTGCGAATAGTTTGATTTTCAATATTTGCATTAATTTCACATGTTTTGAAAAACACAATTTCGCAATATAAGAGAAAATAAAAGTTGGTTTTTTGGCATTGCTTTTTCCAACTATAAAATATTTGTTTCATTTTTCGATTTTGTTTTATTGTTCTCGAAAAATTTTGTTATTAAAGACTTCTAGATTTAAATTAAAAAAAGCTATAGAAAATGGCCCTCGAAATTCGAGTGCTGGATGCTGCTATTTGCATTAATTTTAAACCTTTTAACGTTCATGGTTTTAACAGAATACAGAGGCAATTTTGGTCATAGAGTTCAAATAAATGTATTTTGAATCTAATGACTCCAACTTCTATAGGAATAGTTGGTTTTTCGTTAATGGTTAAAGCTAAGTATGCTGTTCTTAAGTACGGCGGTCAAGAAAAGTGCTCTTATTATTTCTCGACCCCGGTACAGAAAATTTTGACAACTGAATGCAAAGAAGGAATTTTCTCAGAAACATATTTTAAAACAACACTTAAATAATGAATAATCACTTAAACTGTCCTTTAATTATATTAAGCTCTATAAAAACTTTAAAAAAAATAATAAAAACACGTCGCGCGGCCAAATCTATTTTCCGTCACAAACGAAATGTCAATTTCGGTCAAGAAAAAATTGTCTTCCCAATTTTTTCTTTATCGCATCAGAAAAAGGCTCCATCTACGTGTCAGAATAGTACTAGCACTTTTCTTGAGCGAACACCGTACTAGGTACAGAAATTTCTTGAGCAAAAATTCCTAGAGCATTTCTTGACCGATTACTTAAGCGTTTTTTTACATAAAGTTTATATGGGGAAATTTTTCTTGACCGCCGTACTTAGGAACAGCATACTTAGCTTTAGAAGAGATGAATTTGGATTGGAGGTTTGGATTGATTTTATATGTTTAAACGTTGGGTGCAGCCGGGTCCCAGCTATCCAAAATACAGAAAATAAGCGGTTCATGGAGACACTTCATCTGTGTATGAAAATTCATATCTCGAAAAATGCCATGTCAATGGATGGTTTTTATTGTTTCACATTTTGTTATTTGGAATCAAAAATACCCAAAAGTTGCCTTTTTCAAACTCCCCTACTGTATATTAAAATTCTATCACCTGATTACTACTATTGGCTTATGGGAGCAGTGAAGATAAACCTTGCTTTCACCATGTGGTAATTAGAGCCACAGCAGGCACCTCTATAAGATCTCACATCCAATATACTTAGCGGTCGGACGACATTCGACCAAAATTGAAGCAAGAAATGGGTCTAATTGTGGGCAAACCAAAGCCAGATTTGGTTCAACTAATAACAGTAACTCTGCTCATCCTTTTTTGAGGAATCCTAACATTTTATTAGAACATTGCCGTCTGGTTTTGGGATAAATGAAGTGGAATTCAATAAGCTTTGCCTTTACACCAGCCGACATTATATCAGTCTCTATTCGTGGTATTACATGCCTGCTACTGTACATAAATTATGGATCCACAATACAGAGGTCGTCAAAACTGCTCTTATTCGTTGTTGCTTGTGACATCTGATCCTATCTATGATCAATGGCCTCCGAGAGGTTGTCAAAAAGAAGTTGGATAAATTACCTTTTAGATGAGCCTCGACGATCTGTACCTAGGGTAATTTAAAGGCTATTATTTGTCTGAAACAACGGAGGACTGCGATGATGAGGGTTAACAATAGTCTTCTTTCATTAATTAGCTCTTTTATTACTTCTTATTTTAATTTACCCTTTTTGTGGTATGATGCCTTTTGCGGACTTTGTTTTTGTTAATTTTTACTTTCACTTTATTTTTTGTAATATAATATGTTATGTTGTGTGAATTTTGAAATAATTAGATGTATGGAACAGAATAGAATAGATTTAGAGGGGTTTGCAGTCTGCTTAAGGAGATGGAGATACGTTTGAACTGGGGGACTTTAAACGAATTTCCAAATAATAATAGGGAACATTCTCGAATAGTTCTATTTATAAACGAACTTCAAGGCTGGAATGTGCATCGAAAGGGGTAGTTTCAAGTTGCGCTAATAACAGGGCCTTTGATGAAACATTCTATGAAAGTACTTTTCGATATTTTTCCAGAGGTGTTATAGCGAATAAAGGAGCAAATGGGCGATCGCCGATGAGTTTGATGGTAAGTTTTCATAACTTGTCCAGGCACGGGAAGGTAGTTTTCGAGGCCCCAATCCAACTAAATGAATTGCTTTTAGGGCAGGGCTGGTCGGGCTGCTGACTAAAAGAAGAAATTGTTTCTCTTAAAAAATTTCAGACTTTTGAATGCGTGTTTGGAAATTTGGAACATTACGGGTTGATTTTAGGGGATTCCGGAACTTTTACTAATGTACAATGGTAGAAAACCTCCGCATTTCCCATTTGTCTACCTCAAGTCAAACTTTTGTCGCGGAGTGTATATTATTATAATATAATAAATACGCTGCATATTTCCTACACCATTGCATTTTCGCGTGTTTTTAGTGAGAGTAAAATCTCTTTCAGTGATTATCTTCGCAATACCAACATATGTATCCTGGTTGAGCAAAAATGTTTTAAAGGTTTCTTAAGAAGTTAGTTTTTAATTTGACTTCTTTATACAAAATTTTAGTTTCACTTTCTGATGGTTAGATATTTATTTTCTTTTGATAAGGTATCGGGCCGCCATTAGTAGGTAACTATTGTACTCTTTAACAGATCCTATACTTCAAATTTGTATGCCAGACCGCTTGGGCAAGCTCGTTCGCTTAGACTTGGCTATTCGAGCCAGGCCGCGTTAAGAAACGATACCCTCTTTCTCGCTATCTCGGGATAGTGACAAAAAACATAGAGGCGGACTCATCCCCCTCGAGGCAAAGTCCATATGTCGGATCCTATGCCCTCGTTGTCTTCTATAGGTGCTAGTTTAGGACGCAGTGTCCGGTATAATCAGTGCGCTGACATCCTAAATAAAACTTTCTAGAAAATATTACAGGAAAAACTTCGGACTACTTTCACAAATAACAACTCAAATAATGAACTAAGATTAATCAAAGAAACACTACGGTTCTTTATAAGATCGTTTGTGCTCTAAATTCTTAAGCTGAAAATGTTTACCGTAAAAAGATCTGTAGAATAATGTTTAACAAATTGCTTGATATATAATAACGTTGTTTTTCACCATATGCCCATTTACTTCAAAATTCGATGTTTTTATTTCTCTGGTAAACGAGTATGCGCTTCAGTTAAAACGCCTATGAATCTATGAATTCTTATTATTGCTTAAATCACATTCTGATGTAACAAGAAAAGAAAACGTTACCAAACATACGCACCTACAAATAAAAACCAAACATTTTGCAAAAGGATCCCTACGCAGGCACGCCGTTCTACACTTCAAATTTTATTGGAAATTCAATTGCAACAAGAGGAAAATAAATAAATAAAAAAAACAAATCCTTTCAGTAGACTTCAAGGAAGAAATTGATTTTTTATTTCTATAAGCAGATTAGAAACAATCCAGAGTATTCAGAATGTCTTGAAATGAAACATCTTCAGCGAAGTACCTCAATATTCCTGACACTTAAATAAATTTAATACTATCATTAAAAACTCCGTAATTCCTTGTGACAAGCTTTCAAACAAAATAAAATCATCTCTGGAAGCATTCCTCTCTTATTTTTCGGCTGAAATGTTTTGGAATATGCTTTTCTTTTTCTCCTTGCCGAACGAAGAAAACCTTTAAGCGCTCCAACACGAATACGCCATTGTCTGGATAAAAGGAAGTGAAATTAATTGCAGAAAGCGGCGGTCGTAAATAAGTTTTGTTGCTGCTTTCTGTGAAAATAACAAGCTTTGATTGAGGACTGTGCAATAATACAATATGTACGTTATTTATCATGAAAGTGCAAAATCGACAAGAGCGGCCATGTGTATACTCGCACTTGAATAGTTGATGTAGATAATGATTATACAAGTATTCCCGCAGAAGTCTCTAAGTGCACAGCTAACGACACGGGGGCAAGTACGGAATCAGACACTCCATATATATATCTGGTAATTACTCATGACAATGACACAAACAAACGACTCGAATGGGTTTAACATAGCACATAAAGTATCATGTACGTATGAGCTATAAAGAGTTGAGTTGCACTACTGAATACAATCGTGTTAACTGGGCCACATATTATGCAACTGAGCCTCTATCGTGTTTTTATTTGAAGAGTTGTGAATGGGCTTTGCTCCATATCCATATGCCACAAATGATGACACCTGTGAGATATGTGAAAAGGAAACAATTTCAGTTTTCTATCTCTTATAGCTAGAGGAAGAGTAGAAGAAACCTTGAATTATATTTGCAAAGCTTCAGCGCTTAATTATTATTGTGCAATTCATTTTGAGGTTTTTTTCAATGATAGAAAAGTTGAAGTTGCTATCTCGAAAATGTTTTAACACTAGATTTAAATTTCCTTTTACTTTTACTAAAGCCATGAATGAATCTCGAAATTCTTAACAAATTTATAAAATGCAACAAAAGATGGAAACTTATATTATGGCCCACTTTCTACCCATTGAACATTTGGGTATTCTGAGTTCTAAAATAATGATTTTTAAGGCTTTTCCACAATCGTGTTTTTCTGTGGATTTTCTTGAGTTTAGTGTGTGCGAAATAATTCTGAATAGTATATACACATTAGACTGGCCCTTATATATGAGGGGCTTTTTTAAGTTTTTAGCGTTGCTACCCCCTAAAATGGTTCTCAATTATGAAAAAATAAACATCTTAAAATTTTAGCTGACTTTATACAGTTTAACCCGTGCCGAAAACGGTGAGGCAATTTTAGAAATACAATATGCAAAAGCAAATACCGAAGCGACTCCACTTTATTCTTAGGGTTGAAATATCAAGCAAATACTGGAGTATGATTTAAAAAAAGACAAAATGAAGTATTGTCTGTTCATAGTTGGAGCTTAACTTATCGTTGTACTCTTCCATTAGCCTCACTCCTCTTTTCCCTGTACTATTTGTGACTCTATTTTTTTCTGCAATTCTCTTCGCGCGTCGATAGTCTTCATCTTCATTCCACTCGAAAGGAGTCTTCTCGAGAAAAGATGATGGACAGTTTTGTTTAAAAGTTACGCCGTTTTGACCACATTTCATCCTACTCGAACTCCGTTTTGGACTATCGTGAGTATAGACTTCTGCGACTCTTTCACGATATCCTACACGAACGAACGAACTTAAGTTATGTCAAATTTTGTTAATATTAATGTACTAATTTATAAGTTTAAATTCTTTGTACATGTTTTTGAAAATAAATAAATAATAATGATAATAGTACTTTAGGACGCAGTGTCCGGTGATCAAAATAATCTATCTCCTTTCCCGGCAGTTTTGTGTTGCACCCCAACAATTCTCTGGATGCTTTACCAGACGCTAGCTACTGAAAAATTCGCTGGGAGTTGACTGAACACGATTCTCCACCGCTTGGTATATTTTAAAGTGTAATTGTTAATGGCTCACTTCACCAAGGTAGTAGGTGCCCCAAATAGCTGGTTCAGATACTATGAATACAGTGTCAATATACTGTTGGTCAAGATGTCCGTGTTATTATTGCCCGATCACCTGGGGTCTAAACAATGGAAACTTGATTGAGAATGAAAGGCAAATGAGCAGTCGCAGATAGTTAGACTGGTGGAAGTGTCTTATCGTTTTGATTGTCGCTGCACTTGGAATTATCGATATATTATATCAGTCCACCCTGCTGAACCTTTGGATAAACCCAGGATAGAACTTGTTTATGAACGAAATCTTCACATGTACATAATCATTTAGCATTCGGACTTTCGGAATTTTCTCCAAATCTTCAACATTTTTAGAATGTCAGCATCAGCCGCATAATTATCAATTCGATCAAGCTCTAATTTCCTCCTCTTTATAAAGGATTCGTATTCAATCCCCCCTCACCCACTTCACAGCTTTGCGCACGACGGTAGTCTGTGCGACTCTTATGGCTTCAATAAGTAAGATAAGCACATGCCAAACCTTGTCTTCATAATCGTTAACTCATGTTCAATTCTCAACAGCGACATCGAACTCATTCTTGATTGTGGCTGCAAGAATCGGTTCGAATTTAACGCCTCCAAATCGAAATATTTTTTATTTCTAATAAAATGTGTACCACACTTCCTTCCGCCTGAGTGGACTATGCGAACCTGATGGCTGATCCATCTCTTAACATCCTAGGCATAACATTAACCGAGGATCTGAGAAGGAATGAGTGATCACAAATTCGAAATTGCCAAACAAGCATCCAGGTTTCTGGGATTTCTTAAAATATGCCGCGGTTGTAATCTTAAAGGCCTACATTCGACACCTACGCTACATTATTTTAGCTGATTCCTCAAAAACCACTTTATTGTGGCTGGACAAGGCGCAAACACATGTCGTCCAACTCATCTCATAAAGCGCACATTGAGCCACCAGATGAATATAGCAATCCTGGAATTTTTTTACTGATATTACCACGGGACCGTTCCACCGAAACTAAAAAATGCCCCACCTCTACGACATCTCTTCTTCCGCAACACAAGTCTAGCCCCCTTGGCAGCCATTCTCGCAGATTACAGCCCTCCTTTCGTCCATACGCGATTCTTTAATGAATAGAACATCACTGTGAAACAACTTTTCGCAGTCAGTATTTTCGAATTTGTGCAACATCCAAACGTGAACCTTCTTCCGTTAGGCTATCGTATCCTCTATCTATATTTCGAAAGTAACTTACTACTAGACATTGCAGCATGATTTGCACAACCTGACGGACTTGTAGCATAAAGAGTTCAGCTCAGTTCTTTCACGTAAAAAAGGAACCAGAAACAGAGAGCTTAAGAATATTTAAGCGAGCCAATTCATAAAATGCATCATATCGAGTGCTATAAGTTTGCAGTCATATCATGCAAGGTAGCCAACAAGCATTGAAAGAATTAATTTGACCAAGATTGGAAAATGACAAAGAAGCTTTAAAACCGAAGTCATGTTGACTGTTTCTTCTGACTATTTTTTGTGGGGCTATTATTTGTACGTTGCCATATAGCGTTTGGGTTTTTTTTGGATTTTGGACGACGATAGTGCGCCGCTTGAATATCGAACTTTTAAGTAGAATTTTTACAAATACTGAACGCAGGGAATGTCCAATGTGACATTTTCTACATTAAACAAAATACTTCAAGGAGATGTGTGCGATATTACCCATGACAATTGTGCTTTCATAACAATATTGTGTGTTGGTTTGAATGTATTTATCTATAGGACTTAATTTAAAGGGCCATCATAAATTTAGTTTATTAATCCCTCTTTCAAAAATCCCTTGATAAAGGGTTCTTCCCTACTCTTTGGAAGAATTCGTTCATAATCTCTATTCATAAGAGTGGTAGCAAGAACGAAATATCGAATTATAGACCAGTTGCGAAGTTGTCTGTCATTCCAAAACTCTTTGAATCGATTATCTATTCTGCAATCGCGCCTATCTGCAGGAGGTTTGTATCAACGAACCAATATAGCTTTCTTGCAGCTCGTTCCACTACCACCAATCTTCTTGAGTTCACTTCTAAGAGCCGTATTTCACCGGGACACCATGGCGGCGCAACCAGCGTGGCCAGTAATATTCTGTGCACGCGTCTTTGCTGATCGCGCCGCCATATTGGTTGCGCAAGCTGTATACATTTTGTTGGTGGCGACAACTGGTTGCGCCGCCATGGTGTTCCGGTGAAATACGGCTCTAATGCTGTCGAGGGGTTCGTTTCCGGTCGCCAGACTGAAAGCATTTGACAAGCTCTCCCACTCCATTATAATTCTTAAATTAAGGATGTTAGGCTTTCCGCGAGCCCTTCTAGTATGGTTCCAGTCTAACTTAGCTGACAGAAACTACCAAGTTCTTTTTCGTGGATCCAAATCAGTAAGCATTGAAGCGTCATCCGGTGTTCCTCAAGGAAGTCATCTTGGTCCCCTGCTCTTTATTCTATCAATTGATGATATTGTTCCCTTAATAAGACAATGTAGAATCTTGATTTACGCTGATGACATCAAATTGCACCGTCACATAAAGAGTATTGAGGATTACAAAACTTTTGCAAGCTGACCTTGACTCGTTTTACTCTTGGTGTGCGAACAACAACCTGGTTCTCAATATTAGTACATGTGAAACCATGACTTTTGGGAGAAGTCGTAGTCCTATAATTATTAACTGCACCTTTTCTAACGAGAGTGTCCCTCGTGTTAATTTTGTTAAAGATCTCGGGATTAGATTTGATAATAAGCTCGATTTTTCTGCTCACATTAACTATATTGCTTTCAAAGGTAGTTCAATCCTGGGTTTTATAAAAAAGTGGTCTCAATCAATAACCCCTTGATTTCTAAACACCTTTATATCTCTCTTGTCACACCATTACTCGAGTATGGGTCCCAGGATTGGTCTCCTCGCTACTCTTCGCACGTTGGAAGAATTGCGTCAGTTCAGAGGAGGTTCGTTCGATTCGCACTGAATCATCTTCCTTGGGATAACCCATTAGTTCTTCCACCATATGAATCCCGGCTTAAGTTACTCAACTTAAACTCTCTTTGCAGGCGTCGTGAGGTGGCCGATGTTGTATTTGTTCATCAGCTCCTTAATGGAAAGGTCGACTCAAGTTTTCTTGAGAGGGCCACCTCTCTTACACACCAACTCCTCTAACACGAATTACGGCAAATTCGAGCCTGTTAATCGCATGTTCATTAATGTGAATAGAAATATTGATGTTTTTAGCGTGAGCATTAGTAAGGACGTCCTTAAAAGCAATCTTTTCAATCTCACGTGACTAACTTTTCTTGCACGTTTCTTTGTGTATTGCATTTCTTACTGTTTTTATTTATATGTTTGCATGCTTAAGTTGAGCCTATCTCAGTGCTACCTTGTGCTGAACTGGAAATTTGCGCCTTCTGGGTTAGAAGGGTTAATTCTAATGTTGTTAATCCAATGTTTTATTCATTAATTCGCGGTGTTCATTTAACTTATCAATTGATTCCGAATTTACTGGACATTTAATTTCTAAAACCTAAAAAGATGTATAAGCATTTGTCTCACATTCGGTAATTGAATGTAGTAGGTATCCTTATTTATCATTTGTCAGAGGTCGATAGTTTTTCAAAAAGTCAAAGGACTTAAATGGAGCTGTTAAAATATTTGTGTTTCATAAAAGTAACTTTGCATACCTTCCTAATAATGTACTTGAGAGGAACTGTTGGAAAAATTTGTTTGATTGCTGAGGCCAAATCGGTGAGTATAACGTCCGCATTCTAAAATGATAAGCAAATATTAATTTATTAACAATATCACCAAAATTCCAAATAACATACCGAACTGAAGCTTCCTGCATCCCCAGTTGTTGCAAAAGAATATGTCCGATCATGTGTAACGATTGAAAAATGCGTTGGCTTCTTACTTTCTACTGAATGAATATCCAAATAGTGGAAATTACTTTCGATCTAAAAGAAACAAAGACAAAATAGAAGAATAAAACGAATTTGTTTTTTTTTCATAAAAGCGCTGCGCTATAAATTTTGTTTCATGTTATAAACTCATTACCTTAGTTGGTACTTTGGCAATAAGTAAATATATCCGCACGGGAGTGAACACCTGTAAAAGAAAGAAGAATAGGTTCGTTACGCCCAACCTTTTATGCTTACACCTAATTAATTGGATTTATTAATAATTCATTTTCCGTTGTAAGATGGTTTAATTAAAAATTACTCAATTTGTTGAATGCGTAAGGTTAGCGGATGTGAGATTTTTTGTATTAATAGAATTTTTTTTACTAAGGTAAACCTAATTATGTTTTCATATTAAAATTATAAAATATTGTTAAGGTATTCAGCTAAAAACGACATGCGATATCCATTTGGCGGTGAAACGAGAAAGCAAATTTATAGCAAATAAACATGCTAAAGGTATTTTGATTTATTTGAAATTATTCTTTTTATGTAGTTGTTTTATAATTTTTAAGGTATAAATTTATTGTACAAATTTATAATTTAATTAAACTGCATTATTTGGTGAGGTCTAAAAACCATTTAAACTTTTGGCTTTCATAACTACAAAATGCCTCAAAACATTAAATTACGAAAAATGAATTTCGTGTGATCTGTGGGTGACAGAAGGCTGTCGTACAAAACTTGAGAGAAGTAGAAGAAGAACAATAAGTTTCAGCCAAGAACGGACTTCTGTAGAGACGTAGATGAGAACGTATTAGCAGACCTTTATAAAAGATAAAAGAAACAAGGAGGGAATATTTTCAAAACTTATTGCTGTAAAAGGGCAAAAAAGTAACAAATCGCCAGACGACGATGTCAATCGACTGTTTTCTACTTTTAGCTACTACTACCACAGACTACTTAAATATTAGGTAGTCTCTGCTACTGCTCTGTTTATCAACATTTTACATCACTGCGAAGTTTATTCCTTTTCTGTTGGTCACCAGTTCGCTTGATTCATAGGAGATGTTGTCAAAGACACCTCTATGAATATTCTCTTTTGCCGATAAAGACTTCTCAATGTTGGCTTATATAAAGAGGCATAGCTTGAAAACGTGATTCGAATGGTCTACCTTGGCATTCTAAAATAGATTCTTGTTATGTCCTGGTTTTAAATCCCAGATTCCATGTCGATTTTATACAACTTCCATTGCCAATTGGTGGTCAAAAGTGGCACTCTGACGCACTTAGTCCACAAACACGATTGCAACTGTGTTACACAAATGGATCCAAAATCGAAGGAGGAGTAGATGAAGGTGGTATTTACGGACCCAGATGCAACCCCTTCAGTATTACAGATGCAGGTATATGCCAGAGAGACTAGTGTTCGATAATGTCTTAAGGGAAAATAAAAAGGCACATCTATCTATATAATCAAGGAATTTTAGCCCTAAAAGCCATCACTTCAATGTATAATGAAATCAAAGTTTATAAAGAGATGCATCGATTCCTTAAACGCTTCATATGTTACACAGGCCTACAAATTTTTAACCTAGAGACTAGACCTATCGTACCCGAAGGATTTTGATGCGCTGAATACGAGTCTGTGTTCAGAATGGCTCCTACACGTCTAGTTTTCGAAATATCATAACCTAAAAGTGCAAAAAACCCGTTTTTTTGCAGTTTTTGAGTTTACGTGTCGTAAGGAAAAAAATTATAATCAAAAAATGTTGTATGGCAATTGAAAGTACCACCCTGCCCCTTTTAAACCTATTTGGATTTTTTGAAATATCTTTTTTGCACCAAAATATCGCTATTTGAAATTTTACACTTTAGCGTATTAACCCAACTACAAAAAAAAATTGAAAAAATTCTGCCCGAGACCAGACCATGTTGATCTTGTGTTTTTGGGGTCGCTGATTCCGAATCCGAGGTCTAATTCACCCCATAAGGTCAGAATTTTTCGTAAGCTCAAAAAACAACCCCTAAAAACCACCCCTACCAAACCATAACCAGGCTTACCCACCTGACCTTGGGAACAGGGAGTTAAGTAGATTATGTCTTTTGAAATAAGTCCTATTTTTATTCAAATTGGATCCCACAATACTAGCGAGCTTACTTACCCACCCCCAACCCCCCTAATACCTACCTACCTATTTTTTCGATTTTTTTTTGTAGTTGGGTTAATACGCTAAAATGTAAAATTTCAAATAGCGATATTTTGGTGAAAAAGAAGATATTTCAAAAAATCCAAATAGGTTTAAAAGGGCCAGGGTGGTACTTTCAATTGCCATACAACATTTTTTGATTATAATTTTTTTCCTTACGTCACGTAACCTCAAAAATTGCAAAAAACCCGTTATTTGCACTTTTAGGTTAGGATATCTCGAAAACCAGACGTGTAGGAGCCATTCTGAACACGGATTCGGATTCAGTGCATCAAAATCCTTCAGGTATGTTAGGTCTGGTCTCTGGGTCTGGACTTTTGTTAAATTTTTTTCGGCCTGTGTTATTAACAGTGTTGTCCTGAAATTTAACCTACAAAAATCACCTTACGATGATGGAATAATGGAGATTCGGCAATGCTATTCTTGCAACATCAGACTAGCTAATCGACTCATTCCTGTTTTTCTTATGAGAACCTTACGCCACTAGTAAGGAAAATTCTGAAAGCAACTTTCAGAAATGGTTTGCGAGAGTTGTTTCTTGTAGAAACACAAAACGCAAATTAACTTCCTGGAACTTTTATGCTTGCAGAAACAGCTTCCAGAAGTTGAGGTTATGTGGAAAAACGTTTTGCTTTTGCAAGTTTGTATTAATGAATACGTGGCTCTATGTTTTTACAATTTTTCGCACCTTTTACGACAGTATGATTAAACACATTAGTCTGCAATGTGGGATTGCAGAATTAAATGTAGTGAAGTATCGGTTTTGAAGATAGATATTAAATTTTCAATAACACTTTCACAATTATCTTCATTTTGACTTTCGCTACTAGAGTTAAGGAGAAGATGATTGTGAAAGTGTTATTGGAAATTCTAATAATAGTAGTGCAAATGATATAAACGTTGACGTATGCTATGATAACAATGAATGTGATTGAAAATGATAAAAATTTCCAATAATTCATCAATTGCAACTAGCAATAATAATAAATGTTTGCTTTCTTCTATGTTTGGATTCTACTACGAGGCAACTTCGCTTATTACTCAAGGGCCAGATTCGGCATAGCACTCTCTAGAATACTACTCTGGGCTTACTCCGGTCGCAACTCTTGGGCCAAGCTTATCCCGCAGTTACTTTTCCAGCCGTGGTATTGGGATACAATCTTTGGCTAGAGTTGTAAAAGGATCAGCTTGGATAAACTTGGCTCCATTGTCAATTCCTACATGGGTTTCTACGTTTGGTCATTTTTCTTTTTCATTGAATTCACCACGACACAGATGGTTGCATATTAGGAATAACGTGACCTTTCAGAAAGTGTACAGTAATGCATCATATGACTTTATTCATCTTTGGATTAAAATAAGCCACGTCATATTCTTCTGTTTTTTATGCAGAAGTCCGTCACCCGTCATTTGATAACAGATTGAAAAGAAATATTCCAGTAAAAACGGCTGGTCCTTGGTAGCTTGGTAGCTCCTTCTTTTATTTATAAGGGAGAGGTATTAACAGAAAGCACGTACACCCAAGCAGAGTACGGAAACGCACACTCGTATACGCACGCGCTCATGTGCGATAAATTTTGTGTGCGCCAAAACGCACAGACTCATGAGCTATGTGCGCTTTACTTGTTCTTATTACTCACACACGCGAGCTGTGTATTTCCAATTACTCATGTGCGCACACGAACGACTCAAAACTCATTTTTCGACTCATGTGCGCACACGAAATTATTCAATTATTCACAGCTCACGTGCGTGAGTAATTGATAATTCTCCTTATTACTCACGCCCGTGTGTTCCAAGGTGCAAAACTGATGGTACATTTTCCACCTGTATATTCTCACTCCACCATAGGAATGTAGCTGGCCTTTAAAAATTTTACCCCTTTTAAAATAGTGGCCGTTCCATTGAAATTAAGAATATCCTACAGTTTCCCAGACGAGGCAAGACTAGCCAAGTCGGCTCATCCCAATACGATATAGCATATACTAAGATCTACCAGCTCCGATTTAAAAAGAACAACTCAATTGTAGAATAATTTTACGTAGACAGAATTTCCGATTTTGTACAACTTCCTAAAGTTGAAAAGTTCATTGAATCCGACTCAAGCATCCCTTCGATCCCTAGCCTATCCTATTCTCTTCTATACCTCAAATCAAGCTTTTTTTGTTTTATGTGGCAGTTCCAAGCTCAAGAATCATCCTTTGTACTACCATTTCGTTATGACGTCATGGTGCAATGTCTAGTAGCAAGCTTAGTACGGGTGATAGAATAGATTTAGGGTTATGAGGGTTTGCAAGTGAGGGTCTGCAGGTGGAAGGAAAGAGCCAAGCGGGCTAATCTGGTGTTGCGGGTATAAGATTCACTATAATAGTAGCGATATAATTTTTTCAGTGCTGCTACATTCCTACGATGGCTGATAGGGCCAATGATGGAGCAAATGGCGACGTCACCGATAAGGTTAAGGGACCTGTTTTGTACTTTACATAACCACGCCAAAGTTTTGTATATTACAGTACGGGCCGATTGGGTAATGTCACGCCTAAAATGTTAAGGGATGGGTAGGTCGGCCATTAGTTCAACATGCTCCACTGACGCGGATTGGAAATAAGACGGTACTTGGTTTTGGAAGGATTGAATTTGACACGATTCTTGCTTCCAAAATCGAAAATGAGTTCAATGTCCTTGTTTATTGAGTTCCACGTTAGTTCGCAAATCGTCAAGACATGATCTGGCAAGTAGTTGTCTTGCAATATCGAAGCCGTATGAGTAGCGTAGAGTACCGTCATCAGCAAAGCTGTGAAGTGGGTTGGAGGGGATTGAGAGTAGGTCATTTATAAATATCAAAAATATAGCAGGTGATATAAAATATCCCTGAGGGACCCCCATCGAAATTGGCTAGGGTTCGGATTTGACGCCATCTAATACTACCTTGATTGACCGACCGGAAAGGAAACTCTCAATCCAGTTCTGCAGAAGCACGTCAACCCAAACTGCTTTGAGTTTAGCTAAAAGGACTGACTGCCATACTCTATCAAAAGCCTTGAGATATCTAGAACAAACACACCAGACTCACCCAATCGATGCAAACTTCGGTTGAGGTGTTCGGTAATATAAACTAACAGATCGCCAGTAGACCTTTTTATGGGAAACTGTACTCTTTGTCGTTTATAGGTAGGTGTCATGCTAGGTATCCCATAAGCTTTTTGTTGATTATCGTCTCCATAGTTTTCGAGAGAATAGAAGTAATTGCGGTAGGTTGAACGGAATGCTGGAGTCACCTTTTTTGCGGTGTGAGCTGAACGTGTGCAAGTTTCCAAGAGTCTGGATAAACTTCGGAGATGTGTGATAGGGCAAAAAGTTTGCGCAGAGGTTTAGCTAAAGGTGAGGCACATTTCTTTAAGACGATAGGCGGTATATTGTATGATCCAGTGGATTTGTTGCCATCGAGCTCCTTGAGGCACCAATATACCTCGCGAATCTTGTAGATTGAGAGATGCAAGGGGTGGCGTAGCTGTGACGGCAAAGAAGAAGATGATAATAAATCGGGCTTGGTTTTGCTGTCTCTTTTCACCTTCTCCTTGTAGTGCAGTAAAAAAAGCATTTTTATTTGCACAGTCTGGTAACAGCAAAATTATGATTTTATCCTGTTTGGGATATCACCAGGAGTATATTGCTAAGTTTTGGACCTCGAAAAACTTGTGCTACTTTTGTTATAAACAAT
The DNA here is from genome assembly GCA_963855945.1 of Thereva nobilitata. NCBI lineage: Eukaryota > Metazoa > Arthropoda > Insecta > Diptera > Therevidae > Thereva > Thereva nobilitata. The sequence goes on from OY979694.1 coordinate 77,021,779, forward strand.
TAAAGTTTTTTTACCACGTTTTTCGAGCTTAAAATGTGAATTACTCCGGTTCTATAAGTCGGATCGGGGCAAACTACATACCAGTCTCTTCGTAATAAAATTTCCAATAATTGGTTTCAAGTTTCTGAAGTACATACATAACCTACAAAACTGAAAAAACGAGAAAAATACAATATTTTTTTCAATTTAATATACTTTTTGATGTTATAAAAATACCCTGAAAAATTGGTATCAAAATACTGAACCCGTTGGACAAAATTGCATTTTTATCTAAAATTTGAAATGCCCGCCATTTTATGCTATTGTCAAAAAAAAAATTTCTTTTTTCAAAATGTAGCTCTCCATGCCACCTTTCGAATGCAATTATATTTGAATGCAAGTATATTTTTTGTAAGTTTGATGCAAATTGGTGTAGTTGACTGTCTTGGGCATTAAATTGAAAATTTTTTTTGTATTTTTCTCGTTTTTTCAGTTTTGTAGGTTCTGTAGGTGTATGTACTTCAGAAACTTGAAACCAACGAGGATTTATTGTTTTATTTATAATTTTATTACGAAGAGGCTGGTATGTAGTTTGCCCCGATCCGACTTATAGAACCGGAGTAATTCACATTTTAAGCTCGAAAAACGTGGTAAAAAAACTTTAATTGTTTATAACAAAAGTAGCACAAGTTTTTCGAGGTCCAAAACTTAGCAATATACTCCTGGTGATATCCCAAACAGGATAAAATCATAATTTTGCTGTTACCAGACTATACCTATCTTTTCATTTTTTTGGCCTTTTTTTACTGCACTATTGTAGATAAAGGAAGTGGGTAGTAAAATTCTTCTTGGTGGAACTTACCAGAAGAGCCAGAAGTTAATGCAACCTGTGGTTTAGTTCTCAACTTGTTGTCAAATGAGGTTTTGACTTCCTGATGGGCTCCTTGGCCAGCAACATAAGGGACTTGGGATAGTCCACAATTTGGTGTTCAGTATTTGTGTCTGCAAAGAACTCGACGTTTTTGCCAGAAACACTGGTAAATCGGCCAATTTGAACCATGGCCTGAACCACAGGACCTGGTAGTAAAAAGGGTGATTCCTAAGCTTGATTTTTTGACATAAAAAACCTTCCTAAATCACTATTTCCAAACTCGTTTAGCATCCAACAATTTAAGAACAAGTATCATCGCTGTCGCTGGGACTTTAATTCTCGTATCTTCTAACTTTCCTTAAGGACTAAGCTTACTACTATACATTGACATCGTCCTATTATTGATTGTATTGCGTAATCAATAATAGGACGAGCAGACGCCTACATAAGACAAAGACTTTTCAGCGCATGTAGCGTCATTTATTTGAAATTTTTGAAGGAGTCTCACAGATTTGAGATAATTTTTTATCCATATTGGCCAGAATTGCTGGCCAAAATTCCTGAATTGTTAGCGAAACCCCAAAAAAGCTTCTACGTAATCCACATAGCCATATTCCCTTCGTGAGCAATTTGTTAACTATCCAGAAAAGCGAAAATTTTGTTATTTTCTCCTTTTTGCATGCATGCACGTAAAATAAATTTATTGCCGCCACATTCTCGTGTATATTTAACATATTCTTGGGAATGAAGAATCCCGCAAACCAAGAAAGACAATCCCAAGTTTTGTACCGTGTTCGAGTACTCACTTTCCTGCTGCTGCTGATTACCATCCCGGTTTCTTTTTACTTCAGTGATAACTCAACTGAGAATAATGCGGGTAGTCTCAATCAATTTCAGAGCTCCCCTATTCCATGTGTTCAAATGTGTCGGAACGACACTCGATCTTAATTACGATAAAACGTCTTACATACAGCGCTGCACCTTATTGTGTTCTTTTACTTTCGCTCAATCTGTTAACGCCCCTTTCTTTTGTTGTGCTTTAAACATGTTGCCCTCAAGTATATTCTTTTTCCTTTTGCCACCCATCGCTTTGAGTAATTCGATATTGAGGATTAGACGTGCTCCCAGGCCCGGCATAACAAGCGTAACGACTTTAAGAAGTTTTAAACGAAATATGAAGTGAATAATTAGGTTCTTTTAAGCAGCAGTTCAAGAAGTCACTTGTTGCTGCGGAAAACGAATCCCGATAGCCAGGAAGGACTTACGGGGAATTAGAGAGAAGCCCTTACGAACAGGGGCACTGGGCTTTAACGGTTGGATTTCGCGATTCAAGATTTAAGAGCTAAACAATTAGACTTAATTAGACCGAGCTTAAAATGCGAATTGCCAAGCAATCTCCATCGGATTACGAAAGAGGACAAAAGGATTGGAATTCTTTCGATATTAATAATTTATTCCTCGAACGTCCGATAGTCCCGACTCCCGGGAATTGATACGCTTTCAATCAGTGACTGCAATACCAAGAAAACAGTGGCTCTTCCACTACAATTTTCAGCAGCACAAACACAACTTACGTGCAGTGATTCACAATTCGTCGGTAGAAAAGGATTATCGAAGTGGACTGGAAGCTTCTGGAAAATAGGTTGAACATATTTATTTTTTCATTTAAATGAAACTTAAGCACTAAATCGAAGTTTTTTCTCTAAACTTAAAATTGCAAAGAAAAAAATCAATTGTAACAAAGAATTTACGGCAAATTTACTTGTTCGACTGTCTACATAGTCTTGTGAGCTCATAATGTGGTTAAAAGCGTTTTTTAGTCTTTTTATGGGATACCTACTTAAAATTCCTCAGTCATTTGATATTATATACCTTCGGTGCTGAATAGGAAGTTAAAGGTGAGAAGGACAGGTTGCGAACGGAAAATTGGCATTGTTAACCTCAGTTAAGTTTTTAGTGCAAGCGTAGCCTCGTAAATGAGAAATGACGCATATTGGGCATTGAGTCAACTAGAAAGTTTAGTTTGATTTACATGACTTCAAATAATTTACACAAGAAATTTGTCGTGATTATGGTTTAAGCTTTTTCAATCGAATACAAAAGATTTGTCTATCGGAAAAATTACTGCAGCGAAGGCACGTGTCTGTACCGAAAACTAAACTGGAAGTCGCGAACATCGAGGAAAGAGTAATGGAAGTTGTTATGAAATGAGTTTGTAAGACGTGGTTCTTTTTTCTTTTGAGCCAGCACAATGTCCCACTTCAAATGAGGCGATGTGCGTACTACGTATTTACAATCACACCTCGCCTCATTTCAAGTTGGGAATTTTACTGCTCCAAATGAAGTAAGTCAGAGAGAAGAAACCCATGTCTCTCCACTACATATTTACAATAATACCTCGCTTCACTCGCTCATGTATGTTAAATATCGAAAATCAAGAATGAGGTTATTTCGATATCCCCGTCGTCTATCAAGGGTATAAAAAAATGTGCACACCAAAAGGGTTAAAATAAATGAGCCTTTGTGTCCCTTGAGATTCGTGGATTGGGTTTGGGTGGGTGATGGTGCAGTTCGCTTATACCAATAGTAGTAGGACATTAGACTTTCTACCGGAGGGTATGGTAGCCACAACTATAGACTACCTTCCCCTAAATTCGAAATACCCTCAAGAAGAGTACTGAAGAAGCTCGGTCTACGAATATTCATCGACGGCTCCAAGAGAGCATCAACAGTTCACTTTCCTTGGCACCTTTTCGGGGTACCCTAGTATCATTCAAGCGGAAATGCCGGCGATCCTGAAAGCCTGCCAGACAACGAACTTTGAACCTACACCAGGATGAAGCATTGGAATTTTCCTACACAGTCAAACCTCTATAAATGCTCTCGATTCAATAATGATGCGCTCCAAGCTGGTGGAGCGATATAGTGCTGAGGCAGATAGGCTTCGTAGATCGAGATGTTTGGCAGTCCAAATAGGTTAAGTCAAAGCCGCTATTTTTGTCTACCACCTGCTGCTTACCAGCCAAAAGTAGAGCGCACTAGAAACCTACATTATCTCTAGAATGACTTGACTAACAACAAAGGGAGAGCAATAGGCCCCCTAACCAAACCAGGGCCAGTCGTGTCTCAATAGTATGTCCGAGGATACAACCGTTGAATATGAGTTCAACGATGATGACGCCGACAACATTTCATTATTTTCTTCTAAGATGAATGTTGATGAAGATGACAATATGGAAGAAGTGGAAATAGATAGAAGAGATAGAGAGGTAACCAAAAAAATTATATCATAACTTATAACCCATGGATTAGGCCTACGGGGGACCCTATGTAAAAAAACGCCCCTTGCATTCTACCTCAAAGGTGGTGCGGGAACGAATGCACCGTGATGCCAAGTCTTCTCAGCCCTATATCTCGAAAACTATTGGATTCTGTATGGGACATTTTTATACAGATTTATCTCACGAGCAAACTTTACTTAGCCAAAATTTACGTAAAGGCGATGATTTACGAGATATTTGAGAAAAACTGATTTTCGTGACCCTTCGTAACTTGAGTGGCCGTCCAGTTGGCTTTATGGACCGTTGGGAAATTATTTGTGACCCCAAAATAAAGAGAATCTAACTAAAAAATCTCCAGTTGGCATTTTTTAGAGGTTCATGTATAAAGTGACTGGGCTAATACTGGACCAAACTACCAAGCTGGGGATTCCACATAACGTCGGTGGACGTTGCTGCGGTGGAGGCGAACACGTGAGAAACACTCGTTCACTTCCAGCGAAAATGGCCGTGTCCAGCCAAAGCTATCAGGCAACCACCTTATCGAAGACATAAAAGAGATCTCTAGACTAGGGATCTGGGCAATGATAAGCATGGCTTTAAGCATTCACCGGAGTTGATTAAACAACCACCAAAACCTAATGCGAAAGTGTTAACTGGGCCTTCGCTCGCACTGGAGGCCGCCCTAAGCTTAACTATCTTAAAAACGCGCTATATCTCAAATAAAAGGTCTCGGCTAGAAAATGTAAAATTGAGAAAATGAACCAGAAATACCATAGTAGTTCAATAAGTCCTTAGAAAATTAAAGAAAGGCCGATGATCATATTGAAAAAGATTTGCTTTTATTAAGCGTAATCCATTCCATCAAGTTTTCCAAACGAACAGTCGAAACAGTGGCATCTAAAGGTGATCTGGCTCAGCAGAAGGCGAAGAGAGTGAAATCGGCAAAAGGGCAAAAGATAAACGGCGACTATTATACGCCCTTACTGCACCGGCTGAGCGAAGAAATGAAGAAAGAATCCTCATTTGGCGGCATCGATAGCCCAGTGGTTAAGGCGCTCAATTACCATCCCAGAGCTCCGCAATTCGAATGCAGTTCGAATGCACTTCGCGACATGGCCTTTCGTCTTTAAATTTCTCCCATCTATATAACTTTTCGTCTTTCTTGTCTCCATCACCTCCAGGCATAATAAGCGAGGAAATCGATCACAGGTCGGAAGCCATAGTCCAGTTAAAATAGACGAAAAAAAGCTAAAGACTGAAGATAATTGCGAAGTTGCTGAAAATTGGTACAGCCCTTAGGTTCCAGTGCGACCGGAGGCCCCATTGGCGCTTGGCGCGCCGTTTTGTTGCCACAACTCGTGTATCTTATGTTGAGTGGTTGTTTGGTCGGGTGTGACGGATGCCTAAAGCCATCCTGTGGAATTTAGGAAGCTCAATGATCTGATCTCCAGTCTGGAAATCTCTTTTAAGTCTTCCAAAACGTAACTGCGTAGTGTGCGCTAGGTCCCGTGATGATTGCGGTGATTCTGACAATATCTCGTCGGGGTGTGTTTAAGAGGCCCATTGTTTTTTCTTTGTTATAAGTTTGCCAAGTCGCCCTAGAGATAGTACAGGTCTCGAGTGCTCTCCACTTTTGGCTAGCTAGCAGCAGGTGGTAGTCAAAAATAGCGTTTTTGACTCCACCTATTTGGCTGCCGACCATCTCGGTCTCCGAGCCCCGGAGAGAGACTCCCCGCTTGGCTAGGTAGTCGGCTTTCACGTTCCCCTCTATGTTCCTATGACCGGGAACCCAGACGAGAGCCACGTTGTGCTTTCTACCTAGCCTATCTAGCTCAGCTCTGCATCGCTCCATTAGCTTGGAGCGCATTCTTACTGAATCCAAAGCTTTTATAGAGGCTTGGCTCTCTATGAAAATTCCAATACTATATCCTTGTGTAGGCTCTGAGTTCATTGTCTGGCAGGCCTTCAGGATCGCCAGCACTTCAGCTTGAAAAACCTAGTGTACACCGGCAGGTGCGAAGACAGTGAACTGTTAGTGGTCTCTATATAAACCCCTGCTCCGACGCCCTCTGACGTCTTCGAGCCGTCGGTGAATATTCGTACATCGAACTCTCTTCTTGAGGGTAGTTCAACGGAGGAATCCTTCCTAAAAGTCAATCTAGGGGGAAAGTAGTCTGTGGTTGTAGCGACCATACCCTCCGATAGCAGATTCAAAATATTGCTGTGTCCGTAGGGTTTTGAGGTCCAGGCCCCGGATTCCCTGTCTGAGGGCACTACAGGAAGCTAGATGTTTGATGTGAAGGTCAGGGGGAGTAGGTGCAAGAGAACGTCGAGATCTTTCGTGGGGCATGTCCTCATGGCCCCTGTTTCCCCCACTGTTGCCGTTTTCTGGACCCTTCCCAACTTTATGACGTTATAGGTCCTGCTCAGCGCTGGCCATACCTGAAAATCGGGCGTACCACAGCTGTGTACATCAACAGGGCTATCTTTGGCCTAAGACCCCATCTTTTGCCAAAAGTCTTTTTACAGGCGTAGAAAGCTATAAGGCGATGTTCGTCTTCCAGTTGAGTTTAGAATCTAATATTAGACCCAGAAATTTCACACTGGAGGATAAGGTGAGAGTATGCCCCTCCAACCTGGGGAGGTTGAAGGTAGGAACTTTCGTTTTCCCTGTAAAAAGCATCAACTCAGTTTTTCCGGGATTGACTGCCAGACCGCAGCCTGCCGCCCAGCTGCAACTTTACTCAGGCATCATTGCATGATTTCAGTAATCACTGTAGGAAACATTCCGGACTCCATAGTCACTAGGTCATCTGCGTATGCTACTACTTTGTCTAGTTTTTTTAGTATGTTATTCATCGTTACTAACCACAGTAAAGGGGAGATTAAGCCTCCTTGTGGTGCACCTCTATTAGCGTAATTCATTACCATCTCGGTTCCCAAATCCGCTTGAATTATTCTCGAGCTCAGCATAGCTGCTAGCCATTGCCTGAGGCTTGCTTCTAGATACACCCCTTAAAAACATCATTATAAATAAAATGTCGAGACTGACAAGCGCCGGGAAATATTTTTATTCAAGGTCAAAGGGTCAAAATATCAGTTTTTTGCAAATATCTCTTAAACGGTAAGTCTTATCATAAAATAGTGTTTATAAAATTTGTCCATTATGCGATTATCTACAAAAAAAGATATCATACATTTTCCCTTACGAATTGCCATACATGAGATTGCCCTTTTAAAAATTTAAAATACTTAATTCATTCGCCACTTGCAAAGGTCATCGGACGTTCAATAAATCCTTTGTTGGACTACGTGGCTAATATTTTCAGGGGTGATTCCTGGATGTGTTTGGAGAAAAAAATTGTTCTAGAGAGGGCTGTTATCAACACTATCCACTGCGACCCTGTATCGCGAAAAACGAAAAAAAACTTATTTTTTTAAAATTTACTTAAATTTGAATAACTCCTACACTAATTATCGTAAAGAAGCATAATTAGGCTCATCTTTTAGGTAAATCTGTATTCTTTTATTTAGTGTAAAGAGCAAAAGCTTGAACGACTCCGTTTAGAAGATATGTAGGCTCAAATCGATGCTTTGCATCTTGACAGATTTCTTCGTTTTTCTCAAAAAAATGTGTTATTAACAGTGTATTTTGTTTGGCTTTTCTGATGCACCAAACTATTACGTAAAATATTTCTATGCACAGTAATGGTTTATTTAGGATAGTTTTATCGTGTACAGTTAAAAAGTTATTCGTCATTCAATTTCGGCATAATTCTACTACAGGTGAAAATTGGTACAGGCCGGCGCTGCGATTGTACCCCTATCAGGCACTAAAATTGGCGACAGTATAGCTTTGGATATCCTTACGAGTAAATTTGGTACTCGCAACGACCAAGCTGTTTCTTGCAAAAAATTCTTCCTGTTCGTCGTCCGGATACTATTTTAAAGATCCATGAAGGTTTGTGATGCTTATGTTCTTAGCTCGATGATTTCATCTATTTGTGTCTTGTATAGCATCTGGTATCGTGTAATTTGTATGTCATAATCGTTTTTTTACAAGACTCCATTCTGGGGCCACCGTATTTCTTGGATGGCTGTATTTCTAGCATTATACTCAGACAGAGCATCTGATAAGTTCTGTGCAGCTCAAGCTCTATGAAGAGTGCGAATGTTTCATAAGAAAATTTTCAAAACATTTGGTTGGGTTTTTGAAGTGGTCGTCTTTTATTCCACTGTCCGAGGCATGATACTCATTCTTTAAAAGATTGTTTTGAACGCAAGAAGTTTGACAATAGCTAGCAGCTGGTTTAACCATAATAATATACACAAGATAACATGGATGTCACCAGATGGCAGATATCATAACCAAATTGACCATGTTCTAGTTAATAATAGACATATCAGTAGTACACTGGATGGTTGTCAGTCACCAGCGAGAGGTGGAGAAAAACGTCTGGTCTAGGACTGGTGGAAGAGCGATTATAACCTCCGAGGGGTGGCCACTGGACGCTGTCCTGAACGGGATGGGCTAATATGATCGGGCCTACGTAGCCAACTTGTGAAGTTATGGTGTCGGGGTCTGCATGGCAGTGGGTAATTTTTGCACTGACGTTTAACGATCTCCTCCTACCATACTCTTGGGACTTTTACTGCCACAGTTTCCCAAAGAAGGGTACGCTGGATGAAAGCAGTTACCGAAGAGTGTATGAAGGCACCGATCACTATCTAGTTGTTGGGAAAAGGAGGGCGAAAAAACTAGCGGCAAGACATAGAAGGAATGACAACACACAAGTAAAGTAGCACATAGAAAAATTAAGATATGAAGAAACTATGGATACGAACAGCAAAGTTAGAGGAAATAACAAGGAAGAGAGACTCTTTCTTTAAAGACTTTTTTAAAAGAACATAAACCTAACACAGGAAGAAGCAGACAACCGAAGTACAGATGACCCAGAAAACGATACACCAGAACCTACAATAGAATAAGTTGCAAATGCCATAGCGAAACTCAAAAATCATAAGGCCCCAGATGGTATAGGTACACAGAGAAAGCTGTCCCTGTCTATCAATTATGACAGAATAAAGATGCCGGAAGAATGGCTTTTAGGCACAGCTGTCCCCGTGCCGAAATAAATATAGTCACATACACATATAAAATTTAGTAGAACGATGGGTCGGATTCCCGAGGACTGTTGAGCTATTAAAGAAGAATATTTATTATTCCTCCTATTCTACTGTTGGGTAATCTAAAAAGGCAAGTATTGCTAAAATTTTGCCTTATACTTGTTTATGGCTTTATACATGAACTAAAAAGGTATTTTATTTTAATGGAGAATGCTAAGACTTCCGTGCTAGCAGTTTTTTGCTTTAATGTTAAAACGAAACCCCATTATGCATTACTGTATACATTAATTGTCGATTATACATTTAGTTTAAGATGTAAAACTACTTACTTCTGTGCATTTTCATAATAAAAACAAAATTCAGCAAACACGGAAATGGCATTTCTATCTCGCTAGTAAACTTTTTACTACAGTATCCAACAATTGTGAATAATTTTAACTCGCCTTTTATTTGTCAAACGTAATAAAACGTTATTAGTTTGCTCGTTTGATTTTAATAGATTTCCTGTTATTGATCTAACAAGGACATAATCAATGAGGACATTCCCTCTATGTGTTCCCAATTTGAATTAAGGCAAATACATTTCCTTCTCTCTACTCCGCATGCCATCTTTCTGTGAAAATCCACTTAAACGGTTCGCACGCAATCAAAATATTTAATACAACAAAGATTTTCCTTGGAGCATTCCTTTATGAGGGAACAGGAGCGAGCCTGAATTCGGTTGTTTTAAGCACATTGTTTGTGATCCTTGGGCTTCTTGTTTGCTGGTGTGTGTTCAATGTGTTGATGCAAAGAGCATTGTGCCCATGTAGAGAATTTCACTTTTTGAATGTTGATAAAATTTAGCACAAAAATGTTCTTTTAAGAATTTTGATAAGAAGGCCTTGACGTCGACATTTAAGGAGCAAGAAATTCTTTTTGTAATTGTGGTCTTAGGAAAATGTCCTTGTGTTATAATTAGCTTCCTAAAAGTCTCCGCGAAGTTAGGGAATAAGTTCAAATTGAAAAGTATAAATAAACAGAAAGCTTTACTTTTTTGTTGTTTACATTCAGTCGTGTCTGATCAAACATATGTTTTTTTATTTGCATTGTAATTAACTTGATGTTAATGAATTCACAATTTCTCGGAGAAATACAAAACTTTGTTTAAGATTCTGTCCAGATAACAAAGTAGGATTATGGTACAAAACCGTTGTTTCTACACAAAATGACTCACAGCAAAAACCCTGGTGGAAGTCACGATTTCGTTGGACTTCTGTTGTTATGAAAATATATTTTTGTATAGATTTTTTAATTTAATAATTTATATGAAAAACCATTTTCCGAAATCAGAGAATACGAGTTTATTGTTGCGAATGTTTTCAATGTTCATTGTAAAAAATTGGTTAAAATAGTCGAATGGTTTGTCCAGGAATACTATCTTGGTTTCTCCCAACACTACCGGAATGTGCTCTGCTGCTTGTAGTGTTGAGCCGGACTTACACGAGGCAGTACATTTGTCCCTTACACGATGTAAATTGTACTGAGGCCTCAGTTTTTTTAAATGTCCCGGTTCAAAAAAAATGTCCTACTGGTATATGAGCGTGTATCGAGATAAATGATGCGAGGTGTGATTGTAAATTACTTAGTGGAAAGACATTTCTTCCTTCTTTTGCGGCAGTAAAATATCCAATTTAAACTGCGGCGAGGTGAGATTGTAAACACGAACTGGAGAGTAGTGATGGGAAATTTAGTTACATCGGGATACCTATAGGTACCCGGTACTGGAGGCATGAGTAACTGGTTACTTTAGTTAGTTACCAGGTACCTGTGTCATATTTCTTCTCTATTGAATAGCAAACCTTTTTGAAAAGCTCGTTAATACATATTTTTGTCACCAACTATAAAAATCTGAACTAAAAATTTAAAATAAAGGCCAAAAAACTTTTCATTTTCAACAAAACATAACAAAAAAGATTTTTATAGTTGGCGACAAAAATATGTATTAACGAGCTTTTCAAAAAGGTTTGCTATTCAATAGAGAAGAAATCTTTAAACGGAATTTTGCCATTAATTCTTCTTCTTATTTTTAGAGTTGAAGGACAGCTACAAGAGCAAGAGAGAAATTTTTTTCACCAAACAATTGCAATTTAACATTCTCAATTTGTACTTCTAGTAAAGTTTTAGCAAAATAAAAAGTAACTATATTTTTTTCAAGTAACTAACTAGGTACCTAAAGTATAATAAGGAACTGGGTACTTTAGTTAGTTAGTTACTTTTTTGCCCTGGAGAGACATTTCTCACTTCTTTTGCTACAGTAAAATTGAAAAAAATGTGAACTGCGGCGAAATATAAATGTCATTCCACGTCAAATCGACCACTATTGAACCTGACCCTTTTTGATTTGGCTGAAACTTTGTAATTTCGTTCTACCCTAACAAAAACATTTTTCATAATTTTTTCAAATTTTTTTACCCAACCCTAAGAATTTTCAAGTTTTTTTCAAAAAACCATAACTTTTTCAAAAATTGACCTATAGAGGCGTTTTTTTTCAAAATTTTTGTTTTTTAATAACTTTCTAGAAAAAAATACCAAAAAATTATCAGACGTCAAATTATATGAAGTTTTTCAATTTTTTGTAAAAAACCGTTACTTTTCAAAGTACGCCATTTTTTTTTAAAAACTGATTTTTTCTGAAAATAATCCCGCTAATTCCAGAGTGGGCCGATTTTTTTTTCTCGATTGAAAATGTACTTTACTTTGGAGTTGAAAATCGAAAAAAACTAAAAAAAGTTTTTTTTTGAATCGAGATTATTTTCAGAAAAAATTCAATTTTTTTTTTAAAAAAAAAAATTAAAAATAACGTACTTTGAAAAAGTAACGGTTTTTTACGGGGGTAAAATCGAACCGTCACCTCCTCGTGGTGTCCCCTGCATAACCAACTAACGACGGTAGTCTACCAAGCCAAGATGTAAATGCATCGTGTCGAGGGCTGCATGGCAGTGGGTAGTTTTGCACTGTCATGAACGATCTCTTCTGGGCACCGGGCGCACCCAGTTGTACATAGCCTTGTCCTGATATGGGGGCTCTGTCAGGATGGACCTCCTCTTTCCCGCCACACTCGTGGGATCAATTTATGGACCAACTTAAAAAAAAATCAGACGAAGAAGGAGATTGTGGGTCTGATGCAATGAGCTGGAGAGGGAACTCCTTGGAGGTACCTCGTCCAGCACTGAAGCTTCGGCTTCTCAATCGTCAACAACAATGCCCCAGACAGCTGGCGACAATGTTGTTGACGATATAACTGCCAAGGTTGTCGGTATGACCGTGTAGCCTAGCAAACAAAAATCTGGCGCTGCCAAAAGAAAGAGGGCCAAAGCAAGGAAGGCCGCAAGGGAATCGGGGAGCTCTACGGAGCACACCCAAGTACCACATTTGCAACTTCCTTTGCAACGAAATGAAGGCGGGACAGCGGTCAGGACACAGGGGGGCTCCAAGGAGCGGACCAGATCATATATCTTCTGGGGGTCAACGCCACACACCGGACCCAACTGGTCTACTGCCGAAACGGCAGCGATCGGAGAATTCTCCGGCTGGGCAGGGACCCCCGAGGAAAAAAAGGAGGAAGCCACAGGAACCCTCATACCGGGATAAGTTGGCCGGGATCACCATGGCGGTGGTACTGGGCAATTATCCCGAAGGCAAATTGACGGAGGAGGAATCCTCCTCTATTTGCGATGCAATCTTGACTGAGGTGGACAAAAGTCCTAAAGGCGACTGCCCACCTCAGTTCTTGGGTGTAAGAGCGGCGGGGGGTCTTATCAAGATAACCTGCGCCAACGAAGCCACCAGCCGATGGCTGACGAACGCTGTCGCCAGGCTACAGGCTTGGGAAGGGCGCAACCTCAAGAAAATTTAGGAGAAGGACCTTCCCGAATTTAAGCGGATCGCATTCTGGGTTCCTAACGATGTTAGGGAACCGGAACAGGTGCTCCGCAGAATGGAAATACAAAATCAGCCAATTGAGGTGACCTCTTGGCAAGTGATGAGTAGGAAGGTTGACCAGAACGGTCAAACTCTTGCCCTTAGCATTGACGAGAGGTCGCTCATGCAGCTGAAAAAGAAGGGCATGTCCCTATTTTACGGCTTCGGCCGTAATAAAGTCCAGGAGATTGGCTCAAAAAAGGAGGCTCCTGCTGACTCACAGCAGCAGGTGCAACCACAAGATGCGGGTGGTACAGTGCAACCTGCAACATAGTAGGGCTGCCTCGGCAGTCCTTTGCAGGGTGCTGGCCACCTAATGTGTTGACGTGGCTCTTGTACAAGAGCCATGGGTGAATAACGGTGCTATACAGGGCTTGCGGGCAGCTGGCTACAGCATTGCATGCAGTGATGTGGACGGTGACCCTCGGACCTGTATAGTCTACAACAAAAACACTAACTGCTTTCCTCTCATAGACAAGTCGTCGAGAGACCTGGCAGTGGTGAAGATACCTATGAGAAGGGGGGGGAGAACCGATGGCTCTTTCACACAGTCTAGGGAAGAAACCTTGATAATATTGTTCCAGGCACACTTCCCAGGCACAATCATTTATTCAAATGGGAATACAGCTACTGCTGGGCAACTAACAGGCTCACTTGCTAAAGCGACCAAAGCTGCCTGGACAGAAGCAAACGCCGTGGAGCCGACACTCGCAGGTAGAACTATAGGCTTTTCACAACAAGCCAAATATTTAGGAGTGAAGCTAGATGCCAAGCTCAACTGGAACCAGCACATGGATACTCTGATGAGCAGAACGCGCAGATACCTGTGGGGTTGCCGCAGAGCTTGTGGCTCCACATGGGGTTTGGAGGCCTTTCCATCACTGGAGCTATCCGCACTTCCCCGACGGCAGCACTGGAGACTCTCCTCAATCTGGTACCACTCCACCTTGAGGTAGAGAAATCTGCGATAAACGCGGCGCTGCGGCTGAAAGCGAATGGCTATCTGGGCGCTGGTCGCGAGCGAGGACATTCTACAATTATCAACATTATAGATAGTCCAGTCAAATTAGGAAATGAAATTGCATTTTAAGAGGTACAGAATTTTTTTTGGCATTTGTTCGGGTACATCTGACAATGATAAAACCAAGTTTGTGGGGTCGCAGTGACTTGGGAAAAGCCGCCATCTTGAAAAAGAGGGAGAGCTTGTTTATATTAAATAGCTCGTTTCCCTGCAATGATAGCTGATAATGATCAATGGCAAAGTTTTGGAGAATTAAATTATCTAAAAAATGAGCCCTCAACGAGCTCTGTAAGTCGATTTGGCTCAAAGTAATGGCCGGTCAAAGTTCAACCATGATCGTGTGGTGAGGGTTGAATGCAGTTTTTTTGCAATTAACTCGCCAAATGTTAATTTTTTTTGGCTTACGAATTTTTAGCTCGAAAACCTCTCGGTTGACCTTTGACCCGCTGTATCGCGGACATAAAACGACATGGAGTTTCGACCAATACCTCGCTGCAAAGATATTTTCATTGCACGTATTCCTGTCATTTACTACTTTTTCATATGAGCACCGTTAAGGAAATATTCAAAAAAAATGGCGCTATCAAATATTTCCGGCACGTCTAGTGCGAACTTTGGCGTTGGATTGCTCGCAAACTACATAAGCGATAACGACGACTAAGGGTTCATTTCAAAGGTAATTGCAAGGACTTTAAATTTGTTAATGGGCATTAAGCCAAAAAAATAAACATTTGGCGAGTTAATTGCAAAAAACTGCATTCAACCCTCACCACACGATCATGGTTGAACTTTGACCGGCCATTACTTTGAGCCAAATCGACTTACAGAGCTCATTGAGGGCTCAGTTTTTAGATAATTTTATTCTCCAAAACTTTGCCATTGATCATTATCAGCTATCATTGCAGGGAAACGAGCTATTTAATATAAACAAGCACGCCCTTTTTTTCAAGATGGCGGCTTTTCCCAAGTCACTGCGACCCCACAAACTTGGTTTTATCATTGTCAGATGTACCCGAACAAATGCCAAAAAAAAATTCTGTACCTCTTAAGATGCAATTTCTTCCTCTTTTTTCGACTAATTTGACTGGACTAAGAAGGGATTTCGGAAACGGCTCTCCGATTGCATGCCTTTCAAAATCCCAAAATTTAAGCAACCCTCTGTGCACATACAAGACAGGCTAACCTGGACCATTCCTAAGGTATCGCCAGGTGGACTAGTATGGTACACGGATGGCTCCAAAACAGAGACAGGTGTGGGCGCCGGAATCTGGAGCGAAAGCCCCAGATTCAGTTGAGCGATAAACTTAGGCACCCTAGCAACTGTCTTCCAAGCAGAGGTGTACGCTATACTGGCATGCACTCATGAGAACTTAAGAAGGGCCTACCAAAATAAACGGATCTTTATCTTCTCTGACAGCCAAGCGGCAATTAGGGCGATAAGGTCCGTAGGACCAAGTCTAAATTAGTTTGGGACTGCAACGTGCTCTTGGTGAGCTGGGCGTTCTCAATCAAGTTACCCTTGTCTGAGTCCCGGGACATCGGGGCTTCATAGGCAATGAAAAAGCGGATGCCCTAGCTAAGCAGGGCTCTGACATTGCATTCATCGGTCTAGAGCCGGCTATCGGAGCACCTACCAGCTTGCTGCGAAGGGCCCTAGCCAATCGGACTTTGATGAAACATACTGAACGCTGGAGGTCCGCGCCTGGACTGGCCAACTCTAAGCGGTTCCTTCCTGGGCCGTCTCCTAACACGGCCAAGAAATTGTTAGGGCGCAGTAGAAACGATGTCAAGACACTAGTTGGCTTGATTACCGGACCCTGCGCCCTAAACGACCACTTATGGAGGATAGGAAAAGCGGAGGACCCCACCTGCAGGCTTTACCTGGAGTAGGATGAGTCTGCTCTCCACGTCCTCTGTGAATGCCCCGCAATAGCGAGGAGCAGGGTTTCTTTATTCGAAGAGTCCCTGCTCGATTATTCAAGTCTAAGCGACAAGCCACTAGGCAGATTGCTGAACTTATTCAAGCGGTCTGGCCTAAAAATATGAGGTATAGGGGTGTAGTACAATAGGCCAATTAATGGCCGCAGTACCTATGGACCCAGTACCTCGCACACCAAAAAAAACGGATTTTTAAAAAAAATTGAAAAATTTTTTTCTAGAAAGTTATTAAAAAACAAAAATTTTGAAAAAAACGCCTCGATAGGTGAATTTTTGAAAAAGTTATGGTTTTTTGAAAAAACTTTTGAAAATTTTTAGGGTTGGGTAAAAAAAATTTGAAAAAATTATGAAAAATGTTTTTGATAGGGTAGAACGAAATTACAAAGTTTCAGCCAAATCAAAAAGGGTCAGGTTCAATAGTGGTCGACTTGATGTGGAATGGCGCAAATACATATGTAAATGGCCACGGACAACTAGTTAGAAACAGTTTCATAAAAATTGCATTTATACAGTTTTTATGTAGGAATCAAATTAAAGAATTCCCACCAGCTCCTCTTCATTTTTTTTTAAATATAAAATGATTGAAGGAAATCAATAACAATATCATAATGAATTCCTAACTACATACTACATAAAAAATAAAAAATGTATAAATGCAATTTTAATGAAACTGTTGACTGAAATTATCTTCATTGGTATTTATTTTCTTTTTATCATTGAAAATGATTATAGGGTCGGTAAGTATGAAAATTGGTAACGAAAAATGTAACGAAAAAGCGTTACGCAGAGATGCTGAGATGCATGTGTCTTTGTATCGTCGTGTATCGTGCTTGGAATACAGAACTACAGGAAGGGCCCTCGCCGAATTTTAGCGTAGTGAAATTCTTTTTGTGTGAGTGCTCAGGTTTTTATAGTGTGTGTGCAAAGGAAGGCGAAAAAAGCGAGTGCATTTGAAGAGGCAGAAAACAAGAAATTCTATTTTGTTACATTTATAATTATTTCGCGTGTATATTTATATAGAGGTAAGTTTCAACATATCGCAAAATCATTTTCAATGATCCCGTCGTTTGCGTGTTTGCAAAGACTGTAGATTTTTTTTTAATTTGCTTGTTTTTGGCATTACAACAGCACCTCGCCTCATTTGAAGTATGACATTGTACTGGCTCGAAATAAAAAAGAGGCACCTCTTACAAACTCATTTTATAATCGTGTCCTACCCAACACTATGCACTGCGTATTTACTCGCCTCATTTATCTCGATACACGCACATATACCAGTAGGACATTATTTTCGAACCTGAACATTTCAAAAAATTGAGGCCTCAGTACAATTTAGCATTGTGTAAGGGACAAATGTACGGCCTCGTGTAAATCCGGGTCAACTACCCTGCCCAAGCCACCCCTAGCTGAAGTTGCCATTTCACCCCCCCCCCCACCCACACCCCAGCAAATGGTCAACAATTTCTGCCACTAGTATTTAACGATTATTTAGCCCTAATAGAACCTACATACGCAGCGGCAGAAATCTTTTTAAATTTTAACCCCTTTTTTACTCCAAAACCGCCTAACTCGAGATGGGTTCACTTCCCGCAAAAATATCATATTATAAAAAATGATTGAAGCTTATATTCCAAACGGCAGAAGGGTTAGCATACAAAGTATTTTAACGTGTACTCGATCTATAACAGACGTACGTAGAAAGGATCCAAAGAGAGTATCAATGTGGTTTTCATCCTGGAAGATCCACAAGAGACCAGTAATTTGTACTCAGAGAACTCTAGAAAGAGCTGCTGAATTTAATATAAACAACCATATGTTATTCATCAACTACGCCTAGAACAAATTGAGGTTTTAGGCAAGGTGGCGTACTCCTCTGCTTGTTAGAAAAATAACACAATTACTTTTAAGTTCAATAATTCAATAATATAGAGATCTTTCATGGTTAAATTATACAATAATATCAGGAAATCATTTTCGTTTTTCCAACTGAACAAAAGCTAGCTATAAAACAAAATGTAAAATGACACAGTTTTTATAGTGCTATTGGTCGGGAAAGTGCCGAAATTATGACAAAATCGCCAATAACGAAAAAGTTATAACCAAGTCGGTTATCGCTTGAGCTTGTGTAAGAAGGATGAAAAATATAGAAAATTTCATTCTGTACAAAGAAAATATGCTGTCACAAATATTTTGGAAATTATGTATGTTTACCATATTATAAACAACGTAAAATCTGGAATAAAATTTAACTCTTCATGTTCATGACTTGTGGTTTTCCTCAATGTGTTTAAAATTTTCCTTAAATATTAATATAAAAAACTAAACGCCCTTATCGCTTTCGTAAAAACTTCTCAAGTATAGCTTTTAAGCATTCAAGTACCGGACTAAGATTTCGGCATTAAAACATAAACGGAAGCAATTTTATGCCCTATAGACACCTTTCTGCCATACACCAACACTTCAGCAACGGAAATAATCCAAAGAACTGAATGGGAGAAATATAAATCCCAGATCGGCCAAGGAGGATGTAGAATGTTTTTAGGCCCTCTGTTTTCTCATTATATCTTGTTATCTCACAATCTGTATACAAAGTCCTAGTCGCAGTCATATTCTGTCTGGATATATCCGGATGATTACAAGAAATGCCTCTGGAGCTTTTCCTAGTTTTACAAGGGGATGAAAAACGTTATTACATGAGAAATCCAAAAGCTACACCCTACCCTACACTCGGCAACATTGTCCGATATTATGTGAAGAAATATAAAATGGAATGAATAGGAGAGAAAAAGGAGCTAACTTAAAACAGCTGCAGCCTACCCACCCAGTGGCAGATTTCTGTGTGGGCCTCATTCACATCCTGTATTCACTCGTAAGTGTAGTGCTCAAATACTATAGCATAAAATTGTGTTTTAATTGCTGGTATTATACGGAAAAATACAGTGGAACGTGTTCAAAATGAGGATTACTTACCAGGACTCTGTTTTCTGTCTTATCTCCTTTTGTTTCAAGCTTTACCATATACTTTACTAGGATTTTTGTATGCCGTCCCAAAATTGATTTAACACTCTCTGAAAGTATAAAAAATGAGAAGTTATTTAAGATTTGTAGTTTCCTAACGTTTAAATAATTTTTTTAGCACTCGCACAAATCTCTTGAATACTTTTTAAATTGCGTTTCGATCAAACCTAAACACGAGATTTTTGTCAATATAAATCAATTTTTGTTTGTAAAGAAAATTTTAATTAATCATGTTTTCCAGTACTCTAATCTTAAGTAAGTATTCTGAAAGAGAGGATAGGCTAGTCTGATTGAGCTGTACTCTTCCAAGTAAGATGCGCATGAGGCTACTCATTTCATCCGTGAAAAACGTCTAGAGGAAAAACCATAAAAGAAGGCAACGAGCTTTCTATTAGCTCAGGTTGTTTGAGTGAAAAAGCTGCGCTTTCAAACAACCAGAGCGAATGGGACACTCGTTGTCTTCTTTTATGGTTTTTACTCTATTAAGGAACGAGTAACAAACCTGGCTTGCCGGATTAGACGCTAACAACCACAGCTACGTAAATTGCTAAACTAAATTGTACCCCTTTCAACCCTCATAAAAAACCACACAAGGTGAAATTTAGGGTACTCAGCCTGTCGGATGGTCACCATAACAAAGATGAAATACTGTTTTTAGGACCCTGCACCCCTTAAGAAATCTCAAGCACTGAGATGCTTGCTTGGCGATTTGGAATATGTGGTCATTCCATCGCAAGTCTTTGAATAATGTCACACCTTCTATGTTAAGCGATGGCTCGGCCAATCAACCCAATACTTTTTAATCTATACCTAGAAGAAGAAATTCGCAAAGCAAACATTGACCCTAACGTAACCCTGCTTAACAAATTGAAATAGTTGGCAGTATATGCCGACGACATAAATTGCCTTGCCAGATCAATATCATATCTTTCTTAGAGAAATATTCACGAAATTAGAAGATGGAGATGGAGGAGAAATAATAGACGTGCAAAGAAGAATAAACGCCGCAAATAGAACATACTTTTCACTACTACCCAGGAACATCCATAGAAAACCCAAAATAAGAATCTGAAAAACGATCATACGCACAGCAGCTACGTAGTGTTGGGTAGGACACGAATATAAAATGAGTTTGTAAGAGGTGCCTGTGCCGCCAGTACAATGTAATACTTCAAATGAGGCGATGTGCTATTGTAATGCCAAAATCACACAAAAACAAGCAAATTAAAAAAAAAAGAAAATAAATACCAATGAGCGTTTTTTCGAGTTTAATTCTAATATGCATTAAACTGCTTTAGATAAGTAAGAAATCTATGCCTCCACAATGTATATTTATATTTTGCAATCCCACCTCGCCTAATTTTAAGTTGGACATTTTGCTGCTGCAAAAGAAGTAGAAATGTCGCTTCAGTACCTACGTATTTATAATCTCGTTTCACCTCATTTCACGTTGGAAATTTCATTTCTTCAAAAAAAGTAAGAAATGTCTCTACAGCACAAAATTTCACTCCATCAAAAAATGTAAGAAATGTCTCGCCAGTACAAAATTTCGCTTCCTCATTGGATATGAAGTGGAAGTGCGATCATAACCCCCTCGCGGTGGCCACTCGAAGCTGCCCTGAAAAGGATGGACTAATATGATCGGGTCTACCAAGCCAAGATATAAAGTTATCGTGTTGAGGGCTGCATAGCCGTGGGTAGGTTTTAACGATCTCCTCTGGGCACCGGGTGCACCCAGTTTCATAATGCCTTATTCTGATATGGAGGTTCTGTTAGGATGGACCTTACTTTTCCTACCATACTCATGGGAATTTTGTGGACCGATTTATCTGAAGAGGGCCAAGGCAAGGAGGGCCTAAGTGGAAATGGGGGCCCCACGGAGCACACCCGAGCCCTCCCTACAGACCACCTCTCAAAAAAAGACAAATGTACTGCCTCGTGTAAGTCCGGCTCAACTCTACAGCTACGTATCGATGTGAAGCATGGACTATATCCCAAAAATCGGCAGATAAGATGAATATACGGCCCGGCCCAATCAATAAAGATAATGCATGTAGAATACGCTACAATCACGAATTGTAGGACTTATATAAAGAGTGTAAACTATCAACACCAAACAATGGTAAAATACCAGTTGGCAAACCACGCCCAAGGTGGGAAGACAGTGTTAAGGCTTGTCGCGGGCAGTTCAGGAATTACGGCAAATGACGGCGGGAACAAATCTTTATTTAAAATATTATAATAATTATATAATATAATAAAAAGGAATTAATAAATCTTGTCAGATATGAGCCGTTAATCCAGAACGTCCCGTCTGTGGTATCTTCGATTCGGAGAACGAAATCCATAAAAAAAATAAAAGGCCACTCGATATAAAAATTCTTCTTCTTTTTACATAAAACACTCAACCGAGCAACGTTAAGTGTTTTTCCCTAATTATTCCTTTGACAATATCTTGTCGGGCTGACGCAGCGAAATTACTCAACAAAAGAAACTGGAGACCAGCTGTGAAAAAGATGGACATCTGGAAAGAAACCAAGGCTCAAATTGGTCTGTAGAGCCACGGAAGAAAAAGAAGATACTATATAAGAGACTGGGTGGAGTTTGGGTTTGACGCCATCCAGGATTACGCTAATTAAACGGCCGGAAAGGAAACTCTGTAGAACTGAGTCAACACCTATAACTTTAAGTTTAGTTGACAGGGCTGAGTGCTATACTCTATCGAAATCCGTGGAGATATCTAGACGCACGGCCGACATCCACCGACGACCTAGGACCGCACCGCACTAGCATATTGCGGACAGACACGGACGGCGCACCATGGGAAGAGTGTCGTCCGTGAAAGCACAGGCAAGTCTGTAGCGGTGCGTCGGTTCGCCGCGAGTCGGTAACTTCAAAGTTGCGGTGCGAGCTTGTGCGGTCCGCGGTCGTCCGTGCGTTATAATCCGCAAAATCGCGCACCGTGGGAAGCCAGCTTTAGAAGGACTAAAAAATCGCCAGCAATTTTTATTGCTCCAGTCAATATATGGAAACAACCTACCTTACGAAATGTAAAAAGCATGGAGCGCTGCCGAAAAGTTTTAATAAAAAAAGAATATCGGTAAAGAGCCCCACGCTTTTTTACATTTCGAAAGGAAGGTTGTTTCCATATATTGACTTGAGCAATAAAAACTTTACATTCAATATTATTTTTTACTTTTCAGTTCATGTTAAAATAAAAGCGTAGTTTTTCGTTTTTTTAAACTATATATTTTTATTTGAAGCCGTACCACGGTGAGCTTGAAGTAAGTTTTTATGAGCTCGAAAGGTAACCCGGGTTTTTCTGTTGGACTATGTTCTTTGACCTAAAAGAAGACACTTTGAGTCAAAACTAAAATCATGTAAGCGCCCCTTTTCGATTTTTGGTCCCTCCAAAAAACCACCCCCTAAAAAAATTCCGTTTTTGACTAATACCTCTTAAACAGTAAGTGTTATCATAAAATAGTATTCACGTGGCTAATATTTTCAGGGGTGATTCCTGGATGTATTTGGAGAAAAAAATTGTTCTAGAGAGGTGGGCTATCCCCACTATCCACTAAAATACAGGGTGTTTACGAAAAAAAAATTAATGTTTTTAAAATTTACTTAAACCTCAATTACTCTTAGACTAATTATCGTAAAGCAACAAAATTAGGCTCACCTTTTAGGTAAATGTGTATTCTTTAATTTGATATAAAGATCAAAAAGTTGAGTAACTCCGTTTAGAATATATGTAGGTTTAAAGTATGGGAAAAATGCTGAAAAACGAAGAATATTGGGATTTTCATTAAAAGTCTTTGGCTCGATCTTATTAAACCGTGTTTCTTTGTGTTGGAAAAACTTCAGATCCTAGCTCCAAATGGAAAAACATTGAACTTAAGTCACCGTACCATGTGAGTTCAGTTATCGATGAAGTGCTCCGATTGATCGTTTTGATCGTGCCGGAAGTTGTTGTGTAACTTTGCGTAAAACTTAGTAATTAAGTTTGTACGCGGAGACCACAGAACATAGCTTTGGAAAGATGGTAAGGACAAGCGGAAATGCGAAATTTGTATATAATGGTTAAGAAGGAAAGAAACATTTACACCTGAAATTTCAAGTATAAGTCTATGATTTTGCAATATAAGTCCCGATGCGCCCTGGCATCTGGGTTAAACAAATAAAACCTGGGTCAGTGACACTGCAGATAAGAACCCAGGGGCCAGGCAAATCTCAGACCTGCAATTTTTCTGCATTATATTACATGTCTAATAATGGACAATATCCAGTTTGAAGTCACACTCCCTCAGCACGTGCTTCCAAGCGTATACTGTCCATCACCGCCAAAAGCCCATTTTTAAATATTAAGTATAATTATTTAATTTAACTAAAAGTCCATACCAATGCCTGCCTCCACCCAAAAAAAGATAATAGAATAAATAAGACTGTGGATCTGCAATATTTTCTTGAGATTATACTATACTAGTTAGCGACCTGCTCTGGCTTCGCACAGGTGTACAGTCTATGTGACGAAGGTCGTATAACTATAGAAAGTTGTATAACTATAGAATGATTTATTAATGGTCATTGAAAAAGATAGTTTTACTGGTGCAATCTTTTAAATATAAATGGTAAATCCGTGGGCATTAAGGGAATTCGGGGAATTAAAACCACTTGTCCAGTTCCACATCCGGTCAGTATTGTGCACTCTATTACAAAAGGTTTTTAAAGATTTTACTTGTAAACGTGTACCATTGCACAATTTGGGTGGATTAAGGTTCCGTAATAAAATTATACAAAACAGGATGGCCCCATACGCTAGAAATATCGTAGGCCAATACCAGTGTGGCTTCAGCCCAGGCAAATCAACAACCGATCAGATTTTCACTTTGAGGCAGGCTATGGAAAAAAGTCTAGAGTTTCAAAACTCAATCCAACACCTCTTCATAGACTTTAAAGCCGCCTATGATAGCATAGCCAGAGTAGAACTCTACAAAGCCATGAGAGAATTCGGCATTCCCAACAAGCTGACAAGACTATGTAAGTTGACCATGACCAATGTGACAAGCCAAGTAAAGGTATCCGGAACACTGTCCAGACCAATCAACATCTATAATGGACTCCGACAAGGGGACGGTCTGGCCTGCCTGAAATACGCGCACGACTGCTAAAAGCCAACAAAGCCTTCTATAGCCTGTCAAGGCTCTTCAAATCCAAGCATCTAACCATAACGTCTAAACTTTTATTATATAAGACGATAATCTTGCCGGTCCTCACATATGCATCCGAAACGTGGGTGTTTAGCAAAAAGCACTCTAACCTCTTGGCGGTGTTCGAGAGGAAATTACTTCGGAGGATTGTTGGCCCCTTATGTGAGGAAGGACGATTCCGGAGACTCTACAATGAGGAGATCTACGAGCGCTATCGCGACATAGATGTTGTGAAGAAAATAAAGCTCGGTAGACTCCGGCAGGCAGGACATCTAGCTCGTATGAGTGAAGATAAGCCTGCTCGGAAAGTTCTCTGCGGTAAGACTTATGGGGTGCGACAGCGAGGGAGACCTAACCTCCGCTGGAAGGATGGGAGACCTAACCTCCGCTGGAGGATAGGGATGCCAAACTGGATGACATCGGCTCAGAATCGGGACCGGTGGAGAGAACAGTTGCGAGAGGCCAGGACCGGATCCCGGTTGTAGAGCCGTTAAAGAAGAAGAATAAAATAATCGGACATCCTACTTTCAACACCAATTTATGTGGGGGTAGTCCGGAGGGCTGCAAGGAATTGAGAAATTCTGCAGGAAAATGAACAGTCTCTTCAAGATCGAGCACAGTGTCTACTAACTAACTAATTGCTTCTTAAATCCCTCATGGGACATAGGGCGGAAACACTTGCCACAGTGTCTACGGAGTAGGATATTTGTTTCGACGCATCAATTTTTGAGAGAATCAAAATGTTTTCAGCCATATTTTCTTGACATCTATTCCATAGAATTACAGAGTCGGTTTCTATACCTCAGTGACCTAGCTGAACTGCACATATAGTCCAATCAATCTAAAATAGCTCCTTGTAAATTTAGCGTTAATTGCCAACAGGAAACAAAAAATATGGTTATATAGGGAAAAAAAATTCTAAAAACGATAGTGTTACCAAATTACTCCCAAAAACATATTGATAGTGCAAAAACTGACTCAAAAAGTTAGTTTTTAAAATCGAAGGTCTGTTTTTTCATTATTGATATATTTTTGGGGGTCATTTTAAGTACTGGAAAACCTTTAAATACACTTTTTGTTACTTGTACGTGATAGTACAAGTTTTGAAGAAAATTTTAAGCTCCAGAACGGCACTCTAGAGGGATCGGCAGACCAAGAGGAGCGTTTTTAGAAGAACGCCTTTTTTTACAAAAAGTGAAATTTCAAGGAAACTGTTCAATATTTCGCAATAAAAATAAAACTGTTTTTCAGCTAGCAAGAAGCAATATTTTTGCCAAATAACCCAATATCTAAGTTACGTTAAAAAGAAGTTATTAACAAATTAAAAAAACGCGATTTTTAACAGTTTGTTTGCATTTTTCCCTATGTTTTGTGCTCTAACCTATAACTTTATATATATCAATCGAAAGATAATTGGAATACCTACAACTTTATAATTTGATTTTTTTCGATCCGAGCTCAAGTTTTATTGTTATTCGCAAAAAAGCGTTTTTTTCACTTTCCGGAATTTTTTAGGTTAGGTTCGTCATTCCAAATTCAAAAAAAAACGCTATCTTTTTTAGAATTTTTTTTTCCTTTATAAGCATATTTTTTGTTTCCTGATGGCAATTATTAGATGGATTTGTGTAGATTGATTGGACTAATATAGTAGCAGCTTCTAATAATAGCCGTGTTCCTTTTCTGCTCTTTTTTACTCGTATTTACTTGGAACTACTCCTGCTCTCACCGAGAATTCATAGGTTTTATTCAAATCGACAAATTTTGCGTTCCTTTAATTTTTTACTCCCGAGTACTTAAAAGTAGAAAAGGAACACGGTTATTGTGTTGTCCCAATGAGAGTCACCTTCCAAGCGACCCATCGCATTGCATGCTGCTTGATAGATACTAGTATCGCCTATTGGTCGAAATTCGACCCTCTCTCCCTACTCTTCTCCCAATCCGTGCCGTCTCAATAACTCAGTAATAATTTAATTGAACTATTACAACTTTTTAATTTCTCTATCAGTTCTAAAAAAACAAAATAATTTGTTTTAATTAAAAAAGTGTAATTAAAAACTACATTATCATCTAAAATCACATCTTTGAAAAAACTTTCTTTATTTAAAAAACATCATCACTTACCGTGATATATTTGATAATAATTTCCACTTTGCTTTATTATTTTTTTTTATTTTTAATTAAAATTTGCCAGGAAATTTAAAATCTCCACAGAAAGAAAAACCTTTTCAATATAAGCCGAATGACGCTGACATACATACATATGTATATCGCACTACGGCAAGAAAAATGGCACAACTCTAAAATTGGCTGTTTTGAGTTATTGCCGCCAGGTGACTGTTGGCATTAAATTATGTTTGCAGCTCTCCTGATGTGTCACTTTTCTTGCCGTATTGCGATGTATATGCATTTATTTCTAATCTAATTTGTTGAAAAAAACAAACAAAATTTTGAAATGCCAATTTGATTTGTTTAAAGCGAAGTGAAAAGGAGATACGGCAAACTTCCGCTAAGCAATCTAGGCTCATGAAATTTAGTCGATTCATAAACCTTAATAATAAATTTTTATATTCGCCTGTTTATATGCTAACCGTAATTTCTACCTTATATTGTTGTTGTCATAGTATCATTTTATATTGGGAAATGCAATACTCATTTCTGAGTGACAGAAATGAGATAAATGAATAATTATTATTTTGTGCACACCTTTACGACTCCGACTTCCATATAAAACCAGTTTGAGCAAAATCGGTTTAGTGAAATTCGGATAAAATGCTGTACAAAAAAAAAATAATTGTGTATTAAAGAACACAAAGCAGAAGTGAAACTTCGCGTACATATTTATGTCTATATGATCTTTATTATTGAATTTTTTTCTTCATTTGGTCGTGTCTTGTGTTATAATCTAAAATATGAATGAAGCAGGGAATAGGAAGTAAGAACCATAATATTTTAACTCAATTGATAAATCATAGTATAATGAATATTTTGAAAGTAATGCAGTACAGTGTATAAAATCAAAAACATTTCGCTGCTTTTACAAAAACTTTATCTTTAATAAACAATCTTAATTTTTTAAATAAGCTGTTTTCGATTTGCCACATTTATCTGATATGCCTCACATTTTCCTCAGTTTCACTGAAAATGGCTGTTCGATTTGGCGGTTCAGTTCCTATTTCACAACAGATGGCGACAGCTTCGAACTGATACAAAACCAAGTGATGTGATAAAAATATTTTTGCATCACATCAGTTGAGTAAGTGATTTTGAAGTTATGCACTGATGTATTTATTGTGGTTGAATATCTTATTTAATGGTTTTATTTAGCTTCACCACGTATATTAATGGTTTTTTGTTTGTTTGTTTGTTTGTTTGGTTCAAATCTTGCGACAGCTTTTTCGTCTACTTCTACTGAACCGATTCTTATGAAATTTTGCCCACACATTGCGCTCCCGTGACAATGCAATCTGACAATTTTGTACAAAAATCAAGATGGCGGTTCCAAGATGGCCGACGAATTTTGCAATTGTGTTCCGATTCCATTGAAAATCGGTATCGGGGGGTTTTTAGGGCCACAAATGACGATTCTGTGGTCAAAATTTGAAAATTCAAAATAGCGGCGCCAATATGGCGGATGAATTTTGCCAATGTGTTCTGAATCCATTGAAAATCGGTATCGGGGGGTTTTTAGGACCACAAATGACGATTCTGTGGTCAAAATTTGAAAATTCAAAATGGCGGCGCCAATATGGCGGATGAATTTTGCCAATGTGTTCTGAATCCATTGAAAATCGGTATCGGGGGGTTTTTAGGACCACAAATGACGATTCTGTGATCAAAATTTGAAAATTCAAAATGGCGGCGCCAATATGGCGGATGAATTTTCCCAATGTGTTCTGAATCCATTGAAAATCGGTATCGGGGGTTTTAGCGCCACAAATGACGATTCTGTGGTCAAAATTTGAAAATTCAAAATGGCAGCGCCAATATGGCGGATGAATTTTGCCAATGTGTTCTGAATCCATTGAAAATCGGTATCGGGGGGTTTTTAGGACCACAAATGACGATTCTGTGATCAAAATTTGAAAATACAAATGGCGGATGAATTTTGCAAATGCGTCCTAAATCCATTGAAAATCGGTATTGGGGAGTTTTTATGGTTAAAAATGACGAATTTGTGGTCAAAATTTTAAAAAAATCAAAATGGGAAATAATGAATTTGTTTGGGGAAGGTCAATCGTATGCAGCATTGAGTCGCGTAAGGGCTTTGGAAGGGCTATGTATTGAGGAGCTTGATTGTCAGAAATTAACAGGTAAGAAACCGTGCAATAAAGATGCAATGAGAGAGTTGGAAAGGATGAGGAGTTTGCATAATGATACGAGCCAAAATCAAACTAAAAACTAGAAAATAAAAAAAATAGGTAAAAAAACTTTTAAGTTAAATGGTTTTATTTGAAATCATAAGCTGTACCAAAAACTAGAAAATAATTAGAACACCAACATGGACCTTCTTGAGATTCCGACGTCTGGTAAGAAATCATGCAATAGTAGCCGTGCTGTTTTCTTATGTCGTATGCCAAGGTACCCTTTGTGTCGCTGCGTCAACGGATTAAGTAATATTCTGGGACTTTTAACAGACTAAAATAAAAACATGGGGCGCATTTGAAATATATTTGTGGGCTTGGCAACACATTCTTCTAGACAAATCGTTCTTATTTAATTATACAGTGGTTATACAGGTTTTTATGCGCCCCATGTTTTTATTTTAGTCTGTTAAAAGTTCCAGAATATTACTTAATCCGTTGACGCAGCGACACAAAGGGTACCTTGGCATACGACATAAGAAAACAGCACGGCTACTATTGCATGATTTCTTACCAGACGTCGGAATCGCAAGAAGGTCCATGTTTGTGTTCTAATTATTTTCTAGTTTTTGGTACAGCTTATGATTTCAAATAAAACCATTTAACTTAAAAGTTTTTTTACCTATTTTTTTGTAATAATTTCATATTCAGCAGCGGAAGTATTACGAAGAGACAATTTCTTTGATCTCGGTGTGTGGAAAATTAATTTATAAAATTTTTATTATTTATCACAAAAGTGACTGTTCGATTTACTTTTTGCAATCAGTTACAATTTGACAGAACAAAAGTGAGGCAAAAGTGAGTACGAGATTTGACATGTGAGGAATATGTGATGAATATCAGATAAATGTGGCAAATCGAAAACAGCTATAACCGACTACTCATTTTTACTTTTCCGATGCCTGCGCCATCTATGTACGAATTTAAATAAATTGTAAATATTTAAGAATTTGTTTATAGGGCATCACTTAACTGCTATCATGGCTGTCGCTGTCACTTACTTGGTGATCTTCGCGAAATTCATCAGTTTAAGTTATTAAAAACCAAAATGTTAAACGAGATAGAGTGAAAACTAAATTGTTAGTTTAGTTGTGCATTCATTGAATTTTGAAATTTGTTTGTGTTTTGTTGTTTGCTGCCCTTTTGGCGGTGATATTCATCAGCTTGGTTGTTTAAATCCAAAATGTTTAACGAAATACAGTGGAAACTAAATATTTAGTATGTATACTTGTGCATTCATTGTGTTTGTGTTTTGTTGTGCATATTTAATTTCTTTCAAGATTTTTGGTTTTTTCTCGTTATTTTGTAAACGAGTGAGAAGGCAACTTCCGTTTCATACGGCAGTCCTTGTTTTTGTTGCCGATTCTGAATTGTGACAGTTGTAAATGAGTGAGAAGGCAACTTCCGTTTCGTACAACTGTCCTTGTTTTCGTTTCTGTTTTCTGAATTCACTCGTACTTGCTCGAATCACTTCAAAATCCCCGGAGCGAGAGCAAGGAAGTTTCACTTCAAAAAGTGCTTGCGTATTAATATATAGATTATAAGTAACTCCTTCTATAGTTTTGATGGGTGACAAAGATGTTGGCCCTTTTACCACATGGAGTTGTTTGAATGAGCCACGTAGACCCACCCTCGCAAGAGCATCCGTTTTTTTACTTTAGGAAAGCCGTCAACTGGAGTATCTTGGTTTCTCCATTGGGGCGTTTTGTCAGTCTGATTCCACGCTTGGGACTTTGTCATATGTCAGTGTTTTTGCGAAATCGTCTTGACCGCATAACTTGAGAAATGCTGTTAGTGTTGACAACATCGTTAATGTTATTTTCAGTGAAATAAACCCTCTGTCCATTTTCTAAATGAACGGCAATGTGAACAATAGTAGGTGCCCGGGGATGCACGTTGAATGATAAAATTCTTCATACTGCTTCTGAGCTGGAAATGTAACGACAAGATTGATATTTCTCCACTTCATTTGTTGATTTTATGCTGAACGTAGCTTGATCGGTACCTTTATTTATATATTTAGTAACGTATTGGATTGATTTTACTGACATAACCCAAAATTGATGTGAGTGTCGAAAATGAAGTAGCGAGTTATAGGGAACGACCCACCCGGCCGACCGCCCGTTTCGCTGCGAGCGATAAATAATTTAAAAATCTGTGTAAAAGGCAATTTTGGTCTACATAAAATGTACAAGGTATCTAAAGTATTTAATTGGGATTAATAAGGATTAATACTGTATTGTTTAAAATAGCTTCGTAAATAACCCATTGTTTTTTAGTAATATGTAAAAGATAAAAATGGTTGCTGTGGGTTACCCTTAGGAGAGAGAGACATATACCATCCCGGACTGTTCAGTAGACCTTTTTAAGGTATACAATTCCGTAGTACATTATTTTGATCTATCTCGTAAGGTTTAGCCAGCGTTAGCAATGTAGGCGCCCAAAAATATGTTTTTTACGACATCATTACAAATCTTTAAAATTCTCGGCTTTTCTCATGCATGTATTTTACATATAAACCTTCCGGAAGAAAGCCTCTAAATGTTAGTGAAAACCGTATCAAAATCCGTTGCGTGGTTTAGAAGAAGTAAGCGGAGAAACAGACGAAAACAGCGACTTTGCTTTATACTATTTAGAGAAGAGAAGAGATTTGCCTAATAGTTGCTGGCAAAAGCCTATTTTTAAATACTCTTTCACTAATATTTATTTTTGATGGGGGATTACCCTTTTAAAGCTATTTCAAGTGTGTTTATTTTACCAGAAAGACCCATAAGTTTATCATGGGCAACGTCGTGCGGCTCTTACTAGTATTTAATAAAGTTTTACGCACAAACGCCGTTAGGTAATTGTTTATTTTCATCTACAAGCATGCATATTTCTCGTGTCCACAGAGAGCTCCATTTCCAAAAGAGTTTGCCACTTATAAAAACCCAAACAAACATTAAATCGCAACAAAACAAACTTGAAAAATTGTGATTGGAATAAATCCTATTTATTATTGTTGCCTTATTTGATATCAAAAAAAAGTTCTATATATACCATATATATGTACGTACATAAGTTAGTGTACCCAGCAGGTATCCGTATTTATCACCTCACAATTTCACGAAAACTATGACTAATCATTGTGGTCGGTAATTATCTACTGAATTCTGAGCACGTTTTCTATGTCTGACCTTCCCAGTAACAATTACGCATCACAATATCCACGATACGATATCTTTTAAAAAAACTCATCACAAACTGTTCAAAACAAAAAAAAATAAAAGAAATGATTCCTCTCCAAATTAAGAATGTCGAAAGACTAATTCAGTAACATTTTACAACAGCGAACAATAAATATACGACAATAATCTCATCGGGGCGAATTCTTCCCAAATTATTAAGCCGTAAAAATCTAAGCCAATAAAATTAATTGAACATCATCCGGACGACCTAGTGACTAATCCAATTCCTTACGTCTGTCCATTAACCTTCACTATAGCTGATTAGAAGAAAAAAACAACTCCGCAAGATTGAAGGGCTTTTCAGCAATCAAAATTTATGAGTGGAATGAGGAAGCCCCTCCCCGCCGTCCCTTGTGGTATAGAAGAAAGAAAATTGGGATTTTCAAGTTCAATGCTAAAATTAAAGCTAAACAAAAACTACAACGGTCGAGCCCACAAAGGTAACAAGAAGAAGAAAATGGATTATTTTCGCTTCGAAATCGGCAGTCGAACCACTTACGTAAATTGGTTGCTGGTTCCCGTGCCTCATCGAACGAACCGTTGGTGGACGGATGGCTGCTATTCCTGGACGTCGTGCAGCAAACACTTAAGTCCCATCGGGAAAACCGATATCCGCGAAAGTGCCAGCAGACGACTTGTTCGCCCGATGGCTAGCCCAAACCAATAGGCTCTTTCTAGCACGGCTCGCTTCACTATCCCAACCCAAAGTAAAGTGTAATTTCTCCATTTGAGAAGCTTGAAGCTGTCCACGGTTCTCTTTTAGGTGATGTTGGTAGACTCATTCTAGCAACTCAATTGGAAACCGTAACTCACAGGTTATGTCATGAAACGGTATCGTAACGGTTGTAATAATTGATTTATTTCGCTTTACTTATCGATTATGTTTTTCTTCATTCTGTTAAAGGCCCGAGAAAGTAAACAAAAGAGAAAATTGCCGATTATTGTTTTTTTTTCATATTTTTGCTTTTAAGTCGCGTATAATAATGTAGAAGCAGAATTACATTTCATGAACGACAAAAGACCACACGACTAGAAAGACTCAAACACGAAAAAAGCCTGGTTGAGCAAAAACGTCTTAGAAAAATCAAAGTGAGAGAAAAATGTGAAAAATAAAAAGCCCATTTCCGTTTGAAGTTTACAATATTTCAACCGTAAAACTCCTCAAGCAACCTACTTTCTTATCAGGGACGTCTAGAATTTTGCTACAAGCGAGCTGTGAAGTCCAAAATCAAAAACAAAAACAAACTCAATTCTTGTTGCTGCTGCGCGACTTTTGTACGATAAAAACTGCTTACGTTCTCAAACAGCACCAAAGAAGAAGCCTAAGGAAATTAGGACGAACCAAATGACATTCTTCTGTGCAACTCCCTTAAAAGTGCATCCATGTTTCTTCTTTTACCGGATGACATAATTTTTTTCTGCCTTCCATCAAACTCCGAGCATTCATTTTTCTTCGTCATTTTTGTCAAGTAATGAGGCTTGAAATTTTTTATCGATTTTACAGAACCGGTCGCGTCGGAATGTACTCACTCGTATTTTAACACCTGAGCAATAAAAAATTGTGATGTTCTTGTTTATATAAAAAATAAAAATCAGGTTATGCTCCTAATTGTAATGTAAATCGCATTATTGTGACCTTGGTTAATTACAGGTATGTGTACATGGGCTTGTAATTAAGTCAATGGAAAAAAAAACTGATGTAAGCTATAAAACGTCGACAGTAATTTACACCTCTGCTTTTATGTGTAGTGCTCTAAGTTGCATGATTCTTACGCTTGCATTAAATTGATTACAACTTTTTTAAATAGTTATTTTTATAATTTAAGGTATGAACAGAGAAAAACGCTGGTTGCCATGTAAATTTTTGGAAAAACAAGGAAATCAAATTCTCTCTCTTTCTCAAGCGAATTCCTCCCAAAATCGGATACAACCTGCAATCAGAAAATACCCATAATGGCCCATCCACACGACACAAGCAGATTTGCGCAAATCTAGTTCCCATATGAATTTGTTGCAATTTTTCAGGGGCGCAAGCAAGCATAATGACGTCACCAAAAGCAGACGTAGAATTGATTTTTTTTCATAAAAAAGACAAAAAAAAATCCAAAAAAAAAGTAAGATTTGCGCAAATATTCTTGTGTCGTGTGGGCGGGCCATAAAAGATTTATTGAAGAAACTCATAGAGGGTAGTATGAGTACTTGGATGAACATCTGTGGACCTCCAGGGTTCGGTTTATTTCATGAGAGTCCTGTTTAGTCCATGGAAATGGCACTTTAACATTGCAAAAATGCAGGACAAGATTTTTTTTTGATGTGAAACATCTTTGCGCGCGTTGAGAGTAATTCTTCAAGGTCGGGAACGTTTTTTGGGAACGCTTCGTCCAATCCAATTTTCATTCCGGGAAACGGAAGATCTGTATTGAGGAAGACAGAATAAGATGGAGATATTAAAAAAAATAGTAGCACAAAAAAAAAGTGTTTATAAGCCGCGAGCCAGACATGATGAGCCAGGCATAGGCAGAATGGAACAAATGGTTGAGTGGTTGCCTTACGACGTTGATATTCCAAGAAGTCGCGGGTTCAATTCTTGATCTCGGCATTTGAATTTTATTATTTATATTTCAAAGCTTTTATTTGAACTTATTTCAAAAAGATATAATAAAACAAGTGCGCTATTTTTGCATAAGAGTTTAAGAGAACGTAAAATGACTTTTTTTTATTAAATGTAAATTGCACAAAATATTACTGAGACAGTAAATTTCTTAACAAAAAATTTACAAAAATTTCGATGGAGCATTCGGATTTCTAAGGATTCTGCCTGTAGAAGGGCAGAATGGCACGAAGTTACAATCGATTAATGAAATTGATTATTAGCTAAATTTACTTGATTTTCTATAAAAATGGTTAATGGACTTAAATTACTTTTTATACGCTTTATATTAGCTTCACCTGTATGTTGTATCTTCTATTTTGTATTGTGTGAAAGCCCTGCGTCTTACCCTTAAGCTAACAATGCCTATAGATTCCAGTGGTTGAAATCGATAATTATAGTCTTCTGCTTTGATTTATAGGCCTTTGCATGCGATGGACTAAATATATTTGTATGAATAGATTAAAAATTTGAAACTCAAATATATTTATTTTGTAGCACAATAGGCGCGTTTCATTTTCATTGGAGTACGTACGCCAGCGTAGTTGGACGCACATCGGAGTAGATCCTGCCACAGCTGAATGTGCGCTGAACTACTCCGGAGTACGTACTCCAATGAAAATGAAACGCGCCTAATAATGCTAACCAATTTTTGTTCGTTTGAATGAATTAATTTATATTATCGTGACATTAAAGCAATTATGATCGCGGCGTTGATCACACTGGGTATCCCCAAATACCTTGTGCATAGATTTCCTAACAGGCAAGACGCTGCACTGTGACTCCGATAATATAGAGATCCCATATAGAAGAGGACGCACATCTAGCAGTAGCTGCATATCTATTTGATCCACAACCCTCGGCAAATATGGAGGTCACAAGATGAGTGGTACCATTCCCACAATGTACATTGGAACCGGGGGTATAAAACCGGGTCTGATGAGCATAAGCGTACCCAGCAGACTATTGGAAGGTGCCGCCTTGCCCCGCCGGGCTGCGAAATTTTGTTTCCGCGCTTAAAAAACAAATGCGGCGCGACTAAAGGCTCAGTTCACGACTGGCAGGCCCGTTTCTGCAGGAATCCTTTAATTTTTGGACTCCTTGTCTGTAGGATAGTCCTTTTGCTAGTTTTTATTGCTCCTTTGTTACTTACTATTCATGCTGAATATGAAATCAGAAAAATTTATCATTAGTTAGTTTGCTTGTACGACCACAGTTCACAAGTCTCACGTATTCCAAAATCATCTACAAATACGATAAGAAGGTTTCGAAATCATCATTACATGTCGCTTTGCCACGTGCAGGTTGTGTCCAAGGACTATGGCCTATTGCAAGTAGTAAATCGGTGAGTATAAAACTTACCGCTATTTTACATCCCAAAGGCAAAATTTCTGTGCGATAAGAGAGCTCAAGAGCTGCGTTTCCACTTTGCGTTTGGGATGTAAAATGGCCATTATTCTTACTAATTATTCAATTTAAAGAAAGATAAAGATCGCCAAAGATGTTTCACATCACAAAGGTGTGCAAATAGTTTTTCCACTATATCTCCGTAACAGTACATCTTACAGAAAATTTCTAAAAAGGTTTTTTGTTTAGAATTAAAATATCTATAATTTATTATATAAGGTTTTTTTGTTGTAAATCGAATAATTAAGAAGTTATAAGCCTTAGAACACAAAAATTAGTCACAATATTTTCTTTTAAAAGCTATAACTTTTTTTCCTTCTATTTTAACAAAAAAAAAATAACAAGTTTTTTTAGAGGGTTTCACAACGAATAATTTTCATTCATCCTTTTTTTTAATTTCATTCACTAACAAGGATTTACAGCGCCCCGAAGGTATCAAAGTGACAAATTTTCTGAATAATTTTTTACGATTTTACCTCCTCCTCTCGCTATAAATTCTCAATAACCGTATGAATGACTTTATGTTCTAAGAAATGCCGATGTTTGGGTAATGCAATCAAATTGTTTAGCAATTTATTGCGGTTTTTTATTATTGTTATGGTATGTTTTACAAGATACTGTGGTTAAAAATGAAATTTTTTGAATAATAACATGTATTAGCTACGACCACCCTCCTAATTCTGACCACCTTTTATTGTTGTTAATAATTTTTTTTGGGGCATGTAATCGAGTTGATGTATGTTAGAACATATACTTATTTATATAATTCATGTTAAAATATTGAAATGAGCGAAGAGCTAACTCGCATACCTTTAATTTATTGGAATGAGGGATAGTGAAAAATCTATTCACCAATAAAAATCATGTAGAAATCCTTAAATTAGAAGTTCTGGTTTTAAGCAATTTTTAAATTATTTTTAAGCTTTTAGCTAAATACGTTTTATTTTTTGGTACTTATCTTAAACTTTGATAAAATTCGGTAGAAATTATTAATTGCTATGATTCTTTCCCTAAAAAACAATAAAATAGTATGGTCGCAAATGTGACATCGGAATTATATACTTAGTCATATTACCGACCCCTGGTCAGTATTATGGAGAAGATGGGATTTTGCTTATTAATGTATTTCCGACCTAGTACAACCAATGTGGACTGGAAATCTTGAAGCATATTAAAAATTGAGTCTTAGGACTAAAATCAGTATTTTTTATTTCAAACAAATAGCGACAGATAATTATGTAAGATGTGATGGCGCTAAAATTTCGCAAAATGAATGCTAGTATTTTCCCAGGACGGGGAAACGACAAATTTAAAATGCAGACTATGACTATGAGTGCATAAAGCCAACTGCCCGACTACAAAAGTTACGGAAGGTCAGAAAAGTCAGTTAAATTCGCATAAAAAGGATCATAGACAAAATTTTTGTAGAATCAATAGATTTCGAGAAATTGGCGTGAGAAACTTCGCCTACGCATTCTATACGTATAGTGGGATATATAGATAACAAGACCTAGGTGTATATAGGAACATCGTTTATGTACATATACCCTCATATCCTGCTTAAAAAACTTAACTCATACAACATCCTCTAACCTTAAACCATCCAGCTGGTGAGAAGAACCTAGGTGCCAAGTGTATACCGAAAGTATAGCAAAGACTAGGTCCCTTCGTTAAAATGGCAGTACAGTAAACTTAAGAATGTGCTGATGACGCCTGAGGTCTGCCCCATGATAATAAGGTGGGTGGACAACATCCAGAGAAAAGGGGCAATACGTATTTAGACACGAAGACTCGCGACTTTAAGCAAGAGGGGAATAGGATGCCCACAAGGCCACTTCTCCTGGGTATGCCGACTATCTAGCGATTGTCACACCTGGCAAGTTTACAAACACTTCTATAGACATAATGGGGAAAGGCCGCCAATAACCCCTTTTTTAGAGAGGTACTGGGTCCAAAGGTACCGCAGCCACTCGCTTGTCCTATTCTACTACCCCTATACCTCATATTTGTAGGCTAGACCGCTTGAACAGGTTCGTCGAACGAGACCGAGCTCCCGCTTTTGCGTAGCACTCACAGAGAACATGAAGGGAGGACTCATCCTCCTCAAGGCAAAGCCTACAGGTTGGATCCTCCGCCCTTCATATCCTCCGTAAGGTGTAATTTGGACGCAGTGCCCGTTAATCAAGCCAATAAGTGCCTTAGCATCATAACATGTAAGAAGTTAGACCTGTCAGGTATATAAGTAAAGGCGACAGTCCCGTCCAAGAACCGAGAACAGGCACTGAAAACGCAGCGTGAAACCCTTTACGTTAGCATGTCAGTGTGCTTGGATTGACTTTATATCCAGCCTGTCACATTCAGGAATCGGATTATATCTTCCATTTAAAGCTCGAAATCAGTTCCAAGTCCTTTAAGAAAATGTTTGTACGGACAACTGCAAAGCAAACGATCGGTTGGCTCTCTGGCTTATTCATTTTTACAACTACGACGTGGGATTCTCTAACTGGCCGCATGTGCATCTCCTTTGACTCTCTGAGCCACCGCAGGAATGTAGCAGCCTTGTCAAAGTTGTATCGCTATTACCATTGCGACTGTTCCACTGAAATTTCCGCCCTCTTGCTTGCACGGCAATACTTCTCTCGTAACACAAGACTAACCCCCACTCGCCTCATTCTCATATCCTGCAATCGCTCATACATTCTCATACCCTGCAGTCTAGAAGTTAGTTTATAAATAAAATAATTTGGCTGTGAAATAATCTCTCACAATCAGTTTTCCCGAACTCATAGAACACCCAAGAGTTCAAACGTAAGGTTCATCGTCACCTGCTCCAACACCCGCAGACCTCCCCTGATCTTTCATATTCTCTTCTATCTTCAAACCAAGCTTGCTACTAGACATTGCACCATGACCTGGACCACATGACAGACTGGTGGTATAAAGGGTGATTCCTGTAGTGGGTGTGTGTACTTATGTACACGCATTAGAAGTTATACTTCTTTGGCGTGATTTAACTTAAAAGTTTTTTTTACCCATTTTTATTATATTCCTTTTAGTCTTAATTCTGTCATTTTTGGATTTTACTTTTTACAAAATTCTGGTGAAGTGATTTGTTTTGCATACCATATTTCCAGCGCCATTTTTAATTTTCTAATTTTGACAACAAAGTTATTATTTCCGACGTTAAAACACCCACAAATAGCTATTTTCAGTGAAATCGAATCGTAATTACCAAAATCGAACCGCCATATTGGCGCGCCATTTTGATTTTTTTTTAAATTTTGCCCACAGATTCGTCATTTGTGACCTTAAAAACTCCCCGATACCGATTTTCAATGGATTCGGAACACATTTGCAAAATTCTTCGCCATTTTGAATTTTAAAATTTGACCACAGAATCGTCATTTGTGGCCCTAAAAATCTCCCGATACCGATTTTCAATGGATTCAGAACACATTTGCAGAATTCTTAGAAACTCGCGCTTAGGTATGTATAGAACACGGATCGGATTTCCCTCCATAGCCTCGCGACAGAACCCCTCACCCGGCAACGTCGTGCACAGTAAAATCGTCTACGAATCTTCATGTCTACAAAAAACCCAAGCCTTCGCTTAGCTGATGAATCGTACATAAAATTTATTTCCCTCCATAGCCTCAGGATAAAAACCCCCTCACCCATCGACATCGTGAACAAACATCAGCTAAAGAATGGGAGTTGAAATGCTTGCCCTCCATACCCCTTCGCCTATATTCTCCCGTCTCGATTCCTAAAAATTCACTCTGATAATATTTTCAAAAGGCGTCTAAAGAAGTATAACTTCATAAAAATTTTCCCCAATCGGTCAACGTCCTGTTACGATCGACTCGATTCTAGGGTTTTCGTTCCGCCGCGTCTTCAGGAAATTGCTTGTTCTCTGCTTGTTGTAGTTAGGTCAAGTTTCCCTAGTCTTCACGAATGATGTCAAACTCCTCCACCTGCAACCTACCATTGCAAGGAAGTCCATGATGATTTGCTCCTAGTCTGGCCAACTCATCTGGCTTTTCGTTACCCTCAATATTCCTGTGCCCGATACCCACTGCAAGATGATGATTTGACAGATCTCGAACAACTTGTACGTTATAGAAACCACACCAAGTGTCTTGATAGCCACATGGCTATCACATAACAGTATTGTTCTGGTTCCTAGCCTTGGGTTCGATAGTATTACTAAGCTTTAAAGATTGCCATTCAGACTGGAAGACACAGTCAGCTTTAGGTACACGGTTGTTCTTTTAGTGGTTTAACGAGGAAGAGTTCCAGCGTCTATACCCAACCCTAATTTGGGGCAATCTATGTACAGCATTACGCCATCTAGTCCAGCAACGTTGGGCACTTTTTTACATAGTGCGTAGTGCATAGTACATAGTAAATAGGACATACTACACAATACATATTACATAATACATAGTACATGGTACGTAGAATATAGTGCATAGTATATAGTACATTTATAATTTATAATATAGAATACATACTACATAATTCAAACTAAACCCCCAAAGGCAAATTTTTCCCAGATGGTACGCTTAAAAAGTGCGCTTGACGCGAGTTTTTAATTCTTTCCAGGCCAAAAAGTGCCCAACGTGCCTATAGAAGTTTACATTTAAAAAAGATATCGTCAATGGAGAAGGCAGTCGAGCCATGATTTGATCGTTTTTGTGAAATTAACGTTATTGACTTGAACAATATTACATTTCAACAGAACAACATTTGGTGCTCATGACTTAAAACAGTGGATTTATGGCAAAAACCCATAATCAATAAAAAGCTGATGAACTGAATTCTACATGATAGGCGGTACGGCTACTGGCGACCTCCTTGTGTGTTCAACCGAGCATCTCAACCTAAGTATCTATCGCTTTAGTGAGTCTGGAATAGTTACTTTAGATATCTCCTTTCCTGCTCAAAGAATCGCGTCGAATTTAACGCCTCCAAAACGAAGTATGTTTCTTATCTGTAACGAAACCTGCACCTGTTCCTTCTGCCTAAGTGGACAGTGTGAGTCTAACAGTTGAACCATCTTTAAACATCTTAGGCATAACTTTAACTGAGGATCTGTGATGGAATGGCCGCATATTCCAAATCGCCAAACAAGCATCCCAATGCTTGTGATTCCTTAAGAGATTAGCGTTCCTCCATCAGCCAGTAGCGCGGGCTTTAATCTACAAGTTCTGCATCCGGCCCCGCCTCGAGTACAACTCATTTATCTGCCCTGTCGCTTCAAAAACCATTTTGAAAAAATGTAAGCCAAGCTAGGAAGTTCGGATTGTACCTAAATCTAAATCTTTCAGGCCGATAAGTCTTTCGTCTTTTGCCTTGAAGACAAAAGAGAAAATTGTGGACGGGGTGATAAGGGAAACTTATCTTTAACGCCAACAGCTAAGCTGCTACCATACCAGCATGTTTAGCAGGGGAACCACTCCAATGAGACAGAACTGCACAATCTGATGCTCAAGGTGGAATGCGCAGCTGGCGGCCTTCCTCTACATCTTCTGTGACTCTGCTGAGAACTCCCAAACTAATGGTCCTTATCTTGAGGGACTCTGGAGGACACTCTAGGAAAAGAGTCTCCACAGAGAGGAGTTCCAGGTTACGCAGACGATGTTGTTATCGGTTCCCGCAGAAGGCAGGTGTCAAGCTCAACTGGAACCATCACATGGATACTCTGATGAGCAAGACACGCAGATCCCTGTGGGCTTGTCGCAGAGTTTGTGGATCCACATTTAAGCAAATTTCAAATAATGGTCTGCCTTTCTATCACTTTCTATGACTTTTTTCAATCTGATACCACTCCACCTTCAGGTAGAGAAATCCGCCATAAACGCGGCGCTGCGGTTGAAAACGAGGAGGACATTCTATAATATTCCGGAACGAGGATGCTATCGGACTGCATGCCCTTTAATATCTCAAAATTTAAACCACTACAAGACAGGTTAACTTGGACTTTTCCTATAGTACCGCAGGGTGGACTCGTATGGTATGATTCCAAAACAGAGACAGCTGTGGGCACCGGAAGCCCCAGAATCAGTAGAATGATAAGTAGAGGCTTACGGTATACTGGTATGCACTCATGAGAACTTAAGAAGTGCATACAAAAACAAACGGATGTTAGTCTTCTCTGATAGCCAAGTGACAATCAAGGCGATAAGGTCCCGTAGGACCACGTCCAAATTGGTTTGGGACTGCCGACGTGCTCTTGAGCTGGGCGTTCTCAATTAAGTTACCCTTGCTTGGTCCCAGAGTCGGCGGAGCTTCAAATGCAACGAAAGACAGATAACCTGACTAAACAGGGCCCTGACATTGTATTCATCGATCTATAACCAGCTATTGGAGCACAAACCAGCTTGCTGAAAAGGGCCTTTACCAAAAAGACTTTGATGACAAGTACTGAACGCTTGAAGTCTGCGCCAGAACTGACCAATTGTAAGCGATTTCTTCCTGTGCCGTTTCCTAACGCAGCCAAGGAATCTTTGGGGTACAGTAGAAATGAAGTAATGACACCTGTTGGCTTGATTATAGGACACTGCCACCCAAATTACCACTTTTGGAGAATAGGAAGGGCGGAGGACCTCATTTGTAGGCTTCGCCTTGAGAAGGATTTGTCTACCCTTCATGCTCTCTGTAAGTGCCCCAAGACAGCGAGGAGCAGGGTCTTGTTGTTCGATGAGAACCTGCTCGAACATTCAAGTCCAAGCGACAAGCCACTAAGCAGACTGCTGAACCTTTTCAAGCAGCCTGGTCTAAAAATATGAGGTATAGGCGTGTAGTACAATAAACCAAGCTAGTGCTCGCGGTTTGTTTAGATCCTGTACCAGTAAGGAAAAAAACAAATATATGATTTGACAGATTTAACGATCTTACGATTTCGCACCAGTGGATTTCTTCTTTTGGAATTTACGCCCTAAACGCAACATTCATGAAGCTATTGGTGAATCTATGAAATATGCAAAAATATCGTGGAAAATGTCATTGTCATTCTGCCCGTCCCTTTGGGACACGCTATACCATTTAATTCCAATCATAGAAAATTTCTTCCATCAGTACCTACCTCCAATCAAGTGCTCCATAGCATGATTAAAAACAACCGTAAATATAATTAAATTGAATGCAAAATTCTTTTGAAAAGAAACATAAACAACAAATTAATTAATTTCTAAAAGTTAAGAAACCAGAAAACACTGAGTATCATTAACCGGTAGATATATTGAACGAGCACGAGATTTTAAGGCATCGCAAACTTATACACCGTGACGGTTTTTAAGAATACTAGAAACTTTTTATGCTTTCGACTGAGATTTTTTGTTCATTTGTTCAGTCAAGAGGAACAAAAAAAATGTTTTTTTATTATAAACAATATTAACAAAATGAAAAAAAACAAATAACCATGAAATAATTTCACTTTTTTGTTTAGTTGAAAAAAATTTCACTTTTAGCATCTTGTGTATTTTGATAGTAAATAAATAGCACACAATTTGTGATACAAAATTGCAGAAAATTTCTTCAATAAATGGAATCCGATTTCGAAAAAAAAAAATTACATTTTTTTGGTGTAAATTTTAAAATTAGATCAGTAAAAGTGTGGTTATATTTTTGTGTGAAGTTTTTTTTTAGAAATTGTAGAAATTAAAATTGGAATTTATTAAGGAAATAATTTTGCAATACATTCAGTCAGTAGCGCGCATTAAAAATCTAACAAGCATAACATTGTTGCCTAACGCCATCTACAGTGTTCGTTAACCGTATGTGGTACGATAACGACGACTTCTAGAATAGGAAACTTAACGAAGCCAGTGTCTCAAGCGAATTACCCAAGGAATTGAAGTCTTGCGTATGCACAATCACTGCTAAATATGGTTGAACTATGCCCGAACATAAACAACATAAACACACACTGGGATTTTAGTTTCAAAAAAAGTCTCGAATAGAGAAAACCAAAATTAAAAAAGAAATTAAAACAAGAAATACCAGAGTCGCATCCATTCGATAACTCGATTTTAATGACGTTCTGGATGTGTTCCACGATGTGATTCATCAGTTCGCGTGTGTACATTGTGGGGTAATAACACAAGATTTTTTATAACAACCCCGAAAAAAAACAAACTTTCTTCTGTTGATTGAGAGAAGATTCAAAACAAATTATTTCCGCTTAGTTTTTTTTTCGTCTTCGTCTCTTTGTTTATGAAGATTCACCAATTTAAATAACTGGGACCGCATTGCGTACCGCGAACTTGGGTAGAAAACTGCTTCTTCTTCAGTTTTGTCATACTAAAAATGAATTCCTTTGTAGGAAACTTTTAGATAAGATAACAGGAAAAAATTGCTTTTTTGTAACTACACCTTCGAGTTTTTTTCAAACACAAAAGAATTATTATTGAAAATGCGATAAGAAATGGCGAAGTACGAGTGAAAAGAAAATAAAGCAAAAGGCAAATATTTGTAGAGCCAAACGTTTCACGTCAAGTCGTTAATAATCTTTTTGATGGAGGAAACTTTTAGCACTTTGAGACGAAAATAAAAATTGTTCATAGTTGTAATTTTAGATTAGAGCGACGCAGAAAATTAATATTAAATTAAAAGAATCCAAAGTGAGAGATCTA
This sequence comes from Thereva nobilitata, assembly GCA_963855945.1. Classification (NCBI taxonomy): domain Eukaryota; kingdom Metazoa; phylum Arthropoda; class Insecta; order Diptera; family Therevidae; genus Thereva; species Thereva nobilitata. The sequence continues at coordinate 77,066,465 of OY979694.1, forward strand.
TGGAGCGATTCTACATTTGCCAAAGCGAAATTTAATTTTGTTGTATTTGTGATAGATGAAATCGATTAACTTGGTGAATCATTTGAGATGTTTTTTTACGGATACATCACTGAAATGAATTCAAAAAAAAATATTGACTCATATAGGTCAATTCGTTAATATTAATATTTACTTTCTTACTTATTCCGGATAACGCAACTCTATACAAAGATACCGATTTCCAAATTCTTCCAGTATTTTCCAGGCGGAACTGTTGGCAATGTTCAAAGCATACCCTGAGAAATACTGTTATGAGATAGCCAAGCGACTATCATGCCAATAGCCGTCTATATAAAGTCCAACCTCTGTCGAAACGAGCTCTCTTCTTTGGGTTGGAGGAACAGGATCACTCTTCCAAGGCACACGAACATTAAGGATAACAAAAAGGCAGATGAATTGGCTCGACTAAAACAAATTTTGTAGGGAGTAAAATCGTACTGCCTTCTCCTCGCAGGGGCTACCTGGATAACCAACCGACGGCAAACATAGCTAGTGCTCGGGTATAGATGGGCCACCCCATCCGATGGGGTAAAATTCACGGATACGGTCTTCCTGGTAGAGGCGTTGAACTAACTACCGAGCCCCGTAATAAGGTGTTTTACTAGGGGTAAAATTACAGAAGTTGTTTCAACTCATTTGTTACAAGAGATTAGATGGATAGGAGATTTGACAATTGACCTTGGTAACCTTTCTACAGCTGCGGAAGAGAACATCACTTAGGAGTAGGGTTCGTAATGCACAAGTCCATTATACATAATGTTATAGAATTCGGCTATGTACTATACGATTCCGAACGAAAATTTTCACTCTATCGATCATAAACGTACATGCAGAGACGAAAGAGAAATAAGATACGACTTTCTATTATAACCTTGAGCACGCATATGATATGGCCCCTTCTAATGACATCAAGATTGGAAGAGAGAACTGGCACAGACCGACCATTTGGAAAGGAAAGTCTCCACAAAACATCAAACAAAAACGGACAACATGACGTTGCAACGAGCAAAAATATGATCGTCAGTTCAACATATTTTCCAAGAAAGGACATTTACAAACACACATGGCAATCTCCATATATTCATAGGCACTGTCCACTCAAGTAAAGAGAAACAACAAACAAAAAATATATGAGTGTGCTAAAGACCACACTTTAGAAGTAAAACTTTGTTGTCCAATAACTTCCGGAATTATTAAAATATTAACCAGCGAGTAATAAAATTCGATGTATGTGTGTATGTATGTATGTTCCCTAATAACTCCTAAACCATTCAACCGATCGCCACAAAAATTTAACCACATATTACTTACATCAAGGGGGTGGTTTTAGCATAGGTGCCTACTTTCAAAAATCACTCCTAGGGGGCGCTGTCTTAGAGAGCTTTAAAAAGCATAATAATATATACGTTCTACGAGGGTGAAAATGTATACATAGAGGTTTCTGGGTACGAGAAAGCGATTGGTGATGTCCATTACTTTCGCAAAGATGGCGGTTCCAATATGGCGGCCGAATTTTGCAATTGTGTTCCCCGACCCCCGGCATGGGTATCAAATGAAAGGGTATGACAAATAGAATATTATTAGCTGTGTGGCGTCATTCCAAATTCAAAATGGCCGCTTACACAAAATGGCGGATTACCTTTTTCTATGCAAGCCATCCGGTATGGGTATCAAATGAAAAAGTATGACAAGTAGAATACTATTAGCTGTGCGGCGTCATTCCAAATGCAAAATGGCGGCCAACACAAAATTACAGTTTACATTTTTCTTTACAACGCCCGGGGCCCGCCCTCGGTATGGGTATCAAATGAAAGTGTATGACGAGTATAGTACAGTAAACTGCGTGACGTCATTTTAAATCTAATATGTCGGTCACCACAAAATGGCAGAAGACATATAATAATCTAAAATGTAGAAAATAAAATATAGTTTAAAAAAACTAAAATATACACTTTTAAATTAAAATGAACTAAAAAATCGAGCGAAGTTCTGCACAGGGCGTCTACTCCCCCGTCATAGCAAAATCAAATCTGATCGATAAATGCCAAGTCAGGGGATGGTTTTTATTGTCTCGATCAAAATGTCAGATCCCTAATAGTTTCACATTTTGTTATTTGGAATCAAAAATACCAAAAAATTGCCCTTTTCAAACTCTCCTACTGTATATTAAAATTCATATCACCTGATTACTACTATTGGCTTATGGGTGCAGCATAGGCGCACCGGGTCCCAGCTAGTATACAATAGAAATAGTGGAAGGTCTGTCGGAGATACCCAGCGGGAAATGGAGTGCTGCAATAGCCATCTTTGAGCACTCCTTAAAAAGCTTACAGCGCTCCCGTTCCCATACTGGTTCCATATACTTTTTAACATTGCTTGTCATTGCAGGGGAGCATTCCTTTTAATGCTCCTTTAAAGGCGTTTTAGAAGCATTATAAAAAGTTTGTTAATAAAGAATATTCATGGAGGCCTGTGGATAAGTGAACAAGCTCCGGTTTCAAAAAGCTTTTATTTTTGTTCATCTTTTGCAATTGCCTTTTCCTTTCCAAAACGCTATGGTATTACCAAAGTGGTCCCCCAACTACCCGAGTAAAAATAAAAAACGGCCTTATAAAGGGCGAACACCGGCCGCTTGGCTTTTTAAGGAGCATATGATGGCCGCAGAGTTTTTAACCATTTTTAATGGGAGCACATACGGCCTTACGACGGCCAAATTTGACCAAAAGATTTAAAAGGCCAAGTACTGAGCTGTAGAAACGGGCATTCGACGGGAAATTTGAGCCAAAAAAAGAATCTGCACCAAATGTTTTATGGGAACTTCATCATTTTCGTTATGTACAATGGTTCTTTCGATTTATCCTACGGCTTAAAAAAAACACAACCGAAAAAAAATCAAACATTTAATTGCAGTGAAATATATTTTCTTATAGGAGGGCGAATATCCACGTTGCTGCCGCTGTACCACCGTCGTATACCCGTAATAGCAACCATACGGCCGCCGTACCACCGTCCTATGGCCGTTATTGGAACTGTAAGGCCATTGTTTCACCGTCAATCGCCCCCTGTACGGCCGTACTGTCCTGCAACGAGCCTTCTGTTAACCGCCAGATGGCCGAGGACTATGTTTCAATCACAGTCGGTATTTGCCCGTTCTAAGGCCATCATTTACTTTTACTCGGGTATTGAAAAAGTGTATGTCATTGGATTATTTTTGATTATTATTGAAATTATCGTGAAAAAAAACCTTAAAAAGGGGTGTTTTTTGTATTTTTAAGGGTGACGGGTGATCAGCAACCCAAACAACATATACAATTTTCATAACGGTGTTAAATTTCGACACTACATATTCTTATGTAAATCCCAGTCCTTGGCTCGAATCAAGCCGACCAGTGGAAATCCGCGAGATAACAATTCAAATTTCAACTCTTGTCATTATTTATGACCACTTGCCATAAATTAATGGCGCGTTTTATGACAAAGCTCCACACATGTCATTATTTCCGTTGTGTAAACAGCAATTTCATTAATTATGACCAGAGATTATGACAATTGTCATTTTTTGTCATTCGTGTAACCCGATCAATATGGTCACCAAGATAATCCCCCTTTTTCTACGTTCTATAAAATTTCTGAAAACTCCAGTAATGCTCCCTATTTTTCCCGCTGGGTAGTACGCTTCCCAGTATCGAACAAGTGGCAGATATATCGGATATAAAGTGCGCTTTCAGAAAAGCCGATGCACTAAGTATAGCGGACCGATGCACGAAGTATAGCGATGAGCCTACCGAGGGACTTGATACAAATATCAATATATATTTATAAACTCCGATTTATAGTGCAAGAGCCCGTGAACGCCAAACCTACGTCATAGTATTAAGGCTAAAATGTTTCTGCTTAAGTGCACTACAGCAGGTAACAACGTTTTGCTTCTTAGAACCTTGAAACGTAGTGACTTTGTCAGATAACAGGTAGCAAATGTGCAGAAAATTGCTGCCCACTTACGCCATAGTATAAATTCTGATTTTTTTGATATTTCCTACGGAATACTATTAGAAATCACACAATCTCCTTTTAATTTCCACTTTGTGATTTATGGATTGTAATTGCCACGTTTTACGTTTAAAGTTTTGTTAATATATGGTTGCTGTTCTTCTAGCGATTGGTAAAGCATTTTGGTTGAATCATAAGACTAGATAATTTCTTCAAAAGTTTGACTCCTGTTTTTGTGTTGTTTTCAAATTCAACTTAACGAAAGCTTACTGCTCTTGATTATGACAGCCGCTAAAAATATATTTAGTACAGAAATAATTTTATTTGGTGCATTATTTAATACTAAGTTTGTAATTGGGGCGCTCTAGTATATTCTTATTTTATTAATAGTGGAACTTTTCGTTAACGCCTCACGCTTTTTTACATTTAAACCTTTTATTTATAATTTTTACCAAGAATTTCATTAATTTTTTTCTGAGTTTGATTTCGAATTTAAGTTGTTCCCATATACTGGCTGGAGCAATAAAAACTTTACATTCAAAATATTTTTTTAATATTTAGGTAATTTTAAAATACAAGCGTATTTTTTAGTTATTTAAACTATTATATTGTTATTTTCTACTTTTTAGACTATTCTTCCGCCATTTTGTGGTGGCCGCCATATTAGATTCAAAATGATGTCACAGCTTACTGTCTTCTAATCGTCATACCCTTTCATTTGATACCTATACCGAGTGTGTTGTAAAGAAAAAGGAAGTCCGCTATTTTTGTTGGCCGCCATTTTGAATTTGGAATGACGCCACAAAGTTAATTGTATTCTAGTTGTCATACCACTTTATTTGATACTCATGTCGGGGCGTCGGGTAACACAATTGCAAAATTTGTCCGCCATCTTGATTTTTAAAAACGTTCACATTGTGCATGCATATGGGCAAAATTTGAAGTTTATCGGTTATATGAAAGTGGGTTAAAATCAAGTTGCGAGATTTGTTTACATAAAAGATACCACATACAGGTAAATCTAATATAAAGCGTATAAAAAGAAATGAACTGATAAAATTTGGTAAATAAAAGATTATGGCAAATCACGGAAAACGAAAAAGCCTCAAGGAAATTGATTTCCATGAGCGATTGTGCAGTTGGCGGTAAATATATTTATGAGATGCACTTGTGTTCAATTTATTTCCAGTAAAAATTTGAAGTTTTGTAAATTTGTCATTAGATATTAAATTTGGGCTTCCTTCTGAGCTAAACCATTTCTTCAACAAAATCACCTTTTGCCCTAACTAAAATTCCAAAAGACACATTTTTCAACAGAACCACATTTTGCCTTAACTAAAGAGGGGGAATCGGCAACAAAACCACCTATTGCCTAAACTAAAACCCCCAAATTGTTCACATACAACCAGCTTTTGTCCTAACTAAAGTGGGTTCAACCTAACTAAACCTCCAAAAGTGGACAAACCCACCTTTTGCCAAAACTACAACCTTCAAAGGCAAATTTTTCTCACAGAACCATGCAACATACACAGATACTCGAGTTACTTCGCCTCTTATGCCCCGTCTTCTCGTTCCCTAGCGTTATACGAAAAATCTAACGATTTTACAATGTGTGAGAGCCTGACGCGAATGAAACCAAAGGCGCGCTGAAAAAAGTTTTACTTCAAAAACAAAATATGGCCAGTTTAAAACAACGCGAGTTTAGACGTTTAAGAGCAGAAATATTTAGCATAGTACGAAATTACTGTTCGCAAATTCTAACCAAGAGAATTGTATGCCTCGTAACAGTGAAAATGTTTTTCAGTGTAATGAAAATCAAGTGTGAGATATTAGTGAATCATGGAACAATGCAGGTGCAGCAAACGGTAACAGTTCCAGCAACCCTGATCCAGAAGGTTATAGGGTTTCCAATTCAGATTTTCCCTAAAAAAAAAATAAAACGAGTTTTTCGTCACGGGGCACGGCGGCCACATCCGGCACCGCAATCCCAATGATGCGCGAATTTGGCAAGGTGTTAAATGCCCTTTGTACGCCTTATAGGGTATTCTATATGGGGTCCACACGAGGTAGTGTGGCTAGCCTCATTGGGAGCCCAGCTGCACCACCACCCCAAATTCTAGTCGATGTACAATTGTCACTTACCCTGGTTATATGACGCTCGAAATTGATTTAAAACATATTTGAAATACATTTCGATCTTATGTAAACACAGATCGATTTGAAACAGGATTGACTCGATCCGATACAAAAAATTTCCTTGATCGGATTGAAATTGAATCAAGAATGTGCCTGTAAACACAAATTGAAATTAGATCGAATTTAATTTTGACGTTTTTAGGTTACTTGGTTTTTTTTTGTTTGGAGCGTTTATTTTCTGTTTACAGAAGTATTTTGTGTTGTGAATGGTGCTTTTAATCCTGACTAAATGAAATATATGGACAAATGAAGAAACAACATTCTTGCTTCTATTTAACATCCAAAATCTCTTAAGCAGGGTACACACGACAGACTTGGTTGGCAACAAAGTTGACAACATTTTGTGTTGGTGTCAGAATTGAAAGTGTGTGGATTGGTTGACAACTTAAAATTAAGTTTGCCAAACGGTTGAAATAAAATCAAAATTTTTTGATTTTTAGTAGAAGTTGGCAACCATGTTGTATGTTTGTAGTGGTGTTGCGAATTTAGTTGAGAATTGTAAAGTGAAAATGACAGAAAATAACGAATTTTGAACAAATGTTGGCAATCTAGTTGGAGTGTCTCTATATTTCATGGGGCCAACTTGGTTGTCAACCAAGTTTGTCGTGTGTATTCTGCTTTAGACTTCCTCTTAGAAATGTTTTGTATGGCAATCGTAAGCATGGCTTCCATGCTTTTAAAAAGTTTTAAACTATTAATTTCCAACTTTTTGGATACATTTCTCAAATGTCTCCTTCTTCTTATTTTCACATGCTGATTATGAATTTTCAAAATTAATATTAAATTATTGAAATAAGCAGAAAAAGCTTGCAAAATTAAATAATTTTCTTCACTGTATTCCATTATTCCAACTTGGCAAAACGTCCTCTGTCAGTTTCAATCCTATTTGGATTTAATTTCAAATCAGTAACTTAATCGAGAAGAACCGAAAACACAAATCGTATTTCAAAACCCCTTTCAAGTCGAGCTTTCGACCGCCTCATGTAATCACGATAGCTTTTATTTTTAAGTTGTGTCCAAGTCGGAAAGCAGCACCACCACAACAATTATGTGTCAGTGAAAATTGACCGCACCGCAAGCGCGCGTGTATCTGTCTCCAGCTTTAGGCTACAGTTTGAAATCAAAAAATGAGTCAACTATCAGCTGAAAGTGTGAACATTTGCTTACAAACAGATTACATTAGCAGTGACATAAGTGCTTCCGCTTTCGTCGAAAGGACTTAAAAAAATTTCCGATGGGATACTTCTTTTAAGTAAGAAGAAACACCTTGTGTATAGGTTAGTATCCATGACAAAAATTTTTTTGTTGAAAATGTTACAACACTTCCCTCCTTTGTTTTCACCCCTATCTCGTAAAAAAGCCGTGTTTAGCTGCGGGAAGAGTATCCATGTACATCGGCCCAATTACTTACTGGAAAGATGAATCACAAGACAAGCGGAAGAAGAAACTAATTGAGTAAACAACAGCAAATACACAAACATTGGTTCACTACATAACTATGAAAAGGTGAACTTGGGTAAAATAACTTCAAAATTTCTCCTGCAAATCGTTATCATCAACTTTTTTGCCTCTAACTTCTTTTTTTATCAATATTATATGACTAATAATTATCGCTGTTCACTTGTTTACATAGATTTTATCATTTTTTATAATTTAATATAATATTATGGCATTTGTGCTGCACACCGTAGCGATGATAACGATATCAGTAAATTATTTCCGATAGCACTAAAAGCACATAATCGAATATGGCTGCTCGATGGCATGGCAGATAACGAAATTGGCCCAGGAATTTTGTTAATTACTCCCCGTGATGTTCGATATTACATCAACTGCACATTCACTCACGTTTATTTCGAAATAACTTTGCAAATACCGAAGCTAATAATGCACATTTCATCAAGGGAATAGTTAACCAAGAAAAATAGTTGCCCTGCAAAACAACACCAGACACCCGTCAACTACATACATTCTGCCAACTACAACAGACAATCTCTGAACCATACCTAAGTCAGCATCGTCTTCCTTAACTAATTCACTCGCGATTAGTTCTTTGATGTACTCGACAATGTGATCCATCAATCTAAGGGTAGACATCTTGCTGGCTGTTGGGGGATGATTGCACAAACACTACAGGTACACAAGCTCTGCGGGGCACAAAAGTAATTAGGAGTGATTCCAAAGGCACCTTTCACGTTTTAAACATAACGTGACAAGGAATATTGCCAAACTGAAATTATAACTCGCAGCGAGAAAAAATGTTATAGTATACTGTGGCAGAAATATTCCTCTCAGCACTTTTAAAAACAGATAAGATAATAACGATTTCCACTCTTTTTTGTTGTTACTGTTGTCGAACTGATAGAGAATGAGGTCTTGATTGAAAACTGATATTCTCCGCACCAATGTTCATACATGTAGAAATTGCTTCTTTAGATGTCAAGACACTTCAATGACAAAACGGAAGCTTCTTGTATTCTGGAGAAATTTTTTTTCGACATTTTTTGTGCTATGGAAGGAAAATAGAAGACGGCCCCTTTGTGAACTTGGATTTCTCATATTACCAATAATGTTCCGCAGTAGAAGCCGGAATTGTGGAAAATTGAAACTTTGCCTTATGGAATTTTGTAAAAAATAAAACAATTGTTTTGAGTTCATAATATGGAACTTTTAAAGTAATTTATAAACACATTCTTAAGACTGGTAACGTTTAGCGATTTCGTCTTGGCAGTTGTAGACAGGAAAAATTCATATTCTCTCATGGCGCAAAAAAAATAAAAGCCTCAAAAATCGGCTCTACAACCGGAATACGGTACTCGCCTCTCGCAGCTGCTCGCTCCATCTGTCCGATTGTGGGCCGATGTCAACCAGTTTAGTATCTTCTCCAGTTTTCTCTCTTCTCTTATCCCTGGACATACTGGTCTGCGCCCTATTTCTGCCGCCGTTTGATCTACGTATGTACATAAATTGTTGCATCTCATAAATGCTCCCGCAAAAGACTTTGAGAACAAACTTCTTTTTAATTTATACGAGCTAGATGGCCTGCTCTAGGGGGCGAAACGGTGAGAGGCTTTCTTATATTCTGGCAGGAACCAAACGGAGAGGCGTTGACGTAATACTCACAAAGGAAGCCAGGTAATTAGCTGATCACCAGTTTCAGAGAAGAATATTACTGTGAATCTGTGCACTACGCTACACTCCAACCAGCCCGATGGTAGAACGAGAAGTCAGCTAGATCACGTGACAGTCAGGATGTCAGGAACAATAGGGGAGTAGGAATTGGAAGTGATAACCAACGAAGTACTGTATCATCTCCAATAAAACTTGCACTGCCCCTCTTTCTGTTTCTGTGGGCAATGAGAACCTAATGGCCAAACCTTCTCTAAATATCCTAGGCATAACATTAACCGAAGATCTGCGCTGGAGTAACCACATATTCCAAATTGCTAAACAAGCATCACAGCTCCTGGGATTCCCGAACTCACACAACCTCCAACAGTTCAAACGCAAGATTCATCGTCATCTCCTCCAACACTCCTGGCTTCCCCTAATCTATCCTATCTTTCTCTCTATCCTTCGAACTAAGCTTACTACTAGACCTTGCACCATGATGTGTATGACAGTACTGGCAGTACAAAGAGTTACAACTGAGCTTAAATTACCACAAAAAAATTGGTAGTACGAACTAATCAGCGCAATCAGAAACGACTTATGCCATAAACTGTAGACGGTTTAACGTAAATCTGCTGCGGGACGGTATTAAAGGCGAGAATTTGCTGGGAATCTGCAACAAACCTTAAACCAGTAAAGCGTTTCTGACGAAACAAATATTGAAGAGCTGTGGAGTAAAACAAAGGGAGCTATATTAACAGCAGCTTGGACGGGAATACATACATACATAACGCTCCTTTAATCCCTCATGGGACATAGGGCGGAAACAGTTGCCCTCCAGCGGACTCTGTTTTGTGCGACAGCTTTCAGCTCTGACCAGGATCTCCCAGTTGTGGCGGCCTCTGTTAATAGGGTTCTCCTCCAAGTTGTTCTAGGTCTTGGCCGGCATGGCGCCATAGTTCTTCATTTGAAATTCTATCTTGCCAGCGGATTTTTAGGATACAACGTAGGCATCTGTTGAGGAAAACTTGTAGGCGCCCCGTGATGAATTGGGTGACTTTCCACGTTTCGCAACCATACAAAAGAACTGCCTTAACGTTGGAGTTGAACAGCCGCAATTTGGTGTTAATTGAGATCACCGTTGATCTCCATATGTGAGAGAGGCATGCATATGCGCTTCGTGCTTTATTTATTCTGGAACTGACGTCTTCTTCTGCACCGCCATGTTCGGTAATAATGCTAGGTTAGTTTTAGTCGGATTTAGCCTTAAGCCCGCCGAACTAATTTCTGTTGCCAAATTGTTTAACATGTTTTTGAGGTCCTGGTGTCTGTGGGCCAGCAAACAAATATCATCCGCGTAGTCGAGATCCTTAAGGCGGTCCCCATTGTATGCCACCTGTTCTAGTATCTAGAGCGCTGACAAGAATATCGTTTATTACTATAAGAAATAGTAATGGTGAAAGTAGACATCCTTGTCGTACTCCTGAGCTCACCTCAAAGCTGTCGGATAATTTTCCATTGTGAAGAACTCTGCATTTGGAATTGTTATAAAGAGCTTTTATTAATTCTATTGTTTTATCAGGCAATCTCCGTTGCCGTAGTGCCTGCCATATAAAGCTCCTATTGACGAGTCGAACGCTTTCTCATAGTCTACGAAAGCAAGGTAAAGGGGGGATCGGAATTCAGTAGACTGCTCCACTATGATTCTCAAGGTGTTAATATGGTCTATGCAGGAGCGGCCCTTTCTGAATCCAGCCTTCGAAGCGTTCGATCTACTGCCTTGATAATAATATGTGGGACAAGATTTTTCCCACAGTAGATAATAGACAGATGCCTCTCCAGTTGTCACATATTGTTAGGTCCCCCTTTTTGGGTATTTTGACTATGATACCTTCCGTCCAATCCTCCGGAAAGGTGCAGGTGTTCCATGCTATTTCCAGGATTGGTTGTAGCGCATCTGCTATGAGGCTTGAGTCGGCTTTCAACAATTCTGGCGGGATGCCATCTTTTCCAGCTGCTTTACCATAGCCATTGCATGAATTGCGCTTACTATTACCGTCTTGGATGGGGCACGAGTGGGGATTCTTATTGGCTGTGCATTGTTGTTATTTTCTTCAGGTTCCTGTGTAAATGAACCATTCAGGGCGGCGAAGAAGTAATCTCTCCAGCTTTGGAATTGCTCCTCGTCGCTGCACAGCAGCCTTCCATCCGCACTCTTTACGGCATGCTTTTTAGTAGAGTGCTTTCCCGAGAGATGTTTAGTAATTTGGTACAGCACCTTACTGTCGGCTGTGTTTGCCGCGTTTTCCGCTTTCTCTGCGAGCTCATTTATCTGCCGCCTTTTTTCACGCCGGACACTTCTCTTTACCTCCCGGTGCAATTGGGAGTATTCCCGTTCAAGTTGTTGGCGTTTTTCCGGGTCGCTTGTAGAGTTCACGTTATTTTTGAGGGCCCTTCTGCGTTCTATTTTTGGCCAGGTTGTGTCCGAGATCCAGTGTTGCTGGTTTCTTTGGACATAACCGATGCTTGTTTCCGCTGCTGTTATTATAGCGCCCTTTGTTGTGCTCCACAGCTCTTCAATATTTGTGTCGTCAGAAACGGTTTGATGGTTTAAGATTTGTTGTAGATTCCCAGCAAATTCCCTCCTTTTAGTGCTCTCCCGCAGAAGATCTGCGTTAAAGCGTCTACGGTTTACGGCATCTCGTTGGACGTTTCTGATTGCGGCGATTTTTAGGCGGATAGTTGCTACTACCAAATGGTGGTCACTTTCAGTGTCTGCTCCCCTAAAGCTCCTGACATCCTCCAGAATAGTTCTCCATCTGCGGCTGACGGTCACGTGATCTATCTGATTTTTCGTTCTACCATCGGGCGATACCCAGGTCTCCTTGTGTATCTTCTTGTGACAAAAGTAAGTTCCACCTACCATGAGTTGGTGGGAACTACAGAAGTCAACGAAAAGTTCACCATTGTTATTGGTAACTTGGCTTAGGCCTTAATTTCCAATTGTGTGTTCAAGGCCGGTGTTGTTGGGGCCGATCTGTGCGTTTAAGTCACCCATCAAAACAATGAAGTCTCCCCTTGGAATAGAGCGAAAAACCGCATTCAGTAGCATATAGAACTCGTATTTGATGTCATCTTCTACGTCTTCAGTTGGAGCGTAGCATTAGACTATCGTAGTACTTCTTAGTCTGGTTCGCAGGCGCACGGTAATAATCCTCTCAGAAACTGGTGACCATCTAATGATGCTGGTCCTGGCTTCCTTGGTGAGTATTACGCCTACGCCATTCCTACGGTTTTCAGTTTCGTTTCTCCCAAAATATAAGAAGGACTCACCGTTTGGGGAGATATGCTCCCCCGCATCGGGCCATCTGGTCTCGCTGAGTCCCATGACCTTGATTTTATAACGGTTCATCTCGTTGAGGACTTCATCCAGCCGTCCATCAGCAAGCAGAGTTCTCACATTCCATGATCCGGTTCGTGCCCTGGTTCGAAAAGCAAAGGTCGTCGTCGTGTTGACCATCCGGTTCCGAGGCATTGTTTGCCGATTCGTAGCAATTATGTGTTTTATAGGAGCGGGTTGCTAACCCTCAGCCCAACCGACTTAGAACTCTGTTTTGTGGCGCAGAGAACTCGCCATTCGACCGTCTCCCGTTAGCTCCTTCTGAAGAAGTACCCCAGGGGGCACCGCGGGGAGGCGGGATTAGGACTTGCTAACAGAGCTGCTAGGTGTTCGTCTGCAGCGACTCTTCTCGGGTTTTGGCAGAAGTGACAAATCGGGTGCCACCACCTTCCGAGGTCTTTGTTAGCCGTTCGCCCCCCGTCCGGACGGGAATACTCCCAAGAATTACACAGGGACGTAAAGAGAAGTGTCTGGCGTGATAAAAGGCGGCAGATAAAGGAGAACACAGAAAAAGCGGAAAACGCGAAAACAGTAAGGTGCTGTATCAAATCACTAAACAGCTCTCGGGTAAGCACTCTACTAAAAAGCATGGCGTAGAGAGTGCGGATGGAAGGGTGCTTGCAGCGACGAGGAGCAACTCCAAAGATGAAGAGATTATTTTTTCGCCGCCCTGAACGGGTTATTTTCACAGGAACCTGAAGAAAACAGTAACAATGCACAGCCAAAAAAATAATTACCCACCAGTCGGGCCCCTAGAGATAGAATTAGTAACCGCAATTCATGCAAAAGCCAATGGTAAAGCAGCTGGAAAAGCCAGCCACGATTGTTGAAAGCCGACTCAAGCCTCATAGCAGATGCGCTACAGCCAATCCTAGAAATAGCATGGAACACCTGTACCTTTCCGGAGGATTGGACGTAAGGTATCATAGTCAAAATACAAAAAAAGCGACGACGACTGGAATGGCATCTGACTATTACTACATATTATTAGCAAGGATAAGAGAAGCAGTAGATCGAACGCTTAGAAGACAGCAGGCTAGATTCAAAAAGAGTCGCTCCTGCAGAGACCATATTCAAGTAGTTCGCAGGCGTTTGCTTATATTTAAACGTTGGCGGATCAGCGTCATCGTTTACCTGCCGGTGAATGCAACTAACAATGCCGGCAAAATTCGCTGCACCTGCCAGTTGCAAAGTGCTTTCTGTGATTCGATTTTTGTGCGCATCATCAACACTCATCAGCTGCACAAATTTATCGAGAGTCGTACCTAGTTTATGGACAGTAATGAGTCAAATACCGGTTAACGATGGCTCAGCGTCAATAAACTTTACCGAAACCAAAAAAATTCAAGCAATCTTTTTACCGAAGTCGGAAAATGATGACTATCGTTTTCTCGGACAAAACGGACGTTCTTTTAGTTGATTTCATATGACAACAAATACAGCTGACGTGTACTGGGTGAGCGAACTAGAGTGTTTCACCAAACTAAGATGTGCGATCTAAAACTGTCGTCTGGAATATTCCTCCACGAAAACGCGCATCCTTACACTGCTGAATAACCCAAACCAAGGAGAGAGAAGATCTAAGATTTCATTTGACCACTGATTGATCACCTACCTTGCAGTCCCTACTTTGGACCTAGCGCCTAACGGATTTTTCCTCTTCATGCACTTGAAAAAGAAGCTTGGGGTTTGAAGACCACCGGGGTTTATGAAGGTGAAGCTAGCGGCTGAAGTACCGGCCGAAGCCAGTGGTTCTCAAGCGTTTTTTTTTAGAAAAATTTGCTTGTTATTACCAAAGAACTATATCAATACTAACAGTAGATTTAGTAATATTGATATACATATTTGTTATTAACAATATTGAATAATTTGTTATTAACAATATAAACTAATAAAATTATTAAATTTTGTTAATAATGAACTCATTTGAGAACGCCCCGGTAGAAATGAAAAATTCTTTTTTTAATCGAAAGATAATAAGGATATCTAAGAGTAGATTTAGTATTATTGACCGTCGCAGCTTCTGTAATTTTTTATTAACAATATAAACTAATAAAATTATTAAATTTTGTTAATAATGAACTCATTTGAGAATGCCCCGGTAGAAATGAAAAATTCTTTTTTTAATCGAAAGATAATAAGGATATCTAAGAGTAGATTTAGTATTATTGACCGTCGCAGCTTCTGTAATTTGTTATTAACAATATAAACTAATAAAATTATTAAATTTTGTTAATAATGAACTCCTTATCCTTATTATCTTTCGATTAAAAAAAGAATTTTTCATTTCTACCGGGGCATTCTCAAATGAGTTCATTATTAACAAAATTTAATAATTTTATTAGTTTATATTGTTAATAACAAATTACAGAAGCTGCGACGGTCAATAATACTAAATCTACTCTTAGATATCCTTATTATCTTTCGATTAAAAAAAGAATTTTTCATTTCTACCGGGGCATTCTCAAATGAGTTCATTATTAACAAAATTTAATAATTTTATTAGTTTATATTGTTAATAACAAATTACAGAAGCTGCGACGGTCAATAATACTAAATCTACTCTTAGATATCCTTATTATCTTTCGATTAAAATAAGAATTTTTCATTTCTACCGGGGCATTCTCAAATGAGTTCATTATTAACAAAATTTAATAATTTTATTAGTTTATATTGTTAATAACAAATTACAGAAGCTGCGACGGTCAATAATACTAAATCTACTCTTAGATATCCTTATTATCTTTCGATTAAAAAAAGAATTTTTCATTTCTACCGGGGCATTCTCAAATGAGTTCATTATTAACAAAATTTAATAATTTTATTAGTTTATATTGTTAATAACAAATTACAGAAGCTGCGACGGTCAATAATACTAAATCTACTCTTAGATATCCTTATTATCTTTCGATTAAAATAAGAATTTTTCATTTCTACCGGGGCATTCTCAAATGAGTTCATTATTAACAAAATTTAATAATTTTATTAGTTTATATTGTTAATAACAAATTACAGAAGCTGCGACGGTCAATAATACTAAATCTACTCTTAGATATCCTTATTATCTTTCGATTAAAAAAAGAATTTTTCATTTCTACCGGGGCATTCTCAAATGAGTTCATTATTAACAAAATTTAATAATTTTATTAGTTTATATTGTTAATAACAAATTACAGAAGCTGCGACGGTCAATAATACTAAATCTACTCTTAGATATCCTTATTATCTTTCGATTAAAAAAAGAATTTTTCATTTCTACCGGGGCATTCTCAAATGAGTTCATTATTAACAAAATTTAATAATTTTATTAGTTTATATTGTTAATAACAAATTACAGAAGCTGCGACGGTCAATAATACTAAATCTACTCTTAGATATCCTTATTATCTTTCGATTAAAATAAGAATTTTTCATTTCTACCGGGGCATTCTCAAATGAGTTCATTATTAACAAAATTTAATAATTTTATTAGTTTATATTGTTAATAACAAATTACAGAAGCTGCGACGGTCAATAATACTAAATCTACTCTTAGATATCCTTATTATCTTTCGATTAAAATAAGAATTTTTCATTTCTACCGGGGCATTCTCAAATGAGTTCATTATTAACAAAATTTAATAATTTTATTAGTTTATATTGTTAATAACAAATTACAGAAGCTGCGACGGTCAATAATACTAAATCTACTCTTAGATATCCTTATTATCTTTCGATTAAAAAAAGAATTTTTCATTTCTACCGGGGCATTCTCAAATGAGTTCATTATTAACAAAATTTAATAATTTTATTAGTTTATATTGTTAATAACAAATTACAGAAGCTGCGACGGTCAATAATACTAAATCTACTCTTAGATATCCTTATTATCTTTCGATTAAAAAAAGAATTTTTCATTTCTACCGGGGCATTCTCAAATGAGTTCATTATTAACAAAATTTAATAATTTTATTAGTTTATATTGTTAATAACAAATTACAGAAGCTGCGACGGTCAATAATACTAAATCTACTCTTAGATATCCTTATTATCTTTCGATTAAAATAAGAATTTTTCATTTCTACCGGGGCATTCTCAAATGAGTTCATTATTAACAAAATTTAATAATTTTATTAGTTTATATTGTTAATAACAAATTACAGAAGCTGCGACGGTCAATAATACTAAATCTACTCTTAGATATCCTTATTATCTTTCGATTAAAATAAGAATTTTTCATTTCTACCGGGGCATTCTCAAATGAGTTCATTATTAACAAAATTTAATAATTTTATTAGTTTATATTGTTAATAAAAAATTACAGAAGCTGCGACGGTCAATAATACTAAATCTACTCTTAGATATCCTTATTATCTTTCGATTAAAATAAGAATTTTTCATTTCTACCGGGGCATTCTCAAATGAGTTCATTATTAACAAAATTTAATAATTTTATTAGTTTATATTGTTAATAACAAATTACAGAAGCTGCGACGGTCAATAATACTAAATCTACTCTTAGATATCCTTATTATCTTTCGATTAAAAAAAGAATTTTTCATTTCTACCGGGGCATTCTCAAATGAGTTCATTATTAACAAAATTTAATAATTTTATTAGTTTATATTGTTAATAACAAATTACAGAAGCTGCGACGGTCAATAATACTAAATCTACTCTTAGATATCCTTATTATCTTTCGATTAAAAAAAGAATTTTTCATTTCTACCGGGGCGTTCTCAAATGAGTTCATTATTAACAAAATTTAATAATTTTATTAGTTTATATTGTTAATAACAAATTACAGAAGCTGCGACGGTCAATAATACTAAATCTACTCTTAGATATCCTTATTATCTTTCGATTAAAAAAGAATTTTTCATTTCTACCGGGGCCTTCTCAAATGAGTTCATTATTAACAAAATTTAATAATTTTATTAGTTTATATTGTTAATAACAAATTATTCAATATTGTTAATAACAAATATGTATATCAATATTACTAAATCTACTGTTAGTATTGATATAGTTCTTTGGTAATAACAAGCAAATTTTTCTAAAAAAAACGCTTGAGAGCCACTGGCTTCGGCCGGTACTTCAGCCGCTAGCTTCACCTTCATCCGGGGTTTGGGTTTGAAGACGACGAGGAACTCATGACTGCCCCGCCAACTGGTTCAATTTGCAAGCGGCGAAAACTGCTTAAGAATCTAGTACCGCGTTATGAAAAGTGCTTAGTAGTAAACGGCCATTACGATAGAGAGAAGCAGGTTTGAAGGCAACAAAAACTTTTTTTGGACTTTTGAAAGGTTGAACGTCTCGGTGTCACACCCGAATCGTGGATCATTTTCTCCAATCCCAAGTTGAAGAGGAGGCAGGCCAGGTCTTTTCCTTGTCGGAGTACATTTTAAATGTTTTTTGGTCCGGACTAGTGTTTCGGATACCTTTACAAAACTTACCATATCGGTATACTGGTCAATGAACCTAATCGCTTATTGAGGATGACCAATACTCTCATGGCTTTGTCGAGTTCTACTCTACTGTAGGCATCAGTATCCTTTGAATTAACGCGCCAGATTACCATCCCAGATATCTGCAGCTCGATTTTACGAAGTATCATTATCCTTCGTCTTCCACTTCTCCCACACATTGCGTACGTAATGCGAATAGCCGCGAATGTATGTAGTATTCGCGTTTCTAGGCCGGGAACCATTTGAAGCGGGCACAAAAAACCGGCTCGGAATGGAGAACAAGGCGTGAACAGGCGCAACTGCGTGAATAGGTGCGAAAAACCATCCACACTCGCGCCATACTCGTTAGCGGTTGTTCACGTCCGCCGTGAGTCTGGAGCCGCCTTCAAAGGAATGAACGAAGAGCTTGAAGAAATGTATGATGAAATAAATATAGAACTGCTTCTTCTTCTTTAACGGCTCTACAACCGGGATCCGGTTCTGGCCTCTCGTAATTGTTCTCTCCAGCGGTTCCGATTCTGAGTCGATGGAATCCAAGGTGACATCCCTAAGCTCCCATCCTTCCAGCGGAGGTTGGGTCTCCCATAGCTCTAAAGCCTCGTTCGCACGGTGACACTGTTGTCGTGACATTTAATGTCGCGACGTGAATGTCGCTAAAGTGCCATCGTCTGAACTATTGAATGTCGCGACGTCTCGACGCTGCCGCTTATCAAAACTTTTTGATATTTGAGACCCGATGCCGCGGCACTTCTAACACATTCGCTACTGCAGATACAAGTTCGGCCATTTTTTTGACACGAGTGTCGCAACACTATCCGTTGATCATGTGAACACTTAAGTAGTACCGTGAAAGCAAATGTCGAGAACTGCGATGACGTTAAATGCCACGACAACAGTGTCACCGTGTGAATGAGGCTTTACCGCAGAGAACTTTCCGAGAAGCTTCAATTTCACTCATACGAGCTAGTTGCCCTGCCCATCGGACCCTACTGAGCTTTAGGCTGCTCGCACACTGCATCAGAATTTGTACGAGTTTGTGCGAATTCTGTTGAAATCGATACAATTTCTGGTGCGCTAGTTACTTTCTTCATAACATCTATGTCGCGATAGCGCTCGTAGATCTCGATGTAGAGTCTCCGGAATCGTCCTCCCTCGTGTCCTTCCTTTCGTTTCTCGTTTCGAACACGGCTAAAAGGGCAGAGTGCTTTTTGCTAACCACATACGTCTCGGATGCATATGTGAGTACCGATAAGAGCATTGCCTTATATAGTAGAAGTTTGGACGTTATGGTTAGATGATTGGATTTGAAGAGCCTTGATAGACTACAATAGGCTTCTTTGGCTATTAGCAGCCGTGCGGATATTTCTGGTTCCAGCTGCTACTATTAACCCAAGGTAGGTAACTAAATGATTTTACTACTTCAAACTTGCGTTCCTCTGCCTTGATTGTGGGACCAATGTTAGATGTTCTTGCAGACGGGGCCACCATGTATGTACTTTGTTTTGCTTTCGTTGATGTGCAGTTCCAGATTTTGTGGCGACCGCGCAATCTGGGTGAAAGCTTCCTGTATAGGTCATGATGTCCTTCCAATGATAAGCGATGGATGGGGTTATGGCGCGGCACAGCACACCACAGAACTGTGCACGGCTGCGAGGGAAACACAAAATCTCGCTCATTCACTTGCCAACACGACACAGAGCGCCAAGACACACCACTACACAATAGTGTAATTCCGGCGTAATTCCGGCTTTATAAATGTTGATTGGTCTGGACAGTGTTCGGGATATCTTGATCGGATGCCGTCACATTGGTCATGGTCAAACTGCATAGTCGTGTCAGCTTATTGGGGATGTCGAATTCTCTCATGGCTTTGTAGAGCTCTACTCTGGCTATGATATCATAAGCGGCTTTAAAGTCGTATATTTACGCACATAAAATTGAAAAGACTGCGATGGTTCGGACACGTTGTACGAGTTTCGGAAGAAAGAATGCTAGCCAGGGTTTTAAGTGGTAGAGCTACAGGAAAAAGAAGCACGACCAAGAAATAGGTGGATAGATGTCGTGCTAGAATATTGCTCCTCTCTTGGACATCTATCACCCCGCCAGATATTGGTATTATAATGAATAAATTCGGGAAAAGGCCGTAGCAGTATTAAGAATTCATCTTTTCGCTGCGATGTACAGTGGTTCCAAATGCCGAAAAGGTGGCCAAAATATGAAGACGTCATTCAAATTGTATGAAATTACGAACAAATAGTATTTTGAGGACGCTGATTACGAATCTTCACTCAAAATAAAAGAAAACAATATGGCGGATTCAATATGGCGGACAAAATTTTTATAAAGTGGTCATTTTATGAAATTTAGTATGAAGAGTATTTCAAGGCTGCTGATTACGAATTGGTACTCAAAATTGAAAAAACAAAATGGCTGACCGAATATGGCGGACAAAGTTCTTATAAAGTGGTCAGAATTTTATGAAATTTTTTTTAAAGGAGCCTATTATGGAGTCTCGAAATAAGAATAAAGTATTTTGCTAAAATGATCGTCTAAACATAAATTAATCTTAAAAACTCATAATAATAATAATAATAATATAATAATAATAATAACACTTTTTGTCCTCCTCTATTCATAAAAACCAACAGATGTTTCGGATTATACGTTTGTAAAAACCCATCCCTTTCCTCGAGATTCTGATAACGCATAACTATAGTGGCGTGTGTGAGTCGGAAAAAACCGCGAAAAGGGTAAATATTTGGAGGGGTTTAAAAAAAATGTATCCACCACCACCGTGCTCAGAATCCTGGAAAACGGGGGGAAATATATTTTGGTGGTGATATTACAAAAAAAATCACCCCTTTTGGGAGAGACTATTGGCTGGTGGAGGGGTTGGTGGGGTTCGGAAGCGATATCCAACACCACCACCGTGCACAGCACTCTCGAAAACGGGGGAAAGTGTTTTTTTTATAGGGAAACCGTTTAAAGCGCGTTTAACCCCTCTTGGGGGTGGTTTTTGGCCGTTTTGGGGGGTTACGCAACCCCAAATTGAAACGTGTTCAGCATCCTCGAAAACGGGGGGGGTACTCTTGTTCCGGCTCAAAATATTTACATGTTCGTCCGACTCACACACGCCACTACTAAGTAATTCCTCTTATCTAGTTTTTTGATCTATTTTTTACGAAAAATTTAATTTAAAAAATTGGGGCAAACTGTGGCAACTTTTGAAACTTCCAAATTAAAGAGAAAGATCTCAAGAATGCGGCAAAATTTGTTAGAGAGTGGGATGTCGTGGGACTTTTGAGTAATGTTATTTTAAACATTGACGTTTACAACGGGAAGTTATAAAAAAATTTGTTGTGAATGCTACATTACTAAAATAATCTAGAAAATTTATTGTCAATATGAAATAACGTTGAAAAATACTTGCTTTTTTTAGCAGAAGCCATTTCAAACAATTCCAGGTCACTGTTAGCATAAAAAAACCGTTTTACTATGCACCGTGCCGAGGCCCTCGTGTTCCAGACGCTCACGTAACAATGGCTCTCGAGAGCCCCCCATGCAAGTTTGATCGTTATAAAACGCTTTTTCTAAATCTTTAGGTACCAACCTACATAACTCAAATATCGATTTTAGGGACTTTTGGCCACCTTTTCGGGATTTGGAACCACTGTGCGGTGGGTGAAAGAGATTCTCGGGGAATACCAAGTAGTTAGCAGAAAAGGAACGACAAAGCCAACCAAGGTTTTAAATGAGCAACAAGAAGGCAACAGGCACAATCATAATAAATGCACTTCAAAGACGATGACAGCCAGAGGACGGCCAATAAACGCATGGTAGGAGAGTAGGTCATTAGCCTTCAGCGTACCCATTACAGCATATATGTTAGGCCTTAGCAAGAGTAGTGGCTGCAGGACTAGAGATTTAAAGGAATAGATCAAAAAGAAGGTTAGAAGGAAGTGGTACGAACTTGAGAATCCAGTTCGCTACAGGCATCGTCGCGAGTTGACAAAACAATTGTCAAAATACAAAATAAGAAATAATGGCCTCGATTCCCGAATCCGGGGAATCGGAAGTGAGTGCGGATTTAACACTTATGTCCAAAATGCCGTATGTTTAAGTTGAGATTCTTTAATTTTGTTCTTGGAGATCTTTTACCGGTTGGCATTGCTATACATTTAGATTCACCATTACACACACACGGCGTCAAATCCGCACTGACTTCCGATCCACCCGATTCGGGAATCGAGGCCAATAGGGTGACTCTGCTCCAATACGATTTATAGTATTGATTTCATAGATACCCTGTGTAGAGTCGCCTAGGTCGTAAGTAGCATTTCCGATGTATTTTCTCAGTTTTAGGTCTCTTAACCGAAGCCGATTTAAGATATATCAAGTGTCTGTCTGCAGTAGTTTCGAAGATAAAAGTGGGTCACGTACAGAGTCTTTCGGTGAGTTTTTTTCTTGAAATTGCAGACGTTTATGACTTTCGTATTACGTAACAACCAATTTTGTTTGTTTTCCTTTCATTACTTTTCTAATATTTATGATCTTGCCAAGTCTTCGCTTGAGTGCTAACATCATCCAAAAAATTGCCTTAATATGAGTATGTTTTTCCTTTGAATACACTTTCTCTCTCCGCAAAAGCAAATAGCCTGTTTCTATGTCCCTAACCATTTGATTAGATCATCATCATCATAATCATTCTCTTCAGAAATCCCACAACATTTCCGTGCTGAAAAGATTCGTAAATTTTCTAAGCAGTTCAAGTTCAAAATAATTCGCAAAAACTTCCTCAATTACTTCAATTGGGGCATTTATAGCACACACTGGAAACGCCTCACGTCAGCAAGAAAATGAAACCGCACAAAACAAAGCATTACCAACAGCAACAGAACGCACTCGACCTGAAATTGAACGAAAAGACGAAGCAAAAAAAACAATCACGGACACGAAAACTTTTCACTTGATGATGATGGCCCTCGCATGAGTCACGACTTGGGAATTTGCATGCATCGAAGGTGGGGAGAAGGCGGCTACAGGCACTAAATGCCTTCTGCCAGCCCATAATGGGCACCATGTCTGCGGTGTCTAATAACTACACCTATTACAGTACAGCAGTGTTAACGCCAAATATGGGCGAGGCTCGCGGACTTATCGCAAATTTTAACGTTTGTTCACTTTCCAAAATTTCGCAATATTCAATTAAAAACGGATAATTTCCTTGCACAGAAGCGGCCCGCTAATTGGCAACTTACGGGGCAATTAATCACCGTCTTAGCATGAATTTTTCATGTCATGTAGCAATCTAGCAGGTTTCCTTGGCTGCTGCTGGGGGATGAATTTTTTGACTAATTTCTACAATTTGCAACCAAGGGTGGAGCTGCTCTGTGAGCGCCCTTTGTAGTCACCGTGTCAGAATTGTCGTTACGCTCACGGTCGCCCTGTAGGTTTCAGCCGGATTGTCACTCACTAGCGACTGGTTTGTTGACGGCTGAGGCCAAGTGTAATCAAATTGGGATGATTCACGAACGTTTGAATGGAGTCCTGGGGTTCATTCAACCTCAAACAACAGATGTAGACACTTTCTGGGACAAAAGAGCAAATTTATTCGTAAATTGTTAAAATGCGTGGTTGCAATTCCTGATTTGGAGAATACCATTCGTGAAAATAAATAACTGTTTTCTGAATGTGGAACGTTTTGATTATATCACAGCGCTGCTGATATGCAAATGAGTCATTGGAAGTTGACATGTGTCTACATTAGATGTGATATGGGTTTTCTTTGTGAGCAAAGTACTATAGTTTCAGATTTTTGTGAGAATTTGTGATGATTTAATATGAAACTCTGTAGAATGTACTCATGCTGGCGCTGTGTTAACTTACTGTGTCAAGTTACTGTCGCAACAAAGAGTAATTTTCTTGTATCTATTACAGCGTCATGCCTTCATATACATAATAAAAACTTAATGGCCGCTTTAATTTTTCAAGAATTTATTTATAAAACAACATCGATATACTTAGTCCTCAATATTTTATGCATATTTGCATATAGAGCAACGGATGAATTCCTCCTTAAAAGAAGAAAGATTGCAGTGGTAAGTCCATACCCACCATATGCTCTTATGTGACTGAAGAAACTGATGATCGAAAAGAGTTTGATCTGTCTATGGGCCACATTGCGTCACGTGCATAGGAGGGAATCTCTTTTTCCGTTTTTTTAATAGTAAGTAGACCTTTGAATAAGAATATAAAAACAATAAAAACGAAGTTGACATTATGAATGGTAAATTAGTGAGACTAGGTTATCATAAAATTGTCCTCAGTTGTCTTTTACATTGTGAACATTTCGGAAATCCCAAATGACCAATGCAAACATTAATTAATTATTCTTTATTGCAGCTTAAAATATAATTAATTTACACTTTTATTCTTAAATACAAAAATAAAAATTCTAAGCTAAGCCCATCACATAAACGATAGCTTGTGCGTATGGGCTGTAACTGTGACTGCCTATTTCCCAGTAGGGAATTTACGAATTCATGAAATTGGAATGCAGTAAATCTTTGTAGAAATTGGAAGTAATGTGAATCGATGGCTATTGGAAGAAATGGTAATGTAAAGCGTCATGCATAAGGAATTGTAATGCAAAAGATAGCCGTTATGCCTTTATATTGGAATGTATGGCAATGCAGAAAGTAGCTCTTATGCCTTCATATTAGAATGCATGGTAATGCAAAAAGTGGCCGTTATGCCTTCGACCCTAGGACATCGCAATGTTAATCGAAGCGATGTTTCGATCTAGAAACATGTACAGGATCGACTCTGGAAGGTTTCCATTCCTTACTGGGTTATTACTTTAAAATAACAAATACCATCAAAATTTACTTGAACTATTATTCAGTAGTAAGATACATAGATATATTATATAAAATTAAGATTCATAAATTTACTTAAGAATTATTGAGCAATTTTAACATTTTACATTAATTCATTGAAAAACTCTCGATTTCTTAAAATATATTTTTTAAATACTGCCTTAAAATTTAGATCGGTTATATTATTGCTTATATCCACTGGCAAACTGTTGTACATTTTGGGTCCTCGTGTCGTTGCATTAGCGATTTCTTGCATTTTTCAATATTTATAGGTCGATTTCGTTGCGAACGGGTATCATGGCTTATGTTCCTGATGGAAAATTTTGCCAAATCCTGGTACACAAATTTCAAAAGCGTTACAGAGTATATGTAGTTGTCTGATGCCCATCACATTGAATTCGGCAAATGCCTGCGTTGTAGAATAGTATTTTGATTTACCTAAGCATATTTTTATTAATTTACTCTGAACATTGTGTAATGTATCTATAGTACTACTATAAGTAGCATCCCATACTATTATCCCATATTACAGGATCGATTGGGCAATCGCAAAATAAACGTTTTTCAAAATTTTAAGGTCGACATAGTTCCTGAGAATTCTAAATTTGTATGTGGTTTGCCCCAGTCTGCTGGCGGCGTTAAGTATATGTTTTTTCCATTTAAGTTCACTATCTATGATAACTCCCAAGTATTTTACCTCTTTTGTATGCTTTAGCTTAAAGTTCTTTATGCTTAGATTAGTTATCATTCAGGTTGAAGATCTTATTGTGTCCTAACGTAATAAACTGGGTTTTTTATTCTAGATTAAGGGCTAGCTTATTTAGGCAAAGCCAATTATGAAGGGATTTTAGGCCATTGTTAGCCAGAGAGGTCGTATCAGCCCAGTTTTTTGCTTTAAATAAGAGAACTGCAGCTATATGCCCTCGTATTCCATTTTGATTCTTATTGTATAGGTCATTATCATAGATCAAATAAAGCAGAGGACCCAGTACGGTGCCCTGTGGCACGCTACATGTCACTGCTAGAGGTCTACTAACTACATCCCTTATCCTTACGCATTGTGTCCTTTCGTTTAGATAAGACATTAAGAGGAGAAGTGCCTTACATCGAACACCAACGTTTTCAAGTTTATGTAGCAGTTTTTGATGATTTTCAGTGTCAGATGCCTTCTTTAGGTCCAGAAAAATACCAATCACATTTTTATTATTGAAGATTGCACGATTTATAAACCCAGACACATCATATACTGCATCTGCTGTGCTATTTCTTGGTTTGAAACCATATTGATTCGGTGCAAGGATATTGTTGTTAGTTAACTGCGATTTTAGCTTTTGCATCTTTAGATTTATTACTTTTGATACTGTTAGAACTGCGTCAAGTTCAGGGTAAAAATGTCACTCCAGTACTGTGTTTCCATGAGCTGGAGTAGAGTTTTCGTTGAGTAAACAGAAAGCTTTTTCCCTTAAGTTAACTCGGTGCTGTGTCCGTGAAGGTTCTGGGTTGAAGTGACATAAATAATTTTACCTTGTGTCGCCGTTAGTATATGTGCAGTAAAGGATACTCAAACACACACATATGCAAAACTCGACTTGTTTCGTCGAGTTTTCTTGGATTTAACGAAACTTTACTCCACACCCGTTTCCATAGGCTCTTACTCTAAGTAAACCTAGGGTAAAATCTGCATGGAAACTCAGTACATATCAGACTTCATTCAACTAATATAGTGTGATTCATTTAGAGCAGTGATTCCCAAAGTGGTCCATATGGTCTATGGGATGATCCAGAGGGTCCGTGATAATTAAAAATTATTTTGGGAGTGCGCGACGAACTACCGGGGGTCCGCGAAAAAGATCGAAAGTTTTCATATAAAAAATTACAAAAATTTAAAAAGCGATGTTTCCCGCGTGACCACGCGGCGCGGAAGAAATCGAAAAGCAAACAGCTTATTTGACTGACTTATTCGCCAAATTTGATGAAATAAATTTAAAGTTACAAGATCATCAATTAAATTTTCTCAAAACTGAAAGTATTATATCTGCATTTGTTACACAAACAGAATTTGGACAGAGGAGAATGTTCTCAGACGCTCGCAGGTGGAACGCTCTTTACCTATACTCTTATTTTATTAATACTGAAACTTTTCGGTAAGTTATGTTTATAAATTTTACCAATAACTTCGTTAATTTCATTCTGAGTGTGGTAAAATTCTATCAATTACCAATTAAAACCCTATAAACAATTCTCAATATCAATCAATGGATCTTTTATTTCAATTAAAACAGTTCAAACACAGAAACAGTACCAATAACTCCGTCCTATTCCCAGTACCAATAAGTTGAGTCCTTTCTTCGCGGATATCCTATTTGGTCTGACAATCTATTTTCTTGTTTTTTTCTATGAAATAAAAGCGTATTTTTTAGTTTTTTTAAACTATTTATTTTTATTTTCTACTTTTTAGTCTATTATATGTCTTCCGTCATTTTGTGGCGGCCGCCACTGTATTCTAGTCGTTATACCCTTTCATTTGATCCCCATACCGAGCGGGTTGTAAAGAAAAAAATTATCCGCTATTTTGTGTTGGCTGCGAGTTTGAATTTGGAATGGAGCAACACAGCTAATTCTATTCTACTTGTCATACCCTTTCATTTGATACCCATGTCGCGGGCTCGGGGAACACCATTGCAAAATTCTCCCGCTAGCCTGGAACCGCCATATTTAATTATTTTTTACAAAAAAATCAGAGTCCATTGTCACGCGAACTATGGCATATGTGCAAAATTTGAAGTTGATAGGTTATATTTTCTGCTTTTTAGTGTATTATGTCTTCCGCCATTCGGTTTTGGCCGCCATTTTGAATTTAGAATGATGCAACACAGCTAATTGTATTCTACCTGGCATAGGGCGCGTTTAGGCGCAAGTTACTCTGTTAAATTATCGCTGCTAACTTAACACCGCTCCTAGCATATCATTTGACAGTTCTCAATTTACAACTAATAACCACTTAAAATTATAATATTTCTCATTTTATAAATAATAACACAAAAAAAAAATTAATAATAGTATCTTCTGCTGTATCAAAATATTACTAAATTATTTGCTTACAACAAAAATTCACAAGTAAACGTCAACTCCTTTTAACAGTTAGAAGCTGTGCTACATTTTAGCTAAGCCAAAAAGCACAAATAAGTTTGTTAACAGCGCTAAATAAATTTACGTTTATGCCGTTGTTAACATGCCTATTGCAAAAATCGGCTGCCATCTTGGAACCGCCATCAAAATGGTCAGATTGCGTTATCACGCGAACTATACATACATACATATGTGCAAAATTTGAAGTTGATGGATATATGAATAAGTTCCGGGTGTCGAAAAGCTTTTATTTTTGTTCGCTTTATGCGATTATTGTTTTTTCGTTTTCTTCCAAAGGCGGGTGTCGTTTTTGCAAGCGGGCCCCGCACTAAGTACTAGCCACGTCCAATGCTGCTTAACTTCTGTAATCGAAAGAGAAGGGGTCTATTGAGTATACTAATGACACGATTTATGGTCATTAAGATAATTGCCAGTTTTGCTCGTTCTATACAATTTCTGAAAACTCCAGTAAGCTCAAAATCAGCTCCCTTGAGCAGCGCTCCCAATTTTTCCAGCTGGGATCTATTAAGTATTAAGTACCTATGTACCTATATTTTCAAGCACAATTGCATTTTTTCTTTTGTTTTCTTAACAATTAAAAATATTTACCTAATTAATTTACCTAGCAACGTGTAATTGTCTTCTCAGAGAGAACAGATTAAAGTATCTATTTTTAGTAGATTTTATTAAGTATATCATAAAATTTAATTGACTTGAATTTGGGGGTGCATGATTAAGTTTTTGTTATAGTAAGGGGTCCATGACCGAAATAAGTTTGGGAAACACTGATTTAGAGGTACTTTTTTCAAAAATAAAAATAAAATTAAAAAATCAATTTTATCAAGTAATATTTATTATCATACCAAAGAACCATTCTTTACATTTATTTTTTAAAGATTATTTCTTTCAAATGGCTTCAACGGCGCACAGTGGGGCTCGTCCATAGAAGGTTCTGCTCAAAACTCAATTTTCAAAATGTGGATTTTTGCAAAAAAAAATTGTATCAGAATCGTTATAATAAAGTATCAGATCACGTGTACAAATATTGAGTCGCTGACGGTTATAAGTCATCGAACGCATCAGCTTAAAGTTTACGGTTTAGGCAAAATAAAAATTATCCGATAACATATGCGAGTTTATGCGCGATATTAAAAAAATGATTTCTAACGTTTAACGCTAAAATCTATTGAAGTGTATTATGTCGGTGTTCAAGCAAGGTATGTGGATTCTTATATCATTTTTTATTATATTATAAGTTCATCGATTTCATATATAGGACTTAAAATTTGTGGTAGTGTGTATTTTTTGTAGTGGGTTTTTAAATGATATTTTCTCGAAAATGCGCAAAGTTCTATTGCTAATTTTTTCGGTTAACTGATATACAAAGCCTTCCGTTTATAATAAAAAAAGTTTCAAAAATATAACTTTGCGCATTTTCGAAAAAATGTGATTAAAAAATCGCCTACAAAAAAATACACACTACTACAAATTTAAAGGCCTATATAAGATACGGATGAACTTATAATATAATAAAAAATGATATAAGAATCCACATGCCTTGCTTGAACACCAACATAATACATTTCAATAGATTTCAGCGTTAGACGTTAGAAATAAATTTTTTAATATCGCGTATATACTCGCATAATGTTATCGGATAATTTTTATTTTGCCTAAACCGTAAACTTTAAGCTGATGCGTTCGATGACTTATAACTTATATATATAAGTGACTTTCGTTGTGTCGTGTGGTTCTGGTTGAAATGGATTGTGACGCAGACGACGCAGACATCTTCTTGTCGAATCTCCGTACACACTGAATTCAACATGACACGACATGAACTTCTTGTTCATTAGGTGTCGAATTTGGTGTGTACGAAGATTCGACAAAAAAATTTTTGTCGATGGACGTTTTGTAATGTCGTGTCGATGTCGAGTTTGGTGTGTAAGCAGCCTAAGCTGATGCGTTCGATGACTTATAACCGTCAGCGACTCAATATTTGTACACGTGATCTGATACTTTATTATAACGATGCTGATACAATTTTTTTTTGCAAAAATCCACATTTTGAAAATTGAGTTTTGAGCAGAACCTTCTATGGACGAGCCCCACTGTGCGGCGGTCCAAATTTCGATGACGCGTTCGAGAATTTCGATGGCGAATGACGGTAGTAACTTTGGCTTCCAATTTCTCAATCGTACCCGGCTTATACAATACATGTAGACTTTGGACCTGACGTAGCCCCAAAGGAAACAGTAGAGGTGTGATATCATATGATCTAGAGGACCTGATCGGTCCGAAGAGTGAACTTAACTGTTCACCGAATTGTTCTCGCAATAATACCATGGTTTCACAGGCTGTGTGGCGATCTTGTTGGAACCAAATGTCGACGAGATTACGAGCTTAAATTTCAGCCAGCAAATAGTCTGTTATCATGGTGCGATAACGAGCACCATTCACAGTTATGTTCCGGCAGGCCTCATTTTTGAAAAATATGGACCAATGATTCCACCAGCCCAACCCATAAAGGAAGCCAAACCGTGGTTTTGTCTGGATGTAGGCAGCTCTATTACCTGCTCGGGTTGCTTATTGACGTAGTCGTTAAGCCAGAAATGGGCCTCCTCGTTGAACAATATTTTGGTCGAAAACAGTGGATTTTGTTCAAATGTTTTAAGAGCCAAAACGGTGACGATTCGGAAGGTTGGCCAGCTTCAATTCCTGCAGGAGTTGAATTTTGTCTGATTTTAAACCAAGATCCTTACGCAAAGTACCACAAGTTGTTCCTTACAAGCCAAGCTGTTGAGAACGGTGCGGAATCGATTCA
Source organism: Thereva nobilitata (assembly GCA_963855945.1). NCBI lineage: Eukaryota > Metazoa > Arthropoda > Insecta > Diptera > Therevidae > Thereva > Thereva nobilitata. The sequence continues at coordinate 77,097,479 of OY979694.1, forward strand.
TCACGGTCATCGCGTACACTTACACTATCAGCTACTGCCGCCATATTTTCTACATTACGTGCTGGCTGTGGTCGCGTATTATCCAATATAGAAAATTGGGTTTTACATTTCTGAAGTTATAGCGAATTGTGTGTATGGTAGGCCGATTATGCGGACCATAGGTTGCTTTAATTTCACGAATAACCTTCCTCGCGGAAAGCTGATTTTCGTAATACAACTGAAATAATTTGTAGACGCTGTGACGGTCTAAGTCTTTTCATGATGATATGTCAAACCATACTGAACAAAAATGCCAGGACAACTCATGCGTGATCTGTCATAAAACTGAAAAAAGTACTTCTAAATCGATCACCCGTCATAAAAATATCAGAAATGGTCCAACAGATCGAGAAAAACAACGTTCCGGAAGACCTATCTATGGATCGTCTGCCAACGAATTGAAGCCACTTTGTCTCCCACGAGAGTTTGTCCTTCGAACTGCTCGATATGCAAGTGACCACAAAGTAGGGCTGCCCCGGCTCTTCTGTGCAGGATGTTGGTCACCAAAGGCGTTGATCCCATATGTAAGTAATAGTACTACAGAGGGCCTGCGTGTGGGCAATAACAATATTGTTTACTTACAGCTTCCGTCTCATAGAAAAACTTCTAAAGATCTGATGAAGAGTGAAAATGGAGATAAACCGGGGAACGCAAGAGTATATTTTATATCAGATCAACCACCGTCCAAAGAAGTAAAGTAGATATAATAATAAACTTTTTCGAGAGAAACCGAATCGGATCACTTTTTGCGTTTCCTTTTTCTTCACTCTAAGCAGGGGAAACACAAGGAGATTGTAGTTTACTTCAAGAAAGCGATCTACAGATCATCATATGGTGTGATGGAAACGCTCATCAGACAAGGCAGGCAGGACCCAGTGAGAAAAGGTAAATTCAAGCGTTTACGCATACGCTGTGATTAACAGCAGCATACATGAAAATGTCACAACTTGAAACTGTTTCAGCCTCCAATCTCTAATATTTTTGTGATTAGCACGACGTCACACCGGTTCACACAAGAAAAATATAGCATCAATTAATGACGTCATTAGCACTGGCCTGTATACTGGGTTATATTTCGGAACACAGCCTATAGCTATTACACTGGCCAGTCAATTCATCAGTGGCGTAACTAATGTTCCCCAGTCACAAACAGCATGGTAATCAGCACATATTTTAACAATAACATTGTCTCTATCATTTTCATCAAGGGACTTGAGAGCGCCCCTGCAACCCCCGCGTTGTTACGTCACTTGTTGGGAGGTGAACCCACTAAAAAAAACTTAGTCTGTATGCGGGCCTCCATTTCCTGCTGTTAGTCGTCCTGTTCAACGCTGGCTGTTCCCCACACTGGCGCTTCGTATAGCAGAACTGAACTAACCACCCTTGCCATCAGGAAGCTCGGTCTAGGGCTCCCATGTTGGGCATTCTTGGAAGTGCTGTACAAATAGCGGACGCTTTACCCTCTATGCCGTCCAAGGGTGCTTTTAAATTTAGCCTCTGGTCGATCACCACTCCCAAGTGCCTTAGGGCGGGCTGATCCTCGATTTCTGCTGTTTGCAACTTCAAGCGTCAAGACAGTGCGCTTTCATGCCATGGCTTTATTTCCCGGATCGCTTCGTTCGCGCACAATTGGATTTAATCGAGCCGGCGTCTTATGGCCACTGCCGTAATGTCAGTATACATTGTTATCCACAGGACAGGGCCCAGGGCATATCCCTGTGGAATTTCACATGTTGTTCTGTACACCGTCGGCCCATCTTTCAGTTCACAATGAAGTGACTTACCTACTTTCCTTTCTAGGTAAAATACCGCGAGGGATCCGCGGCACTTGTTTCGTTGAAAAATAAAAAAATCTACCTAAAATAATTTGTTTTCCTATAGTTTTCTAAGGACTTTTTGAACGAACCCCCGTAAATTAAGATTTCTAGTGTCACCTAGTACCTGGACCTCCCTTGATGTTGCATTTCACTACAGTCACACCTTCCCTAGCCTTCGTCGTTAAAATCGCTGTTCAAATATTTCAATAATGTGTAATAATAATTTTAATTATAATTTTACGATTGTCTCGCTTTTTCTCAAGTGTCGGCAAGCGTGCACATTCCAAACATTAACCACTGGCGCTCTGGTCAACAAAAGAGTCTGCAGCATCTCTTCTTTAGTGCTTTTTTATCAGTTTTTTTGTATATTGCATTGACATCCGTTTGAGCTGTTGCGTAAAGATTAAGTTTCGCATTAAATCACGTACTCAGTATTCTCTGTAAAACACTTTATATCTTATTTTTTAGTCAATAATTAACAATATTCCAGGCACCTTTTTCCATATGCAACTGTTAACGTTAAGTATTTAAAATGTTCAACAAGTTCTTTGTCAATCCTTCATTACTGCTCTATGTAATTCTTCTAATAAGTTCTTCCGTGGTGACATCAATGAAACGTCTATCCAGTTCATCTTCTGTGCCATGTACATTTAAAATGATTTATCCAGAAACAAATAGTCTTCATCTACGTTAATGCAGTCCACAAAGAAATCTTCATTCGCCGGTTTTTATTGGCGTTGCGTTCGTCAAATAAAAACGCTTTACGACAGCACGAAACTCTTCTTTTTGTTTTTCATTGTTACGGCAAATGCGATGAAAGTGATTCGGTTTGGATGGATGTCAAACGTTAACGTACGCGTCGCATCATACTTAAATAGGAAAATTGTTTTAACGATTAATAATTACCAACAGTGACGTCACTTTATGGATTGTTGCGTCATGTGGAAGGAATTTTGCTAAATTATATTTATGTTTCAAAAAAAGTATCGAATTTTGGTGGTCTGTCAGATTGTGAGACAAAACTAATGTTTTCTGATTAAGTAGTTTTACTAGTGTAAGCAATTGATTAGTAAGTAATAAAATATGCAATAACGTGTTATTTAATTGGCCTATTTTCTCGAAAACAGTTTCATAGCTATAACTTCGAAATTTCGAAATTCTGACACGTGTTTGATGTGCTACCTTCCCAAAATCTCTTAAACTACTTTCTTCTTTGAAAGGCTTTGGTTTTTATTAGGCACTTTATTTTTATTATGTTTCTTTATTGTTTTACATATTTTATAATTAAAATAAATTTGAACAAAATAACTAGTTAAATTTGAATAAAATTGAGATGTCAATAACTTCAAAAATGCATTGGCCGAAAGACGGATTGGAATAATAAATTATATAATATCGAGTAGAGGCCGAATGTAGGTTTTGTATATTTCAGCCAGAGCCGATGCCTGCAGGAATCAAGAATGCGTTTAATGTCTCCGTTAATTGAGATAGCCATAAGTCCGCGACCGTAAAGTCACGATCTGACACATGCTCTTCTCGCATTAATCAAAAGCGTAAGGGTAACACAGATTGCCGTCTCCAGCGAAACTGGGTTGGAAGAGACCGAGAGTAGAAGAGGAGTCTTCCAACTCGACGGGTTCTTTGAGAGTTCCAGTCAAGGGCCAGTTTGGTTAGATTCTCGACTTCGTGTCGCAAGGTGTGACCAACCCAATTCCATTTTCTCGCCTGATTTCGTCGTCTACCCTTTTTTGGTCGGCACGACGTCATAGTTCTTCAGTTCTTCATTTTCAATACCAAAAGCTTAGAATTTAGCTAACAGAGCTGAGTGCCATACTCTATCAAAAGCCTTGGAGATATCTAGAGCAACCAGACCAGACTCGCCAGATCAATGTAAACTTTGATTGAGGTGTTCTGTAAAGCACACTAATAGATCGCGTGCGCAACTTTTTGTCTAAAGTCGTACTGTTAGAATTAGATTGATATCCACAAGTTTTGAACATGTTCAAGTTTTCAAGAGCCTGAATAAACTTCGGAGAATTATGATAGGGCAAAAGATTCGCGCAGAGGTTTAGCCAAAGGTGAGGGGCATTTTCTTAGGACGATAAGGGGTATAGCTCGGCCCAAGTAGAAATTTGTTGGCATCAAGCTCTTCGAAACACCGAGATATTATGTACCTCGCGAGAACTGACAAAGACTTACTGAGTGATTGCAACACATTGTGGCGGGAAATGGTGAGAAGCTTCCTGAGTCGAGCAGCGGAGGATGCGTTGCTCGATCGCCTGTAGGGTCCATGCCCAAAACAGGAGACATCGCTGAGGACGGTGTATAAGATTCCTACTCAGAGAGTGTTTCAGATTCCTACTGATCAAACTCACCGAACGTTGTTTCCATGACCAGACCGGCACAGACCGTAAAGGCATTACTTTGATCTGGAGCCATCACCGTGGCCCATAAAAAGGTCCTCAAAGGGGATCTAGCTACTTTCTCTCCTACTATTTCCGACGGTGAAGAGTCCAACTTGAAGCGATGACGGTATGCCCTATTGCCTCCATGTCCAATAGTGATTAAATTAAACTCGTCCCACTAAGCGCCAGAGTCCGTCGCAATGGGTTCGGTTCCTCCATGCATATTCCGGATCGTGCAATCTGCCCTGGGGCCCCCTATATTAGGCAGCCTCCTCGCAAGTGCTGCGCTGATGACAGAAGCCTTTTCGCCGCGCCCGTCAGGTGTACCCCGAAGTTGAGCCTACGATCAATCATCACTCCTAAATATCTCAGTGCGTACTTGGAGCGGATGATCTGGTCACCTACTTTCACCGCTATGGTGTCCACTTTTTACGCTTACTGATTAGCAGGTGTCAGGAATGTTTCCAGTCGTGATTAGGTAAATTATGCAGGATGACTAAATAAAGTTGGCAGGTGGACAGCAGGTTAGCAGGACCAGATGATATTCACAGGAAAAACGAAAATTCCCATCTTCAACTTCCGCAGGTCGAAGGGGCACACCCTCACTATGTCCTCCACGATGAAATTTCTAGGTCTAATACTGGACCCAAAACTCAACTGGAAGTCGAACCTCCAGGAAAGGGTAAAGAAGGCCTAGTCTTCCAGTCTTCTTCCTCACTTCTTCAGACAATGAACTTTGAACTTACACAAGTATGTAACAGTGCAATTTTCATAGACAGCTAATCCTCTATAAAAGCTCTGAATTCAGTAATGATGCCCTCCAAGAAAGCGGAGCAATAGAGAGCTGAGCTAGATAAACTTGGTAGAAAGCAAAAAGTGACTCTTGTCTGGGTCTCTTTGGGTACATACAGTAGGGGCCAATACTAAAGCAATCCCTTCAATATTTCATATATTTTCCCGATATTAGTGGCTTTTTAGCGGCTCTTCGACTTAATAATCCAGCTTCTACGGGTCTTCGTCGGATTGTTCTTTGGCATATTCCAAAGCCGAAATCTTTAGGAAGTTGTGCTGAGGATATATATATCAGGATTTAACAATGGTCCCTTTTAGCAAAGATTCTTCCCTATTATGTTTTTTTCGATCTTCCGCCAGAATGAAAAGGTGAAACCCGGTCCGTTGCCTCGTACTTTTTTATCATTCACGATATTACTGACTGTTAATCATTTACAGCCTAAAGTTTAGGCAGTCGCTATGGCAAATTTTCCATTGAACTGAGGGGGGTGCTTTAGCTTTGTCCACTGGTACAATAATTTCCATTTCATTGTAACTATAGTTTGAATTGTAAGACTGGAGTATTTATGTTATAATTTTTGAATTTTTTTTATATTTTAGATATATAAATAAACCTATAGTTATATGTAAAATTCGATGTATTTATGTATGTATGTTCCCTAATAACTCCTAAACCATTCAACCGATCACCACAAAAATTTAACCACATATTACCTACATCAATGGGGTGGTTTTGGCATCGGTGCCTGCTCTCAAAAATCACTCCTAGGGGCGCTGTCTTAAAGAGCTTTGTTAAAAATTCGATAAAAAGCATAATAATATACGTTCCACGAGGGTGAAAATGTATACATAGAGGTTTCTGGGTACGAGAAAGCGATTGGTGATGTCCATTACTTACGCAAAGATGGCGGTTCCAATATGGCGGCCGAATTTTGCAATTGTGTTCCCCGACCCCCGGCATGGGTATCAAATGAAAGGGTATGACAAATAGAATACTATTAGCTGTGTGGCGTCATTCCAAGTTTAAAATAGCCGCTTACACAAAATGGCGGATTACCTTTTTCTTTGCAAGCTATCCGGTATGGGTATCAAATGAAAAGGTATGACAAGTAGAATAGTGTTAGCTGTGCGGCGTCATTCCAAATGCAAAATGGCGGCCAACACAAAATTACAGCTTACATTTTTCTTTACAACGCCCTCGGTATGGGTATCAAATGAAAGTGTATGACGAGTATAGTAGAGTAAGCTGTGTGACGTCATTTTAAATCTAATATGGGATTCACCACAAAATGGCAGAAGACATATAATAGTTTAAAATGTAGAAAATAAAATATAGTTTAAAAAAAATAAAATATACACTTTTAAATTAAAATGAACTAAAAAATAAAAAAAATTTGAATATAAAGTTTTTATTGCTCCAGCCAGTATATGGGAACCACTGACATATAGATATGGACTGCTAAATAAGCAAAATCCCATACAAAAAAGTGGCACCAAAAACTATCGTTGTCTCGTTCCCCCTTCAAAATCCTATGAACTTTAATCGGTTTTAAAATAAAAAACAGTTCAGTGCATGTCAGCGATATAAACATAATTAGAAAAAACTAGACAGCTATAGAGTTTTTTCTTCTTTCTCTATTTCCTTTATTTTTAAAAGTTCGTTAAACAGAGGGAAAAAACCCTCATATTTAAAAAAAATACATTTATTTAACGAAAAAACTGCTACTAAATAAAAAATAATGATGGAAAATTATTTCTATCAATTATAACATACATCTTATTACTTATTTTCCTCTAAATTCGAAAAAAAATTGTTGTTTACATAGAAAAGGTCTTCTTATTCTGGAGAAAAATGGTGCCATTGAAAGTTGTCAATTAGCAGTCCATATCTATATGTCAGTGATGGGAACATACTTTTCGAAATGTAAAACAGCGGCAGAACATTAAATATAGTTTATCCTGATGCTCTTTAAAAAAACACCCTAACATCTGTTGCATGTCTGATTAAATGCTGGACATTTTTTTGCTCCTTCTGTTCGTCTCAAGCCGAAATGACAAAAACAGAGAGAAAATGTGTGTGTAATGTATTATTTTAGAGCACCAAATTGTGCATTTTTGAGCCAAATTTGCAAAATTGATTATTTTTTTTGGGAATAATTTTTCTATGCCGGGGATTAGACGCCCTGTGCAGAACTTCGCTCATCGCAGCGAAATTCAGCACAGAGCGGCTAATTCCCCGGCATAGCAAAATCAAATCTGTTCGATAAATGCCAAGTCAGGGGATGGTTTTTATTGGCTCGATCAAAATATCAGATCCTTAATTGTTTCACATTTTGTTATTTGGAATCAATAATACCAAAAAATTGCCTTTTTCAAACTCTCCTACTGTATATTAAAATTCATATCACGTGATTACTACTATTGGCTTATGGGTGCAGCATATGCGCACCGGGTCCCAGCTAGTATTTAGATATAAATTTTATATAATATTGGATAGTTGTGTTTATTGTTTTTATCAGAATAATGAAAAATATATGAAATATTGAGGGGGGGGTGCTTTAGTATTGGCCAATACTGTAGATGGAAACGAGAAACCCGTCTACGTAGCCAAACAGGGAGTCTCTTTACGGGGCTCGAAGACCGGGATGGTCGGCAGCCCAATAGCCGGGATCAAAAACGTAGTTTTTGACTACCCCCTGCTGCAAGCCACCCAAAAGTGGAAAGCACTGGAGCCTTGCACTGTCTCTATGACGACTTGGCACACTTACAATAAGGGAAGAACAATGAGCCTCCTAGACAGGCCGCGACGAGATATTGCCATAATCACGGAAATTATCACAGGACATTGGCCCATAGGAGACCACGCTACGAAGCTGAAAATCATGTACGTCAGCGTCGTCCTGTGCCATTAGCTAGCCAGGAAGCACACACTAGGCTCCCAAGGAACATTGATACGTCGTGAAAGACTTAAAGGGGATCTCCAGAGTTAAAATCAAATCATTCATCCTAAATTCTATAGGATGGCTTTAGACATCCGTCACAGCCGACCAAACAAACACTGAACTTAGGTACACGAGTTGTGGTAACAAATCGGCGCACCAAAGCGCTAAATGGGCCTCCGGACGCACTGGAGGCATCCCTACACCTAACCTAATGTAACAAGTATTCAAACACAAGTTTCACCTCCTGAAAAACGCCAGACTACACTTAACCTACTATATCCTCTAGCTATCATTCGAACTAAGCATACGATTATTGGGCGACTAATTCTGTTGCGGCCTGCCTTAAAGTGTGAACGAGCCTATATTTTCACATTAAAATAAACCAGCACTCACAAATATTTTTGATAGAAGAAATTAACTTACTGATCTGCATCTTTCTTAATTTTAAAAACTTCACTTAATAATAATGACTGTTTCGAAGGATACCGCAAATCGAACCCCTCTTTTTGCGGCCCTTTTTCGTTCCTCCTTTCGTTGCCGAATTGTCGTCCAATTTAAGTACTAACCGCGCCCAATGCTACTTGCCTTCAATGATCGAACAAGAACCGGTCTATTCAGTAAGACACCAAAATATATTCCACTTGGCACCAAAAAATATTCCACTTAAATGTGATAAAGAAATTCTTCTTTGATATCTTGTTGCAGAATAAAGAGAGAGCATTCGTCATACCATTCGGTATCCTTAACTAATTTCCAGGTTTTGTCCCTGCATACCCAGCCATACGACATCGAAAGTATTGTTGAAAATTATGACACACTCTTACCTTTTCTACCTGCTGCTAAAAATCCAGTATGTAGTTAAAATCGATGGTATTTGAAGGAAATCAGAATGTCGCTAATTAGAAATTCTTGTTGCTAATCGTCTTAAAATGCGCCATCAGTTATGGAGCAAATTAACTTAGAGCTGAAAACGAATAAGAATAATGTCTGCCAATATCGATTTAATTATTTTCCCGAAGCCTTTAAGAGGATTTTCATCAAGTACTTAATAGAGATTGCCCATGCTTGATTTGTGGTTAAAGGAACTCGATGGCTCCTTGATGTCTGATTACTCATAAACTCCTTAAAGTCTTGATTGCCGTAAAAGAGAGTTAAAACTTCGCGAGCACGTTTACTAATGAGGGCAAGTTAAATAAGTGAAAATAATGGTGTTGAGCCTAGCAACCCTTCTCCAATTTTCTCCAAAAGCAATAATTTTACATTAAAACAATGAAAGCCTGAGATCGAGTTCACTGATGCGAAACCCAAAGTCAACCATCTTCTTATTCAACCATTAATCCTAGCTTAAGTGTATAATCCTCGTATCAAGGTTGCCTTAATGGTGTAGCTGCCCAAAAACAGACACTATATCCCGGCAATTAATATTCCTAAATTAAAAACGAGCCTTAAATGCTTTTCAATGTTTAATTAAAAAAATTGCAACAGGGGCATACAAGTCCCTTGAGTGGCCCAGTGTCATGCACATTTACAATTTACAGAGCGAGGTGTGTTGAGAGTACAGAGAAGCCCTTTATATATTGCTGATGGATGGCGAGTACTTAACTCCCGGCTAATACAAGGCGAGTTGCCCGGCTTTTCCCCCAAACAAGACCAAAACAACAAAATCTCAGCTCATGCGCCACACAAAAATTTTGATTTATGGAGCTTCTGAAGATCTGCTGGTGGAGGAGATTCGACTGTGTCGACTCAATTCAAAGCTGGGCTGGAGCCCCATTTTTGACAGCTTTGAAGGGCAGGGCAAAAAAATTATATCCACAGGGAGAAACCCCCCGAAGCGTAAAAAGTCAAATCGATTTGCTTTCTCGTTCCGTTTTCTTGTCAGTCAAGTGGCCACAACGTGAAGTTTGAAGAAATTTTTCTTAATCCTTGCATCGTGTCTCAGAAAATATCTGAATTTTTTTTATTGCCCTTAAAAAACTGTAAACAAGAAGTCTGCATCCTCGATACATTCGCACACAGCACAATACGTACACGCACTAACCCACATTCATTTTTATTAAAAAGGGAAAAGTTTGCACACAAACACATCCTTACCATTTAAATCTTTTGTCAACTGGGATCGCGTCGACATTTTGATTGCAAGAATCTTTTCCCCAATTTTCTGTAATCCTCTGAGAGACAAGTGCACTATTGCTTATGAATTTCTATTTATAGATTCATTCACTTCACAGCATTAACGGGCATTTTTAATTATTTTCACTTCATTGAACACAAAAATGGCAAAAAATATAACTTTTCCACACAAGATGAGAAGAAAAATCGGAAGAACCTCAACACGCACACACTCGCACGCATTCATTCATATATGTATACGGATAGTAGCACAACTGTCAGACACTCCGCACCTAGCATGTTATCGCGAATCAAGTTTGAAATCTACTGAGCGAAAAATTCTTGTGATGAAAAAGATGAGAAGGAAAAGTTTCTTTTGGTGCGCTCGTCAAACTGGTGAAATTTCTTATCAGATATACGGAAGTTTGAGGGCCTTTGGGTATTTTTATGTGTGGTCATGCGTACTGCAATCTCTTTTGTAGCAAAAACTGTGCACAATCGCTTTGGATCTTTTTTACAATTTTGTAAAATCTTAAATTTTTTACTATAGAATTTTATTGCAATTCTAGTAAATAAAATTGATAATGTCATTGAGTGAATTTAAATAAATTTATTTATTAAGGGCATATTTTCCATTTTTTGGCATTTCGCTAAATTTTGAAATTAAAATACGGGGAAAATAAAAATAAATTTCTTTTTTTTGACTTCAAACGTAACTGCCAATCTTCACAAAATCACGATCATTACCTGGGAATAGTAGTTTTAAGTTTTTATTTTAAAAGTTATTGGGCCATGGCAATTAATATATAATTATAATAATTTTTTGTTAGAATCTTGAGAACTCGCTATCCCTCGATTGCGATATCGTAAGAAACTTGTAAAACGAATCAGTCGGGGACATATGTAGATCTCCAAGGAGATCGCTTCAAAAATAGGTTTTTTGATTTTTGGATTATTCGACGGCTCACATAAATTTCTGGCCTGTTGTGTGCCATTTCCACCAATATTTTTCTTGTCCTTGCACTTAGTGAAACCAGTGCCGGGTTAAGCCAGCGCGGGGCCTGTAGGAGCTGTATGATCTGTTCCAGAAAAACTATAGTGAAAATACTCATAAAGAGAAAATTTGGTCAAATATTGGCAACGAATTAAATACAACAGGTAAGTGTTAACTTCTTGTTTTCTCCTAGTAAATATACTTTGTACCCATTTTTTCTTTTTTGTTGCTAAATTTACATTTTCCTCTTCCTCACCTTAACCAAAATTAATGCGAACATTGCTAACTTTTATTATTAAATTTTGGCAATCCAAATAACAATTTAAATTAGCAATACGGAATAAGACAAAACTCTATCTAATTTTTTTAGACTAAACGGCAAAATTCACGTAACGTTGACGTTTAAGTGCGAATCGGCAGCAAAATTGGCGTGCCGTTGCCGTTCCGTGACGTTCCGTATAGTGCGTATCGGCCTGAAGACGTTCTTGGCTCATCGTGTTCCTTAAGTCATTTTTAACACGTTTTTATGTTGAGAAAGAACGTTCACCACTGCAGTTGGTGATCATGAGAGACAAATAAATGCGCAAGGCAATTTCTACGTTTGGGAAACAAGATTCTAAAGAATTTTTTAACAAAAGCTTGTAAATTTGCTGTTCCAGAGGCTCGTGCTTCTTGATCTTAGCTGTCGGAATATTCCAAAAACGCCAGCAATTTTATGATATGCTTTCATACGTTTAGCTAAAGCAGGCATGTTATCAATAATGACAATAAACACCTGATTTTCATAATGTTGTCCAGGTGTTTGATTTTAAACAAAGTCGTCGAGTGTAGTTGAGCCGCTGTTATGGTCGTATTTTTTATTTCTCTTGATTCGTCTTGAAGTCTCTTGCTGATATTCCTCACAGCCAGTCAGATCTTTGGCTTTTGCCTCAATATCTGAAAATGTGGATCGCATTGCTTGAACGTACCCATGTAATGATTTATAAGGGGGTATCCAGTGTTAAGGTCTTGATCAGCGAAGCATAAGTCGATTGCAAACCTTCTAGGATTCCGTTCCACGTAATTGTCATTATTCCCGTTTCCAACTTCCTCATCTTTGAAACTAGTCCGTAAGCTTGATTACGGCACTCTGCCTTTTGATCGCCGTTATTGGAAATGTCTTCCAAAATTTTCTTGATAGTAGTAAAACCACATAAAAGTGCCTTCGTAGCATCAGCTCAGGCTGACCACCTAGTGTCCGACAACATTTTCTTGAAGTGCATTCGTAAGACGACCCCATCGATATGTAAAAGCGGAAAAAAATGTATAGTTTTGAATGAAATCATAGAAAATTGATGCTTCTGTACAGCAGTCTGCAGCGCATTTAGTATTGTACCTACATTGATTTGAAAAAATATTTTCACGCTTCTATCTAAATCGGGGTTTCGAACCCTGTACATTTTTGGTGCGGGTACGGGTTCGGGTTCAATACATTGAAATTTAGTGGGTTCAGGTTCGGCTTTGAGTTCAAGACTGAGTTGAGTTGTTGGAACAGCTAATATGACGCAGCTCCAAACAATAGAGGTGCATCAATTTTTTTTGTTCCCAGAATTCTAAAATTTGTTTTTCCTGACCGGTTCTACACATTCAATGTTCTGTTCAAATTGCGATGTTCAATACTTTTTTTAGCTAGAAATTTGGTCTTGAATTGAACAGTTGGTGTAGACACTAGAGTTAAAGTGAAGTTGTGTCTACACTAACATCAAATTTATATAAAATGTGGTTGATGTGAATTTTATGCATTTATGTCAAATTTATATCAAATGTGGTTGATGTGAAGAAGAAGATATTGTTTGGCTGTCACAGTTATGCGTTTATACATAACCTTCTATATTTACAAGCCATGAACAAGAATCTCAATTGAGAGAATCGGACCACCAAATTCTCCCAAATTCTCCAAATTACACTAACAACATAACGTGATTTCACCGAGTTGTGGTCCGATTGAGCGGAAATTCGCTCTCAATATTTTCCTTGTTCATGGCTTGTAATATAGAAGGTTGTGGTTTATACCTATACTCCTACACATATACAAACACACATAAAAAAGTTGAAGGCAAGATCAAAAGTTGAATAGAAATTTCTGTTCAACTTTTTCTTGCTTTCCATTCTATGTTCAAGAAAATGACTTCCAATTTTGCATACGATCGAAAGAGAAGGAAGTGTTGAACATCGCAAACTTGAACAGAAAATTGAACGTGTAGAACCGGTCATAAGAAATTCTGCGAAATATTAAACTTGAATTTCTAAGCGGCGCCGCACACTTAACCAGAGCGGGTTCAGGGTTCGGGTTCGAGACCCTGATCTAAATTGATAATTTTTTACGATCAGAAAGCGTTGGCGTTTCCAAAACTATGGAGACTATAATCAACAAAAAGCTTGCCATATGTAGAATCCAAAAAATCCAATCCTAAATGACTAACAATACCGCTTTAGGCAATTAAATGTCGACCAGCGACCTTTTATAAAAGAAGGCCTCAACCAAAATATACATCGTAAAACCGGTTTGGTTGCTCCACATATCACCAAACTTTTGATAAAGTAAGGTACTCTGATCTCTTAGCAAGCTATTGGTAAAGACTCAGTTCTACAGAACTGGATTGTGATTTTCCTTCCCAGTCGTTCAATCAAGGTAGTATTGGACGGCGTTTTTTTTTTTTTTTTTTTGTTTTAAGCATATTTATTTAAACATTATAATGATCTTATAGGCTATGCTTAAACCTACTTGCCCTATCTAACTTAACTAACTTACTGGTCCTCCACGGACGCTCTAAGCTAAACCCTAAAGCTAAATTAATTAATCATTTTTGCCTTTCGGCCTCTTTGTATTGGACGGCGTCAAATATAAACCCTTCATCTCTATCGGTATCACCCAGGATCAATTTTGTTCCCTGCTTTTTTTCTGAACGTTATGAATGGCCTACACTCAATCCCTTCCCAGGATTCACTGTTAACGGTACTCTGCGTTAGGCCGCTTGTTAACGACCGGTTTTTTACAAAGGATCGTCGTCCGTCGCTCGGGTGGCTGTAAACGCGACGTCTAGGCACCCGTCGAGCCTCCGCGCAACGCTCGCCGGACCATTGCAGTAAACCACGTCAATTTATACGAGTGTGTTCACGAAGACGGACGATCTCATTTGATATTTAACGGTGACATTCCTGGTGAAGTGACAACCAGAATAAGGGCCATTGATGCAGTAACGCCGAGTGTATGTGAACGTCCAAGCACCTCGAAGCTGGCTGGGTGTCGAGTCTGTGAGAAGTCATGAGAAATATGCTAGAAACCTGACCTTCACATCAAACATCTAGTTTCTTGCAGTGAGCTCACACTGAGGAAATCCGGGGCCTAGACCTCAAAACCCTACGGACATAGCAATATTTTGACTCTGCTACCGGAGGATATGGTTGCTACAACCACAGACCACCTTCCCCCTACATTGACCTTTAGGAAGGATTTCTCCGTCGAACTACCCTCAAGAAGAGAGTGGAGAAGCGGTAAGGTCCTGCGAAAGTTCGATGTATGAATATTCACCGACGGCTCCAAGACGTCAGAGGGCGTCGGAGCAGGGGTTTATCTAGAGACCACTAACAGTTCCCTGTGCTGGCACCTACCGGTGTACGCTAGTGTCTTTCAAGCTGAAGTGCTGGCGATCCTGAAGGCCTGCCAGACAATGAACTCAGAACTTACACGAGGATGTAGTATTGCAATTTTAATAGACAGCCGAGCCTCTATAAAAGCTTTGATTCAGTAAGAATTCGCTCCAAGCTAGTGGAGCGATGCAGAGCTGAGCTAGATAGGCTAGGTAGAAAGCACAATGTGACTCTCGTCTGTGTTCCCGAGAAAGCCGACTACCTAGCCAAGCAGGGAATCTCTCTCCGGGGCTCGGAGGCCGAGATGGCGGGCAGCCCAATAGGGGAAGTCAAAAGCGCTATTTTTGCCAACCACCTGCTGCTAGTCAGCCAAAAGCGGAGAGCACTGGAGACCTCCACTATCTCTAGGGCGACTTTACCGACTTATAACAAAGAAAAAACAATGGGCCTCTTAAACAGATCCCGAAGAGATATTGCCAGAATCACGGGACATTGGACCATAGGAAACCACGCTGCCAAGTTGGGCCTCCCGTTCAATGTCTGTTGTCGTAGCTGCGGGGAGACGAACGAGGGAGAAAAACTTGTTCACTTCCTGTGTAAGTGCCCGGCTTTAGCTAAAGCCACGCAGCGCACACTACGCAGTTACGTTTTGGAAGACTTAAAAGAGATTTCCAGACTGGGCATCAGATCACTGTTAAGCTTCCTAAACTCCACAGGATGGCTTTAAGCATCCGTCACACCCGACCAAACAACCATACAACATAAGGTACACGAGTTGTGGCAACAAAACGGCGCGCCAAGCGCTAATTGGGCCTCCGGTCGCACTGGAGGCAGCCCTTCACCTACCTACCTATGCTAGAAACCTGCTCTTTATACTCTTGTGACCTGCTATTTATTCAGTCATACTGTTTGTGTATTGTCAAAACTGAGACGGCGATAAAATACCAAATTGTTCCAAGTTGAGGCTCACGCCACACTTGTGATTGCGTTGTAACTGCTTTTAAAATACGGGTATAAAGCTAGAAAGTGGCTTCACTAAAGATCCCGAAATTTTAATTTATTTGATATTTAATATACTTATTTAGTAATATTCGTTTTGTTGCGGATTAAATAAAAAGACTAGTATTAACTGTTTTTAAAGAATATATTTCATTATTATTTTATTTGAAAACGACATCACATGAAAATCCCAATAATATCCACAATACCTATCAGCACTTTTCTTTTGTATGGCAATTACAAAACCGTAAGTTATCAAAACGTCAGGATGGCGAATATTTGTGGGTTTAATAAAATAATAAATTTAACGAAGCTATCAATAATTTCCAGTAAGTTAAATTACTAATTCCAAAATTGTAAATTTCTTCTTCATAAAATGTAGTTTTCGTGATAAGTCAAGTATTTAAAACGGCGGAAAAGATCTTTTTTCCTATTGCATTTCGTATTTCACCCCCATCGAACTGACAAAAA
Source organism: Thereva nobilitata (assembly GCA_963855945.1). Lineage (NCBI taxonomy): Eukaryota > Metazoa > Arthropoda > Insecta > Diptera > Therevidae > Thereva > Thereva nobilitata. Next base: position 77,113,680 of record OY979694.1, read on the forward strand.
TTTGACATTTGTTTTGCATCGCAAATGCATTGCTGTTTAGCTGTCAGATTTTTTGGGTCTTGGGGGGTTTAATTGGTTTAATTTTTTTTATTTCCAATTGTTCTCTCACAAGTGAAATTGTTAATTTTAATTAAACAAATTTGTGAAAAATGTCTGCAACAGATGTTAATCCAAGTGAAAATTTAATACAGTTAATAGACAGATTAATTCTGGAAAAATGTTACGATGGAATTCCAATTTTGCTGCAAGACAATCGGAATATAACGCACCTGAAGGATGTGTGCTCAGATGCCGTGCAAATTTGCGTTAAGCATTTAACCGATGAAAATTATAAAAATGATTTAGAATTGTATATTTCTTGTGAAAGTTTGCTGAAATCAATTGCTGAACATGCAGGTCAAGAGGAGATTTTGTTTGAATTATTGGAAATTATTGAGACAACACGTTCTGACAACACCTTTACCAGCACCCTGAAGGCTCTGCAAGTTTGTCTTGTTCGGCTTAAGGAGAATAAAGCTAGAGCATTGGAATGGAGCTTGAATTCAATTCAGAGTTATATAGCAGGATTGCATTATCCAGAATTGTTACAGACCGGATATGATGAAAAACAGGAAAAGGTCCTTGAACAGGATGAGGACATTCACAGAATATTAACGAATTACATAACAATTTTCTTATTTTATGAACCAATTCTGAAGGAGCTCGTTGCAATTAAATCTACAGATTCATTTAAGAGTACAATAATAAACAGGAAGAACGTTCTTACATGCTTTGTTCTACAGTTATTGGACAGACCTTTAGCCCTTCTTGATTTGTCTAACAGCGAAAAACCGACAAACATGCATTCCATCCACTGCGCAAAGACGTTAACTAAAGATTTGTCTGCTCTTTTAATAGATCCATTTTTTTTACTATCGTACGTTGAACGTCGTGTTCTATGGAAGCCAAAATTACCAGAGGACGGAGTCTATGAGCTTGCGTCGCGTAATATTTTTTTGATAGAAGAAAAGGCACCACTGGCAGCTCTTGGAGTTTATTATTACTTACTTATTTCTGAAAATTTACTTCCAGACAATGCACCAAAAATGTATCGACAAATGTATATCTTCGAAATGTGCTTGTATCTCACAGTAGAACTATTTAAGTGCGAAGAACCAACATTACAGTACAAGGGTCTTCTGCTAACAACAAAAACAATTCAAAATTTAGGATCTGAACTAATCGATTCAAGCTCTTTAGAACTAGAAGTACACTCAAACTTTTGTAGGGAGCTTACAAATATTGTTATTTATTCAACAATGGAAAAGAATCGTAAAACCGGAATTATATTATTCAAAAAATATATTTATCAATTCGATGATGAAGGCAAATTTTACCTAATTAAAAATCTCCTTCAAATAACAACTCATAATGGCCTTTTTGGATACTTAACAATAATTTATAAAAATATTATTGCAGAAAGACTGAAATGCGATACTGAAAAACTTTCAGAATATTTTTCAGGGCAGGAATTTAAGAATATTGTAATTAATTTTATTTGTAAACTAACAAATGGCGTTGAAACCGATATTATGCAGAATTCTGATCAAATAATATCAGCTTTAAATATATTACGATATTTTATTTTGGCTGATACAAAAAATAAAACTGGAATATTGGATTTTTTACATGAAATTGATTCGACATTTTTAGCACCACTAAGAAAAGCAATAGAATTATCCAGAGCTCATTACCATGCTGAGGAGTATAGAGTTAAAAATAAGGAGGATAATGATGATGATTGGGGTGGAAATTTAGATATTTCAATGCTATCCGGTGATAATGTCCCAGAAATAACGAGAGAACACAAATTGAAAATGCTTTCTAGTGCTATGATTACTTTTGATTTAATTGAAAGTTTGTTAGCAAGAGTCACTGAGTGCATCGATGGAAATAAGCATAATAAATTTTTATAAACTGTCTTTTTTTAAAGCAAAATAATTAACAATAAATATAACATTTTTTACATTAAATTCCGCTTATTTTATTATGAGCCATAAGGTTATTTAATAATTAGTTGAAGGTAGCTGAAAGGTTGAACTATTTCGAAATTATGATTTGGCGGAACAATGTTAGATAGTCTCACATATGAGGCCTTTGTGTATTTTATTTTCCGCACGCTCAATCTAAATGTCCATCCACGACGATGTCATCTGCACAAGTCAGTATTTTTGGTGGGCTTGTGGAGGATTTTTCCTCTTGATGTCATACTCTAATCGCGGATCACTTCCTCCAACGGCAGCTTGAGAAGGATACAGGCCAGACCGTCCCTTGCCGGTGCATATTATAGATGCAATTGTTGTTTATAAATGATCAACCTACATGACCATGTCAGTTTATTAAATGCCAAATTCCCTCAACGCATTTTAGGGCTGGTATCTTGGATATGCTATCATAGACAGACGGCCTTAAAGTCTGAGCGTTGATATTTACTAGTTTTTGATAATGTAAAGGTGCCTGTAAACGAGCAACAGAAAATGCACATTGCCGCCAATATTTCTGAAAAATATAGCCGGTAATATTTTTGAAAATGTGTGGCCGATACTATTGCTGAGCAACTTGTAGTCAAACGTGTTCTCGAAATGTTTTGGCCACAGTGCTGCGCGAGAATTTCACGCGTACGTACGCGTACGGGAAGAACTACTTGTAAGTGCAGGATACATATTGCTTGCTTATTAAAAAAAAGGGAAAATATGGATTCGACCTTACCTAAATAAAATAGAGGCACTTAATAATACGAGTATAAGCAATGAGTTAATTCTAGATAGCTACTTGTTCAGAAATTTCACCCGAATGACGAAGGGTGTCTTTAATATTTAATCCACAACCATAAGCCTTAACAGCGGTGAAAGGACTCCTTCCTGGGGTATGCAGAGGCCCCTGTGTTCACCACTCTACTGTTATCTAAGCGTTTGTTGAATATCACAGTTTTAAGAATGCGGAGGATCCACTAACTTAAACCATTGTAGATCTCGAATTACGTCAGGGCCATCTAGATGCTGGCATTGTTGAAAGCGCTACATCCAGTACGGTGTCAATCGATTTTCCTTTACAATATGCGTAAAGAATAGAATTTATGAGGTACTGTACTAACATGCGTTCTATAGAGTCTTAAGGATAAAGGATGACGAGCATATAATCATTTGCGATGTCGTGCTGCAATAATTGCCAAATTATAAATCGTAAAAAATGCCACCTATTGCTGGGAGAGGCATGGCCTCAGTCAAGGGGATCTCCTCGAACTTTGTTCGTATTTGGGCGCGACTTGGTTCGCCGGAGCTGTGCGTTCATGCTAACCGAACCCAGACAAGTGCACCCCTACACCGCCCACAACTACGCTATCTTTAGGGCATACTACATACTCCTAGTCCAAAAAAAAATTCGAAAAATATTTAAATAGCCAGAAATGTTTAAATTTTCGCTCTATGTGCGATATCAAAAGAAACCTGCCGGGCTGTACGGATATATTGCCGACAAGATTGAATATATTGATGGAAATAATGCTGAATTTAGTGCAATGTTGTTCAGCCATCATTGCCGAAAAATGTTGCTCGTTTACAGGCACCTTAAAGCTTTTCCTTGCTTACATGCATAACAAACCTGACTCTACCTTGCTGGATCGAGATGATGAGACTAGTCCTTGCATTACCATGTATGCAAGGACTAGTCTCATCATCTCGATCCAGCAAGAAGGTCTACCCACTGATCGTAATGTTCTGCTCAACTTGTACATAAAGTACCACAAATGGTAGCAGAATTTGGTATTCATGGTAATGAAGGTGAAACACAGATCAACCTTGGCGCTAATGAGCTAAATAATTATTTTACATCCGCATCCAATATACACGGAGATCCTCATTGCTTAAGGCCAACTAATAGTAATTCTGGTCTTTTTTGTTTTCGCAATGTGGATCACGCGGAAGTTCATAAAGCTTTTTATTCAATTAAATCCGAATCAGTTGGACTAGACAATCTCCCACCCATTTTCCTAAAGTTGATTTTTCCTCTGATTCTTCCCTATATCACATATATTTTTAATAGTTGCCTCACAAAATCATACTTTCCGCTGCAATGGAAAAAAGCAAAAGTTATCGCACTACCTAAGTGCAAATCTCCGCATAGCCCCGCTGATTATCGTCCTATAAGTATACTCTGTTCTTAGGCAAAGTATTAGAAAAGTTAATGTCGTGGCAAATCAATGAGCACTGTGAAATGTGGTCCCTGTTGTCGCATGTACAGTCCGGTTTCCGCAAAAGCAGTAGCTGTGAAACTGCACTACTGAAAGTGACCACCGATCTGCGAATTGCTCTTGATTCTGATGACATTGCTTTTCTTGTGCTTCTCGACTTTAGTAAGGCATTCGACAGTGTTAGCCATGCGCTCCTAGAAACTAAGCTAATAGACCACATGAGTTTTTCATCCTCTGCGGCCTCTTTAATTCGGAGTTACTTGCACAATCGATCTCAAAAAGTATGGCTACAAAATTCAACTTCAGATTCTTTGCCAATCACGCGCGGACCGGCGCGGTGTTCCGCAGGGTTCCATACTAGGACCGCTGCTTTTCAGTATGTATATAAATGATCTCAGCAGTGTTGTGACAAACTGTAAACTGCACATGTATGCAGATGATGTCCAAATTTACTTAAACAGTCCTATTGGTTTGGTTGAGAAATATGTTTACAACATTAATGCCGATCTCGAGCGTATATATCAATGGTCTCTTTCCAACCAGTTACTGCTTAACGCATCCAAATCATGCTGCATTCCAATGTCAACTAGACACCTCCTTCCTTCCACCTATCATTCTCATGAAGACGTGTTTACCTTATCAATTGCGAGTCAAAAATCTAGGCGTCTATCTGAACTCACAATTAACTTGCTGTGACCAGTAGAGAGTCACGTTTCCCGGATTAAAAATAAGGGAAAAATAAGTTAATTTTTGCCGGGATTCCCAGGAACCCGGGAAAAATGAAACCTATTAGGAATAAGGAGTGAAATGGGAATTAGGAGGAACAATTACTGTTGAAAAATAAATGAAAAACTCATTTAAGAAAAGATACAAGTAAATTTAATTTAAAATATGATTGGTCCGGTCCGGTCCAGATGGATAAATTGTGCCAATATTGTCATGCTTTAAAATTTCAAAAAGAAGCAACTGTAATGTGCTGCTGTTCCAATGGCAATGATGCAAGTGACACTATCCATCATTTCGTTTATTAACCCTATACACAAACCGGTTTTTTAGAAAAGGGGTCACAGGGAAGTATATGTCATGCATCTCCTCCCTTTTGAGCCAGAAAATTTGCCAGACTCACCCATCCATTACACTAACACAATTATAACATCGCACTCGGGGTCTGCGAAAACTATGAGAAATTCCCCTTCTCATTCACGTTTATTGTTACAACTACAAAGGCATCACAATCGTTACACGAAAAAGAGGCAGAAAAATGAATGCTTAGTGTAATACCCGCGTCATACACAAACAGTTTTGATGTGAGTGTCGAGTAATGGATAGTGTAATTTGCACCAATAGCCCCACCTGAGTCACTTGGCGCTTACGTGGATAGGAAATCTTCGTTGCCAAATATTGTTTACAACTTCTTTTTTTTCGCTATGGATGCAGCAAGGCGCACCGGGTTCCGGCAAGCATTATATAGAACAGTGGTCTCCAAAGTGGGGTACGCGTACCCCAAAGGGAAATTCTAGGCGGTACGCCAAATTTCTCTTCAAAGTACTTTATATTCTATACTTTTTTGAGATATTCAATACTGTTGCCAATTTTTATTTTTTAACGCTTAGAAGGAAAGAAAACAATAAATAGTTTTTATATCCATACTAAACTAACAGATATAGCCATTAAGAGAAACAAAAAATTCCAAATAATCGTCAACACCCATTTTTAAAACGAGCAGTTGTCTTTGCTTTATATAAAGGGTTCAGTCACGATGTCGCAGTGGTCCACTGAGCAATTGCTTATCATGCGACGATAAGAATCATCAGGGAAGGAGGGCGTGGCTATGGAAGGAAAAGTGCACACGCACTTTGGCTTTGGGTGGGGAAATCCACACCCAAAATATTTCATGTACACCTAATAACTCAGAACTTTGGAGCGCTCGCTGGTGACGAAGGATCGCACACAAGCCAGCTTTTTCATACGAAAACTAAATATATTATATTAGAGATATTAAGAACTTATAACTGTATAGCCTAAGCTTTTTAAACCCCACGCGATTAGCATTTAAAAAGGGGATTGCCTCAGGGGCATGCAGAAAGAGGGATTTTCCCGTAGGCTCCTCATGAACACCACATAAAAAACTCTGCGAACTAGGAATTCGCACAACTCGACTGTAAGAAAAAACTTTCGCAGAACGTATTTCCAAACTCCTACAACACCCAAGAGTTCAATCGCAGGGTTCATTGTCATCTCGTTGAAGGGTGTCAATTACCACACTTAATAGACTGGTTCTAGTTCGATTACAGAGGTCAAGCAGCATTGTACGTGATTAGTACTCAGTTGGGGGCAGGGGCGTTTCCAGCCAACTGGCCTTGGGGGGGTAGTTTTAAATAAAGAAAAAACTTAAATATTTTTTTGATTCCTAAATATCATTTGCACCCTCCCCAAGCCACATCTAGCTGAAGTTGCCATTCCAACCCCACCCCCAGCAAATAGTCAATAATCATTTCTGCCACTAGTTTTTAACGGTTATTTAGCTCTAATAGAACCTACATACGTAGCGGCAGATTTTTTTTTAATTCTAGCCCGCGCGTTATGGGAAGTTGCTTTAAGGGATATAATAATGTTCTTCTAGCTTCGTTTCATTTATTTAAGATTTAACGTATTCTTTTAAATAGAAATAAGAGTTACTCATTTCACTTGTAAATTTATAATTAATGACTGAAAAACTCTCTCCATTATTTCTTTTAAAATATTGACTACTGCTTTCCGTATACCACACGAGTCCAACAAAATCTGCTGTCATCGTCCATTTCCTTTTGAAATTTGACGAAAAATTGTACAGGCTTTCACACGGGCCAATTTTTCCAACCAACTGTACGTCAGAATGCTTTGGCTTATTGTTGTTGTTTTTAATCTTAATTCTCCCTTCTGCTATTTCTCTCTCTTTTCTCCCAGAAAGAAAAAACAACAACCACACCGCTCTCAAAAAGTCGTATCGAAAATCGTGTGAGAAAGTTGGATGGGAAAACCTTCCCTCCCCATCGTTTTCTCTCACCCTCTTCTCTAAAAATAATGTTTCCGTACGATTTCTGTTGGTTGGCCGTCGTCCCGTGTGAAACAAGCATTTGACGCTGCACTTACATGACTCGAACTGAGTTTCCGAATTCACTGCAAGTTTATTTGCAGTAGGACCGCATAGCTGCTGCAGTTTTTGACGTTTCCGAAGTCACACATTCTCTTTGCGAGCAAAAGGGAATTTCAGAAAAAAACAACAACAATGCAGGAGCTGTCAAAGTGTTCGATCAAAAATTTACTGAAAATATCGTTCAAATTTGTGTGCTCCCCTTCGTCTTCTCTCACCCTCTTCTTCATAAACCACTTTGCAGCGGACTCTTGTCGTGTCGTGTGTACGCTCGTGTGAAATCAGCCATAGCGTGCCATATTAACGGGAGTCTCGGGTATCGGTCTCTTCCACGACTCTCCAGCAGTTTTGGAAAAATTCACCGTCATAGATCGCCGACTAGATTCACCATAACTTAACTTGTTTGTTTGAAATATTGGTATTTTTTAAGAATAAAAATAAATAAGCGAACGAAAATTCTTAGGGGGGTAATTACCCAATTACCCCCCTCTGAAACCGCCCCTGGTTGGGGGACCGCATTGGTTTAAAAATATAAAGCTTTTTCAAATTGTTCGGCCTCTTTTTTCCAATCAGGATCGGGTAGATTTTTCCTCAAGGGAGCCAAATAGGGCATTCCTTATGACGAGGTGAGAAGCAAGACGTAAGAGCGGCTCAAACAGTCACTTTTTGACGGTGCAGGGTTTGTTGGTGGTTCAATCGCGGGTTTTTTTCTATTTATCCCCAATATCTGCAATTTGGCTTGCTGACAAATCCATTTAAATGGAAATCGTTGGCTTTAACATACGCTTCTTTTGCGAACTTGCGATGCTCACTGGACCATTGCCATATCGTGATTAAACAATCCGCATGCATGCCGCGCCGAACTATGTATATCCCTCTTCCTCTCATTCGCCTATCGGTTTTGCAAATATTCGAATTTCAAATCGTAAATCTGCCACGGGACACCCTGCATATACATAATTTGAGGGTACAATTTATGATTATTTTCGTCATAAGGGTACGCGGACAAAAAAGTTTGGAGACCACTGATATAGAAAACAATGATTTTAATATAACAGTTACTTATTTTAAATTCAAATCCTTGAAATAGTTAGTGTTTTCAAGATTTTTCCAAGAAAATTTGCGATTTCAAGCAATAACTTTTTTCCCGGGAAATTTAGTTTTTTTCCCGGGAAACTGGAAATAAATTTTCTTTCAATTTCCCGGGAAATCCCGGGCGGGAATTCCCGGGAAGGACTCTCTAGTGACCAGATCTCTCACTCTCTTTCGAAAATATATGGCAGTTTGCGTCGTCTATGGCTGTACGCTTCCATTCTACCCGTAGGTACTCGCTCCAAGCTAATCAAAACATTAATTTTACCATACTTCACTTATGCTAGCTTGGTCTTTCCATCCCTTGATGCGTCATGTCGCGACAAACTCAATGTAGCCTTCAATGATTGCACAAGGTTTGTTTATAATCTTCGCCGATCTGACCATATAAGTCGATATCGTTATTTCCGTTCTGGGGTGCACGCTTGATGTGTACTTATCGCTCAAGGCAATGACATTCATTTATAAACTTCTACACTCAGACCGTCCATCATAGCTCCATGAGTATTTTCGTTTTGGTCGTATGACTAGAAGAATACTATTGATCCTACCCAGATTCTCCCACTTAGTTGCGCAAAGACCTTTTTTTGTTCACTTTACTCAGTTATGCCGGGTTTTCACTAGTAGAATTAGTGGTAGAGTATACTGGTCGAGTACTAACTATTCTGGGAACTCACCAAATGAAAACTCGGTTACAGTAGAGTAGAGTGGGATAGCACCGTGGTAAAGTTACTCTACCGATTAAAAGTAGGCCAGTTACTCGACCACTAATTCTACTAGTGAAAACCCGGCATTATGGAACAGCTTACCCGCCGATATACAGAGTACGGGGCCATTGAGTGTATTCAGGAAACGTGTCTTCAGCCATTTTATTAATCAATAATATTCCTTCAGCTCATTAGTTTTTTTTTCATTCGTTTTTTTTTAATTTTTTTTGTAGTTAGTTATTCATTCTCTCTGGCCTTCCGCACACTTGTCCATAACATCAAAACCAAAACCGGTTTTATAGGCAAGGGGTCGCAGGGAAGACAACTTTTCTTCCATAATTTTCCATCATTTGTTCACCCAAACATTTTCTGGTTTCACCGTCCATTACACTAACACAAGCATATTTTCGTTCTCAGTAAAGCTGCTTCGCTGTGCTTGCACCCCACACTACTACATAGGCATTACAATCGTTACACGAAAATGATGGAGAAAAGTGAGTTCCGAGTGTATTATTGAACTCATATTAAAACCGGTTTTAAATTATGGACAAGTCTGCGAAGGGCCTCTGGTCTTGTTTTCTTTTTATCTCTTTTTATTTATCTTTCTTTCCACACTTGATCTATTATTTAAAACTTTATATTATTATTATATACGGCGTTTACATCGCCTAGAAAACACGTGTTTTCGTTAAAATTTGGCGTTTTGGGCAAAAACACAATCGAAAACAGGTGTTTTTCATACAAATCGAAAACAACTTGGGAACCTGTTTTCAATAAAAACGACAACGAAAACAAGAAAAGTGTGGACAAGAACCCAGCACTCAAGCTACTGACAGAAACAGGCGCAAAGGCGGTGCGGACATTGGCTTCGCGGTATGTGGCGACTTTTCACTGACATGATGTTGCGGTGTCGGCGGCGCGCTCCGACTTTGAACACAACAACGAAATCAAAGTGACAAGTGGACGTGATAGGAAAAAAATTGAAAAACCTGAATGATTTACATAAAATTTTTCTATCCTACAGGACTTGTCTTTGTTTTAGGTGCTAATTTAATTACCATAATTTGGAAAAATAAAGATTTTCATTAAATATAAAATCCAACAAATTTGCTATCCCACCCAACACCAACACACGACCCCAAACATATGCCCACCACCATCAAAACACGACTCAAAACCAAAGCAAAGTGATTTTGGACCTCATGGACCTTCTGAAAATCTACCTCCCTATTTTTTGAAATGGTGCTCATATTATTTGTAATAAATTATTGTCGCAAGGAAAGCTCCCTATAATTTGGAAGAGATCTTCATCAAATTGGTGTTGTTTACACTGATTTCAACAAGGCCTTTGATCTTGTTATGCTATTAAAATTGGGATTATTAGGTAAAATCACATCTGAACGAAAGAATACATACACAGATTTCAAGGATTTTTATCAAAACAAATTGAAGAAACTTATAGTCATCAAAGTCCACTTTCAATTAATATATTCATCCCACCATATTCATCCCCAACTACAGAATATCTCAAATCTATTTTACAAGAAAAAAAAGAAAAATGATTGCCTTCTTTATATCATAAATCCTCCCTAAGCCTGAACTATAATACACGTAGATTGACGTATGTTTCACGATCTGCCACCGTAAAAATTGAGGTACAATCGACCATAATAATCGCAGAAAACGTTTTTTGTATTTTAGTTTGAATCACTGACATATATGTCAGTGGTTTGAATACAACAAGTATACGATTTCCCAAAAAAAGCGCATTTTCGATCCCGTCCTCGTTTATGCGGTTTTTTTTACCTTTTTTTTGGTACTTTGGACCGGTTCGGTCCCTGCATACAAACGCGGTCCCTTTCTATCTTTTCTTTTGGCATTTCTTCTTCTTATTCGATGGTTGTACAGCCGAATCCTAACCTTGCCCTCCAGAGTCTCTCTGCACCGCAGCTTGTCTCCAGTTTCTTGCATTGAGAAGTTTTGCTACGTCAGCGTTCCTTAACACCGTGGTTTGCCGGGTGCTTTCTCATCTGAGGGTGTATTCTTCAATTTCGAGTGATAAATGACTCGTACAAATTTTGGTTTTTGTATTCCTGAAATTCGTATGCAATAAATCTCATGCAAGTTCATGTCGGGCACAAAACCTCGGCTCGTGTGCTGAAAGTCGAGTCGTGTTTCGTGACAAGTCGTTTGAGTTGAAGAAAGTGACTTTCAGTCGAATTACGACTTTCATCAAAAGGGCCTAAACTTTACTTAGCACTTCCGCTCTAGGCCCAAGTGCTGAGAGTCGTAATTCGACTCAAACGTCGTACGGAGTCGTAAAGCGATAGCCCTCCAGCGACTTTGAGTCGTATGCAAAAAAATAAACATAAACTATCAGTCGTATGCGAGTTTTTCAAGAAAACCCAATATTTGAAGTGTACGACAACAACCATTCGAGATATGTCGTATGCGACATAAACTAATCAAAATTGAAGAACAGGCTCACTGGTAATAGATTCAGGGCTTTTTTGGCATCCTTGAGCCATCCATTCTTTGAACATTACTGATCCTATGCAAAGGCATTTGCTTTCTTCATGCTACCATATTTGCTCTAATATTTCTTGAATCGCTGGGTGTAGGGTAGGCCTTTCAAGAGTGCTGTCTACGCCACGGGGGGCGAATGGCTAACAAAGACCTCGGAAGGTGGTGGCACCCGATTTGTCACTTCTGCCAAAACCCGAGAAGAGTCACTGCAGACGAACATCTAGCAGCTCTGTTAGCAAGTCCTAATCCCACCTCCCCGTGGTGCCCCCTGGGGTACTTCTTCGGAAGGAGCTAACGGGAGACGGTCGAATGGCGAGTTCTCTGCGCCACAAAACAGAGTTTTAAGTCGGTTGGGCTGAGGGTTAGCAACCCGCTCCCATAAAACACACAATTGCTACGAATCGGCAAACATTGCCTCGGAACCGGACGGACAACACGACGACGACCTTTGCTTTTCGAAACAGGACACGAATCGGATCATGGAATGTGAGAACTCTGCTTGCTGATGGACGGCTGGATGAAGTCCTCAACGAGATGAACCGCTATAAAATCAAGGTCATGGGACTCAGCGAGACCAGATGGCCCGATGCGGGGGAACATATCTGCCCAAACGGTGAGTCCTTCTTATATTCTGGGAGAAACGAAAATGAAAACCGTAGGAATGGCGTTGGGGTAATACTCACCAAGGAAGCCAGGTCCAGCCTCATTAGCTGGTCACCAGTTTCTGAGAGGATTATTACCGTGCGCCTACGTACCAGGCTAAGAAGTACTACGATAGTCCAATGCTACGCTCCGACTGAAGACGCAGAAGATGACATCAAAGACGAGTTCTACATGCGACTGAATGAGGTTTTTCGCTCTATTCCAAGGGGAGACATCATTGTTTTGATGGGTGACTTAAACGCACAGATCGGCCCCAACAACACCGGCCTTGAAAACACAATTGGAAATCAAGGCCTAAGCCAGGATACCAATCACAATGGTGAACTTTTCGTTGACTTTTGTAGTTCCCATCAACTCATGGTAGGTGGAACTTACTTTTGTCACAAGAAGATACACAAAGAGACCTGGGTATCGCCCGATGGTAGAACGAGAAATCAGATAGATCACGTGGCCGTCAGTCGCAGATGGCGAACTATTCTGGAGGATGTCAGGAGCTTTAGGGGAGCAGACACTGGAAGTGACCACCATTTGGTAGTAGCAACGATCCGCCTAAAAATCGCTGCAATCAGAAACGTCCAACGCGATGCCATAAACCGTAGACGGTTTAACGTAGACCTTCTGCGTGAGAGCACCAAAAAGAGAGAATTTGCTGGCAAACTGCAAGAAATATTAAACCAGCAAACCGTTTCTGACGACGCAAATATTGAAGAGCTGTGGAGCACAACAAAGGGCGCTATAATAACAGCAGCGGAAACAAGCATTGGTTATGTCCAAAGAAACCAGCAACACTGGATCTCGGACACAACCTGGCAAAAAATTGAACGCAGAAGGGCCCTCAAAAATAACGTGAACTCTACAAGCGACCCGGAAAAACGACAACAACTTGAACGGGAATACTCCCAATTGCACCGGGAGGTAAAGAGAAGTGTCCGGCGTGATAAAAGGCGGCAGATAAATGAGCTCGCAGAGAAAGCGGAAAACGCGGCAAACACAGGCAACAGTAAAGTGCTGTACCAAATCACTAAACAGCTCTCGGGAAAGCACTCTACTAAAAAGCATGCCGTAAAGAGTGCGGATGGAAGGCTGCTGTGCAGCGACGAGGAGCAACTCCAAAGATGGAGAGATTACTTCTTCGCCGCCCTGAATGGTTCATTTACACAGGAACCTCAGGAAAACAACAACAACAATGCACAGCTAATAAGAATCACCACTCGTGCCCCTTCCAAGACTGAAATAGTAACCGCAATTCATGCAATGGCCAATGGTAAAGCAGCTGGAAAAGATGGCATCCCACCAGAATTGTTGAAAGCCGACTCAAGCCTCATAGCAGATGCGCTACAGCCAATCCTGGAAATAGCATGGAACACCTGTACCTTTCCGGAGGATTGGACGGAAGGTATCATAGTCAAAATACCAAAAAAGGGGGACCTAACAATATGTGACAACTGGAGAGGCATCTGTCTATTATCTACTGTGGGCAAAATCTTGTCCCACATATTACTATCAAGGATAAGAGAGGCAGTAGATCGAACGCTTAGAAGACAGCAGGCTGGATTCAGAAAAGGCCGCTCCTGCATAGACCACATTAACACCTTGAGAATCATAGTGGAGCAGTCTACTGAATTCCGATCCCCCCTTTACCTTGCTTTCGTAGACTATGAGAAAGCGTTCGACTCGGTTAATAGGAGCTTTATATGGCGAGCTCTACGGCAACGTGGACTGCCGGATAAAATAATAGAATTGATAAAAGCTCTATACAACAATTCCAAATGCAGAGTTCTTCACAATGGAAAACTATCCGACAGCTTTGAAGTGAGCTCAGGAGTACGGCAAGGATGCCTACTTTCGCCATTACTATTTCTTATAGTAATAAACGACATCCTTGTCACCGCTCTAGATACTAGAACAGGTGGCATACAATGGGGATTGTTAGACCGCCTTAAGGACCTCGACTACGCGGATGATATCTGTTTGCTGGCCCACAGACAACAGGACCTCAGAAACATGTTAAACAATTTGGCAACAGAAAGTAGTTCAGCAGGCTTAAGGTTAAATCCGACTAAAACCAAAGAAATGCGGATAAATGCAAACACCCTTCAACGAACAGCGCTAAATAACCGTGACGTGGAACTGGTAGACAAATTCTGTTACCTCGGTAGTATTATTACCGAAAACGGCGGTACAGAAGAAGACGTCAGTTCCAGAATAAATAAAGCAAGAAGCGCATATGCATGCCTGTTTCACATATGGAGATCGACGGAGATCTCAATTAACACCAAATTGCGGCTGTTCAACTCCAACGTTAAGGCAGTTCTTTTGTACGGTTGCGAAACATGGAAAGTCACCCAATTCATCACAGGGCGCCTACAAGTTTTCATCAACAGATGCCTACGTCGTATCCTAAAAATCCGCTGGCAAGATAGAATTTCAAATGAAGAACTATGGCGCCGTGCCGGCCAAGAAAGGATAGACGACCAAATCAGGCGAAGGAAATGGAATTGGATTGGCCACACCTTGCGACGCGAAAACGAGAATCTAGCCAAACAGGCCCTCGACTGGAATCCGCAAGGAACCCGTCGAGTCGGAAGACCTAGAACAACGTAGCAGAGGCCGCAACAACCGGGAGATCCTGGTCAGAGCTGAGAGCTGTCGCGCAAAACAGAGTCCGCTGGAGGGCAACTGTTTCCGCCCTATGTCCCATGAGGGATTAAAGGAGCAATTAGTTAGTTAGTTTAGTCTACGCCATTCACTAACTTCTTCTGAGCTTTGTGACGGCGGCGTAGAATTATCATTAGATATTGGTGAACTCTCCAATTCTTAGTAGCAATTAGCATTAATGACAGTAGTTTTACGCATGTTGAACACTCGTATAGGAGAGCTTTCAGAGCATTACATCAACAAGGTTCCAGTGATCCGAGTCGAAGATGGCATCTCGCTACGTTCGTACCTCATCAGGCCGAAAGGTGGTGTCGGTCTATCACCATTTGGTCTATTTGGTTGTGAGTGACTTCATCGGGGGACACCCAGGTACTAGATCTCGAAGTTTTCTTATGTTCAAATCTCCCATGATGATTTTACATCATCTTTGGGGCAGGCATTAAGATCCCTTTCGGCTAACATGTATATTAGGAATAGAGGTGAGGGACAGTTATGTATTTTTGTGGTTTTAACCACCTCTGGATTAAATATTTCTTCATTACCACTTGTCTGTCCTAATATCATTAATGCTATGCTAAGCCTCCTTACTTCCAAAGCGATGCTCCTTCGATGTTATCACTTTCTCGGCCATTCGGACCACTACCTAACCAGCGCTAATGCGTCAGAACTCGTCTGTAAGTCCTGAAGACAAGATATCGGGCTAAAATATATTAGGGGTATTCATGAAAACCCTCGTAAATCGCGTAAACCTAGTAAACGGCGTAACTAGTGTCACATTAGTGTTAATCTGACATTAGTTACGCGGTTTACTACGTTTATGCGATTTACGAGGGTTTCATGAATACCCCTATTATCATTTTCACTGTTGCCTCCATTTCAGCGAGAAGTAAATTAATTAGTGCCATAATGAGACACAATGATGAGTCACTACGGGCGCTATAGCAATCCATTCCAGATGTGGGGAAAAAAATTAAGCTCAAGGTAGATTCCGGTTTGGCAAAACATGTCGAGTAAAGAGGAAACTGCTCGGAAAATCTTCTGTTTATGTGATGTGGCATCGAAGTAGAACAAACATCCGCCCCAAGTATGGGAAAAGGGCACCCAGAGCTTAGGAATGTATGATATCAGTATGTGAGAAAGTTAACTGAACTAGAAAAATAGCCTTGTTAATATTTAAAACTTGTACAGAATTTTGAACATTCCATTTTTTCTATTGAACACGTTCAGGTTCATTTGAAACTTGATATAGTCTAAGATACGTAGAAGAGCGACCTTCACCGATCGAGTAACCGAATGAAATTTTTTTTCATGATAAATAATATGCTAACAAAAGTAACAGCGATGGGTTACCTAACGAAATATGTTCAAGGCTATATTTAATAGGCCTTTTTTCGCCATTTTTCGCCTTTTTATCTATTTTGATGAGAAACTTTGCATTTTGGTGAAAATATCAAAAGAGCAAAATTGTAGAGCATAAAATTTCCTACAAACTTTGTCTTCACTGTTTTTTCGAATTCCGCATAGTTTCGCCGCTAGCGGCCGTTTTGCGCCTTTTTTCAGATTCTGTTGATAAATCAAAGCGTCCAAAGAAAAGCCGTTGAAAAACTGCAACTACTACTTTTATCTCATTTAATTTTTCATACAAATGCATAATTTTAGCTCAAAATCTAAAAAAGGAGCAAAAGGCCGCTAGCGGCGAAACTATGCGCAATTCGAAAAAACAGTGAAGTCAAAGTTTGTAGGAAATTTTATGCTCTACAACTTTGCTCTTTTGATATTTTCACCAAAATGCATAGTTTCTCATCAAAATAGATAAAAAGGAGGAAAATGGCGAAAAAACGCCTATTAAATATAGCCTTGAACACATTTCGTTAGGCAAGCCATCGCCATTACTTTTGTTAGCATATCGTCGGGTCAATGCAATAGTCACGGAACTGAAATTTTGCTATTTTGATCTAACAAAGTACAAAAATTCGAAAAAAATAATACAATTAAAATAACTTTTAGTTATTTCGTGAAAAAATTCAAATCGAATCCCGTAGATTCCCATAAAAATTTAGATCCGTAACTTTGGCAGAAGATAATATGACTTTTTTCGCATTTTTGCACAATGTTCAAAATAGCAAAAAAATTTCAGTTTCGTGACTATTGCATTGACCCGACGATATTATTTATCATCATGAAAAAAATTTCTTTCGGTTACTCGATCGGTGAAGGTCGTTGTTCTACGGATCCTGTACTTATAACAGTGGAACAATTTTTATGAGCATAAGGCTTAGATACACATTGTAGAAATTTGTAGAACTGATGAAATATTTTTATATGTCTCTATTTTCTAATAATTTACGACTATCACTTGAAGTTCTTCAATTAGTGACAATATACATGGTAAATTACTCATTCCTAAAGCTCACGGAACAAGGTGCCTTCTCGCTGAGAAGTAAGGTTACCCTAATAATCCCTCCAGCCCGAAATCCATTTGCGCGACAAAATTGTTACAATTCAAAAAACTATTTGCTTCGAAGTTCTTAATGAAAAACTATATCAAAATTGGCTGCAATTGTTTTACAGAATTTGCCTAAAGTTTCATTCTAAATATATTTCATGCTGGTTGAACCTTAAGTAACATCTAAAAACTCTAATCTATTTAAAAAAATGAGAAATCTATCTCACTATGACTATTAAATATAATTTCAGACGTTCCTGGCAAAGTAAACCCAAAAGCTGTTATAGAATTTACAACAAGATACTCACGACTTTTATCAATCGAAGCTAGTCATAACAGGGTTAACGGACGTAGAAGTATATCGACTCTAGATAACGCAACTAAAAGTACAAACTTTAGTACAAACCTACAGATTGATGCTAAGCCACCAAAAATTGACGATTTTCGTTCTCGCGAGGAGCAAAAGGAACAACAACATGAACAGGAACAAACTCAACAGGAAGAATCACCACGTGATAATGAAGGCAACGAAAAAGTAGAAATGGTACGAAATGAAATACTTGATGCATCCCTCCAATTCGTCCAATCATACGGGTGGAGTCGTAAAGCGATAGCATGTGGTGCTGAGTCAAAGGGTTATCCTGGAGCTGCACATGGCATGTTCCCAAATGGACCGATCGAACTTATTCATCATTTTTACAATAAATGCAATGAGGAACTTATTAAGATGCTGAAAGAAGAAACTAAAAATGGAGAGCAACCTGCCAAAGAAACATTGGAGTTTTTGGTTCGTGCTGTTCAATTTCGTCTTCAACTGATTGAGCCATATATAAGCGTCTGGCCACAAGCTTTAGCTATTATGTCCCTACCCCGAAATGTTCCCACTTCACTAGCTCAATTGCTAACGCTGGCGGATGACATATGTTATTATGCTGGAGATAGATCCGTGGATGTAAGCTAAAAAAATAATGTTTTGCTTAGGTATTAATTACAAATTCCATTAAAGTTCGGATGGTATACTAGGCGAATAGGAATAGCATCGATTTTTAAAATTACTGAACTGTACATGCTTCAAGACTCATCAGTGGGACACCAACAAACGTGGACATTCTTACGAAATCGAATGGAAGAATCGGCACATATTGAAGGTATCTTCTTGCAATCAGAGGGATTGACACAAAATGTGCAGAAGACACTTAATTCTGCTTTTATAACGGTAAAGCTTAGTTTATATTTAATTTAAAATTAATTCATTTTCTTTTTCATTTTATTAATATAGGCACGAAATATACTTGGTATTAATTACGATCGAAGATAAGTCAAAGGTTTTTAATTATCTGCTGACAATAGATAAAATTCATTATGTTGGTTGGAATGTACAGACATTTTTTAGTATTATCGTTATTATTAAATGTAAATAAGTGAATTTTAATGTTTTTTAGTGTTTAGTGTTAAGTGTTTACCAAAGGTATGTAATAGTGTACTGTGCAAATACTTAGTATTTGATGAACAATAACGAATGAATTTTAAAAACCTTGGCATACCAGGTAGCAAATGGACTAGATTAGCACCCCTGTGAAAACTTTACTGTATAATAAATACTATAGCAGTGCTCAGGGGTTGGCGCAGATTTGTTCTCATTGGCAGGACCAGCAATTAAGACCTAAGTTAAATAACTGCATTTGATAGTAGCTGACGCCGTTTATATGAGTGCATCGTCCCTTCTAGGGTTCGAACGATACTCTCGATACTGAGTAGGTATCGATACTTTCGTCTTGAAAACCGATACTGAGCACTCGATACCAAGATCATGGTATCGTCAAGTACTACTCATTAAAAGTATCGAGTACTTTGTCAACCCACATACAGTGGGCACACGCAAGAAGTTTTAAACTGATGAATTTTTTTTTCTGTTAAATCAATATTATTAAATGAATTTAAATTATTTTTTTTTAAATTTATTATTTATAATTTAAATAATGAAATTTTAATCAATAAAATTTGGTAAGATAGTTTAGTCTTGTAATATCTTCCTCAGATGTAAAATTTCTTGGGTGTGCCAATAATTTTGACAGCCACTGTATGTACTACTGATAAACCGCAAAAATCGGAATATTCTTCAATCTTCAGAGATGTCGTAGTTACGTTTATTTCTAAATGCAGCTTTAACCAGTAGCTGTTTTTAAAGGAGCATTTACATCGCAAACGCATTGTGGGAACCCAAAATGGAGCTCCTCTATCACACAGAAGTTTGTATGCTGTTCTACCAAACATGTGAACATGCTCAATATCTTGGGCTGAAAATGAAAACGGGCCTTAGTCATGCCTTTGTTCATATGTGTCTGTGCTGTTTTTTTGTCGACGGAGTCTTAATACCGTTGGGTTATATTATTTACGTAAATTTTTGTCAAGAACGTCTTCATATCCTCGAGCTTTTGTTCTAAATAATTTTTTTGTTTAAATATATGTATTTTAAAAAGTACTCGATACTGAGTAGTATCGATACTTCCAGCCCGATACTTTCTAGGTATCGATACCACGGTTTGATTCTGTTATTAGTACTTGGTATCGATACTAGAAGCCGATAGTTCGAACCCTAGTCCCTTCATTGTTGGCCACTTATTTGATACATATATCTGTAGTAGGAAGAAACTGCTTTAAACATTAAGGGCGAAAACCACTCAACCAGCGTTTTTATAAGTGGCAGTTTAAGCTCAGGAAAAACCATTTTAGTCCAGTACGAAAAACAGCTGAAATTGATTGATAATTCAAAAGTTGCTGAAAATTGGTACACACCTTAAAAACATCATTATACATAAAATGTTTAAACTGACCCGCGATCGGTCGGGAGGAAATTTTTTTATTCAAGCTCAAAAGGTCAAAATATCAATTTTATTTGCAAATCTCTCTTAAACGGTAAGTCTTATCATAAAATAGTGTTCACAAAGTTTGTACATTATGCGATTATCTACAAAAAAAGATATTATACATTTTCCCGTACGAATGAGATATCGCCGTTTTAAAGATTTAAAATACAAGCATGGCATTTACCCTTTCAACTGTGTGGGGAGCCAGGTTTGAGAGAACCAGCGCTCTAGAATTCTTTAGCGAGGAGGGTTTTCTCGATTTTGCTAACTTGGTGGTGTAAGGCAACCTCTGTTGATTAACCCTTTGAGTAAGCGAACTCTCAGATGTAGAAGAAGGGAGAGCTCCAGCTTGTGAAAATCCAGCAGCAGGTTACACTGATAGAGCTATATTATTAAGGCAGCTCCAGGGGCTTGTTGCTCTGTTTAGACATAAAAACCACCACGACTTTCCTCCAAATGGTTGGAATGTATCCCCAATTAAAACTGGCTCTAAAGAGACAGAGGTTGTCGAGTAAAAGATCGAGGAACTTCTAGAGGAGTGCCGGGAAAATTTCATCTCCTCCTCGAGATTTGTAGAGTTGAAAAGAAGACACTGCCTATTTAACCTTGTCCCGGTCCAAGATGTTCTCAGAAAGACTCCGGGAATAACGGTGTGGGATGGTCCTATGACTATGCCCAGCATCCACGGGCTAATCTTCCTTTTTGAGAAGGCCCACTACGTTGAAGGAGTCAGTTTTTTCCAGGGCCATTTCATCAAATCAAGGGTGACAGCATGTAAATTGTTTCAATTCAATTGTTAACGAGTTTTTCGTAATTTGGCAGTACGTAATTTGTTTCAATCGATTTGATATTTGTTTCAAACTCATTTCAATTTACATGTTACCAACTGGAATTTGAAACGAGTTTGAGTCAAGTTGAAACAAAAAGTTTGTAACAAATTACGGGTTGCGACCGCAGGCCTTTTGCCTGTGCTTCTTTTAAGTGTTTCCTTGGGCGAGTGGATTCGAACGTCTGGACATAACCGAGTACACACTGACTGAGGATTCCGCGTCTAAAGACATCTTCGTGACAACCCGTCTGCACAACACGCTGGTTGAGGCAATTTATTTCCAACTAGCGTGCCCAATGGCTACGCTAGTTGAGGCAATCGCTATCTCTTGGTTCTCACTGGTCCCTTGAGATAAGGAGGCCGTTGTTGCAATTGACGAGGTTAATGCTGTCGGAGCTGCACTAAGCTCATTGTTTTTTTGTTGTTTGTATCCATAGTTGGACCCACGAGAAGTCGGGAAAGTAGACCTACTGCGTACCCGTATACTGTGGAAGGTTAAATTGAAACTGGAGGGCAGTCATTTGCAAGTATTCAGCAATTTGAAGTCTGTAGCTGAATACTTGCAAATAAATGCAATCCTGCATTTTCTAAATCGCCCGTTTTCAGGGGTGGGATTACAGAAGTCGTTTCAACTCATTTGTTATGAGTTTTAAATGGAAAAATTCAATGGAAAACTCGAAACAGATGACTTGAAACAACTTCTGTAATGCCACCCCTGAGTTGGGATATTTGCGACCAAGCACACTCTTGGCCATGCATCTCTCGGCATATCACCACCTTAGATTGGGGTAATTTTTTTAAGAGGGTGTTCTCTCCGCCCGTCTACTTAGCCTGCACTCTTAGTAGAGACATTACCTTGCCAAGCGTTTGTAGTCTCATTAGTAGTCGTGGCAGTGTAGCACAGTTCCGGCACGAAGCACAAGCTAACGGGTTAATATCCCTGTGTACTTGTTGGCTGGCGACCAGAGAAAATTACTGGTTGGAGAAAAGCAGAGCTAAAGAAAGCAAGAGATAGAAGTTTGATTTTGCGTGAAAAAGTTTCGTTAAGTTTTTCCATTATTTTCCCTATTTTCTATGTAACCAAATGTCCCTGTTTATTGAGTTAGAGGGTTAGACAATCATGTAACAATTATCCAATAATTATTACGAGTCAAGGATAGCAAAAAGTAATCGCTTGGTCTTTTTCGAGTACCAGATACGAAGAGTCCCCCATCGAAGATAATTTAGATTTCGACGAAAATTAATGTTCAAGATACATCCACCACTAATTATTTCATTTGTAACAATAAACATTTAATTTTTAACAATAAAAACCGTTTTTTTTTTAAATTTATTGTATTCCCCCTCCACAGCTCCTAAGTATTGATTCTAGCGAAAAAGTTTATTAAACCTTTTTTGTAGAGAATTTTATGTATTAATTTAGTAAATAGTCATTTTTTCGTTAAAGCCAGTAGTTCTCGAGTTATTAACGAAAAACTGGAAAAAGGGACCTTTAGAGCCCCCACCCATCAGTACTTTTAGTATGTTGTTAAGGACACCATCCCCTACAACTGTGATAAAATTCGCTTCTACATGTACATACATATATTTATTTTTTCCTTCGTTGCCTGGACTATTAAATTTTCCTTGTTTAGCGAAAAATAAATAAATAATTTCTTATATTTTTCCATTAAAAATCACACGATTTCATTTGGTTATCTAAGGCCGGGCGCCCACTAAAGTGCCGTGGCAGTGGCGTGGTTTTGGCCTGCCATGTGGAAACAAAGTGGTGAGCCAGTTGAATGGTGGCGGAGTGGTATTAAAATTATTAAGCGCGCATCGAAATGGCAAGCAGCGTATCGCGTGAGTGATTCAACATCGTCTTATTACTAATGAGAAGTGTCACTCACTGCCACTTACCACTCAAAAATTAAACTTCTCGTGGACTAGTGGCAATCAAGTGATGCCACGCCACTTGCCAGATGCCACACCATCGCCACTCAACTTCAATGTGCGCTACTTCATTTGATTTTACGGGACTAAATTTTTCCACTTGTCATTAGACCGCCTTGCCACTGACATCATTTTAGTGGGCGCCCGGCCTAAGATTTTTGTGTGCTTCAATCTAGTATAAATCGAGGAATCAGTAAACCAATTGAAACAACCAAATTCAACTATCCTAATAACATTTATTCGCTAAACAGTATATATTTCTTTTTTCACTTGTTTTTAAATTGTATCAAAATATATTCCCATTACTAGATCTAAAAAAATTTTTAATAATTTTTATATTTTGTTTTATAAAAATTGTGCGCATTTTTTTTCATTTAATTTCATTTAGAAATGTACTTATTGCGATAATTTTCCAATTGTTTAGTTTGTTTCTTAATCAATTTTAATATATTTTTTTAATATTACTATAATATTTTTAATTTTGATTAGCGAATTGAAAAATGTGATCACACTACGCTATTCCCTTCCACATAATGTACTTAAAAGTAAAATTCGCATAATAAGTTAATAATTTAACAATAACAAAACTTTTATATATATTTTTTTGTATTGTTTTGTTTTTCTTTCCTTTTGCAGCTACAAAATTTAAAGATTTTCACAGTTTAAGATTTTAGAAATTAAAAATGAAAATCTTTTTTAAAACTTTGGTAATATAATGTATGAAAAGGAAAAGTCGTATTCAGTTAAAAAGTTTGTATTTAAATATAATTTTAAATTCTTTGAAATGCCACTTTCAAGCAAAGTTTATATTAAAAGCTACGTTTTGCTATAGCTTAATACTATTATGTTTTTTTATAGTAAAAGATTTAGATATATTATTTTGATTTTATATCCCTAATTTGTGCGTATTGCTTGTGTTTGATTCACGTCTCTTTTAAAAAAGGAACAAAAATGTTCAATTTAATACAAAATTTGTGCAGTATGGTTGAACTGGCAGTAGATTCAGTTTTGCAAATACTTATATCGTTTAGTACACAATAAAAAAAGACAAATAATATTTAAAATAAATAATTAAAATTTACAAAAAAAAAACACATGTAATACCAAAGATCACAACAGACATAGTTTTTAAAACAATAAAAAAAAACAAGATATACAAATTATTCTAAAAAAATGAATTTTAAAAAATAATAATCATAAAATTGTCAAAGTTACTCAGAAAATTTGAGCCGCCTTTTCTGTTAAATAATCTTGCAATTTCACTGGTATTGGGAGATTTTCAATTTGTTCCGGAACAATAAATCGTTTGATAGCTAATCTGCACAAATCTTGTAGTGGAGGGATCTTTAAATATCGACTTATTGGATACTTTAGCATAACTGGAAATGGTGGCTGCATTTCGCTAGGTACCTTAACATAACAAACAAAATTTTCATCTGTACTTCGAAGCATTATATCTTCAATTAGTTCAACAATTGATTCGTAATAAAGCTCTTCAAAATGCCAATAGTTCTCTCGATGTTCAATACGATAATGTAATGTACAGTTACCAATACGGAAGCTTAATGTGAATTGCGATCCAGTAGCTTCTGAGTCTCGAACCAAAAATGATCCATTTGGTTTGTCTGTAAGCTGTTTTTGTGCATCATATCGGGATATTTCACCCCAGTACCATACATGGCTGAAACGAAAAATCAATTATTATTATAAGGGTGATTAACTTAGAGAAATTTTAAGCTTTATTTTTCGATATTTAAATAAATTTCATAGTTGAAAGCTAAATATTGGAACTCATTATGGCCTTCAAATCATACCAATGTTTTAATCTCTTTCAAAATAATATTCCTCAACTCCTTGTTATAAATCAAGCTTTGGTGCAAAGGCAATCAATAAATCACTAATCAAAAATGGTAAACTTGTTTTAAATCCGCCAATCAAGTTTAGAACATAAAGAAAATAGTTGTGTGATTTTGACGATCGTTCAACGATTTTAATGATTGCCCCTTATAGAAGCAGGCGGCCACGGTAGCCGAGATGAGTCTCCCGGCAACCACCTTAAAGGTCCATGCAAGGCCGCGGCTAGGCACTTTGCCGCCCAGTGCACATTCGCCGATGCAATAAATTTTCTTTTTATTTGGCAAAGTCGACCAAGTCATTTATTGGTACAGTTCCTCTCTTACTTCAGAATCGACTTAAATGAAATAACTCAAATTGCATTTCTTCGCTTTCGATGATAAGACCCGTGCTGACAAGCTGAAAACGAATGGCGACTTCTCTTCTACTTCTTGCTGTGCCACTGCCTTTCGTTACGGCGAAACTTCTTGCTTAGCCTTCTGCTTTGCAAACTGATTTGGTCCTGAAAAGGACCGTTTCTGTTTATCGTTTCGCGGTTCATAATTAGGGATTTACGTTGTAGTTGATAGATAAACTAGTCTGTCATGCATGGCAGAAAAGCGATTTACAACGTCGGCCTGGGTCACATTGTCGAGGCAATCGTCTTCGATTGAAATCAACGCCAAATGTGACAGCCGGACATCGAACATATTAGTACGACGATAGTTTTTAATTAATTTCAGTTTGAAGAAGCTTCGTTCGGCACAAGTAACTCCAACAGGAATTGTGCATAATACGCTTAAAGCCATCACGACATTGGGAAATAACTCCGTACACCCGGTTGAGCCCAGTCAATTTAAAAATTGGAGTGGATTTGTGAAGTGAGCATCTTTGTATTCATCTGATATAGCTACGAGGTGTTTCAATGTTGCAATGCAGAAGTCACTCTAAACATTCATTTCATTTTGCTACGCACACCGTAGAATTTTACGCTGCTGCCAACATTTAAATATTTTGTTTGGATTAATGGCCTTCGGCAACATGAAACACGTTTCGCCTATTCGACGAGGCGTCTGCATTTTACTTATGTGCTTATACCTTCTTATTGAAATGAATGGGAATGCAAAAAGTAGCCCATATGCCTTCATATTGGAATGAATTCTAATGCAAAAGGTTGTCGTTATGCCTTCGACCCTAGGACCTCGCAATGTTAATCGAAGAGATGTTTCGATCTAGAAAGTAGACATTACGCATTCGTGTACGGAATCGACTCTAGAAGGTTTCTATTCCCTACTGGGTTGTTTTTGTGTCGCCTTTCGTTCATCGTTTGATTATTGTGCACATGCTGCGTGTGCTAATTAATTACACAGGCCAAAAAAAAATTTGTGATTTGGATTTGTTCATTTTTTTGTAGTTTTGGTGGCTAATCTAATAAAGAATCAACATTTTTTTTGTTTCCATCACGCACAATTTTTTAATAAATTTGCTAGGTGTCATATTTATGGTTTTTTAAATATTTGCGAATAAAAATTAAATGACATTTTAAAAATTGCTACGCCACCGAGATGAAAGTGTGTACAAATCAATAGAATAGTATATGGGAATTCCCGAAAGTAAAATTTAATTTAGGAATCACCCTTTATAATATCAATCTGTCATGTCGTTAGTCATGCAAATTTCGTTTTTATTTATAACGGTCAAATAAAAACACAATAATTATCTTTAGATAATAATTAACTTTTATTAAAATTGGATTGAGCTCTTCGGAGTCAATATTTTCTTTTTAAAAGTGGTCTTAAGACTAAACTTTTACATTTAACTTTTTTTTAATGTTTGACCAAAATACTGACGGCAAAAGAGTTCTCCAAAGTCGAGTTAATTTATGAACGAATTTTTTGTTTGTATTGGGCGCAAAAAGGAAAGCTGTAGGTACCTTCTCGTGTTACTCCCTGCAGAATCCACTAACAGCTTTAGTAGGGAGTACACCCTTCAACCCCTACCAAGTCAAGATGTAAAGTTATCGCCTCGAGGGCTGCACGACATTGGGTGGTTTTTGCACTGTCGTTTAACGATCTACTCTGGGCACCGGGCGAACCCAGCCTGATCATGATATGGAAGCTCTGCTAGGATGGCCCTATTACCTATTTGCCGATTGGGCCTCGATGAAACTACACCTACAACTCTAAGTGGTTCCTTCCTGCACCATCTATTAAAGCAGCTAAGGGTTGTTGGGGCGCGGTAGAAAGGATTTCAGGGCACTTCTTGGTTTGATATCAAGATATTTGCCTACGCTTGTTGGCCTGAAGTGTTGTTCACTTGACACTGGGCCTTGAAGTGGCATTTATGAAAGATAAGAAGGGCGGAAGACCCCACCTGCAGGATTTTATTTGGGGAGGATGAGTGAGAACTGTCATTGCCTGTAATCTCGATAAGCGATCGTTCAGTCGGGGTAGTATTGTATTGGGCCCGGGAAAATCTATGACTCTGGGTCCGCAGTTCTTCACTCTTCTCGTTCCTCTCTTTCCGACTAGATTGCTGTCCGACATTGCAATAAATGATAAAATTGACGACAGTATAGATGTTTATGCCGTAGCTGAACTATAAATCAAGCACTGCTTAATATTAGTCACGTCATAAAGCAGAACCACTTTGGGCTAGTGACTTTAGCCATATTTTGACTCTTTTATGCTATTTCTTAACGGATCTCGGTTTTTTTATCCTCTAACCCGGGGTGTGAAATCATTATTGTGGGTGATTTTAGTGTTCATAATATAAATTGGCTAATTTAATCAAATGGCACCAGTGTTTCTTTACAGATAGTAATAGTTTACATCAAATCAAAGTTATCTAACAAGAGACCCTGACGTTGCAGGTCAGCGAGCACACATCCTTCACCTATCCTTGGCCTACATCTCATCCAACTATGTACTTCGCCGATGTTGACTCACCTCTTGGTGATTCGGTACACTACCTAGTAAGTGCTAGTTTTCCATATCCATCGCTCGTTCCCCACCATCACAGCTCCGAAAAGGAAAGCCAATTGGCTGGGGCTCATTCACATTTCAAGCTACTGACTGGTAATTGTGCTTCCGTGCTGCTGAATGCGTTTATTCATTCCTCATTCTTCTTGTTCTTCTTCGATGGCTCCACAGCCCAATTCGAGCCTTGGCCTCCTTCAGCTAGTTCCTCCATACGTCTCTCTAGGGCCGTATTTGGTTTCTCGAGTTGATATCGATTTCTGTCGATAAATAAAAATTGGCATTTGGCAACACGATATCGACAACGTTATCGCCCCTTTACGTGTCGATAAAGACGTTTGACGTTTATTAAAAAACTAAATTTATGCATAATAAACTTTTAACAATTTATATTTGAATTAAATATACGTGGTTTGCTGCACTTGGAGTAATATCACACAATTTGATGGTTTTGTATGGCAGCGCTTATCTGTCGATTTGGTCGTAATGCCAAATATGAAACTTAGAGAAAATCGAGAAGTACAATTCGTGATTGTAGCGTATTCTGCATGCATTACGTTCATTGGTTGGGCTGTTTATCCTTCGGAGAACCTTCCTCTCAAATGTATCCATCTTATCTGCGGACTTTTGGGAGATACTCCATGCGCCACACCCATACGTAGCTACTATAGGTATGATCATTTTGTATATTCTTATTTAGGTTTTTTTGTGGATGTCTCTGGATTTCATTACTGGCAGTAGCGAGAAGTAAGTTCTATTTGCGGCATTTATTCTTCTTCCAACGTCTATCGTCTCATCATTGTCTTCGCTGACTGTGGACCCAAGTAGGTAAATTGGTTCACCCGTTCGAAGTTATATTCCCCCCGGTGGGGGTGTTGTTGTTGCTTCTTCTTCTTCTTTCCACCCTCGACTGAATTAGAATCTTGCTTTTATCTGCAGTCCTTTATGTTTCGCTCCATCGTCTAATTCCGTGAATATTTCTCTAAGGTATAACAGTGATCTTGCAGGGCAATTTATATCATCGGCATATCCTGCCAACTGTTTTGATTTGTTAAGCAGGGTTGCCTTCGCATCAATGGGTGCCTTCCATTTAGACACAGAGAGACACAGTGTTACACTCCGAACACGGAAGGACTCCGTCAATTCACCGTGTGTTTTCCATTGTCATTTTCGTTAACTTCACTATCTTTAGGGGTATTTTTAGGTCCAGCCTTGTCGCATAAAATTTTTCCCTGTCGATGCTGTCGTATGCTTGTTTGAAATCGATGAAAAGTTGATACACGTCAATGTTGTATTCCCAGCATTTTCGGAGGACCTGCCTTATTGAAAAGAGTTGGTCCATTTTTAACCTATTTCTTCTGAATCCAGCTTGGTACTCACTTATTGTGGCTTCTGCATAAGGTTTCAGTCTAGCTTTAATTATATTTGTCATTAGTTTGTAGACTGTGCTTAAAAGAGTTATGCCTCTATAGTTGGCACAGTTGAATTTGTCCCCTTCCTTGGGTGTTGGGCAGATAATGCTTTGCTCCCAATCTCCAGGTACTTTTTCGTTGCTCCATATGCTGCATAGTAATGCCGGGTTTTCACTAGTAGAATTAGTGGTCGAGTATACTGGTCGAGTACTAACTATCCTGTGAACTCACCTAATGAAAACTCGGTTATAGTAGAGTAGAGTGGGATAGCACCGTGGTAAAGTTACTCTACCGCTTAAAAGTAGGCCAGTTACTCTACCACTAATTCTACCAGTGAAATCCCGGCATAATTCATGTATAGCTGCTGAAAGCGATTCGCCTCTTTGTTTGATCAACTCTGCCAGGCACGGTATACAGAAACAAGGTAATGTAAAAGACTGAATATCGTAGAATATCGTATTAATGCGACGTCACTCGGCAAGTCTTCCCCATACAAAATCGAAATTGTTGTTGTTGTTTTCTGTATTAACCTTGCCGGGTGACGTCGCCTTTTTCTACGATATTCGCACTTACGATACGATATTTCGTCTTTTATATTACCTTGTTTCTGTATACCGTGTCTGCCAGGATGTTATCAATTCCTGGAGATTTGTTGTTTAACATAATATTCTATGAGTCTACTGTAATGCACGGAATGCAAGAATTTTGAAGGAATCGGCAGTTCTGAGACGTACCCAACTGAACATTTAATTCTCGTTCAACTATATCGAAGAGTTCTTCTGTTTCATCGTCCGTTGACTCTTCTGTAGATGTGTGATCGTTTATGAAGCTTACGCTTTTAAATCTGCCTCGCACACGAAGGGTGCTTTCGTTCAACGCTTTTGTTGAATTTAAAACCTCCTGCGTTCATATGGTGGCTCTCATAACAACTGTATTCTAGGTCTAAAAGATATCTTACCTATTCCGTAATGTGTTTTTTACGGATGAAGCTATTAGTCTCTTAGCAGGAACTAGAACGATCATATTAGACGGTCTCCTCTCTTTGGAAAGTTACCACTAGCCACCTCTTAGATTTTATGAATGCAGTTCCACTTGTCGAAATGAGTTACGACAAACTATAAGTTTAACACAACAAGACCAAACAGAACTGACTTTGATGGTCGTGCAACTCACTTTGAGATTAAGTTCAAAAAGAAGAAGAGGAAGGAGAATGTTTGACGATGCTATTGTTTGTGGACCGAGCATTGCCAGTTTCCTTTCTCTTTCTCCTCAATGGGACTACATCTCAAATTAGGCTCTGGCCTCATTGATATTCCTAGGAATTAAAAAATGCTGTCCTTTCTGGGCCTGTCAGTCCCAGTTTTTACTTCTTAGAACTTTGTTTTTGTCTCTAGCTACTTTATATTTTTAGCATTGTCTAGAGGCAGACTGTTCTTGCGATCTCGAATTTTTACACAATTTCTTTGGATTTCTATGATTCGGCATCTTTATAGTAAGTATCCAGCACATCTATTTTGTTATGTTTTATAAATTAGAATTGATAGGCTGGAGCTGTTGAAATATACAAGGAAAAGTGGTCGCGGTTTTGTTCGAGAAGCTGCAAATACGAAAGAATATTTGTGGCCTTAATCAACGCTGAGTTGGATGTCTTTGTTCAATACATTGAAAATTAGTTCACGATAATGAAAACGAGATCTGGGAAGTTCTTATCTTATATTATATTAGAAAGCAAACTGTGGAATGGGATAGATAGTTTGTAATTTAAGATTATGTTGAATTTCAATGAGCTTTTTACTGATTTCATAATTTGTTTAGTGATTACTGTGCCCATGGTTTTGGAGATGAGTAATTGGTAGTTTCTAAGAGTTCGGAGAAGTATAATTGCGCGAAGAGATTATGAAACGGTTTATCCAAAAATGGGACGCATTGGTCTAGGACCACAGGTGATATATTGACAGATTCAGAGGATTTATTAGCGTCAAACTTTTTGAGAAACTTGGACACCACGAATTTTGAAGGACATTCGGTCCATTGTGAGAGTGTGATTCACTCGGGGCGGAACGGATCAACAGCGTCAGGTAAAGAAGATTTCGTCGATTTCGGGAAATGAAAATAAATCGGCCTTCGATTTCCTTTCTTTGATCTTCCACTTCTAAATAAAAGGAGGTTGTGGATGAACCGAAGTTCTTCATAATGGAAATTTCAAAAAACAGTTTTTACTACCAGTGGTAGTATTGGGGACGTTATTTCCAGCATGCCATCAAATGAGTTAACTTTCCTAGTAGACTTACAGGTTTCTTAACTTAATATACTGACGACAAATAGCCTCATTCGAAGAACTAGTTAGCGACCTGCCCGGCTTCGCACGGATGTACAGTGCATTTAACGGAGGTCGTATAACCATAAAATGTCTTTATATAGAATGTTGAGAACTGTTTTTTCATTAGACAGCACAAACAGATTTTGGTTAGATGATACACGCGAAAGGGCTACATATAGTTGTCCATGAGAAAAACACTCAGCGCTTAAATCTAAACCTGCAACATTGAACGTTTGACCCTGTGATTTATTAATGATCATTGGAAAAGATAGTTTGACTGGAAATTGCAATCTTTTAAATTGAAATGGTAAATCCGTGGGCATTAAGGGAATTCGGAGAATTGAAACAACTTCTCCAGCCTCACATCCGGTCAGTATTGTACACTCTATTAAAAAGGTTTTTAAATATAATACTTGTAAACGTATACCATTGCACAATTTGACTGGATTAAGGTTCCGTAATAAAACAAAAGGACACCTTACTTTCAGCACCAATTTATGTGGGGGTAGGCCAGAGGGCTGCAAAGAATTGAAAAATTCTGTAGGAAAATGTACAGCCTCTTCAAGATCGAGCACAGTGTCTACAGAGTAGTATACTTGCGTCGGTGCATCAATTTTTGAGAGAATCAAGTTATTTACCTTGCCTACTTGTTCGTTAGTAGATGACAGAATTGCTCTCTCCTTAAACCAAGGTATAGTTTTATCATCTATGTTATTAACTTGGGGATAAACATTGTCGACCGATTCTTGAAGGTTATTTACCAAAACGCCAAGTTTTTCATTATCTAGATTCATTTTTCCATTGTGTTGTGGTAGCTGCCCATTACCAATTTTGAGCAACAACTCTGCAAAAAGCCTGTTTTCATTTGTAGGCAACGAAACTCTCATGTTGGTTTTAAGTTTCAATTTATTCATACATGGCCAAAGGTATGATCTTTTTAATGAAGCATTTTAATGAAGCTCGGGCACCTCTCGTCACAGCCGGTAAGATTTGACGAAAGCCACCTAAGAACAAAATTGTGCATCCATCCATAGTTGCGTTTGTGTTGCGCAAATCGCGTATTGTTCTGTCTAAAGCTTCCACGGAAGATTTGTTAGACATGGTAGCTTCATCCCAAACTATTAATGAGCAGTCACGCATCAAATTTCCAGTATTGCTTTGTTTGGAAATGCTATAAACACTGTTAGTATCATCAGTAGCAATTTTTAGCGGTAGTTTGAATCTCGTGTGTGCGGTCTTGCCTCCTTCCACAAGTGTAGCTGCAATGCAGGATGATGCGACGGTTAATGCAATTTTACCAGTAGATGGCAACGGGACATTCCGGCCAACCGCCAGTTTCGCTGCGAACGATTAATAATTTTAAATCTGTTATATCTTCTAAGATATTCATTTTAATGATATGCTTTAAAGGGCAATTTTGATCTACATTAAATGCACAACCTATCTAAAATATTTAATTGGATAAGGACTAATACTGTATTGTTTAAAATAGCTTCGTAAATAACCCATTATTTTTTAGTAATATGTAAAAGATAAAAATGGTTACTGAGGAGATAGACATCAGGGATGTTACGAATGCAGATTTTTTGACATCCGCGGATACGGATGCAGATTTTTGAAGGGTCACATCCGCGGATGCAGATGCGGAACTTAGGCTTTTTTTTCAGAAACTTCGTATCAGTACAGTGTTGTGTATAGTAATCTTTAATATTTTTATTAAATAACCTAATGTTTAGTATGTAAAGTTGGAGCATTATATTTAATAAAAAGTAATAGCGCCGCCTTTCCTGGAGCAAGTCTGTTTCCAGAGTTTCATAAATTAAACTCGCGGTACTGAACGACTGTTCACTTGGAACACTAGCTGGTGGCGGCCATAAAAATCTGCCGGACTATTGTTGATAATATTTTCAATTCTTTTCGATGCTCCACCATTTAAGTGGATTTCCATTTATATTGACCCTTTTCAGCTACAATTTTCTGGTGTTTCTTGACTTTCATCTTCACTTGACGAATCCAGCATTGGGTTTTAAGTATGGCTTCTGACCGCACCGGACGCCATCCTCAGTGTTTCTCATCTTCAAAATATATTCTTTAATCTTTTCCCCGGTTTCAATAACTTAAAACATTCAATAATTTTCCACTCTTTTGGCAAACTAGGGTTAATCTTACTGTCATTGATATAAAGATTTTAGGCATTCTTTACCTTTAAAAAACGCTGTAAAATGTACCAGTCCATCGCGTTATACAATCTTGG
Source organism: Thereva nobilitata (assembly GCA_963855945.1). Taxonomy (NCBI): domain Eukaryota; kingdom Metazoa; phylum Arthropoda; class Insecta; order Diptera; family Therevidae; genus Thereva; species Thereva nobilitata. The sequence continues at coordinate 77,147,558 of OY979694.1, forward strand.
GACACTTCGAGATGCGATTGATTTAGTCTGTCCTGAATTTTTTTGCAGTTGTTTCTGAGCGATATCGGAATGGTTAAAATGAGTCGAAATGTTCCAATTTCTATCTTGTCGCGACATGCGCTACATCTGCATCCGCATGATAATCCGCATTGATTATTGCGAATGCGGATATGGATGCAGATGTCGAAATCGATGCGGAAGATCCGCACTTGCGGATGCGGATGCGAATATCCGCAACATCCCTGATAGACATTTAGTACATTATTTTGATCTATATCGTAAGGTTGAGCAAGTTAGCAATGTAGGCGCCCTAAAATATGTTTTTTACATCATTGCAAATTTTTGTATTTCTCGATTTTTCTCTACTATAATTTACATGTATTATACTTATAAACCTTCCGGAAGAAATTCTCTAAATGATAGTGAAAACCGTATGAAAATCTGTTGCGTTGTTTAGAAGAAGTAAGCGAGGAATAGACAGACTTGACTTTATTTTATATACTACTAGCAAAAACTCGCGTGCGTTGCAACGCCTTTTAATAAAAAAACTTATGTGTGCACAGTCCGGGATAGGAAAAAGGTATAATGAAAAAAAAAATCTGCAAAACATAATTTAGGGCACACAATTCGACTATAGAATAATCTCTCATAGTCAGTATTTCCGACCTCCTACAACATGCAAGAGCTCAAACGCAGAGTTAATCCCCACCTTCTTCAACACCCTCCCGAACCCCCATAACCCTTAACCTATTCCCCCCTTACTAAGTTCCCTGCTAGACATTGCACCGACATAACAATAGACATTGCAAACGACATAACGGACTGGTAGTACAAAGGGTGATTCCTGAGCTTGGCACTGCCAAATAAAAAAAATAAAAAAATTTAGAGTTACTTATAAAAAATGTGTTACAACTTTTTTTAAAATGCGGTGTTGAGCGCAACCTATCGGAAAAATTTTGTGCTACATGCACAACAATCATATTCAGAATACGTGTCTCACCCTGTGCGGAACTTGCCCAATAGCGTCCTCAACATTTTGTTCCCGTTGTTCATTGAGTTCGATATACTCTCTGTTTAAATTTTCTTCAGACCCATCGATCATTTGCTATCTTCACAGTATTTCCGCAAATTGAAAGAGCAATAACAGCATTTCATTCGCGTTCCTTCGATAATCGAGTTATGTTTTCGGTCTAACCCGACAGTCGGATAATAGTGAAAAGTATGCTAAACGCCTAAGAAGATTCTTAATCATCCCATGAAAGTCCTAAAATCGGGTTAACCGTTCCGAGCTTTGAGGTTTACAATTGGAATGATAAAAAAAAGTTTCCACTCACTTTTCTGCGACTATCGGATCAAGTTTTCCGTCTGAATCAATAGTCGGAACCTAGTGAAGCCTAGAACATGCCCAAGAAAATACTGAATCTTCCCGTTAAAATCCCATCGCAATCGGATTAGCCGTTGTTGGTACGTAGGTAGGTAGGTTGTTATTATATACTGGCTGGAGCAATAAAAACTTTACATTCAAAATTTTTTATTTTTTACTGTTTAGTTTATTTTAAGATAAAAGCGTATTTTTTAGTTTTTTTAAACAATATTTTTTATTTTCTACTTTTTAGTCTATTATAGTTTTGTAGTGACCGTCATATTAGATTTAAAATGACGGCACACCGCTTACTGCACTATACTCGCTTTCATTTGATGCCCATACCGAAGAATAATCCGCCATTTTGTGCTGGCCACCATTTTGAATTTTGAATGACCCCACATAGCTTATTGTATTCTACTTGTCTTACCCTTTCATTTGATATCCATGTCGGGGGTCCGGGAACACAATTGCAAAATTCGGCCGCCATCTTGGAACCACCATCTTGATTTTTTCCCAAAAATTGTTAAATTGCATTGTCACGCAAACTATACATATGTGCAAAATTTGAAGTTGATCGGTTATATATAAGTGGGTAAAAATCAAGTTGCAGGGTTCAAGGGTTCGGTCTAATCCGGTAGTCGAACACGGTAATCGGGCCCGATAATTGGATCCGATAGTCGGATCCTAGTAGAAAATTAGCCTAAAACATGCCCAAGAAAATACTGAATTTTCCAGTGAAAGTCCCATCGCAATCGGAAAAGCCGTTTCCGAGATTAGCTCGGACAAACAGACAGACAGACATACAGACATAAAGGCCCAACTATAATGCACGTAAGAAACGCACGTCATCTGGGCGCTCTCATGGAAATTAATGGATTCGGCCATATTGGACGTACGTCGGTCATATTTTGTTTCGTTAAGTTTCGTTAAACGTAAAAATGCGAAATGAACCGCGCTCAACGTACGTTTTGTGAGAATTTGCAGTAAAATTGATGACAGCTGATTTTTTTTTGTTGTCGTTTTGTGGGTTTTAAACAAGAAAGAGTATGGAAAATATTGTGCTTCAAATTAAGTGTGTTCGATGACTGCTTAAAAAGTTCAGAGCAGAGCAGAGCAACCCAGTTGGGAGTAGCTGCCAAATTGATGTCAGAGTAGAAAAAGTCAGAATATAGCAACAATCTCAAAAAACACTTTTCTGCTCAACTTTGCTCTAAATTCCGTTTTTAGAGGTTAGATACGAATGACAATTTTAGAAGAAGAAATATATGCTAATAAAAACAACTGAACAATATCGACTGTTATTTTTATAAATATTAATGTTTAAGTTTTAATATTTCCAAGTATTTTCCGAATAAATCATTCATAAATCAATTTTCCGATTTTTCATGTTTTCGATTTTACAATTGTCAAAAGAAAAAGAAGAAGCATTTTGCTGCTCTGCCTGCTCCTACAAATTTGGTGGAGCAGAAAAAGTGAGAATTATCAACCCAGAGCAGGCTCAAAAAACACAGAGCAGAGAAATTGTGAGCAGAAAAGAACTGTCAAAAAGTCTCAATGAACGCAAATTGCTGATTTTTTCTGCTCCAGCTTGAGATGGAGCAGTCATCGAACACAACTATTTATGGGAGTGATTTTGACGAGAAATTTATTATAATTGAAAATAAACACGAGCCTTAAGCAGCGAGCAATAATAATAAGAGTGATGAGCTAGAACAAATTTTTAAAAATGTTTCAGGGACCTTGAGATCAGCTGATAACAATTTCAATGGGAGCGAAAAAGTCAAAATATCAAAGAAGTAATATCTATGATAAAAGGAGGCAGAATTACTTTCACACTACATGCAATGTTCGTGAAAGAAAGATAAAAGATGAAGGGGCAGTGACTTCGTCGCCTTGCAAGATTCGCGCCTTTTTTAAGGGACAATACAAGTGTAGTTGATGGCTCAAACAATGTGTACCAACACGAATTTTCACGCATACATACTAAAGTCGGGGATCAGTGCGCACGTGCTCTGTTCCAGTGTTTCTTAAATTTGAATGTAAACATGAATGTTCTGTTTCTTTCATTCTCTTGTGTTTTTTGCATGAAATGTATACCCATCGCGCATTTGTTAATATTTTTTTTTACTTTTTGCTTAATGTTATTTCTAATCTCTTCTTTCATATGTTTAACTCTTTTACTTGTCCTTGAAGCCCAGCTCATCACTCTTGTTATTATTGCTCGCTGCCTTAAGGCCCAAATATAATTCACGTAAGAAACGCACGTCATCTGGGCGCTCTCATGGAAATTAATGGGTTCGGCCATATTGGACGTACGTCGGTCATATTTTGTTTCGTTAAGTTTCGTTAAACGTAAAAATGCGAAATGAACCGCGCTCAACGTGTACTGTGTTTCCATGCAGAGTTTACCCTGAGTTTACTCAGATTAAGCGCCCATGGAAACGGGGATTGAGTAAAGTGTCGTTAAATCCAAGTAAACTCAACGATTAAGCGGGGTTTTGCATATGTGTGTGTTTCAGTATCCTTTACTACACATATACCAACGGCGAGGCAATGTAAAATTAATTATCTGTCACTTTAAACCAGAACCGTCATGGAAACAGCATCGAGTGATCTTGAGAGAAAAAGCTTTCTGTTTACTTAATGAAAACTCTACCCTGGCTCATGGAAACACAGTAGTGGTTTTGTGAGAATTTGCAGTAAAATTGATGACAGCTGTTTTTTTTTTGTAGTCGTTTTGTGGGTTTTAAACAAGAGTATGGAAAATATTGTGCTTCAAATTTATGGGAGTGATTTTGACGAGAAATTTATTATAATTGAAAATAAACACGATTATTTTTAATATGCAAAGATTAATAGCCAAGTCTTAATAGCCAATGAATAATATTTATGCATTTTAATAATTTTAAACTTGTGAAAACTTTCCGTATACACAAACCATCATACGTTTGACGAAGGTTTGATAATTTACGCACGTCGGCTGACGTGCGTTTTTTACGTGCATTCTAGTTGGGCCTATACAGACAGACAAAAATTTTAAAAATACTTGATTTCGTGTTAATATCGTGTAAATAACCATATGAACTTAGAAAATGACAATTATTTTGAAATCACAGACAGACACTCCAATTATATTTATATAGATTTAGAGATTCCCGACTAAACGATCTATTCATCCTAGGCGTTATAGATTTGGTGAAATAAAGAACAAACACGGCCATCGTGGCCTGATTAGTAATGTAAGAAGAGTAAAGGTTACTTACTTACTGACTGGGTGTCCTTCACGTAGTATTTTTCCCTTTACTTGTGCACCCAGAATTTTTAATTTTTTAGAATTTTTGTGTTATGCTATTTTTAATTATTTTCTTAGGACACAACTTTTAATGTTGCGTGAGTTTCGCTGTGAGCCAGTATTTATGTATAAGGAACCGCGTTTTATATACTTTCCTTATAATTATATTATCTTTTTATTTTGTGCAGTTCATACAAGCGAGCAATATAAATAACAAAAACACTTCAAGTAATCTAACGATTAGATAGTGACAACATAAACATTGAAAGTTGACTCAAACCTAGGGAAATTCCTCTGCAAAAAAGCGATAAGGGTTGCATTTCGCTTAAATTGTGAAATTGCTACTATGATTATTATTTAAATTATATAATTATGCAATATCTTAACAGGAATTCTGAAAATTAAACCTTTCACTATTTTATACAAACCTTATCATCTCGGAGCACGCCTTGAACATAACTTGATTTGGTCCCGATTCCTGTTCCAACCACTTTTTAGCAACATAATTTCGATAGTGATCAGTTAAGGATTTATTGGAGTCTAGTTCTTGTTCAATATGCTTTGGTTCATCACAGAATAAATCTGAAGCAGCTTCTTCATCGGGTAACGTTGATGTTAGAACTTTCCTCTGCCTTGGTGGAAATCTCATTTCCATTTTTCTTTTAATTCTTTGAAAGAAATTTCTATCCTCCTTCTTTTGCTTCTTTTCGCGTTTTTTAAGATCATTTTCAATTGATGTACGTACAGCACCATCAATATCCGAATTATTTGATCCAGAAGAGCTCTTTTTTCGTCTAGATAAAGACATTAACCAATTTCTGGAAATTGGCGATTTTGTATCATCACAAGATTTTTCATTTTTTAAGCGAGAATCATCTCCCATTTTATAGTTAATATGTTTTATAATAACGAATTTATTTAATGCTAGAACATTTTACAATATTTTTTTTTAATTTTGTAAAAATGAAAAAATTAAAACACAAAAAACTTCTCGCCTTCAATTCGCGTTTACGTGCACCCTTTGACAATTAATTTGACAATTGACTTGTTTTTAAATTGTCAAAGAAGGTGTTAGTAAGAAGAAGATAGTTAAAAATTCTTTTTGAAAGATTTTAATATATTCGTATGAATAAAATTATATTCTTGGTTTTTTATGAACATTTTGCATTAACGACACATTGCGAAAAATTATAACCAGAAGACAATTCCTTTAATATGTTTTTATAAGACATCTTTTTGCAATTTTTGATAAATCCTTTTGCAATATAACAGTGTATTCAGGTGCAAACACTAATCAGCTGATATGCACAAGTCAAAATACGGGTTTTCACGGGACAAAGTGGTTGAACCAAAACACGTAAAAGATTCATAAACACGTAGTTTTAATAAACAAAATAAAATTGCATTCTTCCAATAATCAGAGTTAAACAATCGTTCAAGTGTTACAATTATTAATTTAGTTGAATGACATATCATAATAACCGAAACACAAAATGGTACCTACAAGCTAGTGATCCGCCCTTTTCGCAATAATATTAAAATGCATCTTTTTTTATGTTTTCAGAGCTATCAAGACGAAGAAGAACAAATGGGCTATCATGTCGATTCATTTCCAAAAGATTTTGGATATGGAGCATTCGAACAAGATAGTGATAGTCAAAGTGGTACTGAGGCAAAACCTAGAATTTTACTAATGGGTCTCCGCCGTTCAGGAAAAAGTTCTATACAAAAAGTCGTTTTTCATAAAATGTCGCCAAACGAAACATTATTCTTGGAATCAACTAGTAAAATTGTTAAGGATGATATAAATAATAGCAGCTTTGTACAGTTTCAAATTTGGGACTTTCCTGGCCAAATCGATTTTATTGACCCAACATTCGATTCTGATATGATATTTGGTGGCTGTGGAGCTCTTGTTTTCGTAATTGATGCGAAAGATGACTATAATGAAGCCCTAACAAAGTTTAAGAATACAGTAATAAAGGCGTACAAAGTGAATCCAAGGATTAAATTTGAAGTCTTCATTCATAAGGTAAGAATAGGAGCACATTGTTATGTCACTTGTCAAGATTTTGGTTAGGAATACCACCACGCTTCATGAACTGCATGATTTTGCGTATGCAATAAAGTGAATAATAATGCAGCAAAAATATATGCCACGCCAAAAGTCAAGGTTTATCATTAGCCATTTCTTATCTGGGTGCAAATATTGCAATTGCATTCTTCAATTGTAATAAAAATAAATAAGGCGCTTTTTAATGAATCACTGTCTTGAGGGAACATTTTAAATTATCTCTCATTTATCAAATAGACAATATTGGAACAATGTTGATAAATATTTTTTGCATTCTAAGCAATTCTTAAAATCTTATTTTACTAGTTAGAGTAGTAAACAGTATGTGAGAGATACACTTAAACCATTTTTGGCTTAATAGCATTCTCTGAAACCACGACGTATTGTTCCGTTTGCTATAGTCGAAATATAAGTAACATAACGTCTTGCTTACATTTTGATACTATTTATGAACCTATTTCTATCTTATAATTCTGAATACAAAATCGTTGTGAAAGATTTTATCATCTTATCGTAAATTGGCTAAAGAGCTCGAATTGAACCAATGTTTCTGGTAAAAATGCCGACTCTTTGCAGACATTTACGATCTGCATCAAATGCTAGATTTTTCTACACAAAATTGCTTACCGCACTCCCAAACCGGTAACAAAAATATGCAAATCTGTGTTATGTACAACCGTTGATCATAGCTCTTTTTAGCCATTCCATTACACTGACTCGCGGATTCAAACCTTCGATACATTGTAATTCGCTTTCGAAGCACCATATAATACCAAAAAACGTGAGGACCCATCGCACGGCAATGTCAGCAGGGCGCAGAGGTGGTGGGGGTTATCAACATGAGATACGGTGGGTATATAGATATCTTCAGGTCAAACCTGATATTTGCAACGACCAAGTTCGTACTTGCTTGCTCTATGACTCGTTGTCCACGTTAATGTTCTCATCCAAACAGTGAAAAATACCAAACAAGCCAAAACCGGTATTACTACTACTACTATATGAAATTCGCGAACGACAAGGAGGAAATTATTGAGAAACTAAAAAAAACAAAATGATTTGATTGCAAATAGTGCATTAAAATTGATAAAGCACTATGAAATTAAAAAAAAAATAATGTCATAAATTATAATGCCATTATTGAGATCGATCATGAATCATTTTCAATAATCATAGAAGCAGGGAGAGTTAACATTGTATGGGAGCGATGTAGAATTTATGACGGAATAAATGTCATGATATGTTATAAATGTAAAGGATATAACCGGCCGGAGAGTGTAAAAATGAATAGACGTGCCTAAAATGTCATGAAGAGCATCCTACTAAAGAGATGCAAAAACGAAGCAATATTTAGATGTATAAACTCTAGGCGAGCTAACAAAAAATTCAACCTAGGAATGGATGAGGAACACATAACAGTAAGTAAAAACTGCCCAGTACATATTAGGACACTAGAAGAGAAAAAGAGGATAACGGAGTATCCACACACATCAGGGACGTGCCCGGGACGTGAGATTTTTACTCCGGCCCGGACACGGGCATGTGTGAACGAGTTCATATAAAATGTACGCACCGATATTTTTTGAACCTCTGACGGAACACTAATATGTGTGGATACTCCTTTAAGGAGTATCCACACACATCAGGGCCGTGCAATTAAGAAAGCAGTTGATTACACCACAAATTTTGAGTCGGAGCTCTGGGTATCTGATTTGTATTTCTCACACATTACTAATTAAAAAAAATGGCTTTACCTGAAAAAGTTTGCCTTTGTAGATGACAGAATTAAAGTCTTGAAGAAAACGTTCACCTTGTTCTTGCGAACAACCACCAATGTTTTCTTTAATGGACATTCTGTAACATATGTGTTTAAAGTTAACAAGCGTAGTTGAAATAAGCTGTTTGTAATTGTTAGCTCTGTTGTTTTCGAGAGAAACATGAACCACTGCTTTGAGGCTGTTCCATGCTTGACTTTCGTGAGTGAAGCTGCTGACAGACTGAAGTCAACATTCATTGCTGGCCTTTATTTTCTTTATTGTGGTCCGACAAAATACATGCCAGCTTTTACTTTGCATTCCGAAAAATTAGGATAGAAATTGAAAAGCTACAGAATCTTGACGGAAAGCTTTAACGAATTGCTTCTAGTTGTATAGCTATGTCAGTTCTGACGCAGTGACATTATCAGTTGAAGTCCAGAATATCAAAGCTAGTGGCGATATCTCTAGAATATTAAAGCTCAACGAAAGCTTTTAAGTCCTCCCAAAACTCACCACAAAGGTTGTTGTCCAAGCTTCAAGCCAAGAACAAACCAAAACCCAAGCTTCAAGCTAAGTCCACATTCACACCCGAGACTAAAACCGATGACTTTACTGTGCCAGAACCGACATATGTAGCTATACTAACCCGGGGACCAGACGATCAATTCGTCTGCAATTAGGGCTAACTACAATGGTCTTTAGACGTCTTAAGACTACTTAAGATTTTGTACGCTTCTATGGGGCTAGAACAAACAACCACAATGGCCTTAAGACGATCTTTCGTTCTCTTTCACAAACTTTTGTCAAGTCTTAAGGTTATGCTCAGGACCGCAGAATCTTAAAGAATCTTCAAGAAATTGACGTTAGCGATTAATATTTAATTTGGTGTTTTACGAAAATTAAAGTATTAGCGAGAACATAATAAAAAAGATTATTTGAAATTAAAATCTGTGTTGAAAATATATTGAATAATGGCATATTTGGTCCTTGAATTTTGATTACTTTTTACAAATGTTAAAAACCTCTTAAGGCTATTATAGCTGAGCAAGATCGTTAAGTTTTGACAGAAAATTAGCCAGTCTTAAGAGAATTTGACGAGGAAACTTAAGACGTCTTAAGACCATTGTAGTTAGCCCTATTGCAATTTGAAATTTTGAATGTCCAAGTTTTATCGGCAGGAATTTCATTACGTTGCAATTTCATTCTAACAAGAAAACGCAGAAGATAGTTGTTTGTGTTTAGTAAAAATAAAAAATGATTGGATAATTTCTATTGTTATTTCTTTACTAATTTTCATTAATTCCCTCATTTTGTAATAAAAAAATCGCATTCCAATAATCCCGCGTCAAGTAATCACCACTGCTTAGGTTTTTTATTTTCCGCCATTTTGTTTTAAAAAAAATTCTGAATTTCTTGCATATGTAGTCATTGCATTTAAAATATTGCATGCAATATTGGAGCAGCGGCTAGACCATAAATTTTAAAACTGCAATGCAATATTGTAATTGAAAAATTGATCGTCTAGCCTCCGGGTAACAGCATTCATAGATGCAAGTTACACTATCCAACATTTCGTTTATTACCCCCATACACTAACCGATTTTTTAGGCAAGGGGTCGCAGCGATGGGTGCAAATTACATGCATGACATATACTTCCCTGCGACCCCTTGCCTAAAAACTCGGTTTGTGTATGGGGGTAATAAACGAAATGATGGAAAGTGTAACTTGCATCATAGATCTCGTCGTTGTAGAGTCTCAAATCGCCCTCCCTCATATAAGGAGCATAACAAAACTTAGTTAAAGCTTAAATATGTATTGACCATTGGGGCTTATTCTCGTTGTCGAGTGCCGTGGCAGATGTCACTTCGACCCTCAATTGGTATTCTCATTGTCAATCTAAGTGACACCTGGCTACTAGATCGACAAACGTCGAATTCTAATTGTCACTAGGTGGAAGTATCAAGTGACATTTTCCTCGATACCTTTGTAGGTATCGACAGTTCTATTTTTAGCAAAATGGAAGCAGAAAAAAATGTAAACAAAAATTCTTTTGATTGTATATTCCTTAAAATATTATAGACAATTAAAATAAATATATAAATTTTAATATTTTAGTGTAAAAATAACAACAAAAAAAAAATCAAAGTGATGGTGGAGTTTATGCTGCAAAATTCGGAATCCGAAAACCAAAACGCAAATGAACTCGTTCTATTTATTTATTTTTACAAATTTTTATGCTTTTTTCACAACAAACATCGCACTGTTAAATATGTCAAACTCATTTTTCAAATGAAAATGTGTTTCATTTCACAACGTTCCTATTAGCCACGTCACTCGCCAACGAGAATACCACATTCAAAGTGGCGTGACACCGCCTAAGACAAATCTCACTTAGGGGATTCGACAACGAGAATAAGGCCCATTGTTAACGGTACAAAAAGAAAGTTTTTCAAGAGTCAACGATGGTTTTAGTTATTTTTTGGTATATATAGTAAAGGCATAGAAAATCATCATTAAAATAGAGACTCAAAGAAAAAATTTATTTTTGTTGACCTGTGTTATCAGAGATGGCTAATCATATGTACGTGTAAATGTTATAATACGGAAATGGGTATTAGTCGCAATCTACAGTAGTGAAAGGGAATTTTGTGAGTATTTTAAAGATAATATTGAAGTCTAAACTGAAGCTTCAAAAAATATCATAGACTGACTTCAATATTGACTGGGCTAAAAATGATCTATATAAAAGAGACATCGATAGAGTATTAAACGACAATAATTGTCTAACACAAATCATGAAAGAATATACTAGAACGACAGCAACATCACAAACAACCATTGATTATATAATTACTAACAATAGGGTGGTTCTTATTTTCAACTTTTTCGATTTTTTTCAAGACACCCCCTAAAAATATTCGAATGGATGAAAAACAAGAAAATGTGAAGTTTGAGGCAAATCCGAAGATATTTAGAGGTCGCTACCGGCGGTCAAAGTTTCGAAAAATGTGATTGCATTTTTTCCCGTTTACCCACCCCTGAAATATATTATCCAACCCTGACTCTCAAAATATTAATACATATTTAATAAACCTTTCCAACAAGCCAAATTTCAAAAAAAACGGTTGACAAATAATGAGATATATCTAAAAGCAAAGATAACAAAAACGGAGTATACAACAATTAAAATCAAGATAAAAAAAATCAATATGTTAAAAATATATTTTTACAAGCCGATGGACAGAAGAATATGTGGAAGTAAATTAAACAATTAGTATTAGTACAACATAGAAAGAAAATTAAGAATGTTATTTTTGATGACACAATCTACACAAAGGAGCTAGAGAGAGCAAATCAATTTAATGAATTTTTTTTAAGAGTGTAGTGGAGATATACATGTATACATCCAGTTTAGAGTAGATTTAAATTCCAGCTAATAACATTAAATGAACTAGAGGAGATTTTCAAAGGTATAAAGAAAGAACGGGACCAAGGAAAAATAAGTCCTAAACTGATATTAGAGAACTGGGACCTATTGGGACGGACACTGTTAAATATAATAAACAAATCACTTCAAACAGGCGAATTCCCAGACTCGTGGAAGATTTTGGTGGTTACACCAGTTCAAAACACAACTAGAAGTGAGGAATTTCGAATGTCCGATTAATAATTTAAAAACATGTGAGAAAATACTTGAAGCAGTTATGAAGCGTCAGCTTATCACATAACTTGAAAAAAATAAAATCCTATCGGAATATCAATCTGGTTTTAGAAAGAATTACTCATGTGAGTCTGTCATAAATTATACATGGTGTATACGCTAAGTTTACAAAGCGCCCGGCTGTTGATAGGTTTTGGTGGGAGGAACAAAAATCGTATGGGATGGGGCGGGGGAATCGTAACGGTTTAGCCGCTAGGGCGTTTTGAAGTTTTTTTTAGTATCAACCAGTATTTTTGTAACCCTATGACGTATTTTCATGAATAAGGTATCAGTGTACGCAGAATACTCCCACGCCCACCTATCTAAAACTGTAAAGGGCAAGGCTCTACCCTGCCAACTTCCAGAGGAATGAGTCATCAAAGTCAAAATTTCGGTTTTTTTAACTAAAATTTCAACTAAAACCAAAATTGGAAAGCTTGGACAATTTCCTATCAATAATGGCTTGACAATTTTTATGTTACGGCGTTTACTTTTGAAGTTATTAGCAAGTTTGATGTTAAAATTGGCTTTATTTGGTGCTTATTTGGTACTTTTTGGCAAAGCTTAGGTGAAAAAGTACTAAAAATGTATGAAATAGAGTAGAAATAGGAGTGCCGCAAGGATCTATCCTAGGAGAACTATTATTTATCGTGTATATAAATGATTTGCCAGAGGTGGTGACGAGATGTAAAGTAGCAATGTATGCAGATGACACTTTAATTTACGCTCAAGGAAGTAACTATGAGGAGTGCAATCATAAGTTAGTAAGCGATATCAAAAACATAACCAACTGGTTAAAAATGAATAGATTAAAACTAAATGAAGGAAAAACTATACTTATAGAAATAAATATGGATAGTAAAACGGAGGTAAAAATAAACGGGGAAAAAATAGAAAATGTTAAAAATATTAAATACTTAGGAGTAGTAATTGACTCCGATTTAAAATTCGATCAACATATTGGCAAAAAGATAAGTTTTTTTTAAAAGGATCAGAAATAAAATGTATACCTTTTTTTTATGTGGAAGACTAGAGCTCAGGAAAGCCCTTTGTACTGTCGACAATCTATTTTCTTCGTATAGAGTGCAATGTCGAACAGCAAGCTCTAGTCGATAGATAGTGAAGGGGAAGAGAGAAGTTGGAAGGAACTGCCACAACCACCTAACCCCAACCATTTCTATCGCGACTCTGGCATCGGGGTAGTGAGAAACAACTCGATGGAGTGTTATGCCTCCTGAAACGAGTTGAATCTCATCAACCAACCAATGACATGCGCTTGGTGGAGCGGGGCAGGGTTTGACGGCAATTACCGTCTACAATACTATGATAAAACCCCACTTTGAATACTGTTCGACAATATTGTTCACATGCTGCAATGCGATTAACCTGGATAGGCTTCAAAAACTGCACAACAAGGCAATGCGAAGTATCTTGAGATGCAATAGGTTTACAGCAGTCAGGGTCATGTTTAATACCTTTAAATGGTTAAACGTTAAACAAAGACTGGGACTAAATACACTCATTGCTATTTTTAAGATAAAAAGAGGAGTGGCTCCACAGTATTTAGTAACGGATTGCAAATAATTTTAGGCTAAATTTGCAAAGATCGGTACATACGAAGAACACAATATTTCATAAGGGTCTCTAATGGTTTAATGAATTACCAATTAACATTAAATCTGAAACAAAGTTAGGGATTTTTAAAAAGATGTGTATCGTGTCTGTGAAAATAAGATTAAAAATAAAAACTGCAACAGATTAAGTTAGCTATAATTTTTTATATGTTGATGTATTACAGTAGTATTATAAAATACTAATAAATAAATTAATAAAAAAAGCACATGCGCTACATGCAATCCTGGAACTAACATGGAACATCTGTACCTTTCCAGAGAATTGGACGTAAGGTATCATTGTCAAAATACCAAAAAAGGGGACCTAACAATATGTGACAACTGGAGAGGCATCTGTCTATTGCCTCTCACAATTGCTCACTCCACTGGTACAGATTCTGATAAAAGATTCTTCACCCAGGCTTCTTTTTCGATTAAGTGAATTTATCTTCCTTTTTTCAAGGAGCCCGAATTACCCAGAGGTTCATGTTTCGAATCCATTCTGTGGCATGGTCCTTCGTCTTTCCATTTCACCCACTAGATAGCTTTCCCTTCTTCTTGCCTTCCTTCTTTACAACAAAATCCATGCTCTTTCTCCTACCATTGCCTAGCTTGTGTTGCGCTGTCAGTTCTTTTACTCTTCTGTCTACTATCTTTCCGTCTAGAGCTTGCTCTCCGACATTGTGCTCAATGATAGAGCGGTCGAAAGTACAAAGCGGATTCACCTGTTTCACATAAAAAAATTGTTGCGATCTTTAATACTTCGATCTAAGATGTAGTCAGCAGTCCTAATGACAGTAGTGTTAAGTTAAGCCGAGGAATTTATTTTTATTTTTGATATTAAATTATGTAAATAATCTTTCCAGGTAGATGGAATCAGTGATGATTCTAAAATGGAATCACAACGTGATATTCATCAACGCGCAACAGATGATTTAGCAGATGCTGGACTGAACAAAATTCATTTAAGTTTTCATCTTACCTCGATATATGATCATTCAATTTTTGAGGCGTTCTCAAAAGTCGTACAAAAGTTGATCCCTCAGCTACCAACTCTAGAAAATCTACTAAACATCCTTATTTCGGTATGGGAAGAAAGTAATAATAACAATTTTTTTATTTATTTATGTATGTTTACAGAACTCAGGAATTGAAAAAGCATTTCTTTTTGATGTTGTTTCAAAAATATACATTGCAACTGATTGTTCACCAGTTGATATGCAAAGTTATGAATTATGCTGCGATATGATTGATGTTGTAATCGATCTTTCAAGTATATACAGGTTGTAAACCATAAATTTCGTATAAGTTCTTAACAAATATAAATACATATTTTTACAGCTCAGAGGAAACAGCATTCGACTGTCAAAGTTCTAGTCTAATTAAACTAAATAACAGTACAATATTATATTTACGAGAAGTCAATAAATTTTTAGCACTTGTTTGTATCCTACGCGAAGATAACTTTTGTCGGCAAGGCGTTATCGATTATAATTTCTTATGTTTTCGTGAAGCAATTAGTCAAGTATTTGAACTTAGATTAAAAAATCAAAAATTGGAAACATTAAATGAAAATGATGAGGATGACGATTATAAAAATTCGGGAATGGCAAATGGAACATCTATAAATTTAGAATCAGCGGATAATTCTGTTATTGCTTAAGTAATTTCTTTTATATATATATTATTTACACTTGTTTTGATTACAATTATATTATTCTTCCTCATGAAAATATTTGAAAAAAGCTAAGAAATAACTGAAAGAATTGCTAATACCTGAGATTAATGCGCAACGAATAAGCCATTTTCAGTCATCAATTTCGATGTAAAATTATGTATTTAATTATTTTTATAAGCAAAATCTGCATATTTAATAAAAAATGAAGAAAAAGAAAAATATGGATTGGAAGCAATATAATAATATAGTGTTTTTTACAGATGGTGATTATTAGGTTTGTTGCTAAGAAATTGATTACTGAGTTGTTCGGAAAGGATTTGTTTTTTTCAAGGAAAACTATAGCATATAAATATTTTATTGTATTATATATTGACTATTGTGCTCTGTGTATTATTATACTTTTTATAAGATTGTAGAACATCATAGCTTCGCCTTAAGAAAACGATACCAAGTCATTTTTGATATCCTCCTTAAAACCACTTTGCCGTCGATAAACCCTAAAAATGGTAATAAAGTAATAGTTACCAGATCTGCCGAAAGTGGTGCAAAACACCTTTTGGCGCGTTATCAATATTGTATGAAGTCTAGCATTACTAACTGGGGAAACGCTTTCTTTTAATAAATTCTGGCATATTTTCATCATCTGTTAGTCTGTTCATCTCGCTTTTGGGTGTCAATGATTGTGTTCTGGATGGATGTATAGTCCATTATATCTTTTTGGAGTAGGATTGTGCCAATGCTTTCTTGAATTCCTCCCTCATCGCACAGTTGGAGGAGATCATCGTTTTTTCTCTGGATGTATTGCATTGTGCATTTTTGAAGCTTCCAGATTTCCCTTACTACTTTTTTCGAGAACTCGCAGATGCTATCTAGTGTTCGCAATTAAGTACAAATCCATTTCTTATATAACCTCTGAGTTTTCAATTTCATTTCTGAATAGTTTCATAAACTTAGTATGTCAATTTAGTAAAATTTTCTATATTTTTAACTCTTGCTATATTTTTACGGGCAAAGTTAAGCTTTAATTTGAATAACATTGCCAATAGAATGTCTTTTTGTTTGATGTCATTTCTAATGCTGAAAGTATCAGACATTTTTTGCTGAATGACCACTTTTCCTTTGAAGGTACTGAGCGGGGTTAGAACAGCTAACCATTCCTTGTAACAATGTTCTCATTATATTTTGTTGACTAAATAGAATGTCATTGTTAAATTCATTACATCATCACATTTTTATAGATTTCCCTTATAGTCCGGGAGGCAGCGTTGCATTTTGGGTGGTCATTTCAGGACGATTGATTTTTTTTGTAAATGATAGTTTAGATAAGGCTAATAATAGAAACAAGACACCAGGATCGTGGTGGGGAGAAAATTTACATATTGTCCGACCAGCCTGCCCCACCACTTAACAGGCAGCTTAGATTATCAACTTAATACCCGAAAGGAATTATTTCCAAAAGGAATCAATTGGCATGAAATGGCCGGTCACTTGCAACTAGGGAATCCAATCCCGCACGAAAATCTCAATCCCGCAAGCCCGCGGGATCGAGGTCATCAATCCCGCGGAAATGTTTGGCTAATATTTTCCTACAATTCAAAAATTTCCTTACAATTTCCTTACAAAAATAATTTTACCGTCCGGTGATTTCGCATAAATTGGCGGGAATTTTAAATTTTTTCGAAAAGTGCCAATTTTTATCAAAATCCGACCTTTTCCCCGTTATTTATTGCGTCGTTAGTAAAATAAAACAAAATTTCATACATTTTGGTTTTTTGAGGTTAGGATTCATTCCGAATCAGTTCGATAGTCGATTCATTCACGAGTATTTTACAATATTTTTTATTTTTCTACAACCAACAGAACTGGAGAAATTAAAAAAAATAGTGTAGCAATGCACCCAAAATTCATCAAAAATGGACATTTATGCAATTTTGCAGAATTTTTTTTTCGCTTTATCTTAACATATGTAAAGAAAAAAAACAAAAAAATCCAACTTCGCAACTACATCATAACTTCGCTTTTTTTGTTTAATATCCCTCTATTAAATTGTTAATACTTTGCAATATTGTTAGTATTTCTCTAAGTCCGGGTTCTTTTGACAGTTCATTCTACTGCTCAAATCCCGCAGATCCCGCGGATCCCGCATGTCTAGTCCCGCATTATTGAACCCGCAAAAATAGTGCGGGATCCCGCATTTGCGGGATCCCGCCTTCGCGGGATTGGATTCCCTACTTGCAACGCTCACTCCGGGACCACTTTTGTATTAATCCGGGATGCAGCGTTGCAACAGAGTTGGTCATTTCATGCCAATTGATTCCTTTTGGAAATTATTCCTTTCGAATGGTAAGTTGATGATCTAAGCGTCAGCTGCGTATTTGGTGGTGGGGCTGGTCGTGACAATATGCACATTTTCTCCCACCACCCCCACCACGATTCTGGTGTCTGACTCTTGTTTCTATTATTAGCCTTATCTAAACTATCAATTATAAAAAAATCAAGCGTCCTGAAATGACCATCCAAAATGCAACGCTGCCTCCCGGACTATTATGAAGGAAAATCTTTTTTGTCACGCTCTCACCCATCCTTAGTATTTACTCCGAATACTGCTCTAGTGTAATTAAGAATGCTTTGTAGCAGACATATAGAAGAGTGATCCTTCTGCATATCTTACACTACATTTTGCCTCTCAATACATACCATTTTAAAATCTGTGAGCCACTAGAGTTGTTGCTGCTCTCCATACTCGGACTTTGAGACGATGCAAAAGTTCCATTTCCTTTATATTCAAGCTGTCAAGAAGTTCAACAATTTTCATTTTCATTTTATTAACTACTAGCCCAGGGAAATTAGCAAAAAAATGACATTAGGGCTTTTTGGTAGGCAATAACGTTTCGTATTGACTGATCAAAATTTTTTTTCGAAAAAAATAGTTTTTGAGTGATTTTTTGGCCAAAAAGTGATTTTTGATAACTTTGACCTTGAATAACTTTAAAAGGGTTAATCGGTTCAACGGGTTGTAAGAACTGAAGTTGTAGAGAATTTCATTGTCAACATTTTGGGCCCTCGCACGGGGTTGTACGACCTATAAAAACCGAGATACAAGAAAAACACAGGAAAAAACGCGATATCTCCGGCGGCCATGTTTTTTTTGTAATCCTGAAATTGTTTTCTTAAAAAATTTCAAGGAAGCTGTGAACCGATTTTCAGCCATTTTGGAATTTTGTCGCCTTAAAATGGTAATTTCCCCGGGCTATACATTATTTGACGTTTCCCCAAAGTAGACTTCGATATTGTTTCATTGTGTTTCTCCTGTTTCATACTTGCATTTCCTGGAATTCTTTTATCGAGGATGTGTTGAATTGTCCCACTGCTCCGTTGTTTCGATTTCCCGTATACAATCCTGTGGCAGCAGCTCTCCACTTCGCTATAACGTTTGACAGTGACACATAATGTATGTGGCCGTCTCGGATTCCTCCAACCGCAGTCGACAAGTACCATCTTCAAGATTTCTCAATATAGCTGATATCTGAAACTATCGTGTCCTATTGCCAGTGCTACAAGCCATTTCACAGATTGCCCCCCCCCTTCTCAGGATTTCTTCCTGCTACACTCTTTAGCTTAATCACCACCTTGGCCTACATGTCTTCATTAATGAGGTTTTAGTGAGTTGGATTAATTGATCTGGAAAGTTCAGTTCCACCTTTGCTTCGTAAAAAATATGCCTTTAAATTTTGTTCATCGATGAGACCCATTTCTGGCTCAATGGCTACGTCAACAAGCAAAATTACCGTATTTGGGCTGTAGAACAACTGTAACAACAGAACAACGTATTTGGGCTGTAGAGGTTCGTGAGCTGCCATTACATCCAGTAAAAGAATAGTTTGTTGTGGTTTATGGGCTAGAGGGATTATAGCTCCACATGCCTTCAAAAATGAAGCCGGACGGAACGTAACTGAATGGCGCCTGTTATCGCACCATGTAAACGGACTATTTCCTGCCTGAAATTGAAGCCGTTGATCTCGACGACACGGTTCCAACAAGACGGGGCTATTTGCCTCACAGCCCTTGAAACCATGGCTTTATTGCGACAACAATGCGGTGAGCAGTTAATTTCACGCTTCGAACCGGCGTATTAGCCGCCTAGATGATGTGATATTACGCCTCCTTTGGGGCTACATATAGTCCAAAGTCTACATAGATAAGCCCGGTACAATTGAGGAAAATCATCGTCATCGAAAATTGGAACTTGCAGAATTGACCAAGTTAGCTGCAGTTGCGGCCAACATTTTTTAAAGAAATAATGTTTAACACATGGTTCTTTTGTATGATTATAAAGATTACCCATATATTCTTAAAGGGCGCTAATTTGTCTTTTTGTCCGGTGCGATATAACCGCACTGGGCACTGTAAGATATCACGATCGGTTGAAAGACAACACGAAACCAGTGCCTCACGATTCCTTTTGATATAATGACCCTGAAAATAACTTCTCTTATGAGTCCCTTTTCGATCCAGCGCATTTATTGAATACTCTGTGTTTTTACATTTGAAGTGCAATTAACGAGAATAGAAAAATGAAACGAAATTATTTTCCGAACACCTTAATTGATCATAACAGGTATTTTTTGGTTTGTAGTGCAAGTTTACATAGTAAATGAATGGAATTATCGGTACATAAAGCAAACGGTAGCGTTTAAAAGAGTTCATTTTTGTTGTTGCGGAAATTGCCATAATTTGGTATAGACTAATTTACTTGGCAGTAATGACGTGAAGCTATTTTACAAACACTTCTTTTGATTAGAATTGAACGAATATTTAATATTGTTAGAACATTTTCACTTTACTAATGTACATGCAAAATATTACATAACTACAGACGTTTACAAATAACTTAATTTCCTTCTAAATTTAATTTTCTTGTGAACAAGGATGTTTTTAAGCAAATTTGAATTATGCAAAGAACTCGACGACTTTTGCCTAATTCAGATCAATTATATTACATGTTAATAAAAAAAATACTAATAATAATTTAAAGGCAAACTTAGGTTCGAAGAAGGAAAGAAGTATAAGGCAAGCTAGGATTCAGAGGTCTTACTAACAACTCATTTTTAAATTTTTATTTAAATTTTGTTGCACTGTATGATGCAAGATATAAAGTGTCCATATTATGTAATATTAGGTATATAAGTTATGTACATATTTACACATTACATTTATACTATACATTTTATACATATATTCAATACATAAAACGTTGTATACATGCACTTTTATTTTGTTTTTAAATATTATGAGTGATAATGGTATGTTCTTGTATATTCTCACAGTTTGTATGTTTTAAAGAAAAAAAGGATCATCGGAGTGATTAACATCGTATTTTAATTCAAGGCCGTGAATAAACGAAAATTTGAGGGAGAGAAGTGTTTATTTATAAATATCAAATTATCAAAACAATTGTAGCCTGTTTCATTGATTACAAAATAATAGATGACGAAAATATCTTGTGTTGAATGTTTGGATATTCGCCACAATTTTGAAGGCGTTTGTTTTATTTTATGTGAACTATGAGATAATAGTAGTGGTAAAGATACAATGTCAATGTAAATCTAAATATTATTCAACAACGCAGGCAAATTTCTTTTCCGTGATGTGCCACTTTTATAAATATTCTCCCTTAATTTTTGCACTAAGTGAAACCCACATTTTACATAACAATGACTTAGATCCACCTCCTTAATCTTTTCTTTACCTCCCACCCAACTCAATACTCCATCGAAGTTGATTCTCTTCTAGGCAACTCGCACCACTGTCAGCGCTGCTGCTGAATGGGATCTGTGTTTTCAGAAGCGCGATGCATATTTTGCCGCTCTCTTTAATTATATTGGCTGGAAGGCATTTATTCATCTAGCATTCCTCCAAATCCATAAAGCCTGGGCAGCATTAAAACCAAAGAAACCGCCTATAGAGAGTACAGACATTCTCTAAGCGAATCATCTCAATGTGAGTACATCAGATTGAGAAACTCCTGTAAATCCACCATCAGGAAAATTAAGTCATCATACGATAACTGATTAAGATGTAAAAACATTAACTCCATTGCTGGCAGTAAAAACTTCTGGTCCTTGGTAACGTTCATCAGGAAAAATTTCACTTCATCAATAGCTGCTTCATTCATTTACGAAGGGGAGGTGCTAACAGAAAGCAAATCCAAGAAGGAACCTACTTGCATCTCTGTCCGCTTCAAATTCTTCCTTATTCTATACTACCATGCCACCCCTACCGACGAGTTTTCCTCTCACTCAACGGTAGAGAGTCCTTCCCGGGAATTCCCGCCCGGGATTTCCCGGGAAATTGAAAGAAAATGTATTTCCGGTTTCCCGGGAAAAAAACTAAATTTCCCGGGAAAAAATTTATTGTTTGAAATCGCAAGTTTTCTTCTAAAAATCTTGAAAACACTAACTACTTCAAGGTTTTAAATTTAAAGTAAATCCTTGTTTTCTATATAAAACTACATAGTTGGAACCCGGTGCGCCTTGCACTCGTCATATCGAAATAAAAGAAGTTGTAAGAAATATTTGGACAACGAAGATTTCCCATCCACGTAAGCGTTAAGGCGCTCAGGTGGAGCCATTGCCATTGGAACAGCACATCCCAGTTGCTTGATTTTAAAACATGACAATTTTGGCACAAAGTATCCATTGGACCGGACCAATCACAGCATTGAGGTGAATGCTGTAATAGTGGTATTTATTGTAATTGAATGCTTTCATCCTAAAATCTGACTGTTCTTAAAGCTCGAATGACGTTGGTCCACGACATTAACTAATAACAAACGTAAATAAAAACATTCATTGTTGGTGGGATGCACTGTATAAATCCGCCCTAAAGCATCCGTCGAGAAAATAAAAATTTTGTCAACTTTCCTCTGCTTTTGTTTTGGATCGCCTTTCTGAATTGTTGCAACACCCAACAAAAGCGTGCAGTTGTGATCGTGGTCTCACGGCGCAGGTAATTGATCAACAACACCCCTTTGGAATCCCAAAAGAACGTTTGCCATTTTACCACGGATTCCACCGGACTGCCGGATCGATCGAAGCACGCAGTGCGGCCACTACAGCCAGGAGCGAATTCCCTCAGGCTCCCAGACTTTTCCCGCCAACCACACGGATTTAAAAAAATAGTGGAACTTACTTTTGAGACGACCCTAGTATATACACCCTTGTATTACATGTTAGTTTATAATGAAATATTTTTTTATGTTACGTTTTTTATAATGCAATAGTCATGCTATGTTTGTTGATTTCAAATAATTGTTTTTTATTATTATTTTTCTTATTACTATTTCATTATTAATATTTTTGAATTAAATTTACTTGTATCTTTTCTTAAATGAATTTTTCATTTATTTTTTAACAGTAATTGTTCCTCCTAATTCTCATTTCACTCCTAATTCCTAATAGGTTTCATTTTTCCCGGGTTCCCGGGAAAAATGAACTTATTTTTCCCGTTTCCCGGGAACAAAAATAATCCGGGAAACGTGACTCTCTACTCAACGGGCATAGTTTTCTGCGGCTGCTTGAAGTGTATACGTGTCCCAATGAGCTTGTCTCCAATAAATTCACTAGCCTCCAAATCCAATATTCTCCAAATGCGTCTTAAAAAATGTGCCACTTCTTTGGCTTAACCTTTTCGTACTTTCATGCTTCTCCGGAGTTTTCCCTGAATCCTGCAAAATGGCCCATGTTCAGACTATACCGGAAAAGGTGACTCTAGGACCCTTCTAACTATCGCCAAAGAGTTCTTCTATTCTCTCCAAAGCCATGGAGAGAATAATAAACAGAAAGCTTATGGAATATCTTGAATGCAACCAAATATTGAACGACAAGCAGTAAAGCTGTAGATTCAAAAGATCTAACAGAGCATCTCAACTAAAGTAAACATTGATTTGGTGAAAATGGCCTGGTTGGTCCAGATTAGTGATGGGAAATTTAGTTACATCGGGATACCTATAGCAGCGAGCAATAATAACAAGAGTGATTAGGCAGAGCTCAAGGACAAGTAAAAGAGTTAAACATATGAAAGAGCAGATTAGAAATAACATTAAGCAAAAAGCCAAAAAAAATATTAACAAATGCGCGATGGGCATACATTTCATGCAAAAAACACAAGAGAATGAAAGAAACAGAACATGTTCCTTGATTCCGGTATTGGAATGCTTACATTCAAATTTAAGAAACACTGGAACAGAGCACGTGCGCACTGGTCCCCGACTTGAGTATGTATGCGTGAAAATTCGTGTTGGTACACATTGTTTGCGCTATGAATTCACTTGTATTGCGCTATGAATTCACTTGTATCCGTAAAAAAGGCGCGAATCTTGCAAGGCGACGAAGTCACTGCCCCTTCATTTTTTATCTTTCTTTCACGAACATTGCATGTAGTGTTAAAGTAATTCTGCCTCTGTTTATCATAGATATTACTTCTTTGATATCTTGACTTTTTCGCTCCCATTGAAATTGTTATCAGCTGATCTCAAGGTCCCTGAAACATTTTTAAAAATTTGTTCTAGCTCATCACTCTTATTATTATTGCTCGCTGCTATAGGTACCCGGTACCGGAGGCATGAGTAACTAGTTACTTTAGTTAGTTACCAGGTACCTGTGTCATATTTCTTCTCTATTGAATAGCAAACCTTTTTGAAAAGCTCGTTAATACATATTTTTGTCACCAACTAGTTATAAAAATCTTTTTTGTTAGGTTTTGTTGAAAATAAAGAATTTTTTTATTTTACTCTGAATTGAATATTGGTCTTTATTTTAAATTTTTAGTTCAGATTTTTATAGTTGGTGACAAAAATATGTATTAACGAGCTTTTCAAAAAGGTTTGCTATTCAATAGAGAAGAAATCTTTAAACGGAATTTTGCCATTAATTCTTATTCTTCTTATTTTTAGAGTTGAAGGACAGCTACAAGAGCAAGAGAGAAATTTTTTCACCAAACAATTGCAACTTAGCATTCACAATTTGTACTTCTAGTCAAGTTTTAGCAAAATAAAAAGTAACTAAGTAACTATATTTTTTTCAAGTAACTAACTAGGTACCTAAAGTATAATAAGGAACTAGATACTTTAGTTAGTTAGTTACTTTTTTGCCCATCCAGATATCTCCAAGGCCTTTGATAGAGTATCTGAGTATGGCACCCCGCTCTGTTTGCTAAACTCCAAGCTATTGATATTGACTCTATTCTAAGGAACTGAATTGAGAGTTTCCTATCTGGCCGTTCAATCAAGGTAGTATTCTAACCCACACAACATCTCTGCAAGTGCTCCCCAGAGCTCAATTCTATCAGCAATTTTTTTCCTATTTTGTATAAATGACCTGCTTCCATCCCTCCAACCCGCTTCGTAGCTGACGACGGTACTTTACATTACTTTATGGCTTCGATAACGTAAAACAACGACGCATGATCGTACTCATGTTCAATTCAATCAACAAGGACATCTAACTAATTCTTGATTAGGGCCACAAGAATGGTGTTAAATTTAATGCATTAAAAACGAAGTACTTCCGTATTTCTAATAAAACGTGCTATACCATTCCTCCCGTTTCTGTGGCGATCAAGAACTAACGGCCGAATTTTTTCTAAATATCCAGGCATAACATTAATCGAAGATCTGTGTTGGAACAATCACATATTCCAAACTGCTAAACAAGCAACCCAGTCCCTGGAATTTCTTAAAAGGAGCAGATTCTTCCTTGAGCTGTCTGCCGGGGCTATAATCTACAAGTCCTACATTTGCCCACGCCTTGAATATAACTCGTATATCTGGGCCCGAGCCACCGTAGATATGTAGCAGTTCTGGCAAAATGTTACCGCTTTTATCACAATGACTGCTCCACTGAAACTAATAACCTTCTGTCTCCACGGCAATGTTTTTAATGCAATACAGGACCAGCTCGCCAAGCTTACCCTCACAGTCTACAGACCTTATTTTCGTGCACACTCCAATTTCTTCTTCAATGTCCACACTTACGAACCTCCGGCCTTATTAGTGCTGTGTAAAGTTTCAATTTTGTTTTCCTTGATATATTTCTCGACCTCAGGTGCTTGCGTAGACCAAAGTAGCATTTATTAGCCAGTGCTATTCGTTTTGTGATTTCAGTCGATGTGTCATTATATTTTCCTTTTGTTATAATCGCCCCAAGGTACAAAAACTCATCTATTGCTTCTATATTATTACCACGTATACATGACCAAATCGAACGATCGAGAGTGAATCCGGCTTCAATTTCGCATGTATACCTACTATATAGGTGTCTATCATTATGTTTTGTCCGCTACTTCCTGGCGTTTTTCGTGCACATATTATCCCCTGTGCTAAAAGACGAGTCGACACGACGCGACAAGTCGTTTGAGTTGAAGAAAGTGACGTTTCAGTCGAATCATGACTTTCAGTACAGGGGCTTAAACTCAACTTACAATACAGGACCAGCTCGCCAAGCTTACCCTCACAGTCTACAGACCTTATTTTCGTGCACACTCCAATTTAAAAATTCGTTTATAGCTAGAACAACTCGAATGTGGAACAACCCCCAGAGTCAGTATTCCTGAACTCCAAGATTTCAAACGCAGGATTCATCGCCATCTCCTCCAACATCCCCCTGACTACGCCTAATCTATCAATTCCTTCGAGTTAAGCTTACTACTAGACATTGTACCATGACGTGAACGACATGACGGACTACAAGTTCAAAGCGTGACACTTGAGCTTAGACTTTCACATAAGAAAAAGGCTCAAGAACGCTTATGTACATAATGTAGGTCATATGGATGGAGAAGAACCTGCTCGGTAAGTCTGCGGGGTAGGATTCGTCATCATAAGGAGCACCACAGCCTATTGTTGGCCTAGGCTGCCTCCAGCGTGTGCCCCGTGATGTCGATATCTGGCCCGTATTTTCCAGCTTCTTATTCCTAATTGTCTTATGTCTTCCTCGACGCCGTCTATATATCTTTTCAGGACGACTCGGTCTCCGTTTTCCTGTCGTTACTTTCTCCAGCATTATCTTTGCCGTGTTCCGTTCTGCATATCGTTCGACATGACCAATTCATCGTAGTCCGTTTATTTCAATCACTTTGACAATGTTTGGAATTTTACTACTTTCATACAACTCTGAGTTGTATCTTTTCCTCCAAAGGCCATCCAACTGTATTCCTTTGTAAATCGAACGAAGAATTTTCCTTTCGAATCTTCCTACCAATGCTTTGTTTGCGTTCTTCAATGTCCACACTTCCGAACCTCCGGCCTTATTAGTGCTGTGTAAAGTTTCAATTTTGTTTTCCTTGATATATTTCTCGACCTCAGGTGCTTGCGTAGACCAAAGTAGCATTTATTAGCCAGTGCTATTCGTTTTGTGATTTCAGTCGATGTGTCATTATCTTTTCCTTTTGTTATAATCGCCCCAAGGTACAAAAACTCATCTATTGCTTCTATATTATTACCACGTATACATGACCAAATCGAACGATCGAGAGATCGAAAGATTGAAAGTGAGAATCTGCCTATTTGACATCGTCGGATCGAGTAATTGAAGCTTAAATGGATTCAAACGTAATCGAAAAGCAATGGACATAACCTACAATTTCTAACTTTCGTATCGTTTTACTGCTGTTTCGCTTTTTCATCGATTTCCGCTCGATCCTATTAGAATTCGATCTGTGTATACATGGATTTTTCTAAGATCCAAGCTGGCTTGAATCCGGCTTCAATTTCGCATGTATACGTACTATATAGGTGTCTATCATTATGTTTTGTTCGCTACTTCCTGGCGTTTTTCGTGCACATATTATCCCCTGTGCTAAAAGACGAGTCGACACGACGCGACAAGTCGTTTGAGTTGAAGAAAGTGACGTTTCAGTCGTATCATGACTTTCAGTACAGGGGCTTAAACTCAACTTACCATTTCCACATCAAAAATCTCCAAATCTCACTTTTTTAAGTGGCGCCATAGTAAATGTTCTTCTTTCTAATCTTAACAAACAAATCTATGAATCTAAAAATGCAGTGCTTTATTGAATATATTGTAGTACGCGCGAGTTACGTGTTGGATCTCTCCAACACAAAAAAAATTATAATATTTAAATAAAGAACACAAAAATGACTTTACAACCAATTAAACTTTTATTTTAGAATTTAATACCTGTGACACATATACCATCATAATGAAAGTAACCTTCATTATCGTGGCAAAAACCCACGATAATGAAAGTCCAAAATGAAAGTATTTTACTTTCCTTGTTGGAAAATTGGAAACTACATTTTAAAATAAAATAATTTGATTTGACGTTAGTTAAGCAACAATTTGCAAGGGTGTTTTCTTTACTACTTTAAAAAATATTTGTTTTAAAGATTCCAAATTAAAATAACTTAAAATTAAAGCAAAAAATACGCAGGTTTATATCCTCACTTGATATGCCAGATGCAAATGAAAGTAAAGTGTAATGTGTCACCCCATCATTTCCTTGACCATCATAATGAAAGTTACCATCATAATGAAAGTATAGTGTGTCACAGGTATAAAATAATTTCAAATTTAAAGATTAAAATAAATTGAACGATTTTAATAAATTTTGACACGGACTTTACGCCTTGAAAATGTAACTATAAGTGATTAACAAAAATATATTAAAAGATCTCAAAGGTAAAAATTATATCAAGAATTTGCTTATTAATCAGATTATGAAAAAGAGGAATTGGATCGGCGGAAACCGTCCAGACAATTTCTATGGAAAATTAGGAAAGAGAATTTAACATGTTAATGGCAATGAACTAAGATAATTATGTTGATGTTGCATTTAATGTGGGAATGTAACTCGCGCACGCATGTCGCACGAACTAAATTGTTTTTTGTTTACATTGGTAACTGGCCGGGTTCCGGGTATTCCCCGCCGCCTAAAATTCTATAGAAAACACCATTTAGACATTCGCTTTGCATTTGCAAAGCGAATGCGGATGCGGATATCAATTATAATGCGAATACTCGCGAATGCGAGTGCGAATACGAATATTCGCGGCATCCCTGGATGACATCTGCTCAGAAATGGGTGAAGTGAAAGTGTAAGACAAGATCTCGTTGTAAAGTCCAGTAGGTATGTATGTAGTGTGCTAAAATCTTTTATTTTTATCTTTTTACAGCGAAGTAGAACTATTTTTCTTTTTTAGTAAAAATTATTTTCCTTTTTTTTCATTTCAATTGACCTTGAAAAATTTCTTCTTGTTTATTATAATAAATTTTTACCGGCCACTGTATTACCGGCTTTTTAGAATAACAAATCGTGCTGCCAACACGTCAAATGTTGCACAAATCGAGGTCGCAATTTTTTGTTTTAATCGTTGGCAGTGCTGCTGTTTGACAAAGCTATCAGCTGTCATCGAGCTCTGACTTTTTGTTGTTGTATGTACTTTCCTCGTCGCAAAGGGCTTTTATTCGGTTTTCTTCGCTTTCGCTAAAAGACTTCAAAACCGTCGGAGTGGTCTGTGCAGTTTCTTGCCCCGAATTAATAATCACCAAGTTAAAATTTCGGCAATTCAAATTAAATTTAGTGAATTAACAAGGCAGTGCACAACGTCGCGGTTGTGGTAAGTGCAAAAACAATTTTCCCCTAAAACAGGCATAGGAAAAATTCTCCCCCGTTTGGGAAATTGATTTTCTGAGGTGGAAAGAAAAAAATCAGTTTCCGCCCTGTAGATTAAGTAAAATCAATATTGAAAAGCCCATGCATCACTGCTGAGGTCCACTTATTTGTAGTTTTTTTAATTAAAACAGAGCGAATGACTAAATTCAACTGTTTACACTTGCTCAAGTTATTTAGGAACGCGAATGAATTTTATGATGGCTCATGGACCTTTGTACTCAATTCAGAGGGTTAATTTCTAGTCGACAGCAATGCGTCATGATCAGGAAATGTATTAATTTTATTGCTAATAAATTGTCTACTCTTGCAATTTTGGATTATAGAGAGAAACCTCAAAAATTTCACTAAATTATTAAGAAAGAAATTTAAAAACTTTGCGATAATATTTTCTTCCAGGACTATTATCGAAAATCAATTTGTTTTCATTTAAATCCAATTGTGTTTGTCTAAAAGTTGCAACACATCTTATTGGAAACATTTATCAATAAGAATATCCACTGATGACCTTTAACTATGCTTGATCAATGAGTCTTTGTCACCAGAAGATCTTGACTGTCTTTGAATGCAAATAACTTACCAAACAAAGGAGAAACCAGTAATAAAGTTTGCACATCCATTCACTACCCAGTAGGAAAGTGAACTACTTCAAAGACTAGTAGAATAACTAGTTCCTAAGGAACGAGTAGTAGTTCTCAGTTAGATACCTTTTATATGGAAACAACTGATTACTTTTGTGTGGCGATGTCCTACGACGGAGTCAATTGTTCTCTGCTGCATCACTATAGAAATACTTCGAGAACTAATTCATTTTGAAGTACTTCGAGAACTAATTTATTTTGAACTTCTTCGAGAACTACTCCATTTTTAACTACTTCGAGAACTACTCCATTTTTAACTAATTCGAAAACTAATTCATTTTTAATTATAAAAATAAAATTTATTTCATTTAAAAACAGAGGTAAAAAATAAATAACAAAACAACATTAATCATAAAGAAAAAAATTCATAAAAAATAAGTAACAAAACAATAATAATGAATATTATTAAATATTAGTCGTCTTGTTATCCCCGACTTTTCTTTTTTTTTCCTCGCACACTTTTTTAAAGTGCTTTCGTTTTGTGGCTTGGAAAGCTTCCCTCATGAGCTTCTCTGCATCTTTAATATTGTGATCCGTTTCAATAGCTCCTATGCAAAAATATATGTATATAAATTAGGAATTGAAAAAACTGATTTAATTTCTAATTACTTTTTATGACTTCAAAAATATTAGAAAAATCTTTGAATCTTTTCTTGCCATGGGTTCCATCCAAATTGTATTTTAAAATGATGTCCTTACTAATAAGCTCGTTTATTTGCTTCTTGAATCCACGACGAACCATGGATGAAACTGCAGAAACCTAGTTAATTGTATAATTAAATAAATTTATAGCTAATTAAATTTTTTTTTCTTTACATATAAATCGCGATTTTCTTCACATATGTATGCCATCATTAACATTTCGTAGGTTTTCTTCACTTCTTATAGGAAATGTTGACAAGATTGAGGTATTGGCACATTCTTGCCGAATTAATGTTTTAATTAAAACTGTTTGTGTTGCCAATACCTCCATAATGGCGGCATTTTGTTGTTTTGTTATTTCTGTAAAGAATTATGTATCAATTTCACATGATTTCAAGTGTTTTAATTTGACTAGTATTACCTGTAATTTTTTCAAATTTCCTATCTATATACGATTTTAAGTCGCCACTCAGGTTTCCGTTGCTTGTATTACATTGTGAAAAGAGAGCCTCTCCCATAGCTGCATCACACCGTCTCAATTGTGCAGGTATATTCTCCTTTTCTTGTTCGCAATTTCTTCGTGCCATAATTCCTCAGTTTGAAACAGAAAAATTTTTGAAAATAACAACCAGCTTTAAAAATATGTTTTAATTATTTAGCTAAGCCCTGATAAAAACAGAAAAAAAAACGAAAAAAAAAAATTAAAAGCAACCATGCAAAATCGGTAGCAAAAGTAAATTTTCTTCATAAGGGAGACACATAAATTTGCATTCAATTTCTTCTACACTAAAGTACTCATCAACTTCTGAAGAAATTGAATCAACTAAACATATTCCCAAACAAGATAAAGAATCAAACGGCTCAGTGAAAAACGTTCGAATATTCAATAATTTTCTTCCAATTATATAATTTTGTCCGTCCTTTTTGAACCCTACAATTTTTATAGGTACAAATGGGCGAATGCAGCAATAATTATTAGGACTTTTCATGCTAAAAAAATAACTATTTGCACTATAACTAACTAACTCCCCATTAACTGATCTAAACCCTTCTAATTTCGATTCCATAATCATTTGTTCAAACTGAATTCTATTAAAAATCTGTGCTAATATTTTTGACGGTTTCCTTACATAACTTTTTAAAATTTGCAAGTAATTTTCAAAATCGTACGCTGAAAATGAAGGAAGAACTCCATAATGTCTAACACTATCTGGAAAATGTAGTAATCCATGAACGTTGTGAGTGACGCTGGTCTCTCCAAACACTACCGGAAAATTTTGAACAAATAATTCTAGCATATCTTGAGCAATGCTAATATTTTTTTCAAAGTTTTTAGGACGGGATAATAGCCTACACGAACAGTGAAGCAACAGAAATTCGTAGTAAAAATCATCGTGAATTTTTCCTTTTAAAACCGCCACCCCGGTATACATCAAAAATTGTCGAAATTCTGTAGCTTTCCAGTTCAAAATTTCATCAAAACCTCTAGGGCAACGAGAAAATTCTTTTGGAATATACGCACGCAGTGATTCCAAATGCTTCGATATTATACTTTTGTTTTCCTTAGTTACTTTAAAATTGATTTTGTCATTAATCATTCGCAAAAGAATTTTTCTTGTTACCCCAAGATCTATTAGATGCATACTATCAAAAGGAACTTGACTAATCATTCCAACATTAATGCTTTCAAAGGGAGTTTCTTTGTCATGAAAACGTTTTTGATGATGAGTCAAGTTCTTCCTATCTTTAAAATCTTTATCAGAAATCAGATCACCAGATTTAACGCTATAAGTCAATATACCATTTACTTTCCTAGCAACCTGAGTACATTTAGGACAACCATGAAGAGAGGTATGGCCAACAATTCCGCATACAAAAGCTTTTGCTGGGGCATCGCAAACAATACATCTTATTTTAAATTTAATTACTTTATTTTTTACCTGAATTCCGTTTTCTGTAAGATATTTTATTTCGTCAACAAATTTGGATAAAAACTGGTCTATGTGATCTGGTTTCTTTTTACCTAAATAAACACCTACGGGAAATATTTTAATATTTTTAATATTAGTGACTCGCAGTAAAATTGGCCACAAATGAATTTTAGAGCTTCTAAATAATGGCAATCCGTCAATATTAATGTCTACGATAACTTCTTTATGTTCAAAAATAGTGCTACAAATTTTTTTTAATTGTTTTCGATTCCAAAATGAGAGTACACACCAGGCGAAACTCTACTTATAGTGAGTTTTTCTCTACTTCGCAAAATTGTCTTAGAACTAAGAGGTACGTCTAAATTTTCTTCCTTTAAAATACTTAACAATTCATCAAAACATTGTCGGGAAGGCCTATTTCTCAAATACCATTCTTTTAATTTCTCTACTAATGATTTTTTGGCTACTGGATTTTGAAAATCTTTTAAAGCTGTTGTTTCTACTTCAAAAAAGTAATCATTAGTTGTTTCTAAATTCGCTTGCAAATTTTCCAAATTTTTAATCACGTTCCTGCTTAATTTACTAAGGTTTGTCTCTTTTTCTTTTTTAATTAACCTTCTAATATTACGCTTGCTGCTACCCCCCCTACTAGACATTTTTTTTAATTATATGGAACAAAAGAGCGGGTACTTACATGTAAATGCACAACAAAACAAAACACTTTTATTTTATTTTTACCTTAACGCACGTGTCTCCTTCTCTACGATTGCACAACAACTGACATTTTCTCAGACAGGAATGGCCTTCTTTTTTTTGTCTCCGGCGAGAGCATTATTCTGAAAATTCTCATGATCATGGGGATTTTCCGTTGATGTCGTTATTCAAACTAAAGGCCGTATCAGAACCTATAAATATGCAGCGTGCAGCAGCAGCACCAGAGCAACATGCTGCAGTCGGTATCAGATCCTAGTCTTTTCCGCTGTGCAGCGCACTTTTTATTTGATAGCTAAACCTCAAATTAAAAATTTAAAAATTGCACTAGTTCTACCAATTATTACTCCATGTCCTTTTAAATAATTTAAAACAAAAAATCCCGCGTCTCCTTGTTTAAAATCACTTGCCGCATTACGAAGTGTCAAAAGTGCTGCATATATATGCAGCAAAATTAGGATTTGAGATGAAAATGCAGCACGCTGGTCTGGTGCTGCTTTGCTTGTCATTTTACCAGCCTCAGCCAATAGAAACACTTGTCGTTGCAGCGCTGCAGAGGTTCTGATACGGCCTTAACTCCTTCTTGCATTACTTTTGAACCAGTAGTGGAACTAGTCCATTTTACACTAATGGTAAGACTATTCTTTTTTTATAAGGAGTCTGTTTATTCCGACTGGGTAGTAATATTCTGCAAATGGCTGCATAAAAGGGATGATTCATTCCTAAAGATATGAAAATATATAGGGAAAGGAATCGTAAATGTGCTGTTATCATATGCAAGGGGTATGGGGTTGCGAATTAATTCTTGGCAATGCTTGAAGCTGGTGGTGGCATGTATGTGGTTATGGCTAGTTAGGTATAAATACAGAAGCAGGAAGACAAAACAATGTGGATTATTTTTGCTTTAAAATAATCTACATTCTTTGAGATATCTAAGTCGGCAGGCAAAACCAGTTCGGCAGTGTTATAAATTTATAAAAGCAAAATTAACTAAAAACCAAAAATTCCATTTGCATAGAAAATGTTTATGTAGAGTCCATCTGCGAAACATTTTAAATTTACCAACGTTGTAGATGAAATATTTTTTTAACGAAACAGCTACCGACATTTATATTGTACCCATAAGTACGGCATTAACCAGGATAAAATAATTTCCCTTAACCCTAGAATGGTTGCGCTCCATTAAAGAACATAAGCAGTCCACTGGGTGGCATTGGACGTTTGTTTAAAAAATGAGTATTTGCGGTAACTTAAGATTATTTGTATTTAAATCATACGCTTATGTTTTTAGTAAGATTAACAAGAAAAATCCATACATATTATAAATTAAACATGTTATAAATTAACACGAGGTTTTTTAAAATTTTGACTATGATAAAATATTTTTTAGTTATTCTTATCTAATATTCTTCTTCTTCTTTAACGGCTCTACGGACCGTGTCTCGGGGTACTGGCCTCTTGCAGTTTGGCATGCCTAAGCTTTGCCCACCCTGGTCTACGCTATCCTTCAAGCGTAGGTTGGGTCTTCCTCGCTGTCGAACCACATAGATCTTACCGCAGAGAACTTTCCGAGCAGGTTCATCTTCGCTCATACGAGTTAGATGCCATGCCCATCGGAGCCTATCGAGCTTTATTTTCTTCACGACATCTATGTCGCGGTAGCGCTCGTAGATCTTGTCGTTCCTCTAATAAGGGGCCAACAATTATCCGAAGGACTTTCTGCCCGAACACGGCTAATAGGTTATTTAAAGTCCTTTTTGCTAAGCACCCAGTCTCGGATGCATATGTGAATACCGGTAAGATCGTCGTCTTATATAGTAGCTGTTTGGATGTTCTCGCTAGGTGTCTTGTGTACGCGTATATCTGGTTCCATCTTATTGTCGCCAATGTTAGGTTGCCTTGTAGACGCGGGCACCATGTAGTTTGTTGTGCTTTCGGCCCTTGTGCTGAAAGTCGAGTCGTGATTCGTGACAAGTCGTTTGAGTTGAAGAAATTAACGTTTCAGTAGATTTCCGACTTTCAGCACAGAGGCCTTGAATGAAAGTGCTAACTTGAGTTTAGGCCCCTATGCTGAAATTATTACTATAAGAATAGTAATGGCGAAAATAGGCATCCTTGTCGTACTCCTGAGCTCACTTTAAAACTGTCGGATAATTTTCCATTGTGAAGAACTCTGCATTTGGAATTGTTGTAGAGGGCCTTTATTAATTCTATTATTTTTTCAGGCAATCCACGTTGCCGTAGTGCCTGCCATATAGAGCCCCTACTAACCGAGTCTAACCAGATTTTACCCACAGTAGATAATAGACAGAGGCCTCTCCAGTTGTCACATATTGTTAAGTCCCCCTTTTTTGGTATTTTGACTATGATACCTTCCGTCCAATCCTCCGGAAAGGAACAGATGTTCCATGCTATTTCCAGGATTGGCTGTGTTTTCCGCGTCTTCCGCTTTCTCTGCGAGCTCGTTTATCTGTCGCCTTTTATCACGCCGCACGCTTCTCTTGACCTCCCGATGTAATTGGAAGTATTCCCGCTCAAGTTAATGGCGTCTTTCCGGGTCGCTTGTAAAGTTCACATTATTTTTAGGGCCTTCCTGCGTTCTATTTTTTGCCAGGTTGTATCCGAGATCCAGTGTTGCTGGTTTCTTTGGACATAACCGATTCTTGTTTCCGCTGCTGTTATTATAGCGCCCTTTGTTGTGCTCCACAGCTCGTCAACGGTTTACGGCATCGCGTTGGTCGTTTCTGATTGCGGCGATTTTTAGGGGGATAGTGGCTACTACCAAATGGTGGTCACTTCCAGTGTCTGCTTCCCTAAATGTCCTAACATCCTCCTAAGAATTCCGGTTCAAATACGAAATATGACCAGCTATGAAACTTTGACAGTATGTAATTTGTGGATAGACATTAACTAAAAACCATTTCTTACACCTGGAGGACGGGGCAAAATGGTTCTTACACGCTGATAATTATGTAAAAATTTCGGTGCGAATTTATGAATTCCTATTTGCATAAAAATACCTCACCTCGCTGAATTTACTGTCCACAATATGGAAAGTGACAATAACAGTGACATTTCTCACTATGGTGAGGTGACAACCATAATAAGGTTGAAGAGCATTTTTGTCTCACTTCGCCATTTGTCACCGAAAGTGACAACCATAATAAGGCTGAATATTTTCAATTGAAATTGATCTAAATTTCGCCTCAAGTAACTGCTGTCTTGCTTTGTTCAACATTATTTGAAATCGTTAAATTAAACTTTTCATACAGAAAATGTAGTAAAGGACGTGGTTTCTGATGAAAAATTTATATTGAAATCGCCACTCAAAATCATGAGAATGGGTGATTTCCAAAATGCGTCACTGCGGTATCACTGCAGAATTCAGCAATTGGAAGTCTATAGCTGAATTCTGCGGTGATACCGCAGTGATGCATTTTGGAATTCACCCAATAACGTTGAATTTTCGACATAGTAAAGTTTAACCTATAGGAGGAAATTGTAATGTTAAAGATAGTCCGTTGAATTCATTTTGTAGGTAGTTTATAGATGCTGCATCTTTTCATCCATGATAAATCTATTACCATTATCTTTAGTGATAATATATGTATAAACCTTCAATATTGCTCATGCTGAAACGATAGGAAAATGGTTCCGTTTTACATTTAAAGTTTCATTAATATTTAAAGCTATAGTTGCTGTACTTCTAGCGATTGGTACAGCATTTCGATTTATAATATGTTCAATGATAAAACTAGAAAATTTCTTCAGAAATTTCATTCCCCGTATTGTTTTCAAATTCACACAAAATTCAGGAAGCCTCTCCATTTTCATCCTTATCAATTTGACACAATTTTCCAACTGCATCATTCACTCCCAAGTAAATTTATGAGACTAAAGGCGTACCTAAAAAACTTTTACTTCATCACAAGTAACGAAGTTTTTTATTATTTTTGGCGCAGCCAAATTGTGGTACGCGTACCCCTTCTAAACTCTTCAAGTACCCCTGGTGGGGTACCACACTTTGGGAAACACTGCCCTAGACAAACTAGCACCTTTAATCCGGATTATGACGTCAGAATGACGTAGACTCCATTTTATTTCCATATCTTTTATATCGGTCTACGTCATTCTGACGTCATAATCCGGATTAAAGGTGCTAGTCTATCTCCGGTATAAGGTGCTGATCTCGTCCTAGGATGACAGCAACATTATCTCTTCCTCAGAGTCGTCGCGTCGTGCCCTGGTGGAACGACAGACTGCCTGCAATGATTAGGAAAGTAAGGAGATTGTTCAATAGGGCAAAACATGTTGGGCAATCGGAAGAATCGAGTTTCATCTGTTAAGTGCAGTCATTGGACCATTTCAGACCGTTATTCCCGTAGCCTTCGACCGGGACAAAGTTAATGGGCAGTGCCCTCTTTTCGACCCTATAAATCCCCGGGGAAGATGGAATTTTCCCGCCAGTCCTTCAGAAGTGCCTCGATCTGATTCTCGACAACTTGGCCTCTCTCTTTAGAGGGAGGTTAAATTGAAGATGCCTTCCATCCATCTGGAGGAAAGTCGTGGTGATTTTTATCCCAACAGGCCGCCGCAGCTTAACCTCTTTTTTTGAAAACGATGGATGGATGGATTTTTACATCAGGTGCAAGCTGGAGCTCTCCCTTCCTCTACATAGCTCTCAGTTCGCTAACTCAAAGGGTAAATCAACAAAGGTTGCTTTACACAAACTAGTGAGTAAAATCGCGAAAGCCCTCCGTCCTAAGGAAACGGCCTTATATGCTTTCGTTGACATCAAGGGTGCTTTCGATAACACAGGCTATGATTCTATTTCTAGAGCACTGGCGCTTATGAACTTGGATCCCCCCAATTCAGTGGGTAAATGACATGCTTGTAGGGCGTGACATTTCTTTTAGCGGGGGTGTCTCCACCATTAGTGCTAAGGCTATCAAGGGATGCCCTTAAGGTGTAGTTCTGTCCCCGTTACTCTGGTCACTGGTTTCGATGTCATCGGCTATGCAGATAATAATTTTGTCATCATTGTCTCGGGGGAGTTTGACGGAATTCAAGAGAGCAGCACTCCGAGAAATTCAAAGATGGCGTCTATCAGTTGCGAAAGAGGCAATCATTATATTCACTCCATTGTACATGTTCATATAGAAATCCGCCGCCATCAGTGCTTTGCGACTTCAGATCTCATTGGACTAGCCCTATACAGTCAAAGGACATATGAGGACCTTAAGGATATCCCAAACATTTTAATTTGCCGTGTATCCGACCATATGGTTGGTGAACTGCGGTTCCAGAGGAAATTCAGAGCGATTATTCCGGATCGCTCTGAGTGGAAGCAACTTTTCGGACATCTGCAGCTGCCATCAAGGCATTCTAAACGTGGAAGTTTTTTTTCCAAAATAGTTGCAGAGGTCTTTGAGGTCCTCCAGAGCCTAACCAGGAAAAACAGGGTCTCGATCTGCTGGGTCCCCGGACACTGGGTTATCAAGGCCAATGAGGCTGCAGACAAGCTCGCGAGGGAGAGGTCTGAGCCGTTGGGCCCTTTTGTTGCATTTCATGGTCCACCTCCAAGTCCCTGATAGAGAACTGCGTTAAAAGACTGAACCTAGCCTATTAATCTGCATGGACGGCGACGAGACTTCCACACTTATTCTCTATGAATGTTCTGCTCTATCTGGATTAGAAGAAGAACGTTTATCAGAGACCGCTCAAGTCCGGTCTTCTTCAACTAAAGACCTGGGGTATGTATGTACACAATAGGCCTAATTTGATCGCGGTGTTCATCATATGGGTTGCGCCCATACTCCCATAATAATAATGATTTGCATTTACAATCACAACCGACACGGTGGCGTTTTCTTTCCCTTTTGTAATAGCTGGGTCCTGGCCCTCTAGTGTGATATTAGATATCTTCACGTCCCCCGTAAAGTAAACGTAAGCAAAAACTACTTCTGGGTTGTCTTTGTCCGCTGTGATTATTTTCACAGTTTGTAGCTTGTCAGGACGCTGCTAAGATCATTTATGTGCATACTGAATAGCAACGGTCCTAGTACGGAGCCTTTCTGAACGCCGCGTGTGCTTGTTAAACGATCCGAAATTGAATTTTATAACTAAACTTATGTAAGTTATTCTGCATTAAGGAAGCAACTACGAATGAAAATTTCGTGTTAGTTTAGTTTCTAGAAGCACAAGAAATGCAATACTGAGACTGCTTCATGTCATACTGACAGCTTAACGTAATTTCGCAAGAGTTATCTAAAAAAATTCTGTAGCACGCTGTCACAAAATGTCTAGAGGTTAAAATATTCTGCAGTAAAAATTTTTCCAAATTAACAAACTTGTGGAATTTGGTTGTGTTACATAATTCTGGTACTGAGACGCAAATAGTGATATTATTTTTTTTTGTCAAACTTGTCTGAAAAACTGTTTCCATTTTACGCACGTTTTTTGGCAAATAATAAAAGCCGAGATGACTCAGTCCGGATGCGCAGACGCTAGCAATTTCCAAACTTGCGGCAAAACGAATTCTTTGTAATAATCAAAAAATAGCAACGGCAACAAATATAATTTGCCTAAATAACGGATTTGAATCATATAACATATTGTTTGAACAGATTGTCTCGACTATGAAAAGGCGGAAAACAGGTGGGCGTTTTAATATAGGTGTAACTTAGGATGATTATGGGTTAAACCCAAGCATTTTGTTGTATGTAGTTAAATTTTAGGTCACGAAGAAGTAAATTTATCCAAATTACTATTGACATTTTTATTATCTTAAAATGCAAGCAGTTGAGTGTGATAAGCAAAAGTCTCACTGCTAAGGAATCCGTGGGGATCTTTAATTGCTTATAATATAATATATAAAAGTCCACATTTCCGGCCAAACAGTCTCTCCTTTGCGCATTTGTTGACTTCGTTCAAATAAAGATATTTTTAGATAAATTTCTTGGCAAGAACGAAGCGCACACAAGACGATAATTATTATGAAGATTTTTCCCCAAAAGAGACTTTAATCTCACAGTCACAATTCCGGGCTGAGCTCAAAAATTATTTGAAATTTTAAAATTTTAACATTTCCATTAATCTTTTCAGTAAATAAAATTTTTATGAAGGAATTTCACTTAAATGAGTTTTCTAGCTTATAAATTCCATCAAATAAATTGCCAGTCGTGTTAAGATGTGTGTTGTGAATGGAGAGAGTCTTATCAGTTGATATTTTTAATCTGTTTGCGGTCGAAGGCTTGTTTTGATGAATTTATCTACAATTTGCATATCGGCTAATTATGATATAATTTTTCATGTTTCTAAACCCACATAAGTCGCAAACTGGGCAGATATAGTATTATTATCGTGAAACTACAACTAGATTCTTTTT
The DNA here is from genome assembly GCA_963855945.1 of Thereva nobilitata. Lineage (NCBI taxonomy): Eukaryota > Metazoa > Arthropoda > Insecta > Diptera > Therevidae > Thereva > Thereva nobilitata. Next base: position 77,188,040 of record OY979694.1, read on the forward strand.
ATAGGCTTTGGTTTACATCGAATTAATTTGTTAGCAAGGTTGTTTTGCGTTTTGTGTCGATCGGAATATTTTTTACCGATCACCCTTTAGTTTACCAATCAGTCATGACATTGAAGGTATCTACACTGGTATTCCTTCAACTGAGTTTTCAGGAGAGAGGTATAGAAAGCACAAGAGGGAAGTGTAGTAACAACTTCACCCGAAAATTTTGGCTTGAAAATTTAACATATAGACATACACTATGTGCTTCTGCTTACTCTTCTTCCTCGTGGGGTAGCAAGTATAACTATCGTCACACTCACAAATATATTCGTGTACAGTCAAGAAAGTTACTCGTCAATCGGTGCAATGTCTAGTAGTAAGCATAATTTAAATTAAAAGATAGAAAAGAGGGTCTTGAAGGTGTAGATGTCGATTAATCTTACATTAGAAACTAGCATAAAACTCGCGTGCGTTGCAACGCCTTTAAATTAAAAAAGTTTATGTGTGCACTGTCTGCGGTAGGAAAAAAGTATAATGAAAACAACAGAAAATTGCAAAAAATGATTTTGGATAACATATAAAAATTTAGAGTTACCTACAAAAAATATTGTAATATTTCTTCTCAAGCGTTCTCGGATTCGTCAGGGATTAATTGGAACAATTTGTTTCTTTTTAAAAACTTTAATTTCAAAACAAAACTTCTTGCACACATGTGATCTTCCTTCCTCTTTTTGGCGGTTCAGTTAGAACAGTGATTCCCAAACTTATTTCGGTCATGGACCCCTTACTATAACAAAAACTTAATCATGCACCCCCAAACCCAAGTTAATCAAATTTTATAATATAATAAAATATACTAAAAATACTTTAATCTGTTCTCTCTGAGAAGACAATTGCACATAGCTGGGTAAATGAATTAGGTAAATATTTTTAATTGTTAAGAAAACAAAAGAAAAAATGCAATTGTGCTTGAAAATATAGGTACAAAGGTAATTAATACTTAAATACTTTTAAGTGAGAAGGATCCCAGCGGGAAAAATTGGGAGCGCTGCTCAGGGGAGCTGATTTTGAGCTTACTGGAGTTCTCAGAAATTTTATAGATACTCAATATACCGGTTCTCGTTCGATTACCGAAGTTAAGCAGCACTGAACTGGTTAGTACTTAGTGCGGGGCCGGTTTGGAAAAACGTTACTCGCCCTTGGAAAAAAAACGAAAAAACAATAATTGCAAAAGGCGAACAAAAGTAAAAGCTTATCGACACTCAGAACTTATTCACATATCCATCAACTTCAAATTTTGCACATAAGTATGTATGTGGATGATTCCATGTCAAACCGAACACTAAATTTTAATTGATCGTCCCGATTTTTTTTTAAATTTTGCATACGCATTCTACACATGAAATAATGGAACCCATATTTCGCGAAAAAAATGTCGCGCGGCCGACCATTCAAATTACTCTATCGTCGAAACCATAAGACGTACAAAAAAATTATATAGGTCGATTTTGAAGGTCTTGAGTCACTCTATGTAGTGGTATATTTAAAATTTGCGTTTGATATTAATAAATTGTTATTATTTGTTTATAAATTTTCATTAGCATTTTTCATCATCAACTCCCCAACTTAAAATTTTGGAAAAAATATCATCGTGTTCCCACTTCAATTCTAAAGAAACAGTGAAAATTTCAAAATGGAACTCAAACGGGGTCATATTTAAAAAATTCTTTAAAATAGTGTGACCGGCACGGCGGCTTAGGCTGCTCGCACACTGCTTCAGAATGTGTACGAATTTGTGCGAATTCTGATGAAATTGTATACAATGTCGCGAAAATTTTATCAACAGTGAGAAAAATGTAACAGGTTTTGAGATAGAAAATTTTTTTCGCGAAATATGGTTTCCATTATTTCATGTGTAGAACGCGTATGCAAAATTTAAAAAAAATCGGAATCATTAATTAAAATTTTTAGCGAAAAACGTTCGGTTTGACATGGAATGACCGATGTATGCCTATGTATAGCTCGCGGGACAATGCAATCTGACCATTTTGAAAAAAAATCAAGATGGCAGCCGATTTTTGTAATAGGCATGTTAACAACGGCATAAACGTCAATTTATTTAGCGCTGTTAGCAAACTCATTTGTGCTTTTTGGCTTAGATAAAATGTACAACAGCTTCTAACTGTCAAAAGGGGTTGACGTTTACTTGTGAATTTTTGTGGTAAGCAAATAATTTAGTAATATTTTGCTGTATTAAAATATTACTAAATTATTTGCTTAGCACAAAAATATTATTATTAATTTTTTTGCTTGTTATTATTTATAAAACAAGAAATGTTAAAATTTTTGGTTGTTATTAGTTGTAAAATGAGAACTGTCAAATGGTATGCTAGGAACGGTGCTGAGTTAACAGCGATAACTTAACAGAGTTAAAGTAACTTGGGCCTAAACGCGTCCTATGCCAGGTAGAATACAATCAGCTGTGTGGCGTCATTCTAAATTCAAAATGGCAGCCAAAACTGAATGGCGGAAGACATAATAGACTAAAAAGCAAAAAATATGTATAACCTATCAACTTAAAATTTTGCGCATATAGTTACCGTGACAACGGACTCTGATTTTGTTGTAAAAAAAATAAATATGGCTGTTCCAAGATGGCGGGAGAATTTTGCAATGGTGTTCCCCGTTCCCGCGACATGGGTATCAAATGAAAGGGTATGACAAGTAGAATAGAATTTGCTATGTTACTCCATTCCAAATTCAAACTGCCGGCCAACACAAAATAGCGGATTACTTTTTTCTTTACAACCCGCTCGGCATGGGTATCAAATGGAAGAAAATGAACTAAAAAGTAGTAAGTTTTTATTGCTCCAGCCAGTATATGGGAACAACATACCTTTCAAGTAAGGATCCAAAATGCAGTAACAGAAGAGTTCGAAGTGCGACAAGGTCTTAGACAAGGGGATGGACTGGCCCCTATGCTTTTCAATCTGGCCCTAGAATGGGTGATAAGGAAAACGTCAGTCCAGAGAAGTGCATCAATAGCAACCCAGTCTGTACAATTAATTGCGGGAAGATACTTTTTGGCAGCAAAAGACGTTTATGTCGAACTAAAAGAGGCGGCAAAGGACATAGGCCTGAACATCGACGAAGAGAAAACAAAGGTGATGCAACAATCCAGAGCTGGAAAATTTAGAATGGGAAGAAATTCAACTATCGACGAACACAACCTAGAAGTAGTCGATAAAACAGTCTACCTTGGGTCTACAATTACAAAAAGAAACGAAGAAAAGGAAGATATAACTCGACGAATACTACTGGCTAATAGAGCCTTTTATGCCCAAAAACAAATACTGCACTCAAGATTTGTGCACAGAAAAACGAAACTCTCACTCTACAAAACAGTAATACGACCAGTACTTTGCTATGGCAGCGAGACTTGGACTATGACCCAGGACATAGAGGAACGAGTCAACAGGTTTGAGAGAAAAGTCCTCAGGTGCATAATAGGCCCAGCCAGAGAGGATGGAATATGGCGGAGGAGATACAACAGCGAGTTGTATGAAATTTTTGACGACCCAGAACTCTCAACTTTAATAAAAATTAACAGTCTAAGACTAGCCGGTCACAATCGCATCCCAAAACGGCTTATGATATCAGAAATTTCAGGAAATAGACCAGTAGGCAGGCCCAGGAGGAGATGGATAGACTCTGTGACGGCTGACGCAGAGGCAATGCTCAACATCCGGAACTGGAGACATGCTGCAAGGGACCGACAAACGTGGAGAAATGCCATAGAGGAGGCCAAGGCTCGATTTGGGCTGTAGCGCCATTGGATGGATGGATACCTTTCAAAATCACGCTAAGAATGAAATTAATGAAGTTATTAGTAAAAATAAATATAACTTACTTAAATGTAAATAGCGTGGAGCGTTAACGAAAAGTTATAGTATTAACAAAATAGGAATATAGGTGAAGAGCGTTTCACCTGCGAGCATTCTCCTCGGCCCAAATTCTGTTTGCATAACAAAAGTTTTACAACAACTGCAGTTATAATACTTTTAGTTTTGAGAAAATTTAATTGATCACCTTGTAACTTTAAATTTATTTCATCAAATTTGGCGAATAAGTCCGACAAATAAGCTGTTTGCTTTTCGATTTCGTCCGCGCCGCGTGGTCACGCGGTAAACATCGCTTTTTAAATTTTTGTAATTTTTTATATGAAAACTTTCGATCTTTTTCTCGGACCCCCTGTAGTTCTTCGCGCACCCCCAAAATAATTTTTAATTATCACGGACCCCCTGGATCATCCCATAGACCCCCAGGGGTCCATATGGACCACTTTGGGAATCACTGAGTTAGAACAACCGTACTAAATTGAGATGTGACACTTTATTCAAGTAGGTGCCTCTGAACATGAAACTTTTCACTGAATTGGAATTTTGACTTTCTCTTTTCGGTTAGCCGTTAAACTGCCCCCTTCTTACTTAGTGTTCGTCCCGAACACAGCTTCGATCGTACAATAGATGCGTTAGATGACATCGTTTAACCTCATGATGACCGTGGAGGGGCCCTTCCATTTCCTTTGTAGTTTTGGCGAATTACCGTTTATTCGTCGAGGATTCTGTAGCTAACTCGATCGCCTTCCTTAAATCTAGATCCGTTCGCCCTAAGGTCGTAGTTAGTCTTCATCTTGTTGCGCGATTTCAAACTTTAAATCACCTGGCAGCGTAATCTGCATCCCGAAAATCATCCTGACCGGTAGAACTGTGGATAATTGTCCAGCGTTTTTTTATTGAATTATGTAGAGATGTTCTTCATATTAATTTGAAAACCTCTTTCCACCGTTTCTACAGTTTTTACTGTCTCTATACTGGTTAGGGAAATTTAAGAAATTTCCTACATTTCAGAATGTGGCAAACTTCACGACAATAGAGGAAATGACCAGGATTCACTATGGTCAATGTTCTTCCATTTGGAGCTAAGATATGAACATTTTTCGATTTCCCATTTCTTGATAAACTTACATACCGCTGACCGGGAAATGACACTTATTTTGCAAAATTCTCCCCTATATTGGCCCCGAAACCCTGATCATAAATTCTTTATTTGTTACCTTAAAGACCGCCAGATACCGATTTTCTTTGGAATCGGAATACAATTGGCAAACTCATCAGCCATATTGGCGCGGCCATTTTCAATGTATAAGTTTTTATTATAAATTCGTTATTTGCAACCTTAAAAACCCCTAGATCTCCACTTTCATTATAATCGAAATACAGTTGGAAAATTCGTCCGCGGCAATTTTGAATTTATAAGTTCTGATCTTAAATTCGTTATTTGCTACCTTAAAAATTAAAAACCCCCGGTACCGATTTTCATGGAAATCGGAACACAATTGGCAAATTTGGGTGGCCATTTTGAATTTCGGTCATTTTTCGGCGGCCATTTTGAATTTCGAAAATCGGGCTTCGAGGTGCATCATGGGAAACCCCCACGGACCTTCGTGCAAAATTTCGAAGCTCTGCGATGACTGGTGTGCCCGCTATAGCGCACACATCGCACATACCAGCATACATACAGAAACTTTCTTTTATTAATGTAGATGAGACAGTATTATTTTTGGAGGCATTAAATTCGACATGATTCTTATAGACGGAGTGATAGAGCCGAGTTTTGAAACCCATTTGTAACCCTTCCAATTTTGTTTTTAATATGTAAAGGGGATGTGGGGGGAGTCATTTTCGACAATGGCTGACAACCTAGTTGGTGCAGGTGTGGCGGGTGCGAGGGTGAAAGCTAAAATCTGCTCGTGATATGTAACCTTTCCACCATTTCTAGCATGTGATCTAGATCACCTACAAAATCAAAATCCAAGTGGGCGGAGGCGGATAACCACGTCTTGCCAAAAGGCTGGAACACAGGCTGATATATCGATATATTGATAATAATCGATATTTTACAAGCTTTATACTAACTTCGTTCTCTGTGTGGAATAAACCTTGTGATCGGTTTTTCGACCATTTCAATATATATTCAATTTTAAGGTACATCCAATATGGCGGCCACCATAAAAGAGCGGAGTACTCTTTTCTTTACTACGCCCTCGACATGGGTATCAAATGATAGAGTATGACGAGTAGAATACAGTAAGCTATATGATGTCATTTTAAATCCAATATGGAAATATAAACATAAATAAATCAGCTGGAAATAAAAACATTTGTAAAAAATTGTTTTTCCAACTTTAAGCTTCAAATTCTGTTGAATTCCACTTTAATCTAGGGGTAGGTTTACCCCCCTTAAGGGTTAAAAATAATTAATTTTTGGCTCATAATACTATTCAAACAAATTTCAACCAAAAAACACAAAAAAATGTTTTGACAAACTATTTGCAAAGTTTTTTTTAGCCCGCGGAAATTAATGACCAAAAACTGATTTTTGGAAACTTTGACCTTGAATAACTTTGAAAGGGTTAAGTTTTCGAAAAAATGACAAAAGGATTTTTTGTAGGCAATAACGTTTCGTATTGACTGATCAAAACAAATTTTCGAAAAAAGCAGTTTTTGAGTGATTGTGTGGCCAAAAAGTGATTTTTGATAACTTTGACCTTGAATAACTTTGAAAGGATTAATCGGGTCAACATCTTTGTAAGAACTAAAGTTGTAAGAATTTCATTGTCAACAGTTAGGGCCTTTGTACGGGGTTGTACGACTTATAGAAACCGAGATACAAGGAAAACACCGGAAAGCCGCTATATTTCCGGCGGCCATGTTTTTTTCTTTGTGATTCCGAAATTCTTTTCTTACAAAGTCCCAAGGAAGCTGTGGACCAATTTTCAGCCATTTCCGAATTTTGTCTCCTTTCGTGCGTGTTTTTTGCTAATTTCCGCGGACTATTTATGTAAAGTTCATTTTTAAAATCGTATGGGTAGTTTCAACCCCTTAACGTTTGAAAATAATTTATTTCTGGCTGACAATTATTGGAATTCAAAGCTTAAAGTTGGAAAAACAATTTGTTACAAATGTTTTTATTTCCAGTCGATTTAAGGCTTTCCATTTTCTCCGACTTAAATAACATACATTCTTTCCAGTCTTCCTTATTTAGAACAATTCCCCGCCATTTCTAGTACCATTGCCTATAAGCATAATGAGCGAGGAAGTCATCTCCTATTCGATCATCGAAGTCAGCATTCTGTCGGGGTAGATTGGATGGGTGGAGTGTAATAAAACCGCGTATTGCGGCGTTGGCAGTTCTTTCACTTTTCTCTAAACTGTATTCTTCGAAGGATTCTACGGCGAAATACAAACGTGGAACAACTACCTTAATTACAAATTTCTACGGTTGTGCCAACTATGTAATTGACAAGCGAGTTGCATCTTTCGTTACTTACTTTGCTACTGCATAACACGTGACGAAGAGATTTTCCCAAGTGCTAATATCTACCTACACCGGTTAGGTCGTCTGAGCTATAATTAGGACATATGTAGGTATATGTAAGTATTATTATATTTCTGGAATAGAACACATACAGGATCTAAGCTTCCCACCGTCTTGGGGAGATCTCTGATGATCGGCGATGTAACGAAAGGTTCTTGCACAAAAATTATGTCCTCACAAAAAAAAAGACCTGCAGATTGTCCGAGACTATCTAAAATTGACCTCCAGTCACCTCGATATTTGTTGTTGGCTCCTGTACTATAGCGTTAGACCGGTTCTACACGTTCAATTTTCTGTTCAATTTTGCGATGTTCAATACTTTTTTTAGCTAGAAATTTCGTCTTGAATTGAACAGCTAGTGTACACACTAGAGTTGAAGCTAAGTTGTGTCTACACTAATTTCAAATTTATATAAAGTGTGCTATGCATTTATGTCAAATTTATATCAAATGTGATTGATGTGAAGAAGAAGATATTTGTTTGGCTGTCACAGCTATGCGTTTATACTTATACTTCTACGCATATACCCACACTCATAAAAAAGTTGAAGGCAAGATCAAAAGTTGAATAAAAATTTCTGTTCAACTTTTTCTTGCTTTCCATTCTATGTTCAAGAAAATGACTCTTCTAATTTTGCGTACAAGCGAAAGAGAAGGAAGTGTTGAACATCGCAAACTTGAATAGAAAATTGAACGTGTAGAACCGGTCTTAGTAGGTGCCTTGGTTGTCGTTTCAGCCGCCATCTCCACATTCGCTGATGCATCCGCCTTTATTTATGACTGGTACAGATGTCTCTTTAGTTGTAGAAGTCGGCTCCCTTTCCACCCCAATAACTGTCAGGCCGTCCATTTTTTCGCTGATATCTTCGGTGGAGTTAACTTCTTCGCTCGTTGACAATCTGAATACCTTTATTTTGGCATGCCTTGGGCCAAAGCGGAGCTTATAATTAACTTGTTCAAGGCCCCCCCCCTCGTTGGGATGAGGCCAACAGGTCTCCTTTCTACACGTCGCTTAGTGCTTGATCGCTCGAAAATCCCTTCCTAGCTGCAAGGAGTTGAACGAAACCTTTATTGTTTGTTCTTGCCTGCTCTATCATATATTTCAACCTCAGGCCTGATATTTTAGCTTCAATGTCAACTTAAAGGTGATCCCGGATTCTGCGGGTCTTTGAGTTAACGTCGTTGAGTGACACTTCAAGCTAGTGTTTCACTACGTCATTTATTGTCCGTATTTCCCCGATTATGGCTAGTCTTGAAAGTTTTTTTGTTGTCATTATTGAGGAGTGTCGAGCTGTCCTCTAGGAATCTGTCGATCTTTGCGCCAGTAGCTATAAAAACTGCCGTCCTCTTTTTGGAGTGTCGACCATTCCTCAACCAGGCCCTGATTGTGACTACTGCTTCCTGTCGGGTCTGATGTCTTTGTCTTTTTTGTTCGTTTTTCGTTCAGGCACCATGGCGTCTTGTGAGTTTACTTTGTACTCCCAGTTCACCCTGGCAGAGCATTTTACTAGGGTAAAGTACTTATACGAGCTGACTTTCCCGATTAACCACTAACTGGCAATTTAGCCCTCGGCACCATAACTTCACAGCTTGACTTAAAAGTGTCAATTTTGGAGTCTATGATAACTCAAAAACCATGTTGAGGAGTGGCAGCACACCAATTTTTGTCAGGTCTCTCGACCATTGCCTGTTCGCTAGGACTAATGACCCCCGACATAGCTTTTTTTTCTTTTGTGTGAAAGTCTTCTTCTCTCTTAGCCCGAGTAAAAATAATTTAGTTGGTTTAAAAGCATGCCCCCGAAATTAGCACGCTCCCGCTACAGGCATAAACATCTAAAAATGCGGCCGCCAGAGGTATGTACGCCTCTGCTACAGGTATGAAGGCATTCGTAATCGATCATTCCAAACGCGAGTTTTGTTTTACCAAACGGTCTCCAACTAAGTACTAAGCACGTCCAATGCTGCTTGACCTATGCAATCCAGCGAGAACTGGTTTATTGAGTATGCTAATTTCACTCTCTATGGCGCCCAAGATAATTGCCTGTTTTTTCGTCCTATACAAGCTCCAATTTTGCTCCCTCTAGTGAGCGAATCTTGCTCGGTTTGGACTATTCCTTGGGTCTTTTACTGACACGTGCCTGTAGCGGACTGTATTTGGAAAAGTACAAGTAGTGTTCTATACATCCTTTTTGACGCTGTGCGTGCCTGTTGAAAGGAGAGAGAAAGTCGATTGTTTTCTCCTTAGTTTTCAGGAGAAAGGAGATGAGACAGACTGCAGTACGAAGAGTGATTCCTTAGTTTGATTTTTTCACATAAAAATATGTTAATCAAAATACATATACAATATCAGAACACATAGAATTTTGCATATTATAGCATTGTTAGTTAGTTAAGCCCGATGGTTAAGTGCTAGCAGAGCAAGAAAATTAAACTCTATTTACCGTTAATTTTCTTTATCATTTTATTTGTTGTTTACATTAAAATATTTCACAGGTATTGTATTTTGACCTACAAACCCCAAAGGTATTTTCTATTTTCTTCTCGGGTTGTTTTTATTATGTTTCATTGTTATTGTTTATTAATTTATCATAGGATAACAACAACACCACGAGTACAAATTAGGTCAAAAAACAAAGTTATTCAATATAATTCAAACGCGAAAAAAATGACCGAAACTTCTAGATAGAAAACCACAATCAGGTTGTTAACATTTTAATCTTTGGAATTTGACTCGGACACATTCTTTGCACACACGCGAGCCTCCACTGCCGCCACCCTCAAATCTAGATTAATTTCGCAAAAAAAAATAATGAAATTTTGGATAATCGCCAAAAGGAAAAGATTTTTTTTTCTATCCATAAATTTAGAGTTATGGCGGTTTAGGAAATTCTTGCTGATAAATAAATTTTCTTTCAAAAAGAAATCGTTTGACTTCACTCCGCAAAAGTTCCAAGGCGTTTGTTTCACCAAAAAAAAGAAAAGAACAATTATTAAAATAAAAGGCGTCCTGTTGTTTTTTGTTGCTTCCTCTCAATTATTTAATAAGAATTTTCTGCAGTAAACATGTTTTGTTTTGTTGAATAAAAATTGCGTTTTATCTAAAATCAAGGTGAAGCCTCACCTCTTCAAGATAACCGCCTACAACGGAACGAGAGCATGTGGCGACACACTATCTAAAAAAATAATAATTGATTGGTTTAGATTGCATAATTTGCAACTTAAATGATAATTTTATGTAACTGTCGGCTTTGTAAATACTATGCTCGAATTATGTGAATGGACCAGGGGACGACTGACCGCAGGCCGGCACATTATATATTTCCGTCGAGCTTTTTATGATGAATCAAGAGAAATGAAATAAAGTCTTCTTCGTCGTCGCTGAAGTGGGTTGATGTTTATGATTACATTCTATAAACTGAGATCAGTTAACCTCTTGTTCAGGCGCAATTTGGTGTTATCCTTGTTTTCTTAGTCTATTATCTAGGCACGTGTGTCTTCTCACGCGTGTGTTTTTTTCAGTTAAAATTAACATCATTCCATAGATCCGTATTATTTTCGATAAAACACAAAAAAATATCATTTGTTATTAATCATTCGGTATTTTTGTTTGTATTAAAATGAAACTATTTTTATTTTTATTCATGGTCATGGTCATGTAGTTGTGTATTTTTAAATATATTTTTTTTGTATTCATTTATAATAAAACCGTGAATATTCAAATCTTGCGTGATCGGTTCACGTCGTCGTTGAAGATATAAAACACTCGTAAATTGGGAAGAGTGGAAAAAATCTCTTGAAATCCATTCAATTCCGAACTGAAAAGACTTGTTTTTTACTGTTATATTTAATCCAAAGTCAATGTTAAGGTTGTTGATACATTTACACCGAGATTAACCTAAGAAAATTTAAATATGAATTAGTTTTGAACTCTTTTGAAGATAACACCAATCGCGTTTATAGTCAAGTATTGAATGAGCTATGATCGTTTTTTTTGTGTGAAAGACTAGAGCTCAGCAGTAAGCCCCATTTGTCTACGGTTCTATCATTGAGGAGGCATATATGGTTATTTTTTCAATTGTTGTTGAATCTATTTTTTAGGAGGGAGAGAGAAGGAATAAAAGGAAGCTTTAAAACCATTTTCAACTAAAATTTTTGGCGTGAGAACTATCACATGCAAAATGTGCTTCTTGTTATAACGTCATCGATTTGTTGCCCTTTTTGCTCGAAAAGTGCTTTAAGAGCAGATTGCGTCATCGATTTACCACTACTTCTCAGGATTGTGTCATCGATTTGTCGCTCGCTCTAAGAGCAAACAAAGATTTTGTCATCGATTTGCCCAAAAGAGCTCTACTAAAGAACAGAAAGAGCAAGTTTTTAGATCTGTCTTATCGACAGATTTGAAAAGTGCTCTAAAATTTAAAAACTCATTCGGGCTGTGAAGGTTGGATAAATAAAAAAATTAATAATAATAACGAAGTCAGAGCGAATATGTTCTGGAGCGACCCAGCGGGAAATGGAATCATACCAAGAAGCATGACGGAAGCCTTTTTTGGAAGGCGAGAATTCCTTCCTTTTCGCATTCCGCTCCATATCTTTTTTGTGCAGCCATGTCATTAGAAGGAATGAGTCGAAAAGCTCTAAAATCTCATTCACCTTCCCCACGCATTCCCGGTAAGGTGTTTGTGATACGTTCTCTTTTATTTCTTCCGAGGAAGTACAATTTCTTACACCTTCTAAATATATTGAGATCCTTGGAAGATATTGCTTTTATCCTTTTATAATAATCTTTTAGATACACATTTTTATACACAATTTAATGGTAAATTGTATTAACTGAATAAAAACTTTACATTAATTACATATCCATATTTGACCCTTCCATCCTACTTTTGTGGAACTACGAATGCGAACTTCTTCCTAAAAACTTCTTGAGGAAGGCCTTCAAGCTTTTCCCGCTGGGCATATGCACAGGAAAATCTTCCAAAATGCTTCTGAAGCGCGACCAGGAAGCACTTCCAATTTGATTCCAGAGGAAGCTGCTTCCACTTTTCCCGCTGGGCGGTTCTCATCCAATACTACGGTTTATTATGCTTACAGACGATTGAAAAGAGGGAACACCGAAAAAAGAAAGAAGGTCGGGCAAGTGGAAATACGAAAGACCATGCCGTGGAGTGGAATCGAACCAGCCTATCTTAACTCATTTATGTAACTCCATAATATGATCTTCGACTTTCCGCACTGGGACAAAATTATCCCAATACCTAAAAGGTCAGGTAAGTATGACTTTCGTCCTATTTGCAAACTTCTGTTCTTTTCCAAAGTGTTCAAAAAACTCTTGCACGAACAAATATCGGAATATTTTAATGGGAATAATTTTATATCAGCTTATCAATCTGGATTTAGATCTAAATATAGTTGCAGCTTTACGCTACTCAAAATTACTGCAGATATTCGGTAGGCGATGGTAGACGGTAAAGTAACTTTGCTGGTGTTATTGGATTTCTCCAAGCTGTTTGCGTTGAGTTAACCATATTATGTTAATAAATAAGTTAGAAAACTTTTCTAACCATGTCTGTAAATTTATAGAATCTTATCTAAAAGACCGCCGACAACAAGTAGGCTCGAATGAGAAAATATCCGGCTTTGCCAATATTTTCAATGGCGTTCCTCAAGGATCTATTCTGGGGCCTTTAATATTTTTAATGTTTGTTAATGATATGATTAGTTTTCTGACTTTTTGCCGATACCATTTAAATGCTGATGATGTGCAATTATATAGGTATTAGTAAGCCCAAAGCGCAACTAGAAGAAGGTGCTCGATCTATGAACATAGACTTAACGAATATGTTTAAATGGGCTGTTGAAAACGGCCTAAATCTCAATCCATCTAAGTCATTGCCAGTTCTATCACGCTTCTCTCTACTAGTTTCCGACTAGAGCTTGTTGTCCGACTTGGCACTTAATTATAGAACTATTGGCAGGGCAAAGGGGCTAACTACTGAGCTCATAATCAGCGATTCGGTTACATATGTGAAGTTTGTTCAAAAAACGGTGATGTAAAACCCAGTTGCCAGAAACCTACGGAGAGGTTGCCCACAACGAAAAGACAGTTCAAGTTAATTGAGAGATTAGGACGCCATTTCTAATCTGAATCCTTGAAAGAATGTTATAGGCAACGAGTTACGGGGAGTGTGATATCGAGATTAAAAACTGGGAAAAATCTGCTTGCTTCATTCTTGTGAAATACACTAGTCTTTCATGGTCTTTGTCGTAAATCCTGAACTATTCCATGGCTGATTTCTCGACTCCATAGCAAGAATTGTTTTCTGAGGAGAGGCTGTCAAGGTATGGCCCAACCCCTAGGAGGATGGGTCCCCGAATAGTTACGTCCCTTGAATTGTGGGCGGTCTAGTTCTACATTGAAGACACTAGGCAGGTTCATAGATTTTCCAAGGGAATGGTATATTAACCGTTACTCTAAACTCTCCTTTTCCTGGCTTGGGACCAGCGATATCCTACACAAGGATTAAAATTTTCATAAATAGTCAAGCCTCTGTAAGAACTCTTGTCTCGGTGATGATGCGCTCCAAACCAGTGGAACTATGCAGAGCTGAGCTAGATAGGCTCGCTAGATGGCATAACGTGACTCTCGTATGGCTTCTCGGACTTAGGAACATAGATGGGAACGATATAGCCGACTACCTAGCCAAGCAGGGAAGTCTTAAAAGAGATCGCCAGCCTAAGGGTGAGGACACTGATAGGTTTTCTAAACTCCACGGAGTGGCTTTCACCACCAACCACAGATGGCATCAAAACGGAGCACCAAAGCACCAATAGGACCTCCGGTCGCTCTTAAGGCACCCCTTTTCCTACCTCTTTTCGATTTCCCGGTTAATTCTTCTTCATCTGTACTATGCTGATGTATTTACTTTTCGTAACGTTACGATTTTTTATTTGCATCTGAGAGGATACAGATTTCATTTTTTAACTCTCTCATTTTTTGTTTTTTTTGGGTCTTTTTTATTGCCACAGGTGTAATAGGCTTCTTTAATCTTTATTTTTTCTATTAGCCATATTTTTAATCACCAATTGAAGTGATGTCGCGACCCGAGTTCTTCTTTAAGTAGTCTCGCCCGGAATCTGTGAGTCTAGCCTCAAAAAAGGGTGCATTTTCCAACACGAAACACTCGATTCACTTGTGGTAAACATTCCATTTTTTCGTTCATTGCATTTTAGTGGACTTTTGTCATAAGCATTCCTTACTGAAGGCTTTTCGTTCCCCAACCCGCTTGGGGGTTAAAAAATATTCTTACGTACGGCCCATTGTAGCTTACGGGGCTTTAGTTTGGTAACTAATATAAGCAAAATTCAAAGAATGGCCTGCCTTTTTATCACTACTATCACTTCCGCGTCGGCAGCGCTGGAGACTCTCCCTAATCTTCTACCACTCTACCTTGAGGTAGGGAAATCCTCCATAAGCACGGCGCTGCGACTGAAAGCGAATGACTACCTGGGCGTTAGTCTTGGGCGAGGACATTCTATAATAATCAACATTCTAGAAGATATTCTGGAAGCGGTGATGCGATCGGACTGCATGCTGCCCTTTAAGATCTTAACATTTCAGACACCGGACACTGCGCCGTAAATTATCACTTTGGACGATAGGAAGGGCGGAGGACCCCACCTGCAGGCTTTGTCTTGAGGAGGATGGGCGGCCCTTCATGTTCTCTGTGAGTGCCCCGCGATAGCCGGTTTTCTCTGTGTGACGAGACCCTGCTCGAACATTCAAGTCTCAGCGAGAAGACAGTAAACACCCTGCTGAGCCTGCTCAAGCGCACTGGCCTACAAATATCAGGTATAGGGGTGTAGTACAAAAGGCCAAGTGAATGGCCGCTTTACCTTTGGTCCCAGTACTTCTCCAAAAAAAAGCAAAGTTAAAAACTGCCAGAGTTGCCACTTTCAGATATCCAATCAACACAAAAAATCATGATAACATAAATAGTGCAAAAAGCCAAAGGAATTGTTTTAAAAAGAAAAAAAATTTATTTCAAACAAGTTATATTTTTTATAAAAAAATAACGATAAAAGCCCATAAATTTAGTGAAAATAATTCAGTCACATGGATTCCATTATTAATTCAAATATAGAGAAGTAGAAAAAATATTGAAACTACGTAAAACATTTAAAAAAATTTAGCTGCAAACCAGTTTTTAGTTAATAAAGGCAAATAGGGGGCCTCGGTAGTCTAGGGAGTAAGGCGGCTGGCTACTATCCCAGAGGTCCCGGGTTCGAATCCCGGCAGAGCCCCACGGTCCTTCGCCTTTCCCACCTTCTTTCTTCTTCCCTCCTTACATTCCTCATTCCCCCTTTCATAGCCTTCCGCTAGCACTGCCCCGCTCCACCAAGCGCATGTCATCGGTTGGTTGATGGGATTCAACTCGTTTCAGGAGGCATAACACTCCAGCGAGTTGTTTCTCATTGCCACGATGCCAGAGTCGCGATAGAAATGGTTGGGGTTAGGTGGTTGTGGCAGTTCCTTCCTACTTCTCTCTTCATCTTCACTATCTATCGACTAGAGCTTGCTGTTTGACATTGCACTCTATACGAAGAAAATAGATTGTCGACAGTACAAAGGGCTTTCCCTGAGCTCTGGTCTTCCACATAAAAAAAAAAAAATACAATGGAATAAATCATTTTGTTAATGAAAACAATTCCGTTGAAGAAAAAGGCATAGTACTTCAATTCGCTTCAATTGTTAATAGAATTATTTTTTTAATTTTTCGTTTATCATTAACGTGAAATTTGAGCCTATGAGTCAAGTTAGTGATGTAGCTAAAGACTTCCGTAATATCACATGAGAACATTACCGATATAGTTGAAAGTCTCGTCCAAAGTGAAGGTTTGTTTATTCTAAAACGATTACTTACAGTGATTTTTTTTTATGTGGAAGACTAGAGGTCAGGAAAAACCCTGATTGCTGATTGATTGTTAGAAATAATGCAAATTTTAGCCCTTTCAGAAAACGGTATACAAAGAATCGTCCGTGCGGACACGTGCTACATCTGAAATTGTAGGTTCCGTAAGAGAGAAGTAAAACTGAAAAGTGGATCGGACGATCAACGCCAAAAGAGGAAATTCTATTCTTCGAAACCTGTTGTAGCCTAACCACATCTGCCACCTTCCTCCATTGAACCACATCATGAGCCACATCGCTACTGGTCAGTATTGCCAGGTTGCTAGCTCGATTCCTCCCGATGCGTTAAATTTAGAGCAACAGTAGCAGCATCGGGAAAAATCGACGCTCATCGATTCCGGGTTCTCCACAAGCAATTTTTGCAAGAAATTTTGCAGCGATTTCTGAGACCAACCATGGTGGAAAATGAAAATAAACAAAAGTAGCCTTGATTATTCGGTGTATATAATGAACGATATTATTATATCCTAGAAATTACACGAGGTATGATTACGTGTAACTGCAGGGTTAGGGGCAATATTAAATATGCTTCCACTTCGTGTAGAGATCAAGAAATAGGCAACTACCAGCGCCCGTAGACTAGCAGCGCCAATTCACCATCTGTAGCACTACAGCCTATTATCGCCCTTGGCTTGCTCCAGCATTTCTCTCCAAGCCGTTCGGTTCCTGGCCCTCCAATTACGTACGCCTAACTTAACTAAGTCTTCCTCAACGGAGTCCATGTATCACTTCTTGGTCCACCTGAATTTCTTTTTCCATCAGAGATTCGATTTATCGCTGTTTTAGCCGGATCGCTATCGTCAAACTTTTGTATGTGTGGCACCCATCTTAATCTACTTAATTTTATACTTTTGACAATGTCGGGTCCCCTGTACAGTTGAGTTGGTATAATTCATGATTATATCTCCTTCTCAGTTGACCGTTTTCACAGACATCGCCAAATATTGTACGTAGTACTTTTCTTTCAAAACTACCTAGAAGAATTTCATCAGCCACTTTCAAAGTTCATGCATGCCTCTGATCCAAACATAAAAACGGGCTTGATTATCGTCGTATATAGTTTACACTTCATTCCTCTAGACAAGATTCGTAAGGTTAGATATTGCCGAAAGCCAAAAAGATGCTGTATGGTATTCAACAGTCATTCCTCCTGTTTCCCCCTTCACTCAACAAGGCATCCCATAAGAAAAAACTTAGATCCCTACTAACATAACCCCACCTTTCCTGACAATGGTAGCTTAAGTTTTCAGTAGTTTTCAATAGTCATTAAATTAATGTTGATTTCATTATTTATAACTGTTGTACTACTATGTATTTCAATTTAAGTGTGCCTTGTTTGGCTTAATAAATAAATAAATAATCTGGATGGTTGATAAAATAAGACCAGTTGAAATCGACGATGTTATTTCGGCAGAAATTCCTGATAAAGCTACTGATCCATGATTATAAGGGTTTTTCAAAACTGTTTAACAGTAACAGTAAAACAGCTGTTTTTTGGCTAAAATCGAAAAACAGCAAACAGCTGTTTTTACTTAACTGTTTTTACTGTTTTCCAAATTTAGTTTCAAAATTGTGGCGTAATATAAAAATAAAAGAAATATGTAACCAACACTAATATAAACTGTTTTGGTTTTTACAAAGTGCTCTTTTACACGGCCGGACACCGACCGAATAGACAAACCGAACGAATGAATTTGGTTAAGGGTGAAGAGAGTGAGAGAGGGCGATGGCGAGGGCGGATGAATTTAATGGACATTCTCAGCGAACTTTTGAACGAATATTTTGACAGTTCCTGCGTTGTTGTTGTTGCTAGGACAAGAAATCGAAAGAGAATTTCATAAAGCAACAACAAAAAGCCATTAAGTTTTCATATAGTTCGTTGCAGTTCGCCCGTGTAAAACCCATGCGACAATCCATCAGACTTTCTTACAGTTAAGTTTCCTCTGCTCGGTGTCCGCTCATGTAAAAGCAGCCAAAGTAATAGGAGAACGACAATACCGTATGAAAACATACCGATTAATGATCTTTTAATATATTGAGTTTTTTCTGTCCAGAATAGCTCTTATTCAAGGTCGGGCAAAAGTAATGTCATAATGTGAAGGTACTATAATTTTGCAAATGGCGTCAAATGTAATTTTTCTCCATTCCATCACCACTGGGCAAGCCGGAAACAGCAATTCGCGAGATATTAAAAGAATTTAAGGCGTGGAATATGATATTGGAATATTCTGTTCTAAACATACTTGTCAAGGCAATAGAGCCCGTAAAACTAGCTGTCGCGAATCTTATTCGTGAGGACGCAAAGTTGGTGAGCGCAGAAAACTTTTTACAATTAATGTTCAAGAAGCTTTCTGACAATAGCAGAGACATTAGTAATAAGCTCATGCAAAATTTAAAAATTCGTGTGAATGGCCTAATGAACGAGGATGTCATGAAATTATTGCGAAGCCGCAAGGGTCCCACAGTCACTCCACCAAAAACTAAATCAGCTTTTGCAGGCAATCTAGCCTGTCATCTCTTTGGTGTCATCGATGTAAGAGTAGACGATGTACTTCAACAGTGGACGCATACTGATCAAAACGAAAAATTTTCGTTACAAGATGAATTGGACATGGTGCTTCAATTCAATACAATTCAGAGGATCAGATTTCAAGAGGTTCAAATCGGAATTTACACTTTCTCAATATACTGGTCAACCCACAGAAAATCTGCGAAAATTATATAATGCAATTCTTTGTATCAAACCAACATCGACCAATGTTTAACGGTGTATTTTCGGTATGCACCAAAATAACATCGCGTCTTTCAGAGAAATCACTTCAGGCGGTTGAGTTTTTGAAATACTATTACAAGAAGTGAAAATGTATAATAAAATGATATTATATAAAAAAAATAATTTATTACTTGTAAAATTAGAGGAAACTCGAAAAACAGTAAAAACAGCTGTTATCAGCTGTTTTTTTTGAAAATTAAAAACAGTAACAGCTGTTTTTTGAAAACCACTGTTTTCGAAAATCCCTAATGATTATTTGAAGTGATAACAAAAAACATGGTTCATGGGCCATATGGAGCATTAAACCCGGGAGCATTAAACCCCAACTGATCATGCATGTTAGATGGGAAATGTTCAAAGCGTTTTGGATACCGCATTGGTTTCTGAAACTGTACTCGGAAACGATGGCTACCCGTTATATCGTCGTCGATCTACTGAGGTCAACGGCAAATAGATAAATTGGAAGGTTAATGGTCAGGAATTTGAAGTTGACAATCGTTGCGTCCTTCCCTATTCGCCATTATTTTCCAAGACGTTCAATGCTCACGTAAATGTTGAATTTTACAATTCCATCAAATCAATCAAATACATATGCAAATATGTAGTGACAAGTTTCTTCGCTATGTGCGAAGCTGATGAATTTGCAAGAACTTTGATTTACTCTGAAATGCCAGGATATAACACTTGGAATCAAACTTTAAAAACATTCCGAACACCGGTTAAAGGGCATCCGAATCTCTTCTCGACGGGTGCTTTAGAGCGGATTTATGCAGTGCATCCCACCAACGATAAATGTTTTTATTTACGTTTGTTATTACTTAATGTCCGTGGACCGACGTCATTTAAGCTTTAAGAACAGTCCGATTTTAAGATGGAAGCATTCAATTACAATAAAGTTTACTATTACAGCATGCATTGGTCCGGTCCACTGGATAAATTGTGCCAATATTGTCATGGTTTAAAATTTCAAAAAGATATGCTGTTTCAATGGCCATGGCTTCACATGAGTCACTTGGCGCTTACGTGGATGGGAAATCTATGATGGGTGCAGTGAGGTGCACCGGGCTCCATCTAGTTTGGAATAAATATAAATTTTGAAACATGTGCACCAGGCAATCTGAATCCGTTATTCAATTGACCGCATGCTTTGTAATCGTCCTACCGATCCTGCTGTCATTATTCCGATAAAGCTTTGCGCTGGCCCATATTCCAAGGTGATGAAGAGAGGTTAGGGCGGTCTTTATCCCTAAATCGAGGAGAAGATCGTATAAGGAACCAAAAACCTATCGATACCCTCATTCCAATACCGCGTACAAGAAAAATTCAAAATTTTCAGGAGAAGCAAAAAACTGTTTTTTATGCCTTCTGAAGTACTTACCGTTATTATATTTTTTAGTATAAAATTTTGTTTTGTTGTGACTTTCTCTTTCATGGTGTTGCAACTGTTGTGCAGTGATGCCAGATACAATTTCATAAAGTACCTACAGCGATGAACAAAAATACCTATTTTCCCCCACGGTGATCATTTATTTTCCCTACAGTTTCCCCTTCAAATTTTTTTTAAAAAACTGTTTTTATTAATATAACTAATTCAATATTAATATAATTTATAATTAAAATAACACATTCATATGCTCGTTCATACAACAAAATAATGCTTAAATCAAAATTGCTTATAGTCCAGGGAAATTAGACAAAAAAAAGGCCCAATTTCGGAAAAATTCCGAATGCTGAATTTTGGTATGGACATTGATATTATTGCTCTAAGGAAAATGTCACGATTCCCCATCGATTTGACACTCCGACACGATTTTACGCGGAGTCAAACGTCACCAACATCGATTTTTCGAAAATATCTCAGTAATGCTCACTTTTACAGAAAAATTATATGAATATCAAGTATCCGTGGACTAAAATCAAAATATCTCGAAAACGGTTACTCTTACAAGAAGAAGTTATAAAATATTTTTTGTAGGAAATTACCTAAGCTACAAACTTTATTCATATAATTTTTCTATAAAAGTGAGCATTACTGAGATATTTTCGAAAAATCGCTTTTGGTCACCTTGACCCCGCGTAAAATCGTGTCGGAGTGTCAAATCGATGACTCGTGACATTTTCCTTAGAACAATAATATCAATGTCCATACCAAAATTCAGCTTTCACGGAATTTTTCCGAAGTAAAATGTCTAATTCCCCTGGACTATTATAACATTAAAAGTATAGGCCGTAGCATAAATATTGTCCAGACATTATTCATAGGAAATTGTCCAAGCTTTCAATATTGGTTAACTTAGTATTTTTTGGAGAAAAAGGTAGTGGGAGTTGATATTTTTGTTAAAAAAACAAAGTTTGACTTTGAGAACTCATTACTGAGGAAGTTGGTAAGGTAGAGCCTTCACTTTTACAGTTTTAGATAGGTGGGAGTATTCTGCGTACACTGATACCTTATTCATGAAAATAGGTTATAATATAAGGGTACAGAATCAAAACTTTAAAAACAAAACCTCAAAACGCCCTAGCGGCTAAACCGTTACGATTCCGCCCCCCCCCTCCATTCGATCTTTTGTTCGTCCATCCAAAACCTATCCACAGCCGGCCGCGACGAATTCATATTTAATTTAGCAAATTAATTTAATCAGCCAATTATATTTCTTTGGTGTAATTATCATAAATGGTAGAATTCACCAATTTGAAATGCTTTTCTGTGCATTTAAATGGAATACAAGTTAGTTCGCTACAGTTGAAAGAAGCACGGATCGTACATATTGAATTCAAAACATCATGTCCTAATTTATTTCTTTTTTTTTGTCAAAACAACCGTCACAACTGAAAATATGCGCTATGCATGCATACCAAAATTCTTCAATATCGTAATTTTTTAAGGTTAATTTTTATTGGTCTGAAAACTGGTACCTATTCAATTGTTCGCCATTCTTGTAATAATGCAGTTTCATTAATTTTGAAGTTTTCACAAATTTTATTGAAATTAATTTCGTTTTTCTTACTCAAATCATCTTTTTATCAGAAAGCACCCACATTTTTAAGAATATTAAAAATCTGTCCCTTTCTACCTACGCTCAACTTTTGTGACAGATTTCCCCTACATGTAGGTACTTTCCCCTACATCTGGCATCACTGCTGCTGTGTAAAGAATTTCCCTAAAAATGCTCATACGTGGTATTAGAATGAGGGTATCGATATCAGCCTCTCCTCCTTTCTCCTGAAAACAATGGAGGTATTTTAGGCAGGATCTTACACCGAACCCACTCCATTTTTTTATGTGAGAGACGAGAGAGCTCGGGGAAAGCCCTTTGTACTGTCGACAATCTATTTTTTCGTATAGAGTGCAGCAAGCTTTAGTCGGAAGATAGTGAAGGGAAAGAGAGAAGTGAAGGAAGGAACTGCCACAACCACCTACTCCCAACCATTACAACTCGCTAGCAATTTGCCTATCCGCCAGGCAAATCTACAGATTGTCATTCACGTGCTAGTACGAGATATCGAGAGGTCCCTCCGGGCCAAGAAAATCTCTGCGCTTTTGCAGATATCGAGGATGCGTTTGACAATGTCGCTTCTCAGCAGCAGATTGATAACTGCTCATACAAATGACGAATCAGTTACGCTAATGGCTGCTAAAGGCTGTCCTCATGGAGGCGTCCTATGGTCAATCGTAATCGACGAACTTCTTGCCGACCTGAATAACCGGGACTTCAAAAAACAGGCTTAGGCAGATGATATCGTCATAACGTTCAGGTTGGTCGTGATGGTACCATCTCAGAGTCGAGGCAAGTCGCTCTATCATATGTGCCTAGTTTGGACCGATTGCACTATTATTGTACAGCTTCTATAACTCCAGTGAAGGCCAAACGGCTTGACTGATTGCACAGATTCATCTGTTCGAATAAGATTGCGCCAAACAGCTAGGACCTGGTCCTTGCTATCGAATAGTGCCAGAGAACATGATATGCAGACCCTCATGGGTAAGCCTGAAAGTGGGTCCTTCGTCCTTCCTATCCTGCACAAATGATAGTTTAGGGCGCAGTGTTCGTTCAAGCCAAACACTATTGTGGCATCCTTTCTTCTACGCCCCAACCAACTCTCTGGCTGCCAACGCATGTTAATAAGTCATTATAAATTTGTTTATTCAACAACAAAAACATAAATATATTATTTCAAAACAACCGATTAATAACTACGTAACACACCCCATAAAACTGCTGCCGTATTACCTGGAAATGCAAAATAAAAACATTCAAGGCAGTTGTTTGTGAGCGATAAACAAAATACCTTTGCATCAGAGAGCTTCAATAGAACTACAACGAAATGCGCAGAAGTATCTGACTCGAGACATCACGACACAATCATCGCCTGAGAGAAATGCATAAACAATTCCAAGGGCGGGCTGTATACCGCTTATTTATCAATAAATTAAAAAGTTGCCGGTCCGTAGATTGCCGCAGAGTCAGCGATCACTAAATCTTCGCTGTAAGAAGTAGCCCGAGGGAAGGAGGGGGGGGGGGTCATGTAATTCAGCTTTTGAAGCGAACAACTAGGAAGTATACAAACAACGAACGACACACAGCTAACGGCGCATTAATATATCGACGTCACATCTTCATGTTTACAACGGCCCGGGAGACGAGCCCACTTAAGCAACCAATCATTGTTTACGGAAACAGTCGCACGATCGCTAGTAAATAAGGTCCGTAAAACGCGTGATCTTGCTGGTCTCATGGCGCCGTGCTAGAGTTTCACGCAAACAAAGCGAGCTTTTCCCAGTATACAATTTCTTAGCTAAAAGCTATGATCGCCTCATTTTCGATTGAGTTCAGCTTGAAAGCCCCAGGCAAGGCGCAGTCTGAATTGGCTTAGAGATAAGCTACTGCCGTGTGCTCACTCATAAGTTGCCGGAGTCATGACTTTTTAAAGGCCGCTCGGGGTATCGTACGATTCGTTGATTCGATAAAAATGTTTTGGTTTTGGTATCGTACGATATCACCTGAGTTTTATCGTAGAATGATCGTTTTATTTTTGGACAGTTTTCTGCTGATCTGGAAGAATAATCTGATCGCATGAGGAAGTCATTTTGCTGTTAAGGATTTTTTTTAGATATCAGAATGCGAAAGTGACTAGTCGAAAACAACCAGTCGTAGGCCTTGTTGGTATCATTAACGTGGTGTTTAATGATGCGATTCACCTTTTTAATTCTTCATATTTTCTTCTAGTTGGATATGCCTCAAAAGCCTGTAACTGTGTTCACTTTTTATTGTTTATCTGGATGACCTTAGACAAATCGGATATTGAAATTGTCAAATTATGTTAATTTTTATTTCTGCGATATAAGTTTTTTTATTTAAATTAATGTCACGTAGCTGTTTCAGTAAATCAGAGCAGTTCCGATTTTTCTAATTTTGCATTTATATTTAAATATAACACTTTTTGGCTATTTGAACCCGTTGCCTGCATTTATATTTATTAGCTCTAATCTTATATTATCTATTTATGTATCTATCCGGATCTAAGTCAATAATCGTTTATTTTTATCGACTAATCTTGACATCGTACTAATGGTACTATCACTAGTTCAACTTTCAATGATAATCGACAGTGTACACACCGCTAAGGTCAATCCGCAAAATTATTAGAAAAATTCTGGGATATAACAAACTTTCCACTCAATCTTGAATTTTCTTTTTGATTACAAAAAATTTCTACCAAAAAACGGGTTTTCACAATATTTTTTTGTACTTCCTGATACATACATATTTTTAAACGAACTATTGATCGTGCAAGAGTTGACCTCGGCAGCGTTATGAGAGCAAGTTTGTCACGTTTTGAAACCTTCCTCAGTTCAAAAAAAAATCGTTTTTAAAATTATCTGTCACCAGTTTTGCAGGAAGACGGAATAATATAAAGTTAGGTTAATGAATTGTTTATTATTATTAATATTTGTTATGGTTTATTAATTTTATTAATGAATTTAATGTATTAGATTAGATGTAGGGCTGCCTCCAGTGCGATCGGAAACCCAATTAGCGCTTATCCGCGCCCTTTTATTATCACACCTCATGTACCTCATGTGGTTGTTTGGTCGGGTGAGCCATCCTGTGGAATTTAGGAAGCTTATCAATGATCTGATCTCCAATCTGGAGAGCTCTTTTAAATCTTCCAGAACCTAACTGCCTAGTGTGCGTAGTTCGTAGTTATGGCGACCATACCCTCGGGCAGCAGGTTCAAGATATTCTATGTCCGTAGGGTTTTTGATGTCTACCCAACGGAGTCCGAGGGCACTACACGTAGTCCAGTGGATAGCGGTAAAAATAGAGTATTACCTCCGAATTCTTTCGGACAGCACCGATTTTAATGAAATTTGGTATCTTACCCTCCTCTTCAAAAGTTATATGTTTCGGTGTGTGCTTTTTGTTTTAAGGGGGTGAAAACTAACCCTTTTGACAAAAAATTTAAAAACAATATATTTAAGCAATATTTCGATTAAATCATGTTTAAATATGTCAAATAAACTTTCTTGCACATACTGGAATGTAATTTATGATTAAATTAAATGTTTCAACCCCTAGAAACCACCCCCTATGATGAAATTCACAAAAAAATAGTTCTTAACAGTTTAAAATTTGTTAATGGTGCATTTATGATAAATCAAAGTCCCCTCTTGTGCTCCAATTCTTCAAAAAAAATTTTAGGTTTTCAAAGTGATTTTTGATTGTCAATTATTGGATGATTATGAATGATGTTGTACCCAGGTCGATCGGAGAATGGTGCGTATAATATTCTTTGCTTTATTGCAATATATAATTTCTTACAAATTGCCCTTGTGCTTTAAATTAGCTACCATGTTAATACGTAAAATGAAAAACAGAATTGAGTACATCGTGTACTCAGTATAGGGAAAAAAAAATATGAACATTATAATAACATGTTTTATTAAAAATAAATCTATAAATCATCAGAAGTATCATCATTACCAAAATCATCTTCCTGATCCGTTATTGGCGGATAATTTTGACAGCGATTACCGGAGCATTTACCGCATGTTATGTTACAAAAAAGCCCAACTTTTCGACAGCTATAAGCTGCGCCGCATCCTTTTTTACAAATATAAAAGATCATTTTTAGAAGCTCCTCTGGTGCAGGTAATATTCAGCATTTTCTTTGGTTGCAATACATTGTCATTCTTAATCCAACCTCAATCAGTTGGTCGAATATTTTCGTTTCCAAGCTACATCTAGATCTGGGTTGGTAAATAAACTCTCTTAATGTGCTTATTCAGAGCATCAACGGTCGGTACAAGGGATGCTAGTCTTACAGCGCTGCTCTCATTGCTCTTATTGGTAGCCTTTACAAAAGATTCAGACCGCATCTGTTCCAGAATAGCTGACAGTCTTGTACCCGTCTCAATTTTTTTTAAATGTTCGGGTGGAGCACCGACAGTACCTACCGGCTTCTAAAATTTCATCCAACTTTGAAGCGCTACTGAGATTAATACAATTTACATGCAATTTCAACGAAAACACGATTGGTTTTTTAACGATTACTTCGTCAATTTTAAAGATATCGAATCGCTCTAAAATTCAATTTGCAGGGAATCTGTCTTGAACCCTTACTTTTTGAGATTTTAAAGTTTAAATTTCTCGGAAAAGGTGGTCTTCGCCCTAACATGCGAACTTACAACCAAGATTACTCAATTACTTTTCATCGTACAGAATCGAAACAATAACCAAAATTTTCTTCATTTTTGTACCTTTTCATTTTTTTCGTATCTCACTTATAGTCCGGGGAAATTAGCAAAAAAAACGCACGAAAGGAGACAAAATTCCAAAATGGCTGAAAATTGGACCACAGCCTTCTTGGGACTTTTTAAGAAAACAATTTCGGAATCACAAAAAAAAACATGGCCACCGAAGATATCACTTTTTGGCAAAAAAATCACTCAAAAACTGGTTTTTTCGAAATTATTTTTTGACCAGTCAATACAAAACATGATTGCCACCATACTAGCGAATCATACGTGGGAATTGGGCATACCATAGCTATGTCCAAATCTCCAAACTCCAAATCTTCTTTTACTGTCTTTTTACGGGCGTCGAAGGCTATCCAGGCGTTCTGTACCCTTTTCTCGATGTTCGACCTCCAGTTGAGTTTTAGGTCCAGTATTAAGCCCCATTTACATCCCAAAGTTAAAGTGGAACTGCAGCTCTGGAGCTCTTTTATCGCACAAAATATTGTATGCTTTTCTCTCTGTTGCACAAAAGTTTCATGCAACAGCAACAGAGAGAAAAGCATACAAATTTCTGTGCGATAAAAGATCTCCAGAGCTGCACTTCCATTTTAACTTTGGGATGTAAAGGGGCCTTTAGACCCAGAAATTTCACTCTGGAGTATAAAGTGAGAGTGTGCCTCTCCAGGCTGGGGAGGTTGAATGTAAGAATTTTCGTTTTCCAGCAGCATCAACTCAGTTTTTCCCAGATTGACTGCCAGACCGCAGCCTGCTGCCCAGCTGCCAATTTTAATTTAGGCATCCTTGCATGATTTCACCTAATCACTGTTGGAAACATTCCTGACACCTTACCTCCGTTTCTGTCTAGCTTTTGTAGTATTCTATTTATCGTTACTAACCACAGTAAGGAGGAGATGACGCCTCCTTGTGGTGTACTCCAGCCGTTGCCTTGCTTCTGCGTTTAGATCTATGAGAAATTCTCGAATCGATTCAGTACATAGGTTGTTCAAGGCGCCTTCTAGGAAGGCTTCCAAGTAGTTCAGTCAAATGGTACATTCGCTGAACATTTTCTGAAAACAGCAATTTTTTTTTTGTAATGTGTAGGGGGGTTGGTCGGGA
Organism: Thereva nobilitata; assembly: GCA_963855945.1. Taxonomy (NCBI): domain Eukaryota; kingdom Metazoa; phylum Arthropoda; class Insecta; order Diptera; family Therevidae; genus Thereva; species Thereva nobilitata. The sequence continues at coordinate 77,216,065 of OY979694.1, forward strand.
GTATAAAACGGAGTTTTCGGGATCCGGGGGTGACGTTCGGCCGCCATCTTGTTTTGAGTGGTGAAAAATGGTTTTCCTTATTTATCTGAAACCGTGAGACCTACGGAATTTTTGTAAAAATATTTTTTTAGATAATCAAATTATCTACAACTTTCGTAAATAATGTTTTGCCGTAATAATAATAATAAAAAAGATATGGACGAAAAACGACAAAAATTTTGGGGGTGATGAGCTTTAAAGCGCTATAACTTTTTTATTATTGATTTTACATAAAAAATTCCTTAGAGCTTTTTTGTAGAGAATTTTCTTGCGAATAATTTGATGTGGTCATCTATTGAATTAGGGTTGTTTTTGTAGATTTTAGAGCAATGCAAACGGAGAAGTTATAACAAAAGTTCTGCATATGCTTCCATCTATATACAGGGTGTATACCGTTAAGTTTACAAAGCGGACGGCTGTGGATAGGTTTTGGATAGACGAACAAAAAATCGTATGGGAGGGGGAGTAAATCGTAACGGTTTAGCAGCTAGGGCGTTATGTAGTTTTTTTGGTAGAGGTTTACATATCACCCTGTATTTTTGTAACGCTATGAGCTATTTTCATGAGTAAAGTATCAGTGTACGCAGAATACTCCTACCTATCTAAAACTGTAAAAGTCAAGGTTCTACCTTATCAACTTTTAAGAGCAATGAGTCATCAAAGTCAAAATTTAGTTTTTTTAACTAAAATTTCAACTAAAACCACCTTTTTCTCCAACAAATACCTAGTTAACTATTTTTTTTTTGCAGAATTGGAAAGCTCTAAGGAATTTTTTATGTAAAATCAATAATAAAAAAGTTATAGCGCTTTAAAGCTCATCACCCCCAACATTTTTGTCGTTTTTCGTCCATATCTTTTTTATTATTATTATTACGGCAAAACATTATTTACGAAAGTTGTAGATAATTTGATTATCTAAAAAAAATATTTTTACAAAAATTCTGTAGGACTCACGGTTTCCGATAAATAAGGAAAACCATTTTTCACCACTCAAAACAAGATGGCGGCCGAACGTCACCCCTCCGGATCCCGAAAACTCCGTTTTATACTCCCGACCAACCCCCCTACACATTACAAAAAAAAATTGCTGTTTTCAGAAAATGTTCAGATGGCCCTTTTTTTTGTACCATTTTACTGGACTAAAGGTATATTGTTTGTAATAAAGAATCCTTTCGATAGTTCCCAGCACCTCGTTTAAAGCTGTCTCGGTGGATCTTAACTAGATAGGAATGTTGAGATGGGGACAGTAAAGTCACATCTACCGATTGTCGGATATGACAGTCGATGATCCTTTTCAATGTCTTAAGCACGAAGGATGTTATGCTAATCGGCCTATAATCCTTTGCGGATTCGTGACCATTTCTCCCTGTATTTGGGGTGAAGACGACTCTTGCCCGTCTCCAACTCATGGAGACGTAACTGAGCAGCTTTTTCGAAAGTGTTGACCCTATCTTTGATTTTCTCTATGGGGTCTATCCTTTCCTGGGGGTACTCTCTAGAGAGTTTCGCTCTTAGGACCTGACTGAACTTTTTCAACGTTCAAATTTACCGATGATCCGAGAAAGACACTTGACCTGATACCCTCCAGTTTTGTTCTTTGAATATTTCCGTGCCCGTAGATAGCGTGATGTCCAACACTTTCTCCCAACCTTGGAAATTATTCGTGTTTGGGAGTAAGAAGTTTGGGGTGTTGCCTCGGTTACACACCGCTCGGTTTGAGGTAGTGATAAAATCGAATAGACACTCTCCACGGTCGTTGTAAGTAGAGACTCTTCCCTACAAACTCCAGTTGAACTAGCTACCATTAAGTCCGTTGAACTGAAGCTAGGGCAGAGGTAGGCTTTGATATGCCTTTTACCCAGGATACAAGATCTTAACCCGAGCAGTGGTAAAACGTGTTGTACTGCCTGTCCGAGAGCCCCTTAATGTTCCGCCCTCGTACCCAGAGCTCATGTATTAAGGAAACATCCAGGTTTACCTGCTTTAGGAGAATCTGGACTTCGTGTGTGTCTGTTTTGGAGCATACTGGCTCCATATGCCAGTGCTCCTTCAAACTCAAACCCGTCCCCAGTTCATCTAGATTCGGAGAATTCTCCTCTGGGAAGGGCTTTTGAAAATTTTCAGTTTGACATACCTGATGCCAAACCTTAGTCGACTTTCATTCTTCTCCAATATGCCGACGCGGACTCCTCGTTGATAAGGAGACAAAATGAAATACTATTCCCAGTCCACCACTGGAACGGCAGGATTTTGAGCCTGCAGACACTGGATAAGGTTTCCGGGGTCCAGCTTTACTTTAGGAACCAGATGCGAGCTCTAGGTCTCCTCGAGATATCCGCAGCTGTGATGAGCTTGAGACTCTTGCCTTCCAATGTGTCACAGATCTTAGTGACACATTCTTCTAGGAAGTCCTTCGACGCCTGGTCTTCGCATCTGATTACCCTAAAACCTCTGACTACCTTCGAGGAGTCATAGCAGGGCGTTGTTCTTCCCTTGCCTGAGAGGATGTGCTGCAACACCATCTCCGATAGTTTGGCTTTCACCTCCACCTAGGTTTTGGGGCTGATGCGTCATCCCAAAGCCCTCTCATCCATCAAATCTACTTGCAGGTGGTCTCTAATCACCTCGCTCAGCACCTTTCTGAGTCCGGCTGTGAACCACTTGCCGCTGCTGTACTTGCTGCAGCAGGATTTTTCTTGGGAGATCTTGTAAAATTTTGGTCTTTTTGGGTTCTCTTTAGGAGAGGATCGAAGCTTTTTCTGTATCTCCCGTGTCTCAAAAAAATTAGGTTGATTTTGTGTCAGCCGTTTGTGTATTCCTTAACAATCGACAGGAACGGTATTCTGTCTGACTCGCTCATCCACAGTACCGGCCTTGGCAATATTGCCAAGCACGAATAGAGCTCTCTGGTACTGCTTCTGCATGCGCATACCGAGACGACCTCTACTATTCTGGATTCGTTTTACCCGGGCGATCCAAAACGGTAGTGCTATGGGTGGCATTCACCGAATCGGTAGTCGTCTCAATTACCGTCTCCTGGCTGGAGGCGAGTAACTTTTCCTCTGGCGAGGTTGAGGGGAGTGTTTGTGCAGGTGTACTATGGCTGCCACACTAGAGGCAAGTAATTGTTGTTTTTTTTTTCGTTTTTCATATAGATCCTGCCATCCTGCCAGAGCCGCTTACCAGGATAAGGCCCCTATACGCTCCGACCACTATCTGGCCAAGCGGTAAACACCTTGGCTTAAAAGAGTGGAGAGGAAACAGGAAAAAGGGGAAGGAGGCGGGATGCAACTAGCTTATGTGTACCTACTTATAACAATTTTCAGAATTCAAAATTATTTGCAATTTCTTCAGGATTTGTCAAAGTGATTCCATTTGAAATTTGTATACATTTTGTGGTATGCCTGTAAGCATATAAGCGTGATCCTCAATTTCAACTTAATCCTTGCACTCCTCGTTAGCCTGTACATCGGTCATAAGTTGCTAAATGTACTGAGGAATTGTATATTGTAGATTTCATCAATATCGGATGATAATTTTGCATTGCCATGACCAAGCAAATAAGAGGTTAGCAAAGCCATAAATCGTTTCAAAAGGAGCGTCTACCACTAAACCATGTACTATTCTAATAACGAAAAAAGCAGCCATACCGTTTAGGTGGTGGGAAAAAGGCCCGCGAAGGGGACTGCCTCCTTTTCATCCTATGAAAATACTGTAATATTTTGTGATTGAAACCACAAGCTTTTCAAAGTACAATGCAACTTGTTTTAAAATATATGCAAAGCACAAGTGTTCACGTCGTTCTTCTCTGCTGGTTGGCCTGGTACTAACAATATGAAGGCAATGTGCCTTGAACTCGTACACGTAACGTAGAAAATTACAATAACATACGATTAGTCATCGCTTCTGTGCTTACTAATCTCGTAGTAGAGTTGAGCCGGACTTACAGGAGCCAGTACATCTGTCTCTTACACGATGGTAAATTGTACTGAGACCTCAATTTTTTTAAATCATCATCAATAGCTCCACAGCCTGCTATTGGCCTTGGTTTCCTGCAACATCCTCCTCCAGAACTGTCGGTCCCTGGGTTCTAGGTCGTAACCATCAAATTCAAATTTTTATAGTTTTTATGATGTTTGGATCTTTATACAACTGATACAACTGGTGTTGTTCGTTACTTCTCAATGTCCAGGTTTCGGATCCATACAGAGGTATTGGTCTTATAAGGGTTCTGTATAGTTTAACTTTAGTGTTTAGTCCTCCTTGATATGTTCCTTGTTAAGAAATGTTTACGTAGCCCAAAGTAGCTTCTATTTCTCAGCGCCAATCTTCTTTTGACTTCTGCTGTCGTGTGGTTATCTTTTGAAATTAACGTCCCTAAGTATATAAATTCTTGTACTCCTTCGATGTTGTATGTATCAATTGTCATATTCTGGCGATCATTCCGTCTCGTAGAGATTCACATATATTTCGTTTCCTCTTCATTAATTGCTAGTCCGAATTTCTTTGCAGCTCTTTCTACCGATATGAAGGCTTCTTTCATTGTTATGGTACATCTGGCTAGTTTAACGATATCGTCAGCGTATGCCAATAACCGACTTGTTGAAAATACTGCCCGCGCGTGGTGTTAATTTCTGCGTCTTTTATCACTTTTTCCATAGCTACGTTAAATACATAGTAAGCACGGCACGGAATCTCTTTGTCTTAGTCCTACTGTTGCGTTGAATGGTTCTGACAGGTCTCCTTCAATTCTATTTATCTCTTTCATTGCCATTTTGGTCAATCTCCAGCGAGTTGTTTCTCATTGCCCCGATGCCAGAGTCGCGATAGAAATGGTTGGGGTTAGGTGGTTGTGACAGTTCCTTCCTACTTCTCTCTTCCCCTTCACTATCTATCGACTAGAGCAGGGGTCTCCAAACTACGGCCCGAGGGCCACATCCGGCCCGCAGACAGATTTTGTCCGGCCCGCGGAGAGCTAGCATACTTGAAAACTCCTTTTAGAGAACATATTTTTTATAGCAAATTAAATTTAGTTTACTGAAGTATTCTAATTTTATGTTGAATAATTATTAATATGAAATCTACATTGATATGGTCATGAGCTAACTACTCATAACATTGTTGTAGGCTTATTGTTATTGTTTTTGTGATAAGTTGGATAAAGAAACACAGAATTGTAATGAGTAAAGAAAATTTAACTTCAGTATATAATAACTAACAAATTATTGAAATGAATCCAACTAACATTCTATACATTTTAAATAAAAACATAACTTATAACAAGCATAATGACATGAAATACTAATGAGATTTATGTAATTGAGATTTTCCACTGACAATAGTTTGTAGTTGTGGACTAATTTTACTTGTACCAATTATTAAAAGAGATTTAAGATGCTCATCAGTTAATTTAGATCTGTAAACATTTTTTGTGTACTTCATTTTGGAGAAGGTCTTCTCACACAAATAAGTAGTACCAAAAACAGAAAACAGCCCACGAGCAAATTTATGCAAATTATCAAATTGTGTCAGTGGAAGACTCTTATAAAATTCCAACAAAGATGAGTTTTGATATTTGTTCTTAATTATATCACTGCACTGTAGATCTATCATTTCCATTTGAAGTTCCGCGGCTAGGGTTTCAATGTCAGTATCAAAAGGATTCTGAAAAATCTTAATTTGATTCGCAATGGCATCAAAGTCCGAGAAACGAGTATCAAAATTTATTTTCAAAGCACTCAAAGTTTCGATTGCAAAATCGATAGGAAACTCAGTCTCAGTGGTATGGCTGAATATTTCACATGTTTTAAAATGTGAAAAACATTTACTTCGTAGTTGTGATTGAAACAGTATCAATTTCTTCCGGGATGATTTGATATTAGTGTATAAATCAGGAAGATGCTGGTTTTCTCCTTGCAATCTCAAATTCAGTTCGTTCACATGTTTTGTCAAATCAACCTAGAATGCTAACTTCCACAGCCATGCGTTGTTTTGTAATTCAGTAAGAGGGCGATGCTTTTCATTCAAAAAAATTTCGATCACTGCTCGAAGTTCAAAAAAGCGCTGAAGGACTTTCCCACAACTAAGCCAACGTACGGCAGTATGATAAGGTAAGTCATTTTCTCCAATCTCTTCAATAAATTGTCGGAATTGTCGGTGATTCAGCCCAAAAGATCTGATAAAATTAACAGTTGATATGACTGGTTTCAGAACTTCAGACATATCCAAACATTTTCCGCACAAAGACTGTTGATGAATGATACAATGTAAGACTAATGGTTTTGAACCACCGTCATTTTCTACAGCCTTTGACATAAAAGCGACCACTCCTTTATTTTTCCCACTCATGTTTTTGCCTCCATCAGTTGTAATACATTTCAAGTTTTTCCATCGAAGGTTCTTTTGATTAATGGCCATTTCAACTCCTTTAAAATATCTGTACCAGTAGTTGTGCCATGAATACTATACATATCAAGAAGTTCTTCATGCACTTCATAGCTTTTATCTACTCCTCGAATATAAATCAACACTTGAGCAGTGTCTGACACATCCGTTGACTCATCCAAGGCCAAAGAAAACCACTCAACATGTCCATTTTTGTCGAACAGTTGAGAGGATATATTTTCAGCGATGTTTTCTACCCTTCGAGCCACAGTATTTGCTGACATACTGACTGCTTTTAATAAATTTACCCTTTCAGGGCACATTTCTTCGGCTACTGCAATTATGCATTCTTTGATAATTTCTCCATCGGTGAATGGTTTTCCACGTTTCGCAATTTCAAGAGCCACACGAAAGCTGGCACGAGTTGCAGCCTCTTGTTCAGTTTTGAGTTTTGTAAATGAAGATTGCTGCGATTTCAATCCGCGCTTCATAGCTTCGAATTTTTCTGTCCGCAAACTTCCTGTATATTTTGAGTAATTTTGAAAATGTTTTGTTTCATAATGACGTTTAATGTTATATTCCTTAAGAACGGCTATGCTTTCATTGCAAATCAAACATAGCGCCTTGTTACTGGACTCAATTACGAAATACTGAATGTTCCACTGATCTTTGAATTTTCTGCATTCACTATCAATTTTTCGCTTCTTTTCCATACTACTAAATCACACACAAAAGCAACAATTCAAATCAAAATACTGTTACAAAGATGTCTTAAACTTAAACACGCACAAACACGTTTTAAGGAGCTACGCACTATTTTATTTCACAACAGTGTCATAGGAACTGACTACGACTAATCTAGAAATTACAGATAATGACAGGAAAATTAATAATATGCAGTGTTGCCGTTTTGCGGACTTTAGTCCGATTTGCAGCCTTTTTTAAACGTTGCGTACTTTTTCGGACTTTTTTTTTCATCAGTGGACTATTTCACTTTTTACCACCGGCAACAATGATAATATGGTTTTGGCCCTCGGAACTTACTGGAGTAATCAGTATGGCCCTAAGGCTGGAAAGTTTGGAGACCCCTGGACTAGAGCTTGCTGTTCGACATTGCACTCTATACGAAGAAAATAGATTGTCGACAGTACAAAGGGCTTTCCCTGAGCTCTAGTCTTCCACATAAAAAAAAAAATCTACGAAGTGCTGGAGAAATCTTAAGTACATACTCCATAACTTTATATAATTCTTCACATTTTATTTTATCATAAGCGTATCAAGATAAATGAGGCGAGGTGGATTGTAAATAAGTAAGTTGGCACAGTTAAACCCGATTTGCATCACAAAGTCAAAGTGGAAGTGTACCTCTGGCGCTCTTTTATCGCACAGAAACTTTCGTGCAACAGGGAGAAAAGCATAAAAAATTTTTGTGCGATATAAGAGCTCCAGAGCTGCACTTCCACTTTGACTTTGGGATGCAAATCGGGCTTAAAGCTTCCAATTTGAAATGAAGTGAGGTGAGATTGTAAATATGTACTGGAGAGACATTAGCCGTGTTCCTTTTCTGCTCTTTTTTACTCACATTTACTTGGATCTACTCCTGCTCTCACAGAGAATTCATAGGTTTTACTCAAATCGACAAAATTTGCGTTCCTTTAATTTTTTACTCCGGAGTACTTAAAAGTAGAAAAGGAACACGGCTATTATTTTTACTTCTTTTGCGGCAGAAAAATATCCAATTTGAAATGAGGCGAGGTGTGATTGCTAAATAAATATACATCGTGGAGGCATATATTTCTTACTTTCTTACTCTTACTATGAGGACATAATACATATTAGAATCAAAGTCGTGAAAAAAGCTCTCCATTGGTATTTATTTTCTTTCTTTCTTTAATTTGCTTGTTTTTGTCATTTTGGCATTACAATGATACCTTGCCTCGTTTGAAGTATGACATTGTACTGGCTCCTCTTATTAACTAAACCAGCCAACACTATCTCGTAGAACTGACAATGAGTTGTCTTGAACTACACTTAAGTAAATTTCCAACAATATGCCTAAACCTTGCGGCACCCCGGTTGAAAAACAGTGGGTTAGGTTTTGGTCAAATCAACAAATTTTGCGTTCCTTTTCTGCTTTACTCACAAGTACTAAAAAGTAGAAAAGGAACGCAGCTCGGCAAATTTGAGCTGAATTGAAATGAGTAAACATTTTCATTTTGACCCCGCCGCTCCCCTTGAGCCATACCGGTCATTTCTTCCTTGGGGCGACCTAAACTACCATTTTTTTATATTTCCAGCTGCATTAAAATGCGTATGTTGTCGAAGCCACTAGCTCGTAGCTTACTACTAGACATTGCACCATGACCTTACTCACGACATTACGGACTAGTAGTACAAAGGATTATTCCTATCTATTATAGCAAGGGCTTTGCCTCAAGAGGGATTGGTCTACCTTCATGTTCTTTTTCACTGTCACGTAACAACGTTAGGCAGGCTTTCGTTGTTTAATGCGACCTGCCTCAAATAGCCAGGTCTGCACGATAAAAACCGCTGGGCAAATTGCTAAACCTGCCCAATCAGGGTTGTAGTAGAATAGGCCTCGTGAAGCGGTGCTTTTGGACTGATACCGCATTCGAAGAGGAAGAGAGAATTATGGTTAATAATATAACTGATGAGCAAGTTTGCTTTCATTGAATATTATACTACAATTAACTTGATCAGCAGACGAACTTGCAAAAAATTCATTCAGTTTCTATGTTTAAAAACAAACGAAGTACAAAATCTAATTTTATCAATTTTAATAGTGTACTAAATTTAAAAATTGTAAATAAACAAAGAATTCGATTGCCTAATCAAACGCAAGCTCGTAAACAACTCCACGTTTTCTAATACTTCACCATCATCAAAAGTCCATTCTATTTTCATACGAAGTCTTCAGATCTTTGTTAATGCAGCACGGAATCAACGGGCGCTCAAGTTTCTGGCGATTACTGCTTTAATGGCTTCGCAATTGTTTTCCTCGTGCTGTATTTCAGAAGCAATCATTTCTGTCCAGTTTTCTGTCGAAGACCGTGCTCCGAGAGCTTGGTGCTTCTAGTGTTCCTCTGCGGCCTTACTACACACTCGCCGATGCTTGTTGGAGAATGGCCACTTTATGTATTCCGAAGTGATCCAGTGTTGTAATCACCCACGTCTTTACCTTAAGGTTACGGCAATATAACATTGCGAAACGTTTTAAAGGTCATATTTCTAAGCCCAGAGTATTGGCTGTTGTACCTGGCTGGCTGTCATAGAAATTGAACTTTTTTCAGTTTATTGTGCAGCATTTACAAGGCTTTTTTGTACTTTAAGTGTGTGAGCACTTTCTTTTTTGTCAATGTTTTTGGTACGACGGCGTCAGATTAAAGAGCGGAACTGACAAACGAAGTGCTAATCGGGTATTCAACCGGTAGCTCCATAATCTTATTAATAAGACTTCTTCTTCCACGTAACAGTTTGGATTTACGGAAATAGTTGAAACCATAATCAAGCGAATTTAAAGTGGATAAAGTGAATTAAGAGTTAATATTGATTTCATTCCAGTGGGGAAATGACATTGCGTACCTTCAATTTATACAAAGTACAGAGTTATTGTATATTACTCAATGAGTCTTTGTTTCCCAAATCTGGGTAATCGTATTGTTTATCACTGTAACGTTCCAGAAGAATCGGCCATATGTATGCAGGATAAGCATCGAATTTTAAGCATTGCGGTGTGATTGAACTTAAATTGAAACATTTGTTTTAAGGAGCGTTTACAAAGTTGGAGTGCATTTTACAATGAGTTTTTAAGCTTCACATTGAAGGAGAAGCAGGACGGAGAGATCCATAAACAAAATTTTTTTTTGGTTAGGTTAGTTTTTTATGATGCATCAACGCATTTTAACATCTAAGGGGGGAGGGGGTGTCTTGTGTGTTTGAACGTCTGTTGTCAATACTATAGGTTTTGGACGGATAGTAGTTAAAGTAATTATTAAAGCAAATATCTGTTTAGAGAGCATTAGAGGTGTCACTGACCTGGACTACCGCCACCTAATCGGTGAAATTAACATTAAACTTAACCTACAATCAAAACTAACCTATATGCGAAGTTTTGAACAACAATTATTATGGGGAACCACCAGTACAACTGGGTACTAAAGTCGAAGATTTCTTAGGGACTAGATTTTATATCGCAGCTACAAAGCAGATGGTAAAGTAGAGGCACTTCTAATATTTCTTTTCTACGCCATAAGATGTTCAGTTAGCTTAAGGTTTGCTCTCCTTAATTATCGCTGCTTACTTTGTTTTTTGGTTAGGTATTGGTTCCAAAAGTATAGCGGCCACTCGCTTAGCCTTTTGTACTGCACCCCTATACCTCATATTTGTAGGCCAGACCGCTTGATAAGTTTCAGTAGTCTGCCTATTGGCTTGTCACTTTAGCCTAAGATTCGTAGAATCGATCGACTGATCGAGTAACCGAAATGAAATCTGATAAAAAATATGCTAACAAAAGTAACGGTGATGGGTTGCCTAACGATATATGGTCAAGGCTATATTTAATAGGCGTTTTTTCGCCTTTTTCTCTATTTTGAGGAGAAACTATGCATTTTGGTTTTTTTTGTGGAAGACCAGAGCTCAGGGAAAGCCCTTTGTACTGTCGACAATCTATTTTCTTCGTATAGAGTGTAATGCCGAACAGCAAGCTCTAGTCGTTAGATAGGGAAGGGAAAGAGAGAAGTGAAGGAAAGAACTGCCACAACCACCTACTCCCAACCATTTCTATCGCGACTCTGGCATCGGGGCAAAGAGAAACAACTTGCTGGAGTGTTATGCCTCCTGAAACGAGTTGAATCCCATCAGGCACGTCTACACTGGTGCGCTTTCGTCTTCCTCTTTCAATTCAACGTGCGTTTCATCTTGCGCTTTCATTTTTCAACATTGCATGCACGATTGAACGGAGGTTTGACGACGCATGCAACAAGTGTCCACATTGCTTCAATCAGTTGATCAGTAATCTAGTGAGTTACCCGTTCACCCACATAGGGTATCCAATCCCGGTTTTCGATAAACCGGTAAACCGGTTTTACCGGCCAATTTTGATTTTAAAATTACCGGTAATTATCGAAAATTATTACCGAATTAATTACGGTAATTTTTTTTGCTGCATCTTGAAGAAGGAAGTTTTGCTCAACAAGGGACGTATAGCAAAAAATTCCGCAATGTCGTTCAAATCATCTCTAGTAAGCTTGATTTGAAGGATAGAAGAGAAAGCATAGGCTAGGGGTCTAGAGGCTGCGTGAGTAGATATCGATGAACCTTGCGTGAGCTCCGAAATCTTATATGAGAATTCCGTATAGAATACCGTGGAGAAAAACTAAAGATCTGAGAAAAAGTAAACAGGTGTTAAAAAATCACATATATGTAAAACCACGTATTTCACAGCAACAGCAACTTTCGTCCTGTCAAAATTACCTAATAGCAGAACACGGAATGATTGTCTAACTATTTATTCCGTTTCAACGTGAACGGAAAAAGTCTCCAATTCCTTGCAGAAACACCTGTTTGCGCTATAGCGATCTATTATCACTATCATTCCGTTCGAACTGCGTACTCATAACACAAAGGGCACATGGAAAAATGGGGTGTACGAAATTCCGTGCATCTTTTACGTGATGTTTTATGGAAAACGGAATTCCGTTCGAACTCCATACTAGGCTTAAAAGAGAGAGGATCGAACTATCCGAGTGTCCTTCAATTTATCGGAAAGCGATGAATCTGAAGAGGATTGAATTCTCTCCAGTACTTTATCCATGAAAGAACGACTAGCATTAGCAATCAAACAAAAAATTTAAACTATGGAGATAAAAAACAAGGCAATTACTTTGAGCGAGCATACCAGTATATTCTTACAATAAAATCAACATCTGCGAAATCTGAAGGAACCTTTTCCGCCGCGGGCCTAATATGCAATAAAATAGGTCCCGTCTTAATGACAGCAGTATTTTTTGAACAAACTGATATTTGTAAGCCTTAAAAAATGTTGGTACAATAACTACATTTACATACGTATGAAATTTGGATTTTAGGTTGGTTCTTGTTTCCTTTTAATTGCAATAGTATCTATAGTTAGCACATATAAGACTGATCAGTATTATAGGTATATTACGTAACGTAATGTTTAACTTTTTTAATTTAATTGTTGTAATGGCTATTTGTTTAAATTTTATGTATTGTTGTTTTTAATTTTTATAATTCTTAAGTAATACTGAAATATAATCTTCTAATTTAAAAAATTGTAATAACGTTTTGTTAATATATTCCCAATAACGAAATTTACCGGTAATTACCGGTAAACCGGTAATTCCGATAAAAAATTACCGAAAACCGGTAATGTAAAATCTCGGTAAATTTGGAGTCCCTGCACACAATGCCGACAGCTGTTGTTTCCGACATTTCCACAACCGTATCCACGACCAGAACGTCCACATCACTTTCTGCTTGAAGGGTAAAGCGCAGAGAACTGTCATAACAGTCATAACAAATGTTTTTAGAAGGACGGCAAGAAATAAAAAAATAAATAACTGTAGATTCTTGATAATTAGACCAAAGACTCAGAAAAAAATATAATATACAGCTCTTTAAAAAACTTTACTTACCCAATTACTTTAACATTTGAAGGAAAATAGATAAAATAGTAAAGTACATAATATATATTATTGAAGGGAACTTAATGCTCTACAACCCTTTTGCCGGCATTTATTTTTTGGGTGCATCGTTGAAGAGTTATTCGGTCAAAAAGAGCAAAAAATGTGAGGCAAAAATGTTTTTTTTTTCCAAAATTACAGACTTTCTAGATCAGATATCTCGAAAATTATACAAGATATCGAAAAACTTTACTCAGTCAACTTGTAGCAAATTTAATCAGCTTTCATTTTGTATAGAGTGGTCATGTCGCTAGGACGCATAGTTTCCAGGATATAAGCGAAAACCCGAAAAATGGGACTTCCCCTCCACGTGCGTTATGACGCATGCTCTTGTTGAAAGAAAAAGCGCTCCAGTGTAGACGTACCTATCAACCAATCGATGATATGCGCTGGTGGAGCGGGGCAGTGCTGAGGAATGTAAAGAGGGAAGAAGAAAGAAGATGCGAAAAGCGAAGGATCGGGGTGCTGCCGGGATTCGAACCCGGGACCTCTGGGATGGTAGCCCGGCGCCTTACTCCCTAGATTACCGAAGCCCGAGGTTTTTGTGATAACATCAAAAAAGCAAAGTTGTAGAACATAAAATTTCGTGCAAATCGAAACCATTCGTGACACGTTCTGTCACTAATAGAATCTTACCATAAGTTTTTACAATCATTCGAAGCGCTACAGCCGCTTTTTTTCGAAAAAAGCTAAACTTGCGACAAATGACGCTTATTTGGCACAAAATTCGACAATTTCACGCACAAAAACATATATATCACACCGATAAATAATATTCATGTAAAACTTATGTTATGAAACGAATAAACTAAATTGAATTGAATCACGCCAATAAAAATTTACAAATGTAAATAAGTAGTTGTTGACAGATGCCTAGCTTATCATTTGACGCTTCTGATCTGAAATTTTTGCCCAGCATTTTACTGCTGGCGCCATCTATTGGAAACCAGCGGTTTTCCATTTGTACTTTTAACAGATTTACCTAAGCATATTTTTATTAATTTGATTTTTGGGAATATGTAATTTAAAAGGGCAGCGGTAATGATTTTTTAAAAATAAACCTACTATGCTAAAAATGAACGCGATCTCAACTAGTTTATTGGCGGCAATGACAATGATTAATTCAATAACATTTTTGCATCAGTGATTTTACCATTCAGCATTCTAATAATATGAGTTTCTCTCACGTATACCATAACACAATCGTTATTATGTTTAATACATTTGGGTTTTCAACCGAAATAAGTCCTTCTATGTGATAAGATCGTCATTTTCTATTGTTTTTATTTTAATTGCATAACATTTAACGCAATGTAGATCAACTTCTTGTTTATAATTAAGTTTATGTAATTGAACACACTTTAGACAAATTAGAAAATTTGCAAAATTTCTAGAAATTTGCAAGTCTAAAATTCTAAATGATTTGTTTATCAATTCCATGACACACAATATATTTTCAGTTGATCAGAGATCAGTTTATGGTGAAATGAAACGCTGAGTCATTCGCTTCCCTCAACAATTTTTCAATCTCACAAGTACTTTAATTGGCCTCGGCTTGTTTTGCTGTTATAGACAATAGAACTTAACAATGTTCAATATATGTTTGTGATCATACTTCGTTTCTTGTTGTTATTATTTTTCTAGATCGTTTCGAGTTTTCTTAAAAAGTCATGTTCCTGAGAAGAACTATAATTGCAGACATTTTAAGTAAGAGCTGGTACGCATGCCCCCGGGAGATTGGATTGATTGGTTAAACATCTGCTGGAAACAAGCACCATGTATGGGATACTAGGAATGGTTGCATCATCACTTCTGTCTCGATCAGCTCTCTTGCAGACGGATGGAATCTGGTTTGCAACTTTCATTTTTGTTTTGTACCAACATTCCCCCCTCAATTCGTCATACCCTTCATAATATTATCGTAGTTGTCGTAGTAAAGTTGTGAACCATAACTTGTGGTACGCAAGATCCATAATCAATAGTAAAATGAATTGCGGAGTGGATTTGTTGTTGAAGATATAAATATAGTGGTGGTACTGGTTTTTTTTTTGGTACAAATGCCCCTGATCTACTTCTAATCGCACGTGGCACTTTGAATTGATGAAAGCTTTTATTCATTTCACATAAAAAAGGAGCTTTAATTCCACAGGTCGTTTGAGCCGTTTTTGTATCTATAGATATGAAGTGAACACCGTCGCTCTGATGGAAGAACCAAACACTCCAAAGAGTCAGCGACGCCTCGGAGAAGTGGACTTTAGTCTTGGCGATTACTTTAATCCAGCAAATCCAACGGCACTCGTGCTTTTATCACGCCACCATTTGGGTACGAAAAAGAAGGTAATTTCCATGATTATACACTTAAAGCATGAGGTGTGTACTATGTAGCCAGACGAGTGTATTGTAGTAGAAGTCTTATTGTTTGTACCCGCGGGCATGTCGCAGGAAATGTCGCAGAGACTAACTAATCAGCAGCTACAGTCGGCGTTGTTTTGTCGTTGTTGGAGCTCTGTTTTTGCACTCAAAACACGGCGGTAAACTCTCGACCCCACCTTCCACCTTGATTTTGTTGGGGGTGATGACGACGATATAAAAGAAGACGAATGGTTCGATTCATGAGAATTATGCAGACCGCAAAAAAAAGCTTTTGCAATCTTTTGAGGTAAGAAAGCTTTTGCAGTTCAATTAGCCGACCAGCCGCGATAGCCAAGAGTCACCACAACTCGTAGCCGTTTTATAATATTAATAATCACTTCAGAGCAGTCCAGATTTTCAGTACGAGACTAACAGCCGTCGGGGTTATAACAGAATTTCTTTACCGCCCCTTAAGGTACGCGAGTTCAAAGAAAAGCTCAGATAATTCTTTGTTTTTAAAAAAATACTTTCGCCAAAATTTTAGCAGTTCAATTTAGGCCTTTGCTTTGTGCCAATGTAACATATACACATAATAAGAGTCTAGAAATAATCAAAATTTAAAAACTAAAAACTGTGCTAATAGTTTGACAAAGTGATATATTTTTAAAAAAAAAGTGATAATATTAAAAATACATAAAGCAGAGGTAAAAAATTTGTTTTTTAAGGAAAATCTTTTAACGAGACCGGATTTAATAAATAAATAAAAATTGTGCTGTAATTGTAAGTGAATGGACTTCGATCATATCAAATCGAGTATATAAAATCTGTGATTGATACTAAACTAAATAAAAAATAAAAAAAGATCTCACAAATGTTTCAATAAAAATCTGTTTTAGTTTTTTATATACTAAACACGGAATAAAAGAGTAAATTTAAAAATAGTTTTTGTTCCCAAGTAATCACATTTTTCTTGTGAGAGTGAATTTGAAAATTGTTTCTTATGTTGTTTTACTTTTAAAAATAACCCAAAATCATCTGTGCAGTGAGTGACCATCATACTCTGGTCATATTTTGATCGTTAACGTGGACTTTATTATTTTACTAAGCGAGAATAAATTTTGCATTTAACTGTGCCTTGCTTTAAAAAAAATAAATAAAAATAATCTCGTTTATATTTATTCTCGGTAAAAATAAAACCGTAAATAATTCTTACTAACAAAAGTCTTGCAGTAGAGAAATTATATAGCTGCTATTATCTATTTGTGATTGGAGCTGATTATTGCTAGTTTCTTTTATGAGGAATTAATTAAATTGATTGTAAGTGGAAAATGCTGAGAAATAATTGAGATTTATGGTGATTGTGCATAAAATAAATGTTTGTACAGATGCTTTCGTTTTATTTTGTAAAAAGAAAGAATTTGTTTTGTTATTATATTAATGTGAGCATTGATAAATTAAAAATAAATCAAATTATGTTTAAATAGTTAAAAACAAACCAAATTTCTGCTTAATATAAACATTTCTACTCAAAATTTTGCATAATCACATTCTTACATTGGTCTTGAATTAAATTAATTTTATACAAGTTTAAAATCCATTTATATTGCAATTAAAACCAGAAAAGTCATACGCATCTCATATGAAGCCCAAAACCTATTGTAGAAAAAAGGTTTAGTACCACAAAAAAATGTAGAAAGTTGAGTGGGAAGATATAAAAAGTGCTACAACAGCTAAATATTGACCATACGCAGTAGCATAAATTAAGAAATGTGATACTTAGAAGAAAGAAAAACCTTTTTTAAAAAAAAAAATATGCATTTAGAGAAGCTATTTAAATCACATTAAGCAACTTTTTAACGCACACCTTACTTTAATGGTTTTAAGTTTATTTACGGTTACAGGAAGTAATTTCAAATGGGAATAAATAAGTTGCTGACTAATTTCATTATTGATTATGGAATTATGAATAAGCCATCCCCGGTGTAGCTGAAAAGCGGCTTTATTTTCTTATAAAAGAAAATGATAATTTTCACGTTATATGAGGAAGTTATTGACATTTTAAACGTTTTACGATTATGTAAATATAGTATATGTTTTTTTGCGAAAATAAATTAATATTTAAATCATCCTTTTATTAATGGTGAAATAACTCAGCAAATTATTGTTCTTGTAAATTATATCTAAAGAAAATTGCTTCGTATTTTCCCGGTTGCAACGCAAACTGTTGAAAATGTTTGATAATAGATTTTTTTAGCTCAAATTGTTAAGGTAGCATCTAATGAGTAGCCGCTTACCTACACGAGAACAATTTTACCCTTGCTCTTGGCTTTGTGTTCGTCTGTTTTGCTAGGTAAGCTTTGCATAGTGCCAGCAGTTCCGCCTCAGAACTAGACAGATGGTATTATTTTTGGAGTCTTCTGTATATAATAACTCTGTTATAGTTCTTGTTAGGCTGGAAGTTTTCCCAATTTATCTGGACATCGAGATCTGGATTGAAGTTGAGTTTCAATTGCATATAGCTATCCCTGCCTGCTGTGATTCCCAGTATATTGCTATGTTCATGTATTCCCCACCCAGAAGCTCGCTTCCAATAGCCTAGCCTAGATCAGGTGGCAGCAGATCGCGAATTACGATCATTGCTTCAGTGGGGTTTACACACAACGCCCCTGTTATTTCCATTCTTTAGACTTGACCTAGTCTGAATTTGTTATATTATTTTTCAAGAGCAAGCCAATATACTGCAGAGTCATATCCCCGTATTGGTCGAATCAATACTGAGTAGAGCCACCATGCCAGGTGTAGCTTCAAGCCCCATTTCTGGTCGAAAGTCTGCTTAATGGAATAAAAAACCCATGGCCTTCTTTTTGATGTTGAGCCTCGAACTCAGAGTTGGATTTAAAATAAGACCCAACTACTTAGCTGATTGAGATAGGCTTAATGCTCGTTCAATAGTTGTAGGTAGACTGACATCGAGGATTTTTGTTGGGTTAGTGAAAAGTATAACTTCCGGCTTTTCCGTGTTAAAGGGTAGTCCGCATCGGTTGGACCACGCGCTAACCTTTTTAAAAATCCATCTTCATAATCTCGCTGATTGTGGACAGAAACTTTCCAGATATTAGGATCACCATATTGTCTGTATAGGCACCTGCTATTGTTCTTTAAATTTTCTAGAATCTTTTTCATAGACAAATACCATAGCAGTGGCGAGAGGACTCCTTCATGAAAGTATGTCACAGCATGTCGAATTTATAAAACTGCTAGGCTGTTGCCTAAATTATTATGAATGATTCTAGTTTTCAGCATGCTAGGTGGTTTAATTATAGAAAGTATTTAACGGTATGCAATACTTTGCGCATTATAAGGACGGACCTCTGCTATAGGGTTGAAGAGGTATAGGATATAGCATGAGTTTTATGGTCCTCAGGACTAGATCAGTTCTAATCAGTTTAACCCTCCTCCAAGAGTGGATCACGTACCTGTTTGTGTAGGTAGTTCATATAAATTTATAAAAACCATAAAACGATAACTTTATGCTTCTAACAAGCAATTGTTCACTGCCCAATGCACCTTTGTCATAAGACCTGCACCTGTATACTCGCATGACAGTAGCTCAACTCGCCTCCACAACTGCGAGTTGCAGGCCTGGCAGTGTACAACACCTACTGCACTTGTGTACTCGCATGTCAGTAGCTTTCAAAGATTCCATAAGTTGGTTTGGCCCTTGTATAACTCCACAAACTTTATATTTTGTTCATTTTCTGTTTTCGGTTTACGAGCTACTGTCATTTCCCAACACCGTGCCAGTTGACGTCCAAGACGCATTCAAGCTACTGCAACAACAACTGCTACTGTAAAAACAACAAATGTAAACCCGGCAATAGTTGCACGGCTAGCAATAATGGGAATAAACATGATAAATCAATCTCCATCTATAACCTTAGGCATTTGGGCATCTGGGAGCATCGCAGGGTCTCAGGAGAAGTTCCTGATCTTCCCCAGAGTATTCGCCCACGTATCGTCTCTCCACCTGACATAATATGGTTGACATATACATATGTATAATATTTGACTGGACATGTCCGTCATAAGGCCTATGATTATATATGGGCATTAGTGACGTGACTTGGTAAAACCAACTTAATAGTTTTGCTACAGCAGTCATAAAATTTAGACTAAAATATTGACCTGCCCTTCCATCATCGCACATAGCCGACGGCAGCTTTGGGCACTTTACTCGATTTGGCACCGCTCTGTATGAAAGTAGAGAATTGTTAGCGTAATGGAAGCGATCCCAGAATCGAAAATGATATCGGATTAAAGTTTAAGATTCCTTCCCTAAACATACACTTTACTCTTCAAAGACTATCTTGGGGTTTCCGTAAGATACCAAAGGCTAAACGACTATGGTACACGGAAGGCTCCAAAATAGAGACAGGTGTGGGTGCCGCGATCTGGAGTGAAAACACCGGGTTTAGTAGAGCTTTCAATTTGGATGATCTACCTACTGTCGCTAGCAGAGGGATAAGCTATATTAGTATCCACCTATTAATATTTAAGGAAGACCTACGCTAACCAGTGCATGTTTATGTGTTTTGATAGCCCAGCGGAAATCAGAGCGATAAGGTCTCGTAGGATCAGTCCAAATCAATTTGGGACTGCTAACACGCCTTTGCTGAACTGGGTACTCTCAATTGGGTGGGACACCCTTATGTGGATATTAGGGCGCCCATTACCATCTATGACGTGTCGTATGTTACATCCCTTATTTCTGTTACTGTAGCGCGATATGAAGGGTTAGAGTCATGGTTTAGCACGACCTTCCTCGAACAGAAGAATCTAAACGAAAACTCCCTAGCATGACTGCTTAGCTTTTTCAAGCGGTCTGGTCTACAAATATAATATAATATAATATAAATTTTTGGGTATATAAAGGGTCATCCAAAATACACGCCCACATTTTTTTTAATAAAACACAAACTATTAGCAAATTTTCAAGCTGTTTTTTGTTTTTATTGAAAGTATGATTCATTACAATTTATTATACATTGAACAGAATGTCATCCAAATGTCCATCCCGACTGCGTTTGCAGGCCATCAATTCAAATATTGAACTTTTCAATAACTTTTCGACATGTTGCTGGAGTTATTTCACGAATTTTTATTTTTTCTTTATGTGGAAGACTAGAGCTCGGGGGAAGCCCTTGGTACTGTCGACTATCTATTTTTCTTCGTATAGAGTGCAATGTGGAACAGCAAGCTCTAGTCGATAGAGAGTGAAGGGAAAGAGAGAAGTAGGAAGGAACTGCCACCAACCATTTCTACCGCGACTCTGGCATCGGGGCAACGAGAAACGACTCGCTGGAGTGTTATGCCTCCTGAAACGAGTTGAATCCCATCAACCAACCGATGCCATGCGCTCGTGAAGCGGGGCAGTGCTAGCGGAAGGCTGTGACAGGGAGAATGAGGAATGTAATGAGGGAAGAAGAAAGAAGATGGGAAAGGCGAAGGAACGGGGTGCTGCCGGGATTTGAACCCGGGACCTCTGGGATGGTAGCCAGGCGCCTTACTCCCTAGACTACCGAGGCCCCGAGTTGCAACTTGAATGTTGTTTTTTAGATTATTAATTGAATATGCAATTTTGAAAAGGTCACATCACGCATATTTTGACAAATACGTTTTTTGATATCAGTGTGTTCTAAATGCTTCCCTGTACCTATTATGATCAAAAAGGTACATATGTAGTATTCGTTCTACTCCCCCAAAATGTAACTCAAAAATAAATTTTCTAAATATTATACTTCTTTAGAAAATAATTAGTTTTTTTCATTTCCTGAAAAATTTTAATATTCAGACATGTGCCCTTTTCGAAATTGCATATTCAATTTTTGTGGCTTGTTTGCATACGCTCGACTTTTCAAAAAAAATTAAAGGTGTTAGATCACATGATTAATGTTTGGATTGAAAATTGATTTGGCCGATTATTTTAAAATGCACGAACTTCATAATAAGTTTGAATAATATAAACACTTTGTTGCAATGTATACCTGTACATGGTTGAAATCGTACCGCCTTATATTGTACTAAAACAAAATGGCTTATGTCATTTATCAGTTTGTCAATTAAGTTTTAATAATTGAACACTTTGCTTTTGCATCATTGAACAACATGCAAAAGCAAATATGCTGCAAGTTTGAATTATTAAAAACACCCTAATTGTTCTTGACCTGCAGATACATCACACCCACCATTTCATATTTTAGCAAATTTTAAAATTTGATTTTAGTTGTAGTAATAATAAATAAATGTTTTGGTGTTACCTTCACCACATTGCACAAAACAACGCAACAAAATTTATAACCTGTAACGAAATTCGTAATTTGCTTCCGTGCAATTTTTTTGTTTGCCTTCACTACTCCCTCTTTATTTACATTAACTAAGAAAATCCTTCGTTTATAAAACACAAAAATTTCTCAATTTGTTCATTGAGCATAACGATTCGATTTCCACCATTAAAAATAAAAAAAAAGTTGTGAAGAAATTAACGAAAAAAACAAAATGCTGCTTAACAAACGAATTGCTCCAAAAACTACTCAAGTAATAAAATAACAGGAAGACAAATCTAATTCCACTGTAGCAGACTTCAAGATTTCAAGATTTAATTGTTGAATTTAAGTTAGAGAAAGTGAATTTAACGAAATCTGAAAGTCACTGATCTGCAAACGGGGAACATAAATTAAGGAAAAAATTAAATGTGAAAAGTGTTAAATTACGATTAAGCTCAGCTTGAATTGCTTCTGACCTTGTAACATATAAACAAAAAATTTTAGTTAAAATTAGTTTAAAAGACTTTTCTTGTTATCTTGATGGTGATTCACGTTTTCTAGTTCATGACTTGGATCTATCATTACACAAAGCGCAATTAGCCGGTAATCAGCAGCCGCGGTTAAGTAATGAGAAACTTTTCTCTCTTCCGCGAAAATATAAATAAAAATTTACCTGTCGTCGTGCTGTGCTGTGTGACTAGACAATGGGGCTTGGGTAGTTTTCCCATGGTTTAAAGTCCACCCTAAGCAATTCTTTCGACGTTGGCTAACTGTTAGCTAGAGATATTCTAGGGACTATTCATTTCTCATGACTTCCATGTAATCTCAATTGTTGTTAGAGTAGATACTGCTATGCAGTGCAAACAAAATAGACAGCAGAAACCACCATCAATAAACAACTCGAGTGACATTGAAGTCTGGTGGTTTTCATTGAGTATTTTTGGCTACTTTGTCATATCTGTTACTACGTGTGTATACTACACATCAAAATCTATCTAGACTACACTCTACAGAAACTATATTGTTGCCTACTTGCAGCAGATATTATAATTGATTGCCAAAATTTCGTATGAATTCTGGCATAAATAGAATTTCAACCGGCAGCGAATTTTGTCGCTTTGCCAAAAGAAATTGGGATTTGGACATTTGAAAATTGCGTAGAACTAGTTTGGGATTTTTTTTACCCATTTTCTTTGATGAATCGAAAAATTTTGATAAACTCAATAAAACGAAATTTGTTTGTCTTATTTTGAATCAAACCGGATCTGAAGGTGAATATTATATACTATATGGCCGTGCCCTTGTCAAATGTTAATTTTTATTCAAAACATTTCAAATAGGATAAAAACTTTTTCGATTTTATTAATTTAAATTTTGATACTTTGTTTTTCTGTTGTTTTTTTTATTCTATTTAATATCATCTATATTTTTAAATTATTTTGTGTACAACAAAAATTGTAAACAACTTTGTAGGTTTCGCTGGTTGCTATTATTAAAAAATCTGAAAATATTAATGTTTATTTATTTGTTTACTTGATGATGTTATGTCTACTAATGCTATTTATTGTTTTAAATATTTGAGCCATTAATGAAAACTATTTTAGTTTCTATAATTTGTTTGGTTACTTTCAGTTCTTCATTTGAATCAGGATTCATCATGCTCATCTCATGCATGCATGATCTAGATACATGCATGAATGATTTTATATCGTACTAAAGTAGTTAGATCCACTTTATACTAAATCAAGCCTGCACCATAATTTATTTGAATATCTTTTTTTAAACGCAAGACTAGACCTCAGTGTTAAAGCACCTCTGTATTGTCGACAATTCTATTTATTCAATCATAAAACACATTGTCGGGAAAACAATTGAGATAAAAATTAAAGAATTTCCAACGCAATACCATCCAATATAGAATGCAGACTTCTGTGATCAACAGGACCCGGTTTTCTCGCTTATGCTTGCTTACACTCGATATCAGAAGAGAGAAATCAAGAGAATTTAAGTTACTTGTATTATCCTATTCTACTGTATCTAATTTACTGGCTCTTGAACAGGCACTCTAAATTAATCTACATATTATCGAGCTTGTCAGAGCCATAGCCATAAAAGAAGGGAAATGATCGCGTATGAGGAATTCTGATTAAGAATTAAGCCGTTTATATGCGTATCTAAACAAAAAGAGTAACGTTGTTCGCTTGTGGGGACT
This sequence comes from Thereva nobilitata, assembly GCA_963855945.1. Lineage (NCBI taxonomy): Eukaryota > Metazoa > Arthropoda > Insecta > Diptera > Therevidae > Thereva > Thereva nobilitata. The sequence continues at coordinate 77,240,100 of OY979694.1, forward strand.
TGAGACCTTAACTGTGCATGGAAACAGCGATTTCAAAATTCCCTTTTGTTATGGCGCAGGCTCTACATATTACACAAAGCTTTATTTTCATTTAAAGACTACGGATACGAAAAAATTCAGTCAGACGCTTTAAACTCGAGACTTTGGAGATTGAAAAGCACTTGGAAGTTTTTCTTATATCCCTCAGAACGATATTTTCTGAAATAACAATACCAGATAGATTAGAGGACAATAGTAACGAGACGTTGCCCAATATCGCAGCCTATAAGAGTTATTATATGATCCAGTTCCAGATCATATTAAGGTTTTAGAGTTAGCTTATAACTGAATTTTACACTCCATAACCCTATTGGTGTTAGTTAATTGAAATGTTGTGTCTTTGGTTAATCCTAACTTATTAAGATGATACTTTACAGGACAATGATTAGAGAAGAGTCCCAGAATGATTCTGGCCTCTAATCTCTTGAATGACAAAACATTTTTGTCTAATCGTTATCGATTTCAAAAAATCTTTTCATCTGGCATAGTCCCTCTTGTTTGATCCTTTATTGAACGACTAGTTCCTTCTCCCTATTGTGAAGAGACGATCTTAAGTGGTTTATCGATATGCCACAAGTCAGTGGTTTATCGATATGCCACAAGCACATGAATGCAATGTTAGGCTTTCGATCTTAAAGCGTCCATCTGGGAACTTAGATGCGTAATCAAACTCCCAAAATCCAAACCTCGATTTTGGGAGTTTGATTAGGCATCTAAGTTCCCAGCTGCCGCATATCTAAGCCACTCGATGATCTCTAGAAGTATCCACATCTAGTCAGATAGTCAGGCGAGATCAGACGTCATATCAGACCATGGATTTAGGTGGGAATATATAAGCTTCCATTCTTCTCGACTACTGATATCTACAAATGGTTTGTCAAAGTCTAGCATGGCCGCTAGTATTTCTGAGGAGATGGGCGTCGATTCAAAGTTTTGCATCACTTAGGTTGTTTCGATGACCAACTAGGCCCCTAGCTTGAATGCCTTGCTTATCTGCAGTCGCACTACATCCGAGAGTGTCTCATTGTTCAATGCAAGGACGCATTAGGACAGGTAATTGTCTGATAGTAGAAGTGCTAAGTTGAGTTTATGCCCCTGTGCTAAAAGTCCTGCTTCGACTGAAACGTCACTTTATTCAACTCAAACGACTTGTCATGCCAAACGACTCGACTTTCAACACAGGGCCAGATTTTCTTCTATAAGGGTTTCCGCTATAGGTTCTAGTTTTTCTTTCACAAGAATTGTGAAGGTTTTGTTACTGGTGGTGAGGAGTGAGATGCCTCTGTAGTTTTTACAGATTAATTTATCTCCTTTCTTGTATATTGGACAGATATATAATCGCTTTCTTCAATCATATAACTTCTTCCTCCCAGATGTGGCATACGAGTTCTTGTATAGTTTTTAAGAGTTGCGGAGTTGCAACTCAGCTGCGATTCTATCGACGTCTGGCGGTTTGGTGCTTTTTTGCCTTTTTACAACTTCACGCACCTCATCCAGTGGTGGTGGTTCTATTGAAACATTATCTTGAAGAATTACAAATGTCTCCGTCAGTGGATCTTTGTTCGCTGTGGCGATCTGATTCAATAAGTTTTGAAAATATTCTCCACGCCTTTCTTTTATCATATGAGGGTCTGCTAATAGGTTCCCATCTATGTCTCTGCAGATGTCCATTCTTGGATGAAACTTATTGCTGATCTGTCGTGTTTCTTCCTAGGATTGTGTACACTATTATTATTATACTACTGTCTTCTACTGCAAAAAAGTTTAATGATTGAAAAACATTTCTCCCTTCTACGCATTTTAAGCCAAAATCTTAAAGCAACGATTAAATTTTGGGCTTGTCTTTCATCGATTGGTACTGTGACAATTTTCCAATAACCCGTGCTCTTGTTGAAATTGAGAAATGATTTAACGTTATTGAATAGTATTATTATTAAAAACGGTCATTAATATTACATCAAACCAAAATGCATGTTCTATCCACAAATTTTTCGTTTTATTACAATATGCTATTATCAATTTAAAGTATCTTCAGTTTTATCAAACTTGATTGAAAAATAAGATCTAATCTTCCTAAAAGCGGACGACTCATACAATTCAGACCAATTACAGAAATTGTTGGTGGCTTAAATTAGTTAAGTTGCTATGATTTTAAGTGCACTTTTGCATTTAAACAAATGTTGTGTCAATTTCACTTATATAATCGTTATAAGTTTAGTAAAAAAAAATTGCTAATCTACACTCTAAAATTATAATTAAATAGTGAAAAAATCATTTGACTTTGTAGAACTATTATTGTTGCTCTTTGAATTATTCATGATTTATGTCTTATAAAAATTACACAGCATATTTCAAAATTAATTCATTTCTTTAATTTTTCTCTTTTCAGAAAAAAACAACACTCACAAATTAACACAACAAAAAATCTAGGAATTAAAATTTTAACTTAATCATAATTCATATTAAAACATCGCGCAAAGGAAAACGATAAAAACAAATTGTGATACAAGTATTAATAATTTCAGTGATAACTCTTTGTGTTAATGTGAAAACTACAACAACAAAAAGACGAAAAACAAACAAGAAAAAAATGTTTAATTTCAAGAAATGAAGAAATAAGCAATAATATAAATAAAGTAAAATTACACAATTATTAATCAGGAGATCAAAAATTCATTCAATTGCAGCAGGAACGAATTGTAGTTAACATTGAAAAGCCGAAATCCTAATACTGAGATAAAACAGAGGAGATCTGTAGTAATATTTTTAATTGATCGGGAATATAACAACGAAAAAATTGCTTCAACCATGAATAGTCTAGTACGAGTATTTAGTAACTTTAAGGAATTCTACAGTGAAATAAATGGAGCCACCTTGACTGGTGCCATTGATGTAATTGTTGTAGAGCAGCCAGATGGAGAATACTTATGCTCACCATTTCATGTTAGATTTGGAAAGCTTGGAGTTTTAAGAAGCCGAGAAAAAGTGGCAAGTATTAGTCTGAATAATTCTATCACACATCTTGTTTTTTTGTCTTATGAACATCCTGTTCAATTATAATATTTTAGAAATCCAAAAGTTCAAAGTCGCAAATTTTGTCCCCATAATAAAAAAAAGGTAGTGTAATATATTGATTATCTTCTTTCTTTATCTATCCCCAGGTTGTTTCTTTATATTCTCGTTTGTAAAAATTCATAACCGTTGCCCCGTGACTAGTATTTTGTTGATTCACGATAAACTTTGCCTTTACTCTACTCTCATCTGTTTAAACATTCTGTCAAAGTGTTAGTGTAATGATAAATTACTAAAAGAATCCGGCAAAACAAGCTAATCATAAAAAGCCAAAATGATTCTTACGTCAGTGATGAAATGGAAATTAGATGAATAAATTTAATTTTTTTATTAGAATTTAGATTTGCATTCAAATTATACGCATTTCTTTTATAGTCGATATTACCGGTAAAAGAAATTCGTTGGTTTAAAAAAATATTGTTATCGCAACATTCACGTTCTTAAATTAATTCAAATATTATTTAATCAATAGCACGTGCTTTTTTATTTTTTTTATTGATGAAAAAGAGCTCCGATTCTTATTACACAGTTAAATGACAAAACGTGCTCTCAAAAATAAGTGTCGAAATATTTATTCTTTCAAATTAATTCTACACACGAGCGTTGATTTTTTTAGTAAACATTTGTGTTAATAGCTGTGTGAAATGAGGATAATGCGTTTGAATATTCTTAAATATATTAGCTCGTGGCGATAAAAGTTATACCAAGACATGTTCCTCATAGTCTTTTTGTTTGTTGCAATTTTATATAGAATTTTGTAGCGTTTTTACTGCCAGAATTTGTGTTAGCCGGAAGGTGTCTTACAAAACTTTTCGTTTTATACATCAATATATTTAAACAAAACAGTAACCTTGAGCTATTTCCCACCACTCACTCAATACGACACTCCTTCGAAGTTGAGTCACCTTTAACAAGCTCGACCCATTGATTGGTCACTGTTAATTTTGCTTATCCATAATCTACCCCAGGCAAAACTCTTTCGGACATTACTGAAAGGACAGCTGACTTTAAAAGATTTTTCTCATCACTTTGTAGAATTGGCCAAATCTAAACTGAGTATATGGTTGTACATTGTACAAGAAATGTATGAAAGCTAAGACTTTCTTGAAGAATTTCTTCGTCTTAGCATATCATGGAAGAAGCTTCCATCATCAAATGATTGAGATCATCGTTTGATAATAAATCAAGAGGTCTTAAAAAACTTTTGGTTATTAGTTACAAGAAAATCATTATTGTATTTACTCCTTCGTTGTACAATGAAGGACTTTAGTCTACATACAGTAGGATTAAGTCTACATACATATTAACATTGGAGAAAATTTATTGATGCAGTTCGGTTATAGTTGTGCATCTCTTTATTTAACCAAAAACAAACAAAAACTATTTCACTCCTATATCAAAAATATATACAAAATAAATAAAAAATAACATGACAAAAGTCTACATACAGCATAGTTCATAAAATGTATGTCGACTTTGGTCCTACACTGTTTGTATTCAACAACTCCTTTTGTTTACAATATATCCAATTCTTTCTTGGCCCTATGCTAATGTGGCGATTTCTTCACCTGAGCTTACCATTTTCACGAGGGACAAAGTCTACTTTAGAGCTCACAAAACGTGCATGCAAATGATTTAAAGAAATTGATTTCAATTAATCCGCTGAATGCAATTTTGGCTAGATATCAGATACCCTAGAATTCTTAGAAAGTAATCATATCTAAAATGATAAGCACTTTTATTAACGATGAAAAGTCAACGGAGATCTTCTGGATTTTTTTAATCAACCCTTCTTCTTCTTCGATTGCTCTACAGCCCAGTTCGGGCCTTGACCTCCATCAGCTTCTTCCTGCAGACGTCTCTCTGTTCCGCAATTTTCCTCCAGTTTCTTAGGTTGAGGTATGTTGTTGCATCAGCCTTAACATTGTCTTCTTACCTTGTCCGTGGTTTGCCAACTGGTATTTTCTTATCTGGTAGTAGATACTGGGCATTTTCGGTATCTTTAGTTATCCATTGTTTGAACATGACTGGCCCAACATAACCGCAGTAGCTTGGGATTTGTTGATCGTTTACACTCCTTGTATAAGTCGTACAACTCGTGATTGCAGCGTGTTCTACATGCGTTGCCTTCATTAATTGGGCCGTTATCCTTCGGGGTACCTTCCTATCAAATATATCCATCTTGTCTGCAGATTTTTGGGAGATACTCCATGCTTCACACCCATACGTACTGTACGTATGATCGTTTTGTAGATTCTTATTTTAGGTTTTCTGTGAATTTCTCTAGATTTCATTGCTGGCAGTAAGAAGAAGTACATATGTTATATTTGCAGTGTTTTGAGTTTAACTCCTCGAAAAACCCCAATCTTATGTTTCGGTTTACCGAGTATATCTAATAGGCCCCCATCCACGGTCAAATAAATCATCAAACCAATTTTCGACAAACAGCGCACACATTTATGCTTTGACATTTGTTGGCCATCAACGAGGGAAACTTTCTTCAAACATCCCGAGCGACAATTCCTGTAAACAAAACGAAGTTTCATATGCTTTACCTGGCACACATAAAAAATGCACACACACATTTAAGCTGTTTGAAGGAAATATTAAACTAGACGAATATTTTCTTCAAACAGCGGCCAACTTCGAAAACTTGTATTTTATACACGCACAATTAGAATTTTTTCGATGTTGGCCACAAATTTGATGATTTGTTTGACCGTGTATGGGGGCCTAATAACCTCTCTTAATGTCCTAGGCGTAATCTTAATCGATAATCTGTACTGATACTGTAACACACTAAGTATATTTGTGACCCAAACTCCCCTACACTACTCTACACCTTAAAATATATATGTTTTTTACCCACCCCCCGTTGCAATTTACAAACTTACATTTGACTTCGTCGTGAATATACCGTTTGTAGTGGTTGCGTCAAATGAAAAGGAAAACTCAAAATTATGTTTCCATGCGCGAAAGTGTCAAGTTCCCACTACGAAAGTAGATAATAAACCATACATTGTTAAAACTTAGACCTCGTATTCGAAGATCACTTGCTGTGATGCCAAAATATGTATTGTCGGAGGCTTTCTCAATATCGAGGAGGACCGGCACCGCAATTGCTTTATTGAACACTGCTTGTTTCAGTATCAAACTAGAAAGCGCCCCATCTGTATCACTCTGTCTACAATCTATTTCACTGCCTTTAAGCTAAAGGCCGATAAACCAGAAGTATTTATCTAGGGTGTAATCAAAGCTTTCTCCAAACAGACAAAATAGAACCATGTTCAAAGGAAGCTCTAACTATTTTTCAGAGCAAGGAAGTGAAGGTTGTAGCCCTCCGGATGCAGTATGAAAGAGACTTGTATGGCTTAAACTTAACAAGATCCCGGCTGCTGTTTTATGGGACTCTTGGATACTTCTCTTAGGAATTGTTACGGTATTGGATCGCGGAGCTGGATCACCATGCAGTTGCTCTTCCTGATTTGTATTCTCTTCTTCACTCCGTTTTAGAGATGTTCGACCCTTAATCTCCTTCCTTCCACATGCTTCCATACATCCTCCAACCACTTGGAGCAGGATATTCTCTGGCATTAAGCCGTCGTTTCCAGCTTATCCCTATGTTCAGCAAACTTTGAGCATTGGAAAAGGACATGTTCCACGTTGCCTTTTCGTATTTGCAATCCGGTTAGAACGGTGAATCGTGATTCCCGAAACGATGCATGTTTGCCTTATATCCTTTATGCCCACTGAGGGGTTGTGAGCCGTGGTACCTCACTTCTCTAATACACTTTTCCATCTTTAGTATGAGTCTATGGGTCGAGACTCATCATCTGTTTTGCCATTCCGTTATGGACTGGCAGCACGGTGGCGACTGCCGCCCCACCTTTTTAACACTCCCTAATCATGTGGCTAACTGCCTATTCCCAATGAGCCCGTCACCGATAGTTTCCATATAAATTGTTGTTGTTTTGCTGTAGAAGTTGTCGTTGTCGGCCTCATTGGGAACAGGCAGTAAGTCATGAAGACGTTTGCCCTTATTGGTTCAGTATGCCTATGGAGATCATCCCACGTAAGACAGTCTCGCGATTGCTTTATCTGCTGTGCCCTCGAAAAATGATTACTATAATGAAATGACAGCACAATTTTTATGCACAGAACTTGAAGGAATTGATATTTCTGATGTTTATTTCTTAATTGCTAAAGAAATCCAATGGCAACTTGACTAAGATTACACTAGGCATTGCACCATGACCTAAAAGATATGACGGATTAGTTTATCACATAAAAAAGAAGTTTAAGTCAGGCAATCAGAAATCAGCTATTAAATGAACAAAATAACACTCTCGAATTCAGTGCTTCTTCCATCATTGAAACATAGAACTACCTCAAGATCGTGACATGTTTTGGTAATATCTTTTGCTATTACTATAGCCTTTGAATCTACATTATAAGGACATTTTTTTCTATATGCAGAAATTGTCCATATATTCCGCATTTTCTTTATTTGCACTACTCGAATCTTAATTTTCAGTATACATAAATGTTTTTTCTAAAATAAAATGTTTTTTCGTGTCGCAGTTTTCCAGATTAGAACCGATGATATCAACCACTATAATTAATTTTGAAAGGGAAAATCAGATGTGCCGAATATTACTAAACATTTTTTATTTAAGAACCACTTTTATATGTACATATATTAGTAATTGAAAAATTATTTGGTAAAACGCAATCATTTCTAAGTTATTTTGAAAAATAATAACGTAATGATTATATCAGTAAAGTTTTTAAAATCTGAGTGTTTTCCTGTCGACTTTCTTCTTACGTAACTTACACTCGGAACAAAGCACTTAAGCGAACGTCTAAAATTGTCTGAATATTATTGTCGAAATTCAGTGATATAAATAAAGTTAATGGATTTGAAAAACAAATCATGCAGTATCAAGGGTGTAGAAAGAATCATGCTGTATCATTAATATGAAGTAGCGCAAACAGCGGAAACACTTGCGAATTTCTTACAATCTTATCCGATTTAAATGTCAAAATTTAATCGCAAAATGTAACTTTGTTCGTTTTCAATCAATATCTTTCATTGATCATAGAAAGAAAGCTTTGTTAATTATTTTATACGCTTTAAGTTAGATAACTTTTAAAATTGTTGAAAATTAAGTTCAAAGAGTAAAACAATTGAACGGTTAATTAGATTAAAACCAAAAAAGGTAAAACACTCATATGATAAAAATTAACTAACGTTTACGTACGGGTGCTTTGTTGCAAGAGGAGAGGCTCATTCTATGCCTATCAATAAAAATTGACGAAAAGCATACGTCACTTAAAACTTTATTATTTGGCTTGCCCCTCAAGTATTTTCTATACTACCTCTAAAGTATGTTATACGTATTGAGTATTAAGGAAAAACAGAAAACTTATAAGATATATACACACAATAATTGTTAGATAGCCTTTTGATTGATTCTGCCAAAGGAAAGGTGAGTACTGAGGCACAGAGGCAGAAAGGAATTTCATTTTCCTTAATGGGGCCCCCAATTATATTTTAGTCCCAGGCCCCGTAAGGTTATGTGGCGGGCATGCTAACACCAATAATATACATAAAGTTGTGGATCACCCTACAAGAGTCCTTGATGATGCAGGTTGCTCCTTAATCTGCCTGTTACTTCTCATCCTACGCGGTATTTCGTAAAATCAGGACACTGCGTAGTTAGGACTTACTTCTCATATGCATTTGCCACCCCAACCAAACTAGCTAAGAGAACCGTCTGACATTATGCGTAGTCTAATTGTATGAAGCTTTCTTGTTTTTTCCTATCGGCTGACTGGAACCTGTACTTCTGCAACACAATTGTCAACTCTGCCGCCATACTTGTACCAGAATCAGGTAGGATTGCGCATCCATTGGTAGGATTGCGTTTCCATTCTACAAAATCTGTGAAGCGTAAACCGAATTAAAAAAGAAACTCCTGTAAATACACCATCCGGAGAGTGAAATCATCATAGCCTGAGAATTAGACTTTGTAATGCATCTGCAAGAAAAATCACTTCATCCATTAAACCTTTCTCTTCCTTCAAGGGGAGTTTATAGCAGATAACACTCCAAGGCCGATTTATTAGCATTTCGGTTCGCCTCGAAAATTCTTTGCGCGACACTGGTATGCCCCTCCCTGTCCAAGTGTTTCACACATTTATTACACATTCGCGAAGTGAATTATAGGTGCCTCGAAACGCTTGAAGTTAACAAATCCACTAGACCTGGCAATATATCCCCTATGGTCCTCAAATGTCCTTTTAGCATAACCCTTGTTTATCTTTTAGTGCGTCTAATTGAACACATCAACCGAACACATGCATCGCTTTGGTGAATCTGTTTGCTCTAGATATTTCTTTGAAGAAGAAGGCTTTTGAACAGTATAGGCCCATTCAGATTCAGCAGCAGCAGCGGCAGCAAACTGTTCCTATTGGCTAATGGTGGTAATATGACAACCAAAGCAGCAGCGATTACTAGTAAAACTAAACTTGCTGCCGCTGTTGCTGCTGGATCTGAATGGGCCTTATGCCAACTTGCTCTGTTACCTAAACTCTAAGGTATTGGTTTTGACTTAATTCTAAAATACTGGTTAGCTTCTTTTCCGGCGTCAAATCTAAATCCGACTTTATCCCTACGTGTCCCCTATGGGTCAATTCTATTACCTACTTTATTTTTAATTTTGATAAATGGTATACTCTCAATCCCCTCCAACCCCGTTTCACAACTTCGCTGAAGACAGTAATTTGTGTTTCCCTTATGCCGTCAATTATGCAAGACAAATCTTGTCGTTATGATCAAAACCTGCAATCGCAGTGTTTCAGTGACGACTAATGGTTGTACCATTTTTTAACATCCTATAGGCTATGTGCACTGGGGCGGAGCTAGAAATAATTTAGATGCAAGCGCTCGATGTGAGCATCATTGCAAATTCTGAACTACATTTTTCCAGTGTGCATTGTTGTTGCGGATGTGTCAAAATCAAAACAAACCCATGGTTTGAGGTTATGCTATCAATGTAAACGAATTAATTATTTTTGTATTATACGTCTTAATTGAAGAAAAAAATACTCAAAATAAATAATTTGCATGTACCTTTTATGCTATGCTATTTATATTATATGCACGCACACAGCTACATTAAAAGATATTTGTTTATTAAAAAATTTCCCGGTATAACCCAATAATAAAAAGGGAGTTCAATTTTTTTCTCCGTCCCACTGGCGGCGCTGTAGGCTTCGTGCACATAGCCTATACGAAACATTATTTACCAAGTTTATAGCAGCAAAATTAAATCGATTTAACTGAAACTTACGCCAAAATTTCGAATTAACGTATAAACGGCTAATTTACATTCTTCTAACTTTGGCTTAAGCCGAAAAATTTCGGTTTAAGCCATAATTCGAATTACCCCGTTTATACAACAAAAAATTTTGTATGATCCATAATTCGAATTATTTTTGGAGTAGCTATAAACTAGGTAATTGACTAAGAATCTGCGATAGAACGCACATATATTCCTGGTCGCTCAACAAACACCCAGTGCCATGGTTTTTTAAAAGATGTAGATTCCACTTTTAGCCAGCAGATCAGGCTGTAATATACGAATCTTACATTCGGACCTTTCTCGAATACAACTCGTTCATTTGAGGTGATGTCTCGAAACTCATTCAACTACAAAAAGGGGCCTTAAACTCATTCAATCATTTGCTAAAATTTATCACTACTATCATAGCGATTGTTCCACCGATAAACTCTCTTGCTTCCAAGGTAATGTTATATCCGCAACAGCTGATTAGTCTAAATTCAACTCATTCCCTTTGCATAGAGTTTATATTTTCGCGCACGCTTCAGACGAGGAATTCGTCCATAAAGAGAGAATAAGACTGTGGGAAAATCTTTCGATGCGAAGATGGTTTATCATAATGTCGTCTTAACTGTTAAGAATTTCAAACTCGCAATTGTTTGTAGTTATTTTTAAGTGCTTTAGGTTTACGCGCACAATTAACCAGCGTCAACTGATTTAGGATAATCAATTAAATTAACACAACTCTACAGTAAAAACCCGTTGAAGTGCTTAAGTGTAAGTCTTCTAAAAAAACAGCCTCATAAATAAAATAATGAATTTATGATTTTCTTCATTGTTGCATTCGAAACAAAAAAAAATTATTTGTTCCTGTTGCCTGAATAAGAAATTAAGAAATGCAAAATTATTGAAAGCGATATTTTGCACTTATGCACTTGTGGCTTTGTACTGTAAAATTAATATTTTCTGGGGGTGAAAACGAGATATATTTTTCATTTCAAGTAATGAAACTGTAACAACAAAGCCATTTTAAAAAACGTTTTTCAAGCCTATTCAGACGCATTTACCACAGCCCTCAAAAAATTTAAAATCATCATTGGCTAAGCCCGCGGTTTGTTTTTATCTTCTGCAGACTTTGAATTCTCGATAACACGAAAAGAATTTGTAATAACAAACGTAGACAGATTACAAAAATATAAAATTGTATTATTCTCTTCCTTTTTATACATATACAAAGTAGCCTTAACAAAATAATGGACTTCTTATCCGTAAATGTGGTATTTATTTATTTTTATTGAATTTCTTTTATTAAAAGCAAAAATCAACTTCCTCAAATTCTAATTCATTTCAAACAAAACGGAAATGTGGCTTACTTTTGAAAGATATTAGTGTAAGTTTATAAATCACTGCCAATAAATAAATTATTCTATATGTTTTACCCATGATTAATCAAAGTGGAACATAATTAAAATAAAATAAAAATAAAAATATAATAACAAACAATTTTTTATTATTCTGCCAGGTTGACATAGAAATAAATGGAGAACCAGTTGATATACACATGAAACTTGGAGATTCTGGTGAAGCATTTTTTGTTGAAGAATGCCCAGAAGAGGAGGTTGAAGAACTTCCTGAAAATTTAGCAACATCTCCAATACCAACAATTGAATTTGAGAAATATGAAGAAACGAAAAAATTTACGTAAGTTTTTTATGCTTTTCGTATATGCATATATCATGCAATTTAAATTTTGTCAAAAATCACGCTATTGTAATACAGCTAGCCAGCTCTTAATTATTGCATTATTTTTTCTTTGTTTTCATTTAGTAATGTTAGTGAAGAGATCACAATATCGTTACCCATACCAAGACGTAATTCAATTGATTTTTCGAAAGAGTCGACTGAAGTTAAAGATGAGGGTAAATTGCTATTTGTGAATCAAATGTCAGATTACAGTAAAAGAAGGTAAGAATTTTCACACTGTTCTACTTCTATAACAACGAAGTATTGTTTCGAGATATTTTTATAAATTACGCTTTTTTAACTCTTTTTCCAGACACACTGATAATACTATGGAACGAAGAGATTTAACCATTAAGAAAAAAGAGTTTACTACACAAAAAATTCGTCAAGAATGGGCAGAACATGAAGATCACTTATTTCAATTGGATTCTCTTGACAAACCTAAGGTAATTATAGACTTAGAGATAAGATAAATGTTGAGGATTTGTATGTCGGATTTGAAATTTAATATATTTTTATAAACTTTTTAATCTTCGGGGAATACCGCATTTTTACTACTAAGCTTATATACGAGATCTACTAAGGCAAATTTTCTAGAGTAATTTCAGTATTTATTCTTATCAAACTAAGTAAATATGACATGAAAAACACAATTCAATTCGCTAGCAACCAGAAAGCCCTAATAAAAGCAAATACACTAGGAAAAGAAATTATGAGTTTTAGTTTCTTTTTGATATGCAAGTTAATTTGATTGTTGAATAGAGAAATTAATGTGAATTTAAATAAAAGAAATGCTTAAATTTGTTCCAATATTCTATCGAAGTTGCATTAGCCAAAGAGGCGACAACTATCGGATATATTACTTATTGCAGCCTAGAATATATAAAACTAAGAAATTGCTGTAAAGCCACAGGACAGAGTACTATTCAGGACTCGCGAAGTATATAGGTGCCTCAAGGAGCTCGTTACCAACAAATTACTTCTATCCTCCCCGAAACCAGGGAGACGGTAATCAATATAAAGCTTATGGGATATCTAGAATCCAACCTACTTATAAACTACAAACAGTAGTGCTTCCGACAAAAAAGGTCCACTGGCGATCTTTTACAAAATATCTTTTATCTAAACTCAAAGCTATTGGAGTTGACTCACTACTACAGAAGTGGATTAAGAGTTTCCTTCTCGGCTGTTCAATCCAGATGGCATTGCATCCGTCAAGTCCGAAACCCACCCCATCTCTGCAGGGGTTCCCCTGGGGCCAATTTTATCACCTGCTCTATTTCTTATCTTTATAAATGACCTATTTTCAACCCCCTCCAACCGGTTTCTCAGCTTCGCTGATGACGGTTTCGATAAAGACAACCACGTGCTAGATCCTGTCTTGATGATCGCGAACAAATGTCCAACTCAATAAACAAAGGCATTAAACTCATTGTCGATTTGAGCTTCAAGAATCGTGTCGAAATCAATGCCACCAAAACCAAGTACTGCCTTATCTGCAATAAAAAGTGCAACACTTCTCCATCCATGACAGTGGATGAAGTTGAATGGCCGAGCCATCCCTAAATATCGTAGGCGTGACCTTAGCTAAAGACTTGCGGTGGAATGACCACATATTCCATATTCCAATCATCAAACAAGCAGCCCACTCGTTTCACTCCCCCCACCTGGTGCCCTTTTTGTCGCGCACTCTACAAAATAGTAATTCATGTCTAAATAGCAGTGGTTCTTAACCTTTTTATACTCACGGCCCACCAAATATTTCCAAATTTGTTTGTGACCCCCATTTTTTAATAATAATTTATCGCAATCGATTAGGTTTTTTTGTTTTCATATCACCATAGTTGAGAAGCCTTTTTCTCACAAATATGTACTAGCGAAAGGCAGCAAATTTTACATTGCTGCTGAAAACAGGGTGGGATTTTCTGCATTAATTTGTATCCAAAATTGGGACACACATTTAGTTTTGAAACCAGAATTCAAATTACAATCATTTATTAATTCCAATAATGTATATTCCTCAGCTATACACTATTTGCTCGCTTAGATTTTTTCTCTCTTGAACTCCTGCTAAAAAATCAAATTAAGCATAACCATCATCAAATAAATACTCCAAAAGTGTGGTTATGTTGTTCTTTCCTTTCCGTTCGTTCGTCTTTTTCAAAATTTCCCAAAAGCTCTCGCTTTCGTTCATCTTCATTCCTCTCCGCTCTTCCTGATGTGGACACTTCCATATGAAGTGTACAGCATTAAACTCGCAGACTGAAAGAACGAACGAAAGAGAACGAAGCTATGTGATTCAGTCTTTAGAATTATTTTGGGGTAAAGAATTAAATACTGCGTTGTAAGTAGCATATTTGCATTTATTTCTTCTGCACTAACAAAGTTATACGTACATCAATTTTCTTTTCATTGTATTCTGAAGGAAATTTTCCATAATTTGGCGGCCCCCCGCAAATCTTCTTACGGACCCCCAGGGGGCCGCGGCCCACCTGTTAAGAATCACTGCTAAATAGAACAACTCGACTGTGGAATAATCTCTCGCAGCCAGTATATCTGAGGCTAATAATAAGCATCAAATATTGCGTTATAATATTTGACTCTTTTCTATTATCAACTTTCGATGTAAAGCTATAAGTTCTATATCATAAGAATAAAACGAATCTTTATTTATTCATTTTAACAACCACAGTGTCTAATAGATATTGGTCAACTGGACTAATAGATACTGGGAAGTTAATCTGTTGCACTCATTTTTTTAAGTTCAAGTTAGGTCATCATTTTCAGTCTGCGTCCTCTTTCTGCTAATCTGAATGCGCAATGATTTATTATCTGAGCAGAATATTACACTAATTTGCAATTGAATGCAACTTAATCAGCCCAGATTTATTTAATAAACTCGGGATTCGTTTTCATTCTTTGCTATGGTATGGATATGGAAGAGTCATTAGTCATATATGTATTTGGCTGGTCACAGCAAAAATTAAAAATAAAGTATAAACCACAGTAATGACACTGTTTTATGGCTTAATAGTAACGCAGAGGAAATATATTTATTTCCTGGTAAAATTTCTTTTCTGTTATTAATTGTCTTATTTTCTCGTGTTTCTTTGTTCGAATGGTATAGAATCCCCATCTGGTATTCAATTAGTTTATCGTCGTTATGTTATGTCAAATTAAAAATAGGTGACAATTTCGTTTAGCAAAAACAGAAGTAAAGTATATGAATTTTAGAAAAGGCCTGTGTTTTTAAATAAATGTTTATCTAATAAACTGATAGGATTTGAGATTTTGTTTAACTTTTCTGTTATCTGAAAGACCATTCTTGACCATTTATAATGAAAAATTATTTCACTAAAATAACCTTTACAAATACGTTTGACCTAGTGCATTCGAGCTAGCTAGAGATTTATCAAATAAAATCGGTGTTATTTTGTTGAAAGCAGAAGTTATGGCGTTCGTAAAGTCTCCAATTAAACGGCACCATACACCTGTAACTTTCAATAACTCCCAAGAAAAATTACCTCTGGCGAATGCTTTACCGTAAACTGGATGCAGGTGATCATATTACCTTCAATCAACAAGCTGAAGCTTCTTTAGTTTGTCGTGAAAGCAGTTTTAAAGAAAAATGAAAGGTCATTGAATCAGAACACAATATAAATGTTTCTCAATATAATATATTTTAGTTTCAAACTGGTGTATGATGATTTCATTTTTATACTTGACTGATAATTGTTTGTATATAGTAGAGATTTCTATTCAACACAAAATGAACAACGAGTCATTACATTACTTTCAAAGCTCTAAATCAACCCCGTCTCTGCGCTTACAGAAAAAATAGATGATATAATAAAAATGTTTATACAATATTATTTTTAACCGACATACAGATCCTTAATTCTTGCAAATTTTTTCCCCCGTTTAATTTATTTTTGACTAATATTTTTAACAAATACCTGTATTTCCAATTCCACATCATATTTGTTTTCATGGTTTTTTTTCAAATAAATGTGTTAAAATTAGTTTGGAATGTATTAATTTTATTACAGGACTGGGGTAATAGTACCCTTAAAACCGAAGAAAATACTCCTCCAAAAGAAGTAGAAAAAGAAGTCGAACAACTCATTCCCACTGATACAAAAGCCAAAGATGATAATAATCAAAATTCAGTTAAAGATGATTCAAAATCAAAAAAGCGACGCCGAAAGAAGTCACAAATGAAAAAGAAAAACGCCCAAAGAAAAAGTTCCTCAAGTAGTTCACTTGGAAGTATTCAATTAGAAAAAGGTGAAAATGACGGTGACACAATCTCTCTATCAAACAATACTGGTTCATCAAATGATGAATCGTCAGTAAAAATTGAAGATGCAACAGCAACACCACGACACGGTGGCAATCAAGATGGTGGCAGTAATAAGGAAGCTAAAGATACTCAATTAATAATCCCTGATAAAATAACGACTCCTAGTCGTATTCGTGATTTAGATATACATTTCTTTAGTGATACTGAAGTAGCGTCTGGATTTAGTCCACGGGGATCACGGCCATCGACACCAATACAAAGTGATAGTGAGTTAGAAATATCTCAGCGTGAAAAGGGCACTGATGGTGATATTATGACAAATTCTGCATCATGGAAATGGGGTGAATTACCAACGCAAAATGAAGAGCAACAACATGTTCCCCAGGCTCAACGTAATTCAATGCTCAGTGGAATGTTTAGTTTTATGAAGAAAACAAATAAATTGAGAAAGAATGTAACCACTGAAGGTGTTTATTTATCAGAATTAGATGCTGAAGGTATGGATCCGGAAATGGCCGCTTTATATTTTCCAACTATTAACAAAGATACATCATTGAATGTTAATGAAGAAGATCGTGAAAGTGGAAATGGTACATCATTACCGCATAGTCCAAGCTCAATGGAAGGTCCTAAAAGTTTAGATTCTGATTATGATGAAGGAAAATCGTCTGATAAGTATGTTTTTTTTGTAGTTGTGTGTTTTCTTTTTGTGTATTAAACATTTTTTTTAGATATTTAGATTTTGTCGCTATGTCATTATGTGGAAGTATGGAAAAAGGTGTACCATCTGATGAAGAATTTGACAGAAATATGGTCAAATATTCCGATGTAAGTGTTAATTTAAAAGTTAAACGTTATGTGAATGTGTCTAATATTAATAAATTGTGGCGTTTTTTTAACAATTTAAATATGAAATTTACTTGCACAAAAACTAACGTAATCATCTGATAATGAATAAAATTTGAAGGGTTATGAAAACAGTTATCAACAAATTTATTGAATATTGTAAAGTATGTTGAAATTCAGAATGTTACAATAACAAAGAAGGAATTAGAATAGTTTACTCCACGTAGTCCCTTTCAAAACATGGCAGTCGCATCAGTCAGTATAAATACATTTTCGTTCTTGCGATTGGAATGTGTAGAGCCATTTAAAAAAAATATTTCTGAACCTGTCTTCAACGACATTCCAAACAACATGTCTGTGGTGGTGGTTCAAATCTACCCTAAAAATATGGTCGTGTTGTCTTTCACTTCCCGTTCCTTTATAATTCTTTCCACTTTTCAGAGAAATTACTATTCCATCCTCTTTATCGTTAACTAAACAGCTTTAAACCATCAATCATTGCAATCTACATGATGAAGATGACATCAGCGGGACAAATGGCCACTTCTCTATGTCGAAATTCTTGTCATCTGTATGAAAAAGGAATAACTTCCTCCTCGATGAAACAATCTAGATCTACTGGCGACCTCCTTGAATGTCTAACAAAACACCTTCACCAAAGCATCCATCGCTTTGGTGAATCTGGTCTGGTTGCCCTAGATACATATTTCTAAAGCTTTTGACCGAGTATGGCACTCTGCTCTGTTGACTAAACTCCAAGCTATTGTTATCGACTCAGTTCTAAGGAACTGGTTTAAGAGCTTTGGCCGTTCAATCAAGGTAGCATTGGATGGCGTCGAATCTAATCCCCAAATCATCTTGGCCGGTGTTCTTCAAGAGTCAATTTTCTCACCCTCTCTTTTCCTAATATTCATAAATGATGTGCTCTCAATCCCTTCCAATCCACTTCACAGTTGACGGTACTCTACGTTATTCGTACGCCTTCGACAATATAAGACAATCACTTACTAGACCTTGTCGCTTAAATCGTGACGTTATGTCTACCTCTATCAACAGGAACATTGAAATCATTGTTGATTGGGGCCGCAAGACTCCTGTCGAATTTAACGCCTCCAAAACGAAGTACGGTCTGATTACTTATAAAACTTGCATTGCCCGTCTTTCTGTCTCAGTGGACAAATCGAATCTAATACCTGACCCTTCTCCTAACATCTTGGGTATAACTTTATCTGAAGATCTGCGATATAATGATCACATATTAAAAATCTCCAAACAAGCATTTCAATGCATAGGTTTTCTTAAGAGATGCAATATCTGTTTCCACCAGGAGCTAATTTACAAGTCCTATATTCGGCCCCGCCTCGATTTTAACCAGTGGCGGATCCAAGGGGGGGGGGCGGTAGGGGCCAACGCCTCCCCAAGCCAACCAAACCCACAAAACCCGGAATACCCTAAACGCCAAACGAACCAAATTCACATAATCCAGTACTCAAAACTAAAAAAAAAATAAATAAATAAAAATTAACAACGAATCAACCGTATGAGCGTAAGAAAACCTTGACGTAAGCTGCTAATTCTCGTATACTCATATAACTCAATGCGCCAAAATCAAAGTAAATAATTAAATTAAAAATATATATTAAGTTTTATTGTATCGTAAACTTACATTACAATCACCTCATTGGATTGCTACGACCTTTTTTTTTAGTTATTATAAGTACTTTTGTAAGTACCTTCGCCCCCCCCCCCAAGACAGATCTCTGGATCCGCCCCTGATTTTAACTCATTTATCTGAGCTGCCGACTCGAAAACCGTCTTAGCGTGGCCGGACAAGGTGTAAAACTGCGCCATCCAAATTATCGGAAATGATAGCTTGTGCATCTCCATTGACTCTTTGAGCCACCGCAAGAATGTATCAGCCTTGTCAAAGTTGTATCGCTATTACAGTAGCGACTATTCCCCTGAAAGTATCGCCCTCCTGCCTGCACGCACATATTTTTCCCGCAACAATCAAACTTTTCGCGCACAGTAACGTTTAAAAGTTCGTTTATAAATAGAACAATTGGACTGTGAAACTGTACATTCTGGTATCAAAAATTCAAAAACTATTGTAACTAGTCTGAGGAATCTACCGAGAAAAGAATTTAATTGCCGATAATGTCGTTTTTCTAAAGATGGCGCCCCACCATTCTACCGTAAATGTTGCTTGACTTCCTATCCAAATGTGTGCTCTTACTATGTTTTTTAGAAGAAGACAGAATATTTTAGTAAAGTAGAAAAGAATTTTCAAAAGAATAATATCTAAATAGTTGATTAAAGTAGGAAAAGCGCAAAACCATGTACAGCAAGCGGGAAACGAACCTATGATCTCTGATGATCTAAAAGGAGCAATTAGTTAGTATGGCTGCTTATTTTTTTCCGACAGCAATCAATGGTATTTTCCGCAGTTTTAATAAATTTCATAATATAAAAGTTATTTTCATAAAAAAATTAAATGTATGAGTTTGCTATGAATGCGATATTTTTACCTTTAAACCATAACTAACTGCTTTTATTGATTTAGTAAAAAAAACTAATTAACATGAATTAACTAATATCCTATCACTAACTTTTCGTGTTTTTGTAAATAAAACCCCACTCACTTTTATAGGTTTGTCAAAATCCAGCCATATTTTCCTCACCAAATTTAGTAGTGCGATTGAATGGTAAATACTACACTTGGTCTGCTGCATGTCCCATTGTTATGACCATTATAACATTCCAGAAGCCCTTATCTAATGTGAGTTATTATATATACTCTACATTATTTCCTTAATGTACTAATAATTTTCTTTTTAATTATTTTCTTTTAAATTTTATATAAAAAAAGGATGCAATTGAGCAATTAATGAACATATCGAAACCATCAACTGGAGAGGCTTCAACAAAGACTGATATTGTCAGTAATTCTCCTGTAACACAAGAAGCTAAAAGAGGCTATTCATGGTGGTATTGGAGACGTTCGGGTGGCGAAAAACGGGACAGCAAAGAAAGCGATAGTAAAAGTAGAATCTAATTGTGAAAATTCTGAAAAAGAACTTAAATTTTTATTTTCTTGTTATTAATTAGTTGATGCAGATCAAAATGCTGTTGCAACACAAACTTCACGCTCTAATACACCAGAACATGGGGAACATTCAAAATCTTTGGACATACCAGAAAGTGATAAGACAATTATTGATATACCAAATTCATCAAAGGATTTATCAACCAGTATTCCTAAAGGAGAAAAATATAAGAAGAGTCTTCGGCTTAGTTCCGAGGCAATTGTAAGAAATTATTTTTATATTTATCGCATTTTATAAACTAAGCAATTATTTAATATTCACAGAAAAAGCTTAATTTAAAGGCAGGAATGAATGAAATTGAATTCAGTGTTACAACAGCTTATCAAGGAACTAGTCGCTGTAAATGTTATTTATTCCGTTGGAAACATAGTGATAAAGTTGTTATTTCTGATATTGATGGAACAATAACAAAGTCTGATGTTTTGGGTCATATCCTTCCAATGGTTGGCAAAGATTGGGCACAAATTGGTGTTGCGCAATTATTTTCTAAAATTGAAGAAAATGGTTATAAATTATTATATTTATCTGCACGTGCTATTGGACAGTCACGAGCAACACGTGAATATTTAAGATCAATTCGGCAAGGCGATGTTAAATTACCAGATGGACCATTATTATTAAATCCAACTTCGCTTATTTCGGCATTCCACCGTGAAGTAATTGAACGTAAACCAGAACAATTTAAAATTGCATGCTTAAGTGATATACAGGCTTTATTCCCGGAGAAGAATCCATTCTATGCTGGTTATGGAAATAGGATTAATGTAAGAAGCTGTTTTACTATTTACATATTACTAAAAACATATGTTTTTTTTTCTTTTAATTTTAGGATGTTTGGGCCTACCGCGCTGTTGGAATTCCTATTATGAGAATATTTACTATTAATACTAAAGGAGAATTAAAGCATGAATTGACACAAACATTCCAATCGTCGTAAGTATTTTCTTTCTTTCTTTTCTACTTTATTCGCGGTCATCCTAACCAGAATCATAAACTGAAACTAGTTTGCATGTCTGTTATATGCCCAATGTATGAATAATATTATTATTGAGAATATTTAACAAATCACCATGAATCTTGTATGTTACACCAAATTTCTGTGCGTATTTACAAAAATACAAAAACATGTTTTCTTTAGATTAAGGTTTATCAGTTTTACAGGTTTTTCTGTTGATTCAAACAATAATTTTCATGTATCAATATTAAATATAAAAGTAATAAGTATTCCCAGCATAGGCGTATAAATACACTGAAACTAATCAAGTATGAATGGCACTTGTATCAATTATTTTAAAAGAACAAAGAAAATATCAAATCAACATAATTAATGAATAATATTACGATGTTAAATGTTGATGACATTATAATAGCTCTTGTAAGTTTCAGAGCCAAGCACTTGCAGGCAAAATAATTAAACTGAATCAGAAAAAGTTTAATTGAAATTATTATGTGTTTTTTTATTACAATAGAGAAAAATAACAAAAAAACAACTTAACCATTTAAGCCAATTATTTAATACCGGATCAGATTAATTTTATCCACTTTATTCCTTTATTCTTTTTTGAAATATGAACTTTGAACTCAGGAATTTTGTTTTATATTTTTGCGATAATGAATTTTTATGATATAGTTACTGGTAATAACGGCAAATCATCTCTCCATGTTTTAACATGTAAATTTGAATTAGCAAAAAATCAGATAGATCAGATCAGA
The DNA here is from genome assembly GCA_963855945.1 of Thereva nobilitata. Classification (NCBI taxonomy): domain Eukaryota; kingdom Metazoa; phylum Arthropoda; class Insecta; order Diptera; family Therevidae; genus Thereva; species Thereva nobilitata. The sequence continues at coordinate 77,262,269 of OY979694.1, forward strand.
TATTTCCCATATGAAGCTGACAACTATGAAACTTTGTTCATTTAATAAAGGCCCATTTACATCCCTCCCAAACGCAAAGTGGAAACCTTCGTGCAACAGAGAGAAAGGCATCTAAATTTCTGTGCGACAAAATACCTTCGTTTGCACTTTACGTTTGGGATGTAAAATGGCCTTAACTTTATTAAAATTAAAATAAAAGTACTTACATACATTGGAAACACTATAACGAAATGAATTTTCGTAATGTATTCCAATATGTTGTCGAATAAATTTTGTCCTTTTAACATTATATATTGATCGTTCGTAATCACAATGGACTAGAAAGTTGACCTATGATTTTTTTTAACGAAAACCCATAAATCTCTTTTCAAAAAATTCTTTGTTAACTTAGAAAAATACATTTCAGCAATTATGTATGACTTTTTTAAATCAATTTGTTTTGGGGTAAGCATTCCTGTCACTATTTAATGATCTGAAAACTTGGTTTTTGAACAGATTTTTTTAAATCTGATTATTTAGCCTACGAAAAATAACTTTTAAGAAATAATAGTTTGTTCGAAATTCGCGGACATTTAGAAATAAAATAAACGGACATTTAGAAATAATAAAAACAAGTGCAATAGGTATAATTGATCGCAAAATATGAAACTTGACCGAAAATTAGTGCTACAATTTAAAAGTGTGTGCACCAATCTGTAGAATCTCATATTAAACATTAAGAATAAAGCTGAATATCTTTTTTATTAAAATCGGTATCTATATTTTGGCGCACTTCAATTGGATAGATGAAAGAAACCTATTCTTTGACAGAAAAATAAACCACAATCCAAAATGTATTCGAAAATATTGGATATGTACGATGGAACTTAAGTGAGGCATGATATTTTCGCCGACTGCTGGCACTTATTAAACAAACAAGAAATGAATGAAATCTAATTCTATGCTTCCATGACAATTTTTGATATAAAACATTTACAACTGATTACACTTGTGCATGCATTGTGCCTTAATCTTATGTTTGGAGTTTTGAAATTTGTTTTTTACGAATATTATTAACAAAAAGTGTTAAGAAGAAAATAATTTAAAAAAAATTACAATTCGAAAATTTAATTGAATAAAACGAATTTGGCTAAAAATACTTTTTGATGTATGCCTTAATAATTGTACATAATTGAAATAAAAAGTTGCCTAAAGCACTCTATAAATAAATATGTATACAATAATTTTCCAGCTACACCGGTCAAACAATAGTGGTGAATGAGATTTTTCCTCCAATAGAGCATGACACTGACGATGAATTATTCAATGATGATGATGATGATGAATTGCAATTTAGTCAAACCGATGACGAAACCAACGATTTTAATGCTAATACTAATAGTGTCATTTTATTATAATGACCATAAATTATTTAAATGTGATATTTAGACAACAAAAGTACCTTAAGATTAAAGTTATGTGAAATAGATATTAATGATAATAATTATGAAAACAAAACAAAGTATTTTTTGGGAAAATATAATTTTTTTGTGCAAAAATCATGTGCACATTTATAAAAATATTTAATATAAAGAAAAACCCTATTTTTGTCATTATGAAAATATAGATATATATTTTTGTTAGAGTAAATATAAGACATACTCGTATTTTTTATAAAAAAAAGTGAAATTATTTAAGCATTTTTTGTTATTTATTTTTTAAGTACTTATTGTTCTTTTTTTTATTTTAAATAAAAAGACTCGAAACTGAGAGATGATGAGTTATTTTGAATAAAAAGGTCTTCCTTTCTGGAATCTGATTATTAAATAACTTCATAATTAAAATCATTTGGTAAAGGTACTCATTATAAAATCATTGGCGTATTCACTATATTTCGATATTAAGGCATGAATTAAACTAATAATTATAATAAATTTACATAAAATTGCTTTTTACCATCATCATCATCAATTTAGAATTGCATTTTACATTTGCCTCATATATTACTTTCACTATTATTTATTATAAAATGCGGTTAGATTAAGTTCACAGCTAAAGCAGTTGATTTTTTATATAGTTAAAAGGTAAGCGCACAATTCTGCAGATAAGATTACAGAATTGTTATTTTTTATATAAGTCGCCACTTGGTTAATACTTGTTGATCCTTTTATTTTATTATAGTGCAAGTAGTCAAATCAAAGTTAATTTTAGGAATGAAATAAGACTTGATTAAATGACAAAAAATTCACAATTGTGAATACATATGCTTACTTATAAGTAATTACAATATAAAATTTGAAAGCATATGGTACATCTTGAAACAAACTTAAACTGGTCCAGGCTTCATCACGCATTTTTACTCCTCTTACACATTTTAATTTTAGCAGACAGATACAATCTTTAAATTTGTCGATCAGCCATTAAAAGTCTTTACCCGAATGAATTGCTTTTGGTCAATTTTTTTATTATTTCGATAATTTTTTTAAAGTATATCATAATTCCTGCGAAATTTTTCTTAGAAGGCTCCTAGCTTCATGGTTGGCTCTGACTAACAACGTACTCCCCGGGCCAGAACTGGCTATTGAGGCACTGTTGCGGCCTTTGCTAATGAGAACCCTATTGTTGTTCTAGCTCTTCCGACTCAACGTGTTCCTGACGGTAAGAATGCTACCGAGTTAACAGAATTTATCTATCAATTCGAAGTTACGGTTATTCAACGCTGTGGGTTCAAGGGTGCTTGCATTTATCCGCATTTCTTTCTGTTGCCAAGTTTTTTAACATGTTTTTGAAGTCCTGGTGTCTGTGGGCTAGCAAATAGATATCACCCGCGCAGTCGAGATCCTTCAGGCGGTCTAGCAACCTCCATTGTATGCCACCTGACAACGATGTCATTTATTACTATAAGAAAGAGTGGTGAAAGTAAACATCCTTGTCGTACTCCTGAGTTCACCTCAAAGCTGTCGGATAATTTTCCATTGTGAAGAACTCTGTATTTGGAATTCTTGTATAGGGATTTTATCCATTCTATTATTTTGGTCCGGCTGTCCACGTCAGTCTATGAAAGCAAGGTGAAGGGGGATAGTGATTCAGTAGACTACTCCACTATGATTCTCAATATGTTAATATGGTCTATGCAGGAGCGGCCTTATCTGAATTCAGCTGTCTTCTGCGCGTTCGGGCTACTAGCTCTCTTATCCTTGATAATATGTGGGACAAGATTTTGCCCACTATACATAAATAGACAGATGTCTCTCCAGTTGTCGCATATTGTTAGATCCCTCTTTTTTGGTATTTTGACTATGATACCTTCCGTCCGATACTCCGGATAGGTACAGGTGTTCCAAGCTATTTCCAGGATTGGCTGTAGTGCATGTGATATGAGGCTTGAGTTATGTTTCAACAAATCTGGCGGGATGCCATCAGCTGCTTTACCATTGGCCATTGCATGAATTGCGATTACTATTTCTGTTTTGGATGAGGCACGAGTGGTGATTCTTATTGGCTGTGCATTGTTGCTGTTTTCTTGAGGTTCCTGTGAAAATGAACCATTCACGGCGATGAAGAAATAATCTCTTCATCTTTGGAGTTGCTCCTCGTCACTGTACAGCAGCCTCCCATCCGCACTCTTTACCACATGCTTTTTAGTAGAGTGCTTTCCCGAGAGCTGTTTAGTGTTTTAGTACAGCACTTTACCTTTACACCTTCAGGATTTGCCCTTCATATACTCCGGCGCTGCCCCGCGATAGAGAGGAACAAGGTCTCGTTGATTAACGGTAGCTTTCTCAAACAGGCAAACCTGGTAATTTATCTAAGAAAACAAATATCAAATAAATTAAATAAACACTACTATTCAGATAGTCAGCCTAAAATGGCTTTATTATTCATTATTGTAATAGCGCTGCAAATGCAACTTGCTTTACTTAAAAAAAATAATACGGTCCCCGCACCCGAGTCGACTGATTTGCAATTCCAGTTTACAACTGGTTTCACAGTAATGACGTGCGCCGCCAGTTTGCAACCAAAAAGAGACCCTTGTCCACACACGAGCGGAACTGATTTTTGATCAATCGGTGTTCTGTGCCCACAAAATTTTTAGTCACAAATATTTGGCAATATGTCAAGTAGTTCAGATGAAGTGCAACCACGCAACTGAAATCACTTCCGACCGGCAAGAACAGTCGCACGCGACCAGTTGCAAACTAGTTTCAAATCGGTCTCGTTTCTGGCGACCCGTGTGTGGATTCCCACTTGCGTACACAGGCAAGGTAACTAAACAGTTGCGTACGAAACTGGGATTGCAAATCAGCCGACTCGTGTGCGGAGGGCCTAACTCTGAAAAATAGTTATGATTTTATGGCGTCATATATTTATTATGATTATGACTAAATAAATCATACTGGTTGATTTTTCCAAATAACCATGAACAACGAAGTTTTCTCCAAACCTTTTCACAAAACATGACATAACATGTCTGCTTGCTAAATTCCAAGCTAAATTTGGAAAATTTTGTTGGCTAAATTGGTGGAATAACTTCTGGTTCGACCGGTAGCTACCATGATGAATTCTCGAAAGTGCCCATAGTAACCAAGTCAAACGCCAACCCATTCAACTATGGTTTCGTCATAATAACCTTGTTAGTATTCAAAGCTGTATACAGGGTGTAACGCATAAGATTGTACACCGGGCGGGTATGAATAGGTTTTGGATAGACGAACAAAAAATCGTTCCGGAGGGGGTGGGGTAATCTTAACGGTTTAGCCGCTAGGGCGTTTTGAAGTTTTTTTGCTAGAGTTTTACATATCACCCTGTATTTTTGTAACCCTATGACCTATTTTCATAAATAAGGTATCAGTGTACGCAGAATACTCCCACCTATCTAAAGCTGTAAAAATGAAGGTTCTACCGTACCAGGTTCCAGAGCAATGAGTCAACAAAGTGAAAATTTTGGTTTTTTTTTACTAAAATTTCAACTAAAACCACCATTTTCTTCAAAAAATACGTAATTAACTGATATTTTTTTTTACAAAATTGGAAAGCTTGAACAATTTCCTATGAATAATGTCCTGACAATTTTTATGCTACGGCCTTTACTTTTGAAGTTATTAGCAAGTTTGATGTTGAAATTGACCTTATTTGGTGCTTATTTGGTACTTTTTAGCAAAGCTTAGGTGAAAAAGTACTAAAAAAGAACCTATTTTAGCATTAAAAATGCTTTTAACTCCAAAAGTAGAAGTCGTAGGAAAAAAATTCTCTAGACATTTTTCATAGGGAATTGTCCAAGCTTTCTAATTTTGCAAAAAAAAGTTTAGGTTTATCACGTATTTTTTGGAGAAAATGGTGGTTTTGGTTGAAATTTTAGTAAAAAAAAACCAAAATTTTCACTTTGTTGACTCATTGCTCTTGAACCTGGTACGGTAGAACCTTCATTTTTACAGCTTTAGATAGGTGGGAGTATTCTGCGTACACTGATACCTTATTTATGAAAATAGGTCATAGGGTTACAAAAATACAGGGTGATATGTAAAACTCTAGCAAAAAAACTTCAAAACGCCCTAGCGGCTAAACCGTTAAGATTACCCCACCCCCTCCGGAACGATTTTTTGTTCGTCTATCCAAAACCTATTCATACCCGCCCGGTGTATAATCTTATGCGTTACACCCTGTATATGTATATATGAAAGAGCCCCCACCGTGACGTGACCAAAACGGTGAGTCGGATAGAGATACTTGAGTAGTGAGGTTTGTAGGAAATTTTGTGGTCTTTAATTTAGTATATGAATGTTATTGACGAAAAGTTGATAGTTTCCGAGTTATAAGCGAAAACCCGCAAAAAAGTCAGAATTTTTTCATATTTTTGCATTTTTTTCAATGTTCCGTCACGAAATTTTGTCAGCAAACCTCAGTTTCGGATTCAGCACACCAAAATACATAAGAAAGGGAAGAAATCAAAACTACCCCAAAACTTTCCTGATTAAAACACTATTTTACTGGACTATACACCGTTTATTTCATAAATGGAATTATGCCTGCTTTGACATAAATTCCTATATTGGTATCCATTTTTTTATAGTAAAGAAGGCCTTTTGTTTCGTCCTATTCACGTGAATATGTGCTAATTTCGCCTTCCTACTGGATTCCGTCGAAATTTGCTTTCAAGTAAAAAATGAAAATAAGACCTTTTGAAAAGTCACTCGTCAACTGGTCTTTTGCCATATGGTAGTATGTATAGGGCTTTTTTTGGTATCCTTGAGTCATCCATTCTTTGGACATGTAAACGCAGTAGCTTGACATTTGTCGAAAGTTTACACTCTTTGTATAAGTCGTACCATTCGTGATTGTAGCGTATTCTCCATGCATTGTCTTCATTGATTGGGCCGTTTATCCTTCGGAGAACCTTCCGCTCAAATATATCCCTATTTTCTGCGGATATTTGGGAGATACTCCATGCTTCACACCCATACGTAGCTACTGTACGTATGATCGTTTTGTATTATTATTATTTTCGTTTTTCTGTGGATGTCTCTGGATTTCATTACTGGCAGCAGTGAGAAGTATGCTCTATTTGCGGCATTTATTCTTCTTTGCACGTCTATCGTTTCATCGATATCTTTACTGACTGTGGATCCTAGGTAGTTAAATTGGTTTACACGTTCGAAGTTATATTCCCCAGGTGGTGTTTTGGTTTCTTCTTTTTCTTTCCAGCTCGACTGAATTCGAATCTTTCTCTTGTCTGCATTTATTACAGTCCTATATGTTTAGCTCCATGTTCTAATTCCGTGAATACTTCTCTAATGTATGACAAGTGATCTGACAAGGCGGTTTATGTCATCGGCATATCCTGCCAACTGTTTTAATTTAAGCAGGGTTGTCGATTCCACTTCGTCTTTCCATCTTTTCTTCGGTCATACCACATGATTCAATAAATTGGGACCTTCTTATCTAGCTGCTTTTGGATTACGCATAAACTTCATTTTGTCAGTTTTAATTTAAAGATCAACTTGTGATTTTTCAATTATTTTTGCAGTGTTTTCTAGCTTATTAGCATATCTTGCGATGATTGCCGTAACTTCTGCTAAAGCAATTAGTTGTATATTCCTAATCAATATCTCCATTACTATAGCACTTTTCATCACGTAATGAAGGGTTATTATGAATATCAATGCTGATAAAGCATCACCTTGTTTTAATCTAGTTTATGCTGATATATTTAAATAGTCGTTCTTGAATAATTTTTGCTGAATTTTTCTTTCAATATCATATCAGTATGCCTAAACGTCATATTTCAGTTAATGTTTTTTATGCCAGGACATAGTCTATGAATAATACAAATAAATATGTTATATTCACAATTTAAAACTCTGTCTCATGACAAATATTTTATCTGTCTAAACCCACGCTGGTATTCACCCATAATTCTCTAGTTCTAGTGCTGCAAAAGTCTGCAATATTAAATATTTTAAAATATTTTGTACGCAACTGTTAGTAGGCTTATCCATGTATAATTTACGCTATATCAGCTCCTATAATTCCGTACGTACTACTTTATCTCCATGTTTATGTAATTCTTTTATATCCTTATAATATTCTGAACTTCGCCAACCTTTGGTACGTCTTCTTATCTTATCAAGTCTTCAGTTGTTAGTTTTTCTTCGTCCTCTTCTGTATCATCGTTATTTCCATTGTTTAATATTTTTTCAAAGTATTCACTCCATCTGCTCAGATATACCTCAATACAATTATTTAAATAAATTTTTATGAAAAGACAATTACTTAAAAATCTTTTTTTGTTTTAGGTATTGCAGCATGACATATATTGTAGATCAACTGTTTCCACCAATACGACACGATGAAGGTTCTGTAGAATTTTCTAACTTCAATTATTGGCGTGAACCAATTCCTGAACTAGAATTAGAAATAGAAACCTCATCACCAAATGTCTCTGCAACACAGAATACATCTGTAACATCAAATAAAACACTACCAACAATTCCAGAGAATTAAAAGAATCACCAAAAGTCAAATATTAAGAAAAAAATTTATAATATAAATTTAATAAGAAAGTTTAATTTCCAACGTACACGTAAAAAATGAAGTATTTATAAAAAAAATTATATCATTCTATATATAACTTATTCATTCCCTAAATTTTTTGTTTGTTTTATGGTTTATGTTTTTTTTTGTTGCAGTTTTCATTTATGGATAAATATTTGTTTTTTGAAAGAGAAGAAATTCAAGAAAAACGGCAGTAAGGAATGATAAAAGGCTTATAAAGAAAGAAAGTAATACAATGAAAATTGTACTATAATTTCGTTTAGTCTAGAATGCATTTTCTGTGTAGAAAAATGATTTTTTGTTTCAAAAAAATATTTTCAGTTTGTTTTAAAAAAATAATTTTATAAATAAGAATCAATAAGTTTTTCTTGAGTAAAATGAATAGTTATTACAAAGAAGTTGTTTGAGATTGGTACAAGTATAGTAAACATTAGGCCACTATAAGTGGTGGGATCCAGTTCATTCTCTTTTAGAGAAAATTTAGTTATAGAATATTTTTTTAAAATTTGAAACGCTAAGCTCTAGATATAGTAATACAGTGAGTCATTTTAATATTAAAACAAAAGCATATTTCAGACGAATGATATCCACTACATGCGTTGCCGTAAATAAATTTGAAAACAATACTTATAGAAAAAACTTGTTGCCACATATATTCGATGGAGTTCATATACGTTGATTATGGCGAGGGATGTAGAACTTATGAAGGTTACGTATAGGCGTTTTCCAAACTATGAGGGGCGCATGCTTAGGGTAAATGTATCTAAAAATTTTGAACGCATTCCAAATTCCCAATGTGTCTGTACTTAGGTGCAATTTGTCCATATTTCTTTCGATAAATACCAGCTCCACAACTCCACTTGCTGACATACAACCTCATACGATAAGTTACCCTCCACCGTGCTTAATTACTGGCTGCCAGTTTTCTTTTTGAGATCATAATTCTACTATCCTAACCGAACAAATTAAATTTACTCTCGTTACAAAATATTAAATCCCTCCAGTATATTTCTAGTTTGTTAACGTAGTTTTTAGCGAACTCCATTCCCCTTTTCTGTTCTTATTTTTCATTAAGGGTATTCATAAAAACGTGTAAGTTTACACATTAGGAAAACGCGTATTTTTACGAGGATTGTTTGATGAACACACCTATAATGACATGAGGTATATAAACTATATAATTGATCAACACTGTTCAAACTGGACGTGGATGTCTAAATTACTAAACTGAAAAATGCCAAACAAAGTGAAATAAACTACCTCATTCATCTTGCACTTAAAAAATCAAAGCAACTAATAACTTGATGCTTAATTGGTATTTACACATTTTACACCATATCAGTTATGCAGTTTACACAGCAAAACTTTAGCGTAAACTTATCTAGTGTGCGTATTTCACTTTCCATACAAATTTTCACAGTTAATTTACGAGGTGGTAAACTTATACGATTTACGCGGCTTACTAGGGTTTTACATGTTTTCATGAATACCCCTATTAATAAAAACTTTTTACTTGCCACTCTTCCATGATTCCTTTGAGTGAATAGTCTTCGAACAGTGAGAATACATCTTCTTCTAAGTTTCAAATTTTCGCGTACTTGTCTAAGAATGTACCTCTCACCTTATTCAATCAGTAATTTTGGACCTTTATTTTGACCCCTATTCCCGAATCCGACGGATCTGACATTCCCGCAGTTGAGCTAAGTGATTATTGAATCCCACGAAAATGCCTATACAATTCACTTTAACTCCGAATGTTTTCGGAAATCGCAAACCATCAAATTCGAATTCAGTTTCCCGCCGGCGTATTCGGAGATAGAGGCCTTTGTGAATTTGAGACTATGTTGTCCCATTTCAATTAAATCTTCCATTTATATTGATCACAATGTACTACAAACTAAAATACTTCAATATAATAGCTAATATAATAAAATAATGAATAAAAGTTTTCATATTCCTATATAATATAGGCATTATTGTCAAATTTAATTCCCACAACCTGTGCGTTCATTCGTCTGTAACATACTTTTGTCCGAATATTAAAGTAACTCACTGTATAATATTTATTAGAGGTAATGTATGGTATAGTGCGAAGCATTTTGAAATTTAATTATTCAAGAATAGTATTAGTTTTAGAAGTACAACTTTATTTTTATAATATTAATTTTGTATGTGAAGTTTTTACTGATTTTTTGTTTGTTATAATTGAAATAATTTTTTTTATCGTGGGAAGTTCCAATTGATATGTACAAATTCGTTAAAGTGGTTGTCATATTCAGTTTTATAATATCTCGTGAATACCAGTAATTCTATACACCCATAAAATGTCGATATATATATTGAAAGTATTCTAACAAAAAGAACTGAAATTTCCAAAATATGTAATGGTGGAATACTCCCAAAATATTATCTTGTGATGAAATTCACTCACAGAATAATCCTTGCCCTATAAATATATAATATGTAAACTAATTTTATTTTATAAAGAAATGTTTTTTTAAGTAATGTTTAGGATAAACTAGGAGAAGGACTGCGGAAGGTGTAATGCAACCTGACAGCATTTACATTCCCGCTTTGTTATCTTTATTTAATGCTTCGAACAAACTTTGCAAACATTCGATAACACTTCATTTAATGGCGTTGGGATGTACATATGTGTTTTAGAAAATGATTCCAATGTAAAATTGCATGCAGATTCAATGTTAGTATTTTACACTGGCCGCTGCGTTTAGGCTGAAGTTACCTAATGCAGCCCAAACATTATCAATTTTGTTTATTGTTTGTTTTAACCGAGCATCACTTTCCTAAATCATTTTTTTAGTTAATGTACCGTATTCACTTTTCTATTTTCCCCGAGGTTCAAAATTATCATGAAACGAAAGGGGATCCTTGTTTTTTAAATTATTCCTGAAAAAATGCAGTTCCTTTCGAAATTGAAAAAAAACGACAATTTTAAAAAATGTTATTTTGTAGGGTAAATATCAAGGTGAACAAAATTTAATCAAATACAAAATCCTTTACAACAAAAACAAAATATACCCACATGAAAAACAGGACACACAAGGAGGCTGAATACGGTACGACCAGTTTATAAAACCTAAATCCCGCCCACAAAAAATTAAACTATGCTGCTAACTTGGCAACGTTCATTGCATACCATTTCTGAATCGTCACATCGAATTAGCTACGACAAAAAGTCAATATATTTTGTCTTGAACAATGACGCTATTTCAATGTCCTGTTCGTTTTCTGATCAATTAATAATTTTAAGCGTCCCAGCTGCTCATAATAATAAACAGTATTAATTATAACTAGATTTTTAATATTTAATATTAAATATGATTGCTTTATAAACGAAGAATTAATGACAACAATAATTTTCTTAATTTTCTACAGTCGTAGAGAATCATTTTTTTGTAATTTTTGGCAAACCCGTTTCTAACGAATTAAAACCAAGGAAATCCTAATTTGATTGATGGCCCCGTGTTAGTTCTATCCATTTTGTATACTTCAGTGAAATCGCGCTATACTCACCCATTTTTTCTGCAAAACTTATCAATTCTCAGCTGGAAATCAAATTTTGGAATAGCAATAATAGGACGCTCCTTAAGAAGCTTGAAGCGCTCCGCTTTACATACCAGTCCTCCCTCCGCAGAGGGAGCACTCCTTTTAGTGCTGCTTTAGAAGCGTTTTTTAAGCAATCACAAAAGTATAAAAAACTTTTTAATAAATAATTTATGGCGGCGAATTTGAATAAATTTCTCGCTCGAAAAGCTTTTATATTTTTGTTCACCCGTACTTGCATTTTCGTCCTTCCAAAAGCAAGTGTCGACAGCGGTTTTACCAAGTGATCCCCCCACTAAGCACTAACCCCGTCCACTGCTGCTTGACGTGTGTAATCGAACGAGAAAGAATGCTAATGGCACCAAGATATTGGCTCGTTTTCTTCGTTCTATACAATTTTTTTAAAACTCAAAATTGTTCCTTTTAGAGCATATTGGCAGCGCTCCAAATTCGCTCGTTTCATGGAGAATATACAAGGAGGAAAAACTCTTATGGGGAAAATGACAGGAAATGGATGGGTCGAAGAAACTAAACTTCTAGTTCATTTATGGCCACAGATGTCACCTTTGTCCGATGTACCCCACATGAAATTAATAAAAATTCATTGGAAACATCAAAAATTGATTAATTGCGAATAATCGCATTGATATAAATTGAATTTAGAAGGTGGTAAACAGCTGTAAGCTGGTAAACGTAAAATATATTAGTAATAAACGAACTTTACCATGAACCGGATAAATACAATCGGCCATATTTTTTGGGTACATTTGACTGCAGCGCCACCAATAATCAAACGAAAATTGACAACACGGAGTTTTATCACCTTGTATAGCCTCCATGGTTTGTTTCATGATTCCGGATTGTTTTCTTGTCAAACTAACTGAAGACATTCAACACAAGCCTTTGGATTGTTAAATCTGGGTTTGCATTGAATTTTCTATTAGCATTGTATAAAGGCGGAGGCACACTATTGAAACGCGATGTGACGCGAGTTGAGTCAAAACAAATTGTATATTTTCCATATTATTTGTTGGTATGTGCACGGTCCACGTCTGGTGTTGACACGTTGCTTTGGGTCGGGTTTTAATAGTGTGTTTCCGCCTTAATGTTGCTTAATGGGCTTTCCACATTGCGGAAGATGCGCAACATTTCGCTGTTGGGCGATATAAAATCATTAATAGAGTCGATAACATTTTTAGCGATACTTATACCTACATATATGTATCTTCGAGTTTCAAAATGTTTGTAACTGTCATAATATAAAATAAGCTAGGACTACTCAAGGCATAGTACACACATGACACCTGAGGCGCCATATCTGTACCTGTCATATATATATTTAGGATATACATATATAAAAGATAAACTAACTGGTCATTGGACCCAGAAGCTATGACATCACAAATAACAAAATTGGAAAAGGAATTTTGAAAGAAGTCCAGCAGGTTGAGGGCCTTGCTGAACCGCCGAAGATAATATTAAAAGAAAATGGAAACCTATCCCGCGAACTATCATCACTCACCCTCTGCACTCGACATAAGACACGCCTGGCGGTGCTGCGGCTAGCTCGCCGTTGGGGGGGTTCGTGGTGCAGGGGCTCGTCGTTAAAGACAGTTACGTGATAAAAGAAATACTAAACCTTCGCGTGTCCATTGACAAACTAATATAACTGGGATCGCCGAGATAGGGACTACAAAAAGTTGGGTAGCCATACGAGAGGGGGTAACGACGTTAAGCAGCCATGCTTACCGATTCACGGGATACAGGAGGATCTGAAAAAAAAAACAATTTATGGGGGTACTCACCATATCTGGAGGGACCAAACCTCCCCCAGAGTCCCACACCTACCGGGGGGTCTACTCACGGATCATCTTCACCTGTCAATTGTTCCAAAAATACCCCAAACACAAAGAAAACAAAACGACTCAAAAATAAAACCGCTGAAATTTACAAAGAAATCAAAAACTTTATTTTTCTATATTAAAGAAAAACCATATCTAGGTTTCATATATTTTTTTCTCAAAAAAAAAATGATCGCAAACAAAAAATATAATACTCAAAAAAAACGAACGATACAATTTGTTTGGCGGCTTTATAAATATTTTTACTTTATTTTTCTTTTTGTATTTTAAGATCTATTTGTCTTGTTCATGGTTTCTTTTCCTTAATATTTGCTACATTCTTTACCCTTTTATGGTATTGGTTAACTTAATGTCTACTCTTATTAGTATATGCCTTTTTCTTTCTTGTTATTAAATATATGTATGAACAAAAAAAAATCTTTCAATGAATCCGTTAGCGGTTAGTTGGTCATTTGTAGTTTTTTTTTTTTTTTCTTTTCTTTTATTGATTTTTACATATTTTTTTTTCTTTTACATCTTATAGGGTTTTCTAGGTGCACAATCTATTTGGTTCGTGCCTAACCTACAGCAACTTTGTTCTAGCTCTCAGTATCATAAAAAAATCCTTAATGAAAACCATAATATTCCAAATAAATGTTTTTCCTTTCCTCATATATATATATATATAGGTATAATTTTATTATATTTTGTTTATTGGATAACAAAAAAAAATCGTTCTCTATCCCCTTATTTTTTCTTATTATTATTATTATACTACAGAAAACTTATTACTTACTTTTCTTGTTTTATCCTTTTTTTGTTACATCTTTTAAATTGTCGTACAACATTTAATTGGTTTGCAAAAGATTTTTTTTTTTTTTTTTTTTTTGTTGAAACTTTGTCACATTTTTTAATTTGTTTTGCAACATATATCTCATAAAAAAAAATCTTCTTATATCTAAAGTAGCGTCACCTTTTTTTTTTTCTGTACTTTTTCTGTAATATTTTAATCTTCTTTTATTTCTTTAAGTTCGTCACAGTTTTATTCTAATTCAATTTTTCTTTGTAACTAACTTTTATTTCTTTAATTTCTTCACATTTTTATTTTAATTCAATTTTTCTTTGTAACTAACTTTTATTTCTTTAATTTCTTCACATTTTTATTTTAATTCAATTTTTCTTTGTAACTAACTTTTATTTCTTTAATTTCGTCACATTTTTATTTTAATTCAATTTTTCTTTGTAACTAACTTTTATTTCTTTAATTTCGTCACATTTTTATTTTAATTCAATTTTTCTTTGTAACTAACTTTTATTTCTTTAATTTCGTCACATTTTTATTTTAATTCAATTTTTCTTTGTAACTAACTTTTATTTCTTTAATTTCGTCACATTTTTATTTTAATTCAATTTTTCTTTGTAACTAACTTTTATTTCTTTAATTTCGTCACATTTTTATTTTAATTCAATTTTTCTTTGTAACTAACTTTTATTTTCTTTAATTTCGTCACATTTTTATTTTAATTCAATTTTTCTTTGTAATTAACTTTTATTTTCTTCAAAAAAAAAGTATCACTAATTTTAATTTAATTTTTTTTCTTTTGTTTGCTAGGATATTCCTGCAAAAATTGTTCTACGTTTTAAGCCGATTTCTCTTCCCTGGTATATTTTTCTGTTCCCAGCAAAACAAAACGGACGCGTCTCTACTTGTTAATTCAAATAAAAATTATTTTCTCTCCTGCGGGGCCGTCCGACTTCAATCCCATCCATTTTCCGACTCTCTGAAAAAACCGAAGCCAAGCCAAAAATTATCCCTTCACGCATGGTTGGGAGGTGAGGGCAAAAAAATATCGCTATCGACAGCGTTTATTCCCTTATATGGGCCGAGACCTTGAAACTTGAGGTTGGGGTAATGGGATGGAGGAATTCACACGGAAGGGAACAACCAAAGGGATTGATAATCGGTGTTCCTTCATTCTCCCGTGTAAATCCATTCCATTACATGGACAAGAATAAAAATTCCGAGAATCGTTCTGGCTTCACTTGAATCATGCGAGCCGATTGGCTGGGCGTTCGCTGCCGGCAATTCTGTTGCGCGAAAATTTATGTGTATGTGAGTTATGCGGTAGAATGGGATAGGCAGGAAAATAATATGCGCAGAGGCGTGCGTATTTTAGCAAAAGTTTTTGTATGGAAATTATGAATAATTATAAAAAAAATGTTTTTGGTGGGCTGAGAAATTATGTTAAGATTATTGTATGGAGACGCGGTTAATTCCAAATGCTGATATGCGATTGTTTGGGGAGAGTTGGAATATATTTTTTTTTCTCTAATTAAGGCCGACCGTTACAAGGCGGTTACGCTAGAACAGGCAAGGAGAGGGGAACCGAAAGACGAGGCGGCTTATTGAGTCGTATGCTCACCAACTAGGGCCGGGCAAGTACAGTATGCAGGCCAGCAAAGTATTAAAAAAACTGACTATAAGTGAAAATATCTATGGAAAAGTCCTATGGTACATGATATAGCTCAACGTGTGGCTCGACCCACGACCCTGAGATAGGAATCTCGGTTCTACCGACAGAGCAGCCGGGCAAAAGTAAGTACGGACAATAGAGTACTTGAATTATACAGAAATGGATGTGAAATTGGTTGGGTTGTGTTATAAGACTCGGTAATCCGATCGTCACTACGACCTAGATAGTGGGGAGTGACTGGGCCCTAGGCAGCCGACTCTCCATGCCTTTCCTACTGGCGGCCTCTTTCGCAAGCCAGATTGGTCCAATAAAAGAGACACAATTTGAGGTAAGCACCAATTAGGACGGTTACAGGAGCTGAGTTTACAAATCATTACCTCAGTTCTGAGAAAGAAAAAAAAATTTCAGTTGGTGGTGTGATACCACCTGTGTGCATTGCTCCATAAGCAGATTATAGAGTTAAAAAGGTGTGTAAAATCCTTAATTTGCAAATGTCTTGTAGTCATTGCCTTGAACAGAATCAACTACTGTTGGTAAGTAATTCTGGAACTAGTACCAAGATTTGGTTGAGTGTTGGGCTCCCACAGGAGAAAGTTAGTGACGGGGCTTAGAAGTGTGTGTTTGGGCTATTGCAAGGGGTTGAAGTGGTCCATAAGGTACCCGTGACCGCGGCGGATCCTGCGGGAGGGATGACCTCAAGGCCCAAAGATGATGAACGAGGCACCGCCTGTTCATACATCAGATAACCCTTAGGTCGTCCTACGGAGGAAGAGTAAACGGCCCAGGTACTCAGCGTCGACCAGCGCTGTCCTGAGCCCTGGGAAATATATTCCTCTCCCGCCCGCAGAGAGCTATTTGTTTTTTCAATCCTTGCACTTCGTCATTATTCTGGGCATTGGACGGTGCATGGTCGAAACCGTGGAATGAGGGGGAGTCAGGAATGGCATCAGCGTTTCCGCCGGCCTCGGAATTATTCGGTTCATCAGCCATTTTGCTGGATAGACAAAAAAAATGTTTCAGTATTTACGAACTAATTATAAAACAAACGACGATACGAGATTATTAACTTGATTACTTACTATATACGAAGGTAAAGCAAGATGAACGTTATTAAAAAAAATATAATGAAGGAGATCTATTTTCCTTTCAAATATAATACGTGGGCGCGTTTATTCCCCAGCGGAACCGTACAAAGCAACTATATATTTTTTTATTTTACTGTATACCAACGATGTATTTTTATATAAACGAGAGTGTGGACCCCCAGAGGGAGGAATGCTCCCCCAAAATGTATTGGTGTTAGTGGCACCAATAAGCATCCCCAAAATTATACAAGGCTCGTTGGAGGGGATGATGCTAGACCATGTGTAACACCATCCTCCCCAAAAGAGACCTTAACAGATAACCCCATATCCCAAAAGCAGTTCGCATGGCTGTGATTAAAGTTTCGAAGACAGGGTAGAAGCTTCCAAAAGGATTACTAATTTTAATCTTGGACGACCGCCACGGCGGATCAGCAACGACGAAATGCTGAAATTCCGGAAGGCAGGTACACCCAGTGGATTATTAATCGGGACCGCAATGGTTGAGGAACGCCGAACTTACCGCAGAGTCAGGCGGAGCGCCTGGTAACCAGAAAGCAAGTTCGCCGTTCCACAAACATTTTTGGCCATACTAAAAAGAAAAAAAATTTGAGCATTGTACTCTAAGACAAGGGAAGGACAACCAAAGCCAGGGGCACCTCTGCGCAAAGCCAGATGAACATAAGCCACCTGTAAACCGACAGCAGTAGGGCATGACTAGGTTGGCCACCATAGGGTGTCACAAGGGCAAGCGAAGCGCCTGAACCCAAGATGAGGGCATCCTAACATATGCATGAGTAACATCAATAAAAAGGTGGAAGCTACCACCGAAATATAACCAAAAGTAAATAAAAAAATTCATTTACTTGAAACCGTTAAGGTTTCTAATAAAATTGAAAAAAAAAGACCTGTGGCCCCTCTCGATGGCTTTCCCAAAAAAAAATCATTAAATGAAGTTAGGTTTTTTTTTTTTTTTCTCAATACTAACGAATAAATCGAGTTAAAAGGTAAAATGAATTAATTTGTCAACTAGTGACACAACTGATCAACATAAAAATTACTAGGACAATTCTAGTCTAACATAAAAATTTTAAAGTCCGTTTTACCGAACGTTGGGCGCCATATTTGTAACTGTCATAATATAAAATAAGCTAGGACTACTCAAGGCATAGTACACACATGACACCTGAGGCGCCATATCTGTACCTGTCATATATATATTTAGGATATACATATATAAAAGATAAACTAACTGGTCATTGGACCCAGAAGCTATGACATCACAAATAACAAAATTGGAAAAGGAATTTTGAAAGAAGTCCAGCAGGTTGAGGGCCTTGCTGAACCGCCGAAGATAATATTAAAAGAAAATGGAAACCTATCCCGCGAACTATCATCACTCACCCTCTGCACTCGACATAAGACACGCCTGGCGGTGCTGCGGCTAGCTCGCCGTTGGGGGGGTTCGTGGTGCAGGGGCTCGTCGTTAAAGACAGTTACGTGATAAAAGAAATACTAAACCTTCGCGTGTCCATTGACAAACTAATATAACTGGGATCGCCGAGATAGGGACTACAAAAAGTTGGGTAGCCATACGAGAGGGGGTAACGACGTTAAGCAGCCATGCTTACCGATTCACGGGATACAGGAGGATCTGAAAAAAAAAACAATTTATGGGGGTACTCACCATATCTGGAGGGACCAAACCTCCCCCAGAGTCCCACACCTACCGGGGGGTCTACTCACGGATCATCTTCACCTGTCAATTGTTCCAAAAATACCCCAAACACAAAGAAAACAAAACGACTCAAAAATAAAACCGCTGAAATTTACAAAGAAATCAAAAACTTTATTTTTCTATATTAAAGAAAAACCATATCTAGGTTTCATATATTTTTTTCTCAAAAAAAAAATGATCGCAAACAAAAAATATAATACTCAAAAAAAACGAACGATACAATTTGTTTGGCGGCTTTATAAATATTTTTACTTTATTTTTCTTTTTGTATTTTAAGATCTATTTGTCTTGTTCATGGTTTCTTTTCCTTAATATTTGCTACATTCTTTACCCTTTTATGGTATTGGTTAACTTAATGTCTACTCTTATTAGTATATGCCTTTTTCTTTCTTGTTATTAAATATATGTATGAACAAAAAAAAATCTTTCAATGAATCCGTTAGCGGTTAGTTGGTCATTTGTAGTTTTTTTTTTTTTTTCTTTTCTTTTATTGATTTTTACATATTTTTTTTTCTTTTACATCTTATAGGGTTTTCTAGGTGCACAATCTATTTGGTTCGTGCCTAACCTACAGCAACTTTGTTCTAGCTCTCAGTATCATAAAAAAATCCTTAATGAAAACCATAATATTCCAAATAAATGTTTTTCCTTTCCTCATATATATATATATATATAGGTATAATTTTATTATATTTTGTTTATTGGATAACAAAAAAAAATCGTTCTCTATCCCCTTATTTTTTCTTATTATTATTATTATACTACAGAAAACTTATTACTTACTTTTCTTGTTTTATCCTTTTTTTGTTACATCTTTTAAATTGTCGTACAACATTTAATTGGTTTGCAAAAGATTTTTTTTTTTTTTTTTTTTTTGTTGAAACTTTGTCACATTTTTTAATTTGTTTTGCAACATATATCTCATAAAAAAAAATCTTCTTATATCTAAAGTAGCGTCACCTTTTTTTTTTTCTGTACTTTTTCTGTAATATTTTAATCTTCTTTTATTTCTTTAAGTTCGTCACAGTTTTATTCTAATTCAATTTTTCTTTGTAACTAACTTTTATTTCTTTAATTTCTTCACATTTTTATTTTAATTCAATTTTTCTTTGTAACTAACTTTTATTTCTTTAATTTCTTCACATTTTTATTTTAATTCAATTTTTCTTTGTAACTAACTTTTATTTCTTTAATTTCGTCACATTTTTATTTTAATTCAATTTTTCTTTGTAACTAACTTTTATTTCTTTAATTTCGTCACATTTTTATTTTAATTCAATTTTTCTTTGTAACTAACTTTTATTTCTTTAATTTCGTCACATTTTTATTTTAATTCAATTTTTCTTTGTAACTAACTTTTATTTCTTTAATTTCGTCACATTTTTATTTTAATTCAATTTTTCTTTGTAACTAACTTTTATTTCTTTAATTTCGTCACATTTTTATTTTAATTCAATTTTTCTTTGTAACTAACTTTTATTTTCTTTAATTTCGTCACATTTTTATTTTAATTCAATTTTTCTTTGTAATTAACTTTTATTTTCTTCAAAAAAAAGTATCACTAATTTTAATTTAATTTTTTTTCTTTTGTTTGCTAGGATATTCCTGCAAAAATTGTTCTACGTTTTAAGCCGATTTCTCTTCCCTGGTATATTTTTCTGTTCCCAGCAAAACAAAACGGACGCGTCTCTACTTGTTAATTCAAATAAAAATTATTTTCTCTCCTGCGGGGCCGTCCGACTTCAATCCCATCCATTTTCCGACTCTCTGAAAAAACCGAAGCCAAGCCAAAAATTATCCCTTCACGCATGGTTGGGAGGTGAGGGCAAAAAAATATCGCTATCGACAGCGTTTATTCCCTTATATGGGCCGAGACCTTGAAACTTGAGGTTGGGGTAATGGGATGGAGGAATTCACACGGAAGGGAACAACCAAAGGGATTGATAATCGGTGTTCCTTCATTCTCCCGTGTAAATCCATTCCATTACATGGACAAGAATAAAAATTCCGAGAATCGTTCTGGCTTCACTTGAATCATGCGAGCCGATTGGCTGGGCGTTCGCTGCCGGCAATTCTGTTGCGCGAAAATTTATGTGTATGTGAGTTATGCGGTAGAATGGGATAGGCAGGAAAATAATATGCGCAGAGGCGTGCGTATTTTAGCAAAAGTTTTTGTATGGAAATTATGAATAATTATAAAAAAAATGTTTTTGGTGGGCTGAGAAATTATGTTAAGATTATTGTATGGAGACGCGGTTAATTCCAAATGCTGATATGCGATTGTTTGGGGAGAGTTGGAATATATTTTTTTTTCTCTAATTAAGGCCGACCGTTACATGTTTTTACTCTCTTGGAATTACTAAATGCTATAGATATAATTATCAAAAACTCGCGCCTTTTATCATTTACATTATTATAAATTACTAGATTAAATTATTTCAATTTTAGTAAATCACTAGTACTATTCTTGAAAAGACCAGCTTCATTTAGTTTTTTTTGTCTTAATCCCTTTCCCTTTTCATAATTCACTAACCTATTTATATAAACATTTATTAACAACAAATACTAATCACTATTTTTACAAAATTGTTATATTCGCTATAAAAAAATCGTAGATAATTTAAAATTGTTTGTTGCGATCATTTTCATATACCAAAAAAGCTAGTTACAAAGTTAAACTAAAAAGAAATTGTTTAATAGTAGTAATACTAAAAAAATTTAAAAAAACACGCATTCAACAACCGAGTTCTTTTATTTGTATTTGTATGTTCTTTTGATTTTGAAACTATTTTCAGTAAAACAAGAATTTGTTTTAATTTTTTTTTGATAATTAACAATTACTGATGAATAATAAATATTATCAAAAATCATATTTCATACCAAAACACATTTTATAAAACATTTCTAATTAAATATAAATCTTTAAGCATCAGAATATCAAAATAGTTTTTAATAAAAAAAAATAAAGTAAAAAACTTACACATAATTAAATCTATAATCATCTATTATTAAACAAACTAGCATTCACCTTAACATAGACACAACATATTCCAAATAAATTACTTTAATTGGGCTTTGACAACAAAGTACCCTTCTTTTTTTGAAACTTAATTGAATACTGTTAATAATGTTTAATTGAGTTTGTTTTAGTTTATTTGTTTTACAAATTTTTAATTGTGATATTTTTATTTAAGTTTTATTTTTGTTTTGAATAAAATAAAAAATTTGCTTTATTTAAAATATTTCAATTCCTGTAAAATTTTCTTTTGAACTTTAATTTTAAATATAAAACAAAAAGATAAATACAATATGAAAGCATTGAAATATTTTAGTATAGTTTTTAGTTTTATATTAAATAAAAAAAATATTATATTTATAACTACATTACAAAAATGTGTTAATTGCTTTTCACGCTCATCAATAGTAGTACGCAGAATGTACTGGAACTATAATAAATAAAGCTTAAGTGTGGTAAAAAAATATAAATAAATCGTATTTTCATTCAACTCCTCTTGACTGATCCTGCCATCCTAATCAAATTTCAACCACTTGATCTAGTTGATTATTGAATTAGCGTTTCTAGTTTGCATGTAAAAATATGCAAGCAACGAACGGCAAAGTGGGTCTGGCCAAGGGCCTTTATTCTCTATTACAATATTATCATATTTTATTAACGAAACTGGCGAAACCGTTTTCTGAGCGGATTCAACAATATTGCAATAGAGAATATGGCCCCAGGATACGATCGTATATTCGACCGGTATTATTGAGTAATCGGAATGGCATCACCGACGAGGTTTTTCAACTTGTACTTTTACGTATGCTCTCCAAACCTCTCAACCCAGACTATTAGTTCAACCCTTTGTCTACCAGAAGATATATTGGCGGAAAACTATGGAAAGGTCAATACAGTATAACAAGCTTCTGCCTCCAACAACCAAACATTAAAACAACAATGAGATCAATATGGACAACCTCATCATACTGACGACGGACAAGGCCATACCGAGAACAAAGAAAAAGAGTCGTACTAACTGTTACAAAAATGATACCATCGACAAACTACAAAAATGAAAAAATCCAGTTCCCTAATCGTCAGTTACTAAATAGATAAAGTCCGGAGATCATAACTCTTAAATTCATCATCAGGAGCTCCACAGGCTATTGTTGGCCTTGGCTTCTTCCAGCGTTTGCCTCCTTTTTACACGACTGCCCCAAAAAAAGGAGTGTAATGTGTTTAGGTTTGTTGTGTGTATGTACGTTGCTTTCTACCACCATAACTTCTAAACGCCTGAACGGATTTAGTTGGCTGGGGTACCGTTAGAACCGTTTAATGAGTCTGAGTAACATAGGCTAGGTTAATTTTTAAAAAAATAATATGACGGCCGTCAGGCGCAATTTACGTCACACTCAATTTTGTTTTTTTTTTCTGATTGGGTCAATATGGGTATCAAACGAAAGGTAAAATTGAAACGATTTCAAATATGTATAACACTTAATACATATGTGTTAAATAAATGCGAATTTTATGCTTAAATAAAATTAAATTACTCGAAACGTTTTATATTACCCGGTCACCATGAATGAACATTTAATAGTTACGCCTAGTGTGCTGTTTAAGCAAAATGAAAATTCCCTATACAAAACTCTATGTAACACCACTGCCCCAAAAAGGAGTGTAATGGTTTCAGTGTTCGTGTATGTATGTTTGTATGTTTCTTTGTTCCACCATAACTTCTAAACGCCTGAACGGATTTAGATGGCTGGGGTATCGCTAGAATCGTTTAATGAGTCCGAGTAACATAGGCAAGAATAATTTTTAAAATAACAATATGGCCGCCGTCAGACGCAATTTAGGTCACACTAAATTTTTTTCTTCTGATTAGGCTAGATAGAGCTGTTCTAGATCTACGCTCTAAAATGTTTGCCAGGGGCAAGCTTATGTCGCGCTTAGTCGCTTAAGGAAGTTAGAAGGTCTAGCTATTAGCTATTTGGTTTCTTGTAAAGTTATTCACGAGCCTCATGATTAAAAATCACTCAAAGTGTTAGATCGCCTCAGAAAGTTCGACCAATGAGAGCCAATGGAATTTTCGCTTACATCGATATATACTAATTGATCCAAGCACCACTTTTGCCTAGTCTGTCAGCGTGTCTAAATTTAGCTGGAATAAATCAAACTTCGATAATTTTACTTTGGCATTAAAACTGTATCTCAATAGTTGTAAGTCCTATAATAATGAGAAGTAAAATAAAATCACTTAATAAAAACTACATTGGTTTACGAATTATAATCACTAAAATACCATAAAATAAAAAACAAAATAATTAAAAAATTAAAAAACACGACGCCCCTGTGACAAAAAAATGAACTAAAAAGCCAAAAACAGGTTTTAAGTACTAATGTAAGACAGAAACAAGATATAGAAGACATTGTTCTCTTAGTATAGTCAATGAGTGTATAATAAATATATAAGATATTGTCTAACTACTGTAAAAAATATTAACTTTAAATAGTCATTTTTTTAAGTATCACACAACTATAGTAGGGATATTCATGAAAACTCTCGTAAATCGCGTAAACCTAGTAAACGGCGTAGCTAATGTCACATTAATGTTAATCTGACATTAGTTACGCGGTTTACTACGTTTACGCGATTTACAAGGGTTTCATGAATACCCCTAGTATAAGTATAATCTGTATTTTTGCAGTCGGGGTACAAATGTTACAGAATCACTAATTAAAACGGTACCCCGACTGCAAAAATACAGATTAACTAATATATCAAGCGGATTCTCATAGACCAGTGGTCTCCAAACTTTTTTGATCGCGTACCCCTATGACGAAAATAATCATAAATTATACCCCCATCATATGAGAAACACTATTCGGACATTACGGGTGCGCTTTTTCCATTCCAAAACTCTAAAATATTATTGAAGGCTGTCAATTCATGAATTCGTAGGAGTAAGAAATTGTGGTATGTCACCTGCAGTAATATGGCGATTGAACAAACTCTAGTGAACTTAATGAAGACAAGATATGGTCTCGCTCATGGCCGTGAAGAAATTGCAGGCGGAACAAGATGTACACAATGGATGACAACGCTGCATAATGTGTGCCAAGAGATTGAGCACTTTTCTGGAGTGGAGATCGCACCGTTAGAATCCCGAGTAAAAATAAATGATGGCCTTAGAACGGGCAAATACCGACTGTGATTGAAACATAGTCCTCGGCCATCTGGCGGTAACAGAAGGCTCGTTGTAGGACAGTACGGCCGTACAGGGGGCGATTGACGGTGAAACAACGGCCTTACAGTTCCAATAACGGCCATACCACGGTGGTACGGCGGCCGTATGGTTGCTATTACGGGTATACGACGGTGGTACAGTGGCAGCAACGTGGATAATCGCCCTCCTATAAGAAAATATATTTCACTGCAATTAAATGTTTGATTTTTTTTCGGTTGTATTTTTTTTCTAGCCGTTAAATAACAAAATTTCCCACTAAAATATAAATCAACACGCACCACACACTTCACGTACAACAAACCGACGACTGGCGAGCTCGTTTCTCTGTGCATCGATATCTTTAAGTAGGATAAATCGAAAGAACCATTGTACATAACGAAAATGATGAAGTTCCCATAAAACACATTCAACAATACATTTGGTGCAGATTCTTTTTTTGGCTCAAATTTCCCGTCGAATGCCCGTTTCTACAGCTCAGTACTTGGCCCTTTAAATCTTTTGGTCAAATTTGGCCGTCGTAAGGACGTATGTGCTCCCATTAAAAATGGTTAAAAACTAAACGGCCATCATATGCCCCTTAAAAAGCCAAGCGGCCGGTGTTCGCCCTATATAATGCCGTTTTTTATTTTTACTCGGGATAATACGTTAACAGCAGAGATGCTATGTAAAAGCGAGACAACGCTGACGCACATAAGCTGTTGAATTGGTTCCCCTAGACCACTGACCTAATGTCACTAAGTATAGGTGTTGTCGCAGATGAGAGGATCAACTGCCACTTGTCAAAGGCGAAGGACTTGAAGGGTATATAGCTGAAAATTTTAAACGAAGCGTAAAAGTTTAGCCTGTTGCAATCTCGAATACCTTCATGACTCCAACCAAATTTTTCCTACGAACGACCATCTTCACGATTCGGGAAATGAGGATTGATAACTATAGCCCTGTCTCCTATCTGAATAGAGTTGTTCGTGAAACATTGAGATGAAGAGCTACGAGAATTTTTGCATTACGAACTTAGCCCCTACCTTCTCTTTCTCTCCTGAGGAAAGGAACAAAATCGTGCTTGTCCTGGGCTTTTTTATCGACTGAACAGGCGGACTTGAACGATAGAAAATATGTCATCGATGGAGGGTTTTTGTTACATAGGGTCACTGACCTTGGTGCCAGCCAGACAGAAATTTGCAGCAGTTATGTATCATAATGTCAAGTCAAACCACAACCACTGTGGTTTCCTGGCTTTCTTACGACGGCAGTGAAAACACCAAGCGAATCGAACGATTGAAAAGAGCGCAAACAAAATAATCAATGCAATATCATTTACAGAATCGATGGTAGCAAACTCCAAAAACAAGAGCCGGCCTATATCTATTGTTGTGCCTTGGACACCACTATGACCCATCACAATGCGGAACTTAGAGCATGTTTATCATATGATATAAACAGCTCAATATGAAAATATTAACAAATAACAAGTTAATGCGGTTAAGCACGAGCACACACTTTTCGTTTGAAGTCACTGTCGCAATGTTAAAAGTCATCAAGTGTAGTGCTTCGGCCAGGCAAAAATTGATTCACAACAAGCTGTGGAGGGCGCTTATATTGGCCTAGTTAAATGAATATGTGACATAAGTAGAGGAAGATATCGACCTTTTGGTGATTCTGATTGCTATGTGTTGCCCCGATATAAAGAATGTCTTCTTTTTGAAACAAGGAAAATTAAAGATGTCTCAAACCGTCTAGAAACCCCATCTTGCTGCTTGGAAAAACCTCCTCAGACCATATATTGGAAAGGACATGAGATTAGCCTGAACGATTTGGGAAATATGTATCTTAATCGTACAAAAGTAAAACGAACATTGCCTCGCGGAAGTTGCTGCCCGACAACATTCACTGAGAGTTTACCGATAAGAAAAAGGAGACCAGGACGACCTAAGAAAAGATATATAGACGGCGTCGAGGAAGACATAAGAATTACGAAAAAAACTGGAAAAGACGGGCCAGAGATCGCCATTCGACAATCATGGAGAATAACGCTGGAGGAAGCCAAGTCCAACAATAGGCTGTGAAGCTCCTGATGATAATGAAAACTAAAAAGGCATGAGTATCCTGGTGTTTCAATTGCTGCTTCCGTGTAGCCCCATGACACGGTTTTAATAATGGTGTTGACGATTATTTGCCGTTTTTTGCTCCTCTTAATATTTATACCTGTTAGTTTAGTATGTGTTCAGTTGATAGAATACTGTAGTTATAGATTACTTATATGACATCGTAGTAGTCTAATTTTATTGTTAATTTTTATGATTGATAGCATTAATTATTAGTTTAGTTCGGAATAGACTCTCATCAAGACAAGAGTTGATTTACTGCGTTAGGATTGGTTATAAATTATCCGCCGCCCGCCGTATATTGTTCAATAAATAAATTATATCAAGGTTTGCCTAGGTTTCATTTGGACGCGAACATTTTTGGGTTTCAGTTGCACGCAAACATTTTGGTCCTTCGAGCCGGATTTTTTGTAGGTACGAGAGCGTGCGAACACTGAAACAGAAAAGTTGGCCGCGTGAAACAATTGGCGAGAATTTTGACATAATTGATTTATTGCATCTGAATTAAACTTTTCTGGAAAATTAATTCACATACTGAAGTAAAGATGGCAGATCACAAAAAAAGAGGCGTTCTACGCTAAAGGGTATGTTAACGCGGATGGAGAAATTTGTTGCCGAAATGCATGGTAAGCCGGTAGAGCAAGAGGCCATTAAAGTAAGGATCGAGAGGCTGGATGAAATGTTAAAGGAATTCAACACAATACAATTTGAAATAGAGGATGCGTCAACCGATATGGAGGTGGAGCATAAGGAAAGGGAAGGCTTTGAAGAGAGGGCATGCGCTTGCAAAACAAAGCTATTGACCGTATTTAATGCAACGAAACGGCGAGTGGACACGGTATCTGTGGAACAAGGCGGATTAGGAGCCTCTCTCAAAGTATTAGCAGAAAGCCAGATAAATATAAATGCGGTGTTAGAAAAACTTGCTATGAGTGGCAACGCAAACGTAACAGATTCTCCACAAGGCGGACCACAGACGGGTCCGGTAGTCCCACTCATGCAGTCAGAAGTAAAGCTGCCTACAATACAAGCGCCAAATTTTAATGGGGACTATAAGGATTGGCCGACATTCAGGGATCTGTTTAGCGCACTCGTTGGGAATAAATTATCATTAACGAATTCCCAGAAATTACAGTATTTAAAATCGTCGCTTAGGGGAGAAGCTGCGCTTATTTTAAAACAATATGGATATAAAAACTATTTTTATTTTTTCCTTTACTTCAAAAATAAGGGTTAAAAAATAAAAATTCGCAACAATATTGAATATCTCAGAAAAGGAGAGGTTCTTTGAAGAAAAATTTTAGCGTAGCCTCTAGAATTTTCTGCGTACCCTTCAGGGTACGCGTGCCACACTTTGGAGACCACTGTCATAGACAAATAAAATCTTCAGGAATAAAGCACATAACCGGCTGAATAACTTGCGTATCTCCATATATAAATCCGGAAGAAACCAGTCGTGTTGACGACATTTTTCGTATAGATAGAGGACGAACCGGCGAAGGTGAATTTTATGGGGCTGCTATTAGGGGATTTATTCGGTGATCACTATTGACCTTGGAAAAAGGACTTTGGTAAATCACTTTAGATTATCCAATAAAATCGAAGCTTGGAAAACTGAGGATCGAAAAATCATCGAATTCAGAGAATACTACCAGCGAATATTCATTCCCGAGGTACAAGCAAATTCTTTGTTTATTCATTATTCATTTCAAGCTCCCTGTGCTTCTTTGGCAATTTGAATAGTGTACTAAAATTTTATAAACAGATGCTGGTATGTGATACCAAACACAGATCATGAATACCGCTGTTCTTAAAAATGTTGAAAGATAGGTAGATAACTTGAACTGAAAAACTGTCTGGTTTTCTTGTCGTTCAACAACTTTGTCAATGTTATTCATCTCCTTCGTAGTCTTATAGACTTCATCCCGATTGGCGAGCGGATCACAATCTTGAGAATATCTCCAGATTTCATTCTACAACGTTCATCACGGTGCATGCTCCTACCAAAGAGAAACCAGAACAGTGACCTATTATAAGGTCCCTTCTTATAGGCTATTGATTATGTCATATAGAAAGGAACTAAGACGTTCACTGGTTTTTATTGCCGGAATCGGTCAATGGTTCATTGAAGAAGAAAAAACCGCGGAGTGCTATTAAATTAGGGGGTGGAAATTGGAAATAGGGGTGAAAATGGACCCATTTCAGTTTTTTTCAATATACCTTGCAAACGAAGAAAAATTCGATATACTTTATATGAAACTTTTTGTAGAGAATTCAATTTCCCATCGAAATTTCACATAAACAACATTTGGCACATATGAAACGAAATCATAAAACCTTCCGCTGGCTAGTTGTGTATAAAAATGGTACCCTGACATCGTCATTTGAAGAATGTGTGCATATAGCTGTTCGCCTTTCACTCACTAACCATATGAAGATGAAAGAGTCAAATTACACGGCCTATCACTTTCCCAGACTCACTTTCCAATATTTCCAATAAACCGGTTTTTTAGACAAGGGGGCGCAGGGAAGGCTATGTGTTGAGCCTCACTTCTAAATCCAAAAATGTTTTCGGTCTCACAGCAAATTACACTAACACAAGCATAATTTTGTTCTCTGGGACTGCGAAAAATATGAGAATTTTTGTTGCTTTGTACACAACCACATAGACAATAGAATCGTTACACGGAAAAGAGGCTGAAAATTAGGTGCTTCGTGTAATACTCAAATCATACACAGACAGGTTTGACGTGAGTCTCAAGTGAATGGCCGTGTAATTTCACTCAAAGACTTGTTAATATATCTAGATTTTGGTTGAGTTGTGCTCAGCAGTGATGTTCGTATATGCACGCGCACAACTAACGGCAGGAAAATTTTGTATGAAGATGAAAGACTTGTTATTTCTAGACTTTGGGCTGAATGCCAGGGTTGATCACATGTTCCTTTGGCGCTTTTTGTCTCTGATCGAGGTTTTGCCCTTCTGGTATTCCTTTATGGATGTGCGTGCAAATCAACGCACAATAAATACAATATATTATAACAAATGAAATAAACTTTATTGTCCTTTACTCAAAATAATACTTTCTTAACAAAACTTAAAAAGAGTTCGCGACTTATTTCTGAGAGATAGTTACCGTGTCGTCAGATTGTGAAATTCCCGAGACTTCTTTTCACTCTCTAATCTTCTCCTTATTTTTGATGGCAATGTTAAAGCTGCTGCCACAACACCCGCTTCCAGAGCGCTGGTTTCGAAACCTAACAGGCGGTCGAATTGTTCTTGTCTTCGTTGTTTTCTCCACCTGGGATTCCCTGGTTGGCGATCTCTGTGGCGAGGTGGTTTCCATCGTGTATACCGGCTTCACACGGTCTATCGAGACGATTTTTTCCTTCCCTTTGCAGAAGATTCTAAACGTTTTGTTGCCTCTTTGAAGTACTTCGTACGGTCTTTCGTAAGGTGGAGTCAAGGGGCTTTTTACTTTGTCTACTCGGACGAACACATGTGTTGATAATCGGAGGTCCTTCGGTATGAAATAACTTGAGCTGTTATGGCAAGCTGCTGCTATAGGTTTTACTGTTTCGAAATGTGTTTTTAACCGCGATACAAATTCCTTCCATGAGTCTTCGAAAAACTCCCGGCAAACGTAGAGCTTGACCATAGACCATCTCAGCTATCGACGCATTGAGCTCCTCTTTGAATGAGGCCCGAATTCCCAGTAGAACTGTGGGTAGTTTGTTCGTCCAGTGGATGTCATCTAGTCCTTTTAGAGTGGCCTTTAGCGTCCGGTTAAACCGCTCCACCATCCCATTAGCCTGATTAGCCTGGGTATGCTGTTGTGTGAATGTGCTTGGCCCCCAGGAATCTTGTCAGTTGTGAGAATAAAGGGCTTTCAAATTGTCTGCCCTGGTCCGTTATGATCCTTGTTGGAACCCCGAAACGGCATATCCACCCAGAATAAAAGTTGTAGGCTATCGTCTCTACTGTTATATCTTCTAGTGGCAAGGCCATCATGAAAATCTGTCCACAATCGTCAAACAATACATTGAGTTCCATGATCAGTGCCGGCGGATCGTGTTGGGCCCGGGTGGGTAGTCAGAAAAAATCTTGAGGGGTTTTAAATCGTTGATTTTCGCTCTTACGTTCGTCGAAACGCTTTGGATATTTCGCTGACATGGGATTTGTGGTTCATTAATTTCAAAGTTGCTACTTGATTGGAAATTTCTTCGAATTTTTAATCTCGAGAACAGCCCAAATCATCGGTTACTGCTTTTATCTTTTCATACGATTCAATAGCCCGTAGATTACATTTCTGTAGATCTGCATTCCAAATCAGTTTTGCAAATATCCGAAGTTTAGTCTAGTGTAATATAAAAAATTCAGCTGCTCTTATTTCTTCCATGATTTTCAACAATACTGTAGTAGCCATAAAATCTAGAATTTTATTCTGACAGTCTTCATGGAGCCACTTGTGATCATCTCTTTGCAGCCATGATGCCAGTTCAGTCACATCTTCAGCTCGAGCCTTTGAAAATGTCATGAAATTTGAATTTTCATAGTTGTTGGCTCCTCTCAGGGAAATACCTTGTCTGACCCCCACTGACCTTATCAACATTTTTTACGCTTCAAGGCAGTCTATATGAAGAGGACTAGTGGCATGAAACTCTAACCCCCCATGTCCATGATTCCAGTTGTAGAATCCCTCATCAACACTACTTGGATGCGATAGCACGCAGTGGCGTACCTAGGGTGGGGCAGGTAGGGCACGTGCCCTGGGCGCCAATTAAAGGGGGGCGCAAAATTCTTGTATCACAAACCATGGAAATTCAGTTTATGCGGTTTTTCACAGAATCCGTATGATAAAAGTTTAGACATTAGTTCATAAGATAAAACTTTAGACATTTGAAATAAATTTGCATGGCGCTTTTGGCGTGGGGCTAACAGTGAGTACACTGGGAAAAAAATCGTCGATTCAACCGATTTTGCCCGTTGCATCTTCTTTCTTTCTTTCTCTCTTATTGGCTGTGAACTGCTTAGCGCTGCCCGTTGCATCAACTGAATCAAAATATTATGGTCTTATGTTCGATTAAACTCCTGATCAGGCCCATCGTGAGCAGATGTCAGAAGTAGTGCGATATGTAGAGGTTGATTTTGAGCAAAAATCAGTTCGCATTAGAGAGTCATTTCTAGGCTTCATTCAAATAAGTCAAAAGGACGCTGCAAGTTTAGTTGATGTAATCTTTAAACAGCTAGACAAAGACGATATGGATCTACAGGATTGCCGTTCACAATGTTATGACAACGCTCCAGTGACGGCTGGGAAAATAACTGGAGTTCAACAACGAATCACCGAGAAAAATAGTCTAGCGATATTTGTAAATTGCGGTAACCTTTCTCTTATTTTGGTTGGTGTACATGCAGCTAAGCATGATGCCGTTATGGTCACGCTTTTTGGAACTATCGAAGCTCTTTACGTTTTCTTCTCTCATTCTACTTTGCGCTGGGAAAAATTCAAGGAGTCCGTGCCTGTGGTTGTAAAATCAGACTCTGAAACAAGATGGAGTGCAAGGGTCGAAGTAGTAAAACCAGTTGAAAAATATCTCGAGCTTATATTGAAACTTCTTGAAAACATGACAGAAGATGACAATCCAACTAGTGCAACCAGAAGTGAAGCAAGACTTCTATATAATCGCATGTTGTCCTACGACTTCCTGACTTTGTTAGGATTTTGGAAAACTGTACTTGCTCCTATTGACCGTGTTCAAAAGCGACTTCAAGATCCTAGTATGAATTTCCACGATGCGGCCTTACCACCGGTCTACACCAGACATAAATTCTCTCTTGACATGTGCCCCTTCTCTTTCGCTCGCATGCAAAGTTAGAAAGAGAGTCCCTCAAGTTGGCCATGAAAATATCTATCAAGCGATGGCGATGGCAAGACACCGATTAAGAAAGATTTTTGACATTTGGTAAAAGAGAAATGGCGGTTTGTCGATTTGAAGTGTTTTTTTGCGAATGGATGTTTACAATACCTAACCAAATTATTTCAGGACGAGAATAATGAATCAACTGAAAAAGATTACGAACGATTTTGTTCACTTTGCCATTTTTTCCCGATGATTTTGGCGCTTTTAAAACAATGTTGCTTCGTTGAAAATTATTTTCAACTGAAATGTCATGACAGAATTGGCCCACAAAAAATGTTCTGTAATATGTCAAAAGAGATATCAAACCAGAAGATATATCTCGTGTAGACCCGGGGTTAGATGTAAAAGCTCTGAGAGATCATTTTTCTAACGAAAGAGAAAAACTAGTTGATGATGCACTCGAGAAAGGTTTCAATCTTTGTCAGGATTGGGATGTATCGATTGAAAAACGCGTCAAAAGAAAGAAACGTATGGCTGGAGAGATTGCATATGATGCCGGATTGACTGCTAAAGAAGAAATAAGTCGAGTAATGAAGGGGTCCCTGGATCGTATTATATGTGAAATGACTGAAAGGTTTACTCCTCTTCATGAAACTGACTCAAGATTTGCATTTCTTCTCGATATTGAAACATTGTGTTACGGTGCCGACGACTGTGATACTTTGAAGAAAAAATGTGATGCATTTGGCGATTTCTATGGCTGTGATGTTAACGGAGAACAGTTGTACAAAGAAATATTAGATATTAGAATGTTAATATCCACCAGGAAAAATGTGAACCTAAAAAAACCTGCAGAGCTTTTAGAATTCATTGTTCAATATGGAGATGAAAGAAAGCGTGTTTCCTAATTTGCGCATATCCATTCAAATTCTTCTTACAATTGCAATATCTATTGCAAGTTGCGAACGATCTTTTAGTAAACTGAAATTGATCCTTTCATACTTGAGAGCTACCATGGGCCAAGAAAGGTTGTGTGATCTAGCGTTGTTAAGTATAGAGCGAGAAGAAATGAAGAAAACTGATTTTGAAGATATTATAAATTTATTTGCGTCGCAAAAATCGAGAAAAATGCAATTGTGAGATTAACACTTTAGAGAACTGATTCTAGTTATAATACCAAAAATAAAACTGTTCTGTGAGATTTAAGAATTTTATTCAGTGTATTTATTATTTGTTTTAAGATTTTACGAAAGGGCGCTTTTTCTATTCTTGCCCTGGGCGCCATTTACGCTAGGTACGCCATTGATAGCACGCGAATCTAATTGGCTATTAACTTCATCTCGCACGCTTCGGTGCGTATAGTGCAAATCGCTTTTTTGTTTTTAAGTTGAAGCCATGCGTAGTCTTTCGCCCATTTTTTTAAAAATAACCGGCACTGAAGACTTATTTAAAGCACCAACTAGAAAATTGGATTAAATAGGGTCTTATTCTCGTTGTCGAGTGCCATGGCAGATGTCACTTCGACCCTCAATTGGTATTCTCATTGTCAATCTAAGTGACACCTGACGACTATATCGACAAACGTCGAATTCTAATTGTCACTAGGTGGAAGTATCAAGTGACATTTTCCTCGATACCTTTGTAGGTATCGACAGTTCTATTTTTAGCAAAATGGAAGCAGAAAAAAATGTAAACGAAAATTCTTTTGATTGCATATTCCTTAAAAAATTATAGACAATTAAAATAAATATATAAATTTTAATATTTTTAGTGTAAAAATAACAACAAGAAAACAATTCAAAGTGATGGTGGAGTTTATGCTGCAAAATTCGGAATCCGAAAACCAAAACGCAAATGAACTCGTTTTATTTATTTTTTTTTTACAAATTTTTATGCTTTTTTCACAAGAAACATCGCACTGTTAAATATGTCAAACTCATTTTTCAAATGAAAATGTGTTTCATTTCACAACGTTCCTATTAGCCACGTCACTCGCCAACGAGAATACCACATTCAAAGTGGCGTGACACCGCCTAAGACAAATCTCACTTAGGTGATTCGACAACGAGAATAAGGCCCATAGTGTTAGGTCTTGTGAGAAACATATCAGCGGGACAAGAATCGCACGAGAAAAGGCCGTATGGTCGCAAAAGTTCATAATTATTGCTGTAACTCGTATACATTGTATACTTACTTTCACGTTTTTTACTCTTATCTGACCCAACAGGGACATCTCTCAAAGGTCCAGTGGACCCTACGTCTAAGGAGTTTTACAACAAAAAAAATATTTAAAAAAAATACCGTAGGTAAAACCTGGGGTTACACCACTTTTGCGCTGATAGCCTCAAATACACACCTGATATATTAGCAGCGTCGCTCACATTTTTCCAAGCCGTGGCCATTGCAGATCTGTTGCAGTGGTCTTTCATTGTTTTGTCCCATATAATTCTATTTTCTTTTATAGCTCTAATAAGCAATTTTTTATCATCAGAACACAATGTTTTGTTTTGGTTCTTCTTTCTATTATTTTTTGGTTGAATTTGAACATCTTCTTCTAAATAAAACGCCTCAAAATCCACTGGAAATATAAAATTATTAAAACGTCTTTCAAATATTATAAACACACAGAATTGTCATTACTTTTTTCACAGCAGCAACCTATTTTTTCACAAACTTTTATTTTAGTGTTTTTTCTGCAGTTGAAACTTCTACAACGGGTAAATTTTACACAACCGGTAAATTAACTTGTTTTTAGCTTGAAAAAAGGTGCCTGCACGATAAAAAATGCAGCTAAAAATGTGGAGACTAACATTACTGCCATCTGTTTTACAGAACTAGAAACGTCGATTTAGCGAGCATTTTAGCGGTGAACTTAGTACTGCATATGCTAAAGATTCTGCTAAAATTTAGTTTGCTGAATTTTCGCGCTAAATTTTGTATGGAATTTTCATTTAGCGGCGAACTTAGTACTAGGCTTATCTGAAGGGCCGCGTCGCGTGCTGAATCGCAGGAGCTCTGCGTTCCGCCCATCGGTTCGCTCGTGTAACACACTTTTATCCCGCGCCCGACGATAAACGTGGTATATTAAAGGTACTCCCTCCGTGTTTTGTATCAAACCTAATGAGTCTAGCCACGGGAATGCTTCTGGTGGTACATATCCTGTCTGTCTTGTCATGTTATAATAGTCTGGTTTGGGGTAATAAGCTCCAAAAATGAGAGGATTGCTGTTCTCTGTCGCTCTTACAACGTGATTTCGGATCAATCTGATTATGAAATTGTCGATCCTCATGGTTGCTGCTTTTCCGTATGTGCCTGTTCACACGGGTGGTCACCGCGACCTTTCAACACGAAATTTACAGGTGCGGGGAGCGTTCGGGTGGGAAGGAAGTGCGTCTCGATTTGAAAGCGACTCACGTTCGCTTTTCTGACCAGCTGACTGTTTCAATTTCATTTTGTATCACCTTACTGTTCCATTTTATTTTCGTTTCACCCGTATTGGGAGCAAGCGTGCGATAGGACAATTTTCAGGCTTCAGTTTTGTTGCACAGATTTTTTACTAAAATTAATTATATTCAGGTAATCACAGTTTATAAAAATTTATGCCACTTTTACGAAAATCACAAACTTTGTTCCCGTACCGTATGTTCCACCTGTCATAAAAACGACTGGACACAAAGCGAAACGTGTAAACAAATATTCGCTTTTTCGTTCGCTTTGTCGCGCCTCAAAGCGACCTGTGTGAACAGGCACTATAGGATATCATTGGCATGGAATTTTTTGAAGCTCGACTCAGGTGTTCTATACATGCTTAAGCATGCCCTTAAGCATTGTCTTTCGAACACCCTCATCTTCTCCATATATGATGGTGATATATTCCACCATACGGGGCAGCCGTAGGTAAGTACCGGTCTGACTAAGGCCTTGTAGCAATTCACCTTAACTCTGGAGTTAAGATGTTTACTAAAAAAGAGTCTTTTCGTCATTTGGAAAGCCCTAAGGGCTTTGACTATAGCAGCACGTATATGACTCTCGTAATACACGTACTGATCCAGCCAAATTCCTAGATACTTAACCTCGGTTTTCTTTACCAGTGTCTGTCCCGCATGGCTTCGTATATAAAACTCTTTCCAGTTCCTCCTAACATCGCGTGAAGCTTTACTAAGAGGAGTCCTGAAGAGGATCGTTTCGCATTTTCCATGATTGCGATCTTCGGCAGGCCCCGGCCAGACTTGGCAGTAAGTGTATTCCGCATGTATGTTGTTAATACTATATTTGTATAATTACTTCTTTGAAGCAAATACTTATTCAAACGCAAAACACACGAAGAATCTTATTAATTGAAAAACGTCGGATTTTCTTTCACTTTTGTGGAGGTTCCCGACACCCACGCGTATATTTTTTTTTATTTTATTTCTAATTTATTGGGATTTTCGGGGAGAATGTGTAGCACGAAAAAACTTATATCCGGCTAGCATTTAAAGGGGCATGCCTCAGGCAGCGTGTGGGCCTCATGTGGCAAATGAGGGGCATGCCGAAAGAGGGCTTTCCCCTTAGATTACTCATGCATACCACAGAAAGAAAAAATCTGCGATACTGAAGTGAGGTACGCCCTATCAGTTTCTCATAAGGGCCCCATAAGGCAAACCTCATTACAAATGAAATGGGACAATCCCTTACACCTTACGTATTCGGAAAGCTTTTTAAAAGCTCAATTTCACTCATAAAGCTTTAGTTTTTGCTGTTCATATTTCAGACAATTATGTTGATGGGATTGAAGGCTGTCTTTAGCATACTTAGACCGGTTCTTTTCGATTGCGGAAGTAAGCAGCATTTGACGTGATTCGTACTCAGATGGGCGACCGCTTGCGAAAACAACAGTCGCGCTTGAAAATAAAAATCTTTCAACACCGCCGCAAGTTTTTATATATTAAGGCGAGTGTACATCCCAAGAATAAAGTGGAAGAACAAAGTGGCCTTGTACAAAACGCAAGCGCAAAGTTTCGTCGAAAGCTCGAAACTTTTTACAACTGTCAAACGTAAAATGTTTAACACGGTCGCAGAGGAAACAATTTCATAAGCTGCAAAGCCTTTTAGATAGTTATATTAAATTAATGTGTAGTAAAACAGACAATTTTATTAGTTTCAAACATTTTCTCACTTCGTTTTTGAGTTAAAAAAATTAATGCCATTGGGGCTACGTAGACTAGTCATGATTACTATGTAGTAAAACCGATTTTTAAGAAGAGAGGGGTGAAGGGGCGGGGTGAGTATGGAGTAAAATCAGAGTAAAATCAGTCTTACTACATGTTGAAGCATGACTAGTCTACGTAGCCCCATTGATTATATACTAAAGAAATCGGGCATAAGTAGATATGTACTGTGTTTCCATGCAGAGTTTATCCTGAGTTTACTCAGATTAGCGCCCATGGAAACGGGGATTGAGTAAAATGTCGTTAAATCCAAGTAAACTCAACGAAGCCAGTCCGATTAAGCCGGGTTTTGTATATGTGTGTGTTTCAGTATCCTTTACTGCACATATACCAACGGCGACGCAGTGTAAAATTAATTTTCTGTCACTTTAACCATAGACAAATAAAAGGAAAGATATTCCATTTCATACAAGAAAAGTGTGCAAGTTCTTGTTGAGAGAGCTTTCCTATTTCCTCCATTTAAGCTTCCTCCAAGCGAAAGCTGCCCCTGCTAAATCTTTATTTTCGGTGGCACTGTCCAGATATTTGAGTAAATCTTATCTGAAGAGAGTAAATGGAAAGAAAAACGTCGGCGATGCATGGGAGCAGGGTTCTTTCAGAGCTATTCGCGTTTGCGCTTCTTTTTTTACAGGTTTTCTCATTTATGAATGGCATATTTACGAATGTGTATATTGTATTCTAGGTAAATTTCATTAAAGGGATTTGTTGGTGGAAATAAATGAAAATAAGAAGGAAGCTGTTTGTTTGATTTTTTGTTTAAATGACAAAAATCAATTACATATTTTTAGAAGTTACGATTTTATTTTTTCAGGTCCGACTTTTCAGTTTCTACTTTGCAAAAGTTAGTAAAATAGTGATTTTTGTGCGAATTTTGATTTCGTTTTGATTTATAACAATCATTTCCGCAATGTGTTTATTTTGCAGATTTGGAAAAGTTTTATTTTGGTCAAAGGTTCACAAGCAGATTATTGCGTTTTACAAGGATTTGAAAATGTAAAATATCAAATCATGAATAAATTTAGAAATATGAAAAGTGGAAATTATTTCTTTATAGCTATTTAAGGACATTCTCACTTAATAGTACAGCCAATATAAGAATTCTATCTAATGGCCCTATAAAAAAATATCCAAATAACTTGAATTTTTTTTATCTTTATTATGATATTCTACTGACTTTCTTCTATTGGGGTAAATTTTAACTTGGCGCAATTATATCGAAACCGTTTTATTCGTAAACGGGCGGGAAAGTTTCGGTGTCCCTCTAATACTAGTATTTTGTTAAAAAAAAATACTCCTTTCCACACCACCGCAGGGGTAGAGTAATTGGCGAGTTTTTTTAAAGTGGTGTCCCCAGTAAGCCTAATCCACAAAACAATTTTCGGCGTTACATCCCTTACAGGCATGTATTTAGTCGTCATTGAGTAAGTCCGACATAAAATGTTGGCAGACGTAAAAACGGAGTAAGCTTCGATATAGTTTTGGCAGACAGTTTATTCTATACATTATTACAGAATAGAGTTCAATTATTTCAAGGAAAAAGGATTGTGTGTTTCTTTATATATAATATAAGATAAGGACACAACATAAAATTGCATTTGTTGTTGAATTTGCTATTCACGCTACTACTCCTAAGAATTTGATGAAATTAACAACTTCCCCTTTTAGGATTGTATAATTTTTTGCTTGGAATAGTTTTTTAATGAGCTCTTATCTTTAAATTGATGTGAATGCCACAAACAAAATTTTCGAAGAATAATAAGGATCAAATAATCTAAGATTTGTTTGTGGTGATCGTAACATTCATTTTCTTTAGCTAACCAGTTGGAAAATTCAGATTTTTTACTTATTGTATCCATACAATGTTCAATTATTTTGCTTTTTAAACCTTTTATTTCAGGAGTACTCTGAACAAATTTAGCGAAGATTTTAACAAACATTTTACAAATATTAAAAAAATAATCTGTAGGATTTTTAAGTGCACCAAAATCGGTACTTTTTGAATAATTTATAAAATAAATAAAACTTTCCGAAGGTTTTGAATACTTAACAGTTTCGTTTGGGTTTCTCACAACCTTATCGCATAACAAACACTTTTCTTTTTTTGAAAAGCGGTCAATTATGAAACCTCCAAAATACCTTTAAGAAGTTTCTTCGACAGAAATCGAATCTTCATTTGCCCCACATTCCAAGAAATCAATTGACTCGATTATGTTGCTAACTTCGTGACCCTCATTAGTGACATCACCAATCGTCCGATCCTCAACAGTAAAAATACCATGATCGTTATTATTATTTATGGTTTTGCCATCACTAAATGAGTCAATAGCTATAAATTGCTGACTATCTTCGTCACAATTCTTCCTATGGGAAGATATAGACAAAATTTTGTTCGAAATAATTTTGCAAATAAAACTATTGAAATTATATATGGATTATTACTGAAGCCCCCTCTTAATCTTTCTAAGGAAAAAAGGTTTTCAATTGGGTCTTGGTTAAATTTCGAACGAACTCTTTATTGGGAAACTCGTTTAATATTTCATCAGTTAAAAGAATAATGGGTTTTAGAGTCAAAATCAATCCCCCAATCCAAAATGTTTTGTTTTTGTTCTCAAATGAAATTGATTGAATGTAACGTAACATTTCAGAAAGATATTTCCTTGGAGTATTTGTTTGAGTTAATCCACACTTATACCAATTTCTACTAAAAGGTTCTTTACTATTGAGACAATCGAACAAGTTTTTGAGTTTTGAAAAGAAATCGGAAGTAGAAAGAGTAACTGATGAAACATTAGGGCTAAGCAAATTTAATTCTAAAGCAGTTTTAAGAGCAGCACAAACTGTGTTACTTAAAACTTGAAGAGCATAAGAAACCTTCATCTTTTCCCAAGTATTTGGCCATACATGTTTTGAAGTTAACTTCGGCACCATTTTAGTAGAACCATTTTTTTCTAAATTATAGAGTTCTTTAACACAGTTCCAACTTACTGTTCCATCTTCACAGTGAATATCTTTTACCAATAAAGTATTACGTATTGATTTGAACAAATGCGGAACATCGAACATTGCAAAAATCTTTTGATTATTATAATTAAAAAAAGGGTCCTTTTCCGTTACTCCGAGAGAACTAAAGCAACTGCGATTGTTAGAAGCCTGATCTGAGGCTATACTTCGGATTTTAAGACCAAGTTCACAACAGTAGTCTAAATTCAGCTTCATTTTTTCGGCTAATACTTTACTGTTAATTGGTTGATCGGTGGCAAAAAAACTAATAATAAATTTCCAATTAGAAAATAAGCCTCGAACCATAAAAACAGAAACATACTTTGCTGGTTCTTTATTTCTAAAATCACCTGTATCGACAAAAACAACTATTTCATCTGTTACCTGATCATTTATGTTAACTCTCTTCTAATATTAATTTCATCAAATATCAACACAGCTTGTCTCATTTCTAAATCCCAATGTGAAAAAATCTTCTTAAGGTTTTCTGTAACCGTGTTATTAAAACCAGGTTGAATATTTTTAATAAGTTGCCAACGATGCAGAGAGCTCAGAGATGGTAAATTTATGTTTAAATTATCTTTAAAATACCTGTAAGTTGTAGGAGATTTGTAATGGAAATTTAAAGCTAACGATCTTTCGTCATAACTCCATCTTTTTTTATTTTTCTTGTTAGAAAGTATCATAGTGCAAAAAGTTTTTGAATTTTTAGTCACATAGGGCGCGGAGGCAATTAAAGAAGTTAGCGGTGTTTTGACTATTCTACTGAGATAGTTGTTTCGACATATCCTTCTTTCTAGGTTCACTTTCTTAGTTCTATTTTCCTTGCTGCAGCTCTTTAACTGTTCTATAAGTTTTTTATATTTACTTAATAAATTTGTATATTTTGAGCGGTAGAAATTTACCGATTTCGCCGATTTTAGACAAAAGGAGCAGGACAATTCCATTTCGACAGAAGCAAATGAGGGATTTGGCTCTAGTTTAGCTAAATCTATGAGAGCTAGATCAGGGTTTGTTATTTTATTTGAGTTTTCATAACACTTACCAGAAAAAATAGCTACATAGAAAAAATAGAACATCGCAATACATAAATGATAAATGGGCCTATGAAACAGTTCCTTTCTTATTTCATAAATTAATTTATAAATCGTACCTAGAATTAATATGTTATAACAAAGCCTGTAAAAAAAGCGCATAGGCAAAAATCTCAACCATGCTCGATCCATCGCTATCATTTCTCTTTCCACAGCCTTCGTCTGGAGGAAACTTAAAGGTAGAAACAGAATGGCACGGCGACCGTGGCGGTGGCCGCCGCTCAGAGAGTTTCCCATACATTTAATTTGTCCGCGACGCCTGGGGAGAAATTAAATGTAAGGGAAACTCCCTGAGCGGCGGCCACCGCCACGGTCGCCGTGCCATTCTGTTTCTACCTTAATGGAGGAAATAGGAAACCTCTCTGAAGGGAAAAGTGGACACTTTCCTGAAATGGAACATCTTTCCTTTTATTTGTCTATAGTAAAAGAAAAGAGAAACAAAAATAATAGCTTATTGGGGAAACCACTTTAAAAAAACGCGCCAATTACTCTACCCCTGCGGTGGTGTGGAAAGGAGTATTTTTTTTAACAAAATACTAGTATTAGAGGGACACCGAAACTTTCCCGCCCGTTTACGAATAAAACGGTTTCGATATAATTGCGCCAAGTTAAAATTTACCCCAATAGAAGAAAGTCAGTAGAATATCATAATAAAGATAAAAAAAATTCAAGTTATTTGGATATTTTTTTATAGGGCCATTAGATAGAATTCTTATATTGGCTGTACTATTAAGTGAGAATGTCCTTAAATAGCTATAAAGAAATAATTTCCACTTTTCATATTTCTAAATTTATTCATGATTTGATATTTTACATTTTCAAATCCTTGTAAAACGCAATAATTTGCTTGTGAACCTTTGACCAAAATAAAACTTTTCCAAATCTGCAAAATAAACACATTGCGGAAATGATTGTTATAAATCAAAACGAAATCAAAATTCGCACAAAAATCACTATTTTACTAACTTTTGCAAAGTAGAAACTGAAAAGTCGGACCTGAAAAAATAAAATCGTAACTTCTAAAAATATGTAATTGATTTTTGTCATTTAAACAAAAAATCAAACAAACAGCTTCCTTCTTATTTTCATTTATTTCCACCAACAAATCCCTTTAATGAAATTTACCTAGAATACAATATACACATTCGTAAATATGCCATTCATAAATGAGAAAACCTGTAAAAAAAGAAGCGCAAACGCGAATAGCTCTGAAAGAACCCTGCTCCCATGCATCGCCGACGTTTTTCTTTCCATTTACTCTCTTCAGATAAGATTTACTCAAATATCTGGACAGTGCCACCGAAAATAAAGATTTAGCAGGGG
The DNA here is from genome assembly GCA_963855945.1 of Thereva nobilitata. Classification (NCBI taxonomy): domain Eukaryota; kingdom Metazoa; phylum Arthropoda; class Insecta; order Diptera; family Therevidae; genus Thereva; species Thereva nobilitata. Next base: position 77,305,839 of record OY979694.1, read on the forward strand.
CAGCTTTCGCTTGGAGGAAGCTTAAATGGAGGAAATAGGAAAGCTCTCTCAACAAGAACTTGCACACTTTTCTTGTATGAAATGGAATATCTTTCCTTTTATTTGTCTATGCTTTAACCCAGAACCGTCATGGAAACAGCATCGAGTGATCTTGAGAGAAAAAGCTTTCTGTTTACTTAACGAAAACTCTACCCTGGCTCATGGAAACACAGTGGACAAACGCAAGTCAAAATAACATCCAGCTACGGCGCTACGAGCTTCGTGCGCTAGTATCGCAGGGTTTTGTTCTCCTCTATATGGTTAGTTTCCGAAATAAACTTTTCCTTGTTATGAAAAAGCCCTTCGGGCATTTGGGAAAAAAATCATAGGCTGCGGCTTTTATTTTAGTGCCTGCGGATCTAAAAATAGATTCCTACGTTTTTTGTGATGATGATTTCGTGGCCGATGGGTGAAATTTGACAATGGGGTAAAGAAATGAATGGGCGAGACGACTTTAATGGGAAATTTGGCATCAAGCGTTTCTTATTATGTTGAGAAAAATGAAGTGGGTTTTAAGGGATTATTTCATTTTTAGCGAAAAATGTGACAAATTTTTAGATTTTTTTCTCAGGTATTTTAATTCGTAGAAACTTGAAATTTTTATGGGTAATTGTACTAGTATTGAGATATACAAAATAATTTTTATTTTTTAATTTTTTTTATATGGCATGGTCATGCTAAGGAATCTCCCTTTGGAACACTAGTCCGTCATGTAGTGCAAGTCATGGTGTAATGTCTAGTTGTCTAGTAATAAGCTTGATCTGAAGGATAGAAGAGAAGGCATAGGTTATGGGTTTGCAGGGTGCGTGACAGGGCCAATTTCTCATTCTTTGGACGAATTTTCGTTTTTAGCTCAATTTCATTTAGCAATTCGATGCCCAACTCGGTCGAAGGCTGCAGCTTTTTCAAATCAATTTCATCTACTGTATCGATAGCTGTGAGATAGGTATCGTCACTTACGATGCGTTTTGTCATTTCGATTAACACAATGTTGATCGTTTCGTAAAATGTCGATTTCAGGCTGACGGACGATTCGTTTCGTTTTCCCAGAATTTCTTCAACAACAGAATCCTTTACCATTGTTGATTGGTGTCGATTTCGAATTGAGCGAGGGCGCCTTGAACCGAGAGCCGATTCTCTAGGGTGTAATTTCTTCAAAACATTTGTTGCTTCAGAGTAGTATTTCTCGAAAATATCTTCTGTTCTCATTTTTTCGATCGTTGTGTAAACGGCTCTAATGAGTGCCATCGAATTTTTGTATACCATCGCTCCACCTTGCAATGCTTTTTTTACTGGTTCAATTGTTTGTGGAGACGGAAAAATTTTGCATTAAAGCCTAGTATGGAGTTCGAACGGAATTCCGTTCCCCATATAAAATACACGTAAAAAGATGCACGGAATTCCGTTCACCAAATTTTTCCGTGCCCTTTTTGTTTTATGAGTACGCAGTTCGAACGGAAAACTATTGGTAATATTTAACTTGTGCAATTCTCTAACAGGTGGCTTGCAGGGAATTGGAGACTTTTTCCGTTCATGTTGGAACGGAATAAATGTCAGACAATTATTCTGTGTTGCGTGTTAGGTAATTTTGACAGGACGAATAAAAAAAAGCTATTGCCGTCAGTTTATATGTTTTATATGTGATTTTTAACAGTCAGCTGTTCGATTTTTTTCAACTGTTAGCTTTTCTCCACGGTAGTCTATACGCAATTTTTCCGTGTAGAAATATTTACCAAAAATGCTGAACGGAATTCCGTGCAAACTCCATACTAGTCTTAAGCACAGAAGACATTCGTAATCGAAAATGATTGACAGCTAAATATCAAACCTGGTCAAAAAATTGGCCTTGATTATGACCAAATGAAATTGATGGCTCAGACAGTGAAAATACGGAATCTTTCGCTTCAAATCGTCTTGAATCAATCTTTGAACACCGCCATTACACAATCCTGGAATGCGCACTTTTTTTCCCATATATTTTTTGCCATTTTCTTAGAATGATGACGCAATTTTGATAGTACACTAGAAGGCGGCGCTTTAAAAAGGCCATAAAAAAGTGGAATGACCCTTTTTCCAAAGGTTTTTTTTTACAATTCATTACGAGTCATTTCATCAATGAACTGGGTTGGGCGTCAACGCAAAGTAAAATTTATAAAGACTTTTAACTATAGCAGTAGGAAATAAAATCAGATAAAATAGACGTTACATTTAGGAAATTTTTTTTGCCCACCCACGCGAAACAGAGTAGCTACGGCACTGGTGCGTGAGTAGATGTCGATGAACCTTGCGTTTGAACTCGGAGGTCTTATATGGGTTCAGCAAAACCGACTGTGGAGTTGTTCTATTTATAAACGAACTTCTAAACCATGGAGAATATACAAGGAGACAAAACTCTTATGGGGGAAATGACAGGAAATGGATGGGTAGAAGAAACTAAACTAGAAGTTCATTTTTGGCCACAGATGTCACCTTTGTCCGATGTACCCCACATGAATTTAATAAAAATTCATTGGAAACATCAAAAATTGATTAATTACGAATAATCGCATTGATATAAAATCGAATTTAGAAGCTGGTAAACAGCTATAAGCTGCTAAACGTAAAATATATTAGTAATAAACGAACTTTACCATGAACCGGATAAATATAATCGGCCATGTTTTTCGGGGTACATTTGACTACAGCGCCACCAATAATCAAACGAAAATTGACAACACGGAGTTTTGTCTCCTTGTATAGCCTCCATGTTCTAAACCGTAATGGCGGAAGAGGAGGTCTGCAGTGAGCCGGGGGTAAGACGAGTTGGCTAGTATTGTGTTGCGAGAAAAAAGTTGCCGAGTAGGCAGGAGCTTCTTAATTTCAGTGGAACAGTCGCTATGGTAATAGCGGTAAAATTTAGGGAGGGCTGCTACATTCCTACGGTGTCTTTAGTGGTCTATGGAGGAGCAGAGGGGCGGTTTTGCACCTTCTCCAGCTAAGTCAAAGTAGTTTTTGGGGCGCCCGCTCAAATATACGAATAATATTCAAGGCGAGACGGAATGTAGGATTTGTAGATTGCAGCCAGGACAGCTGGCTTAAGGAGTATCCACACATATCAGGGCCGTTCCCGGGACGTCACAGGGCCGTACATGTGTGAACGAGTAAAGGAATATCTACACTTATTAGTGTTCCGTCAGGGGTTCAAAAAATATTGGTGCGTACATTTTATATGTACTCGTTCACACATGGACACGGACAGCCGGAGAAAAAATCTAACGTCCCGGCCACGTCCCTGAGGAGGAACTTGCATCTTTTGAGGAATCTCAGGCATTGATAAACTTGTTGGGCGATTTGGAATATGTGATTATTCGATCGCAGATCTAAAGATAAAATTTCGTCTAAGATGTTTACAGATGAGTCAGCCATTAGATTTTTTTTGCCTGCTGAAATAAAGGGAAGGACGGTGCAGGTTTTTGTAGAGATAAGACAGTACTTGGTTTTGGTTTCGTTGAAATTCGACACAATTCTATAGGCCCCAATCAAGAATGAGTTCAATGTCCCGTTAATAGAGTTGGACATGAGCTCACGGCCTAGGAGACAAGGTGTGGCAAGTGCTTGTCTTATGTTGTCGAAGGCGTAGGAGAAACGCAGAGTACTGTCGTCGGCAAAACTATGAAGTGGGCTGAAGGGGATTGAGAGCAGATCATTAATGGGAACGCCAGCCGAGATGGAATGAGGGTTGGGCTTGACGCCATCCAATCCTTCCTTCATTGAACGGCCAGAAATAAAGCTCTCAAACCAGTTCCTTAGAACTGATATGTAAGTTAATTTTACAGTTTTACAGAAGGCTTTTATTAGAATCTGCAACAATTTTCCGCTTTTCCGTTGCACGCATAGCTCTACTCTCAAGTTTCTGAAAGGAACAAAAATGTATGTAGTTTTTAAGAGGGCCGGCCTTTCTATCTACTCAATAAACTCAGTAATTTGGAAAGTAACAACTTTTGAGAAAAAGGCAAGCATTTCAAAAAAAAAGTTTACCTTTAAACCAAAAAAATATTAAAAATGAATGAAGAAATTGTAGATAAGTATTATAGAACTTATGTTGTTTAATGGTGGGTCCACATGAAACAGGCTTTTGTTGGTCGTACTTTGAAGTTTGAATGGAACGACAGACGGAATGCCTGTGTGGACAATGTCGACGGAATGTTTATGCGCACTGTTTCCAGCGGCCTTTTCTTTGTTTCACGGGTATTATTCTATGGGAAAAAAGCTTTGCGAACGAAGTTTGTGTTGTCCCCTTCCACATATGTACATATGTACCTACATACCAAAATTTTTAGAATTTTGGGTAATTACTTACTTTATCACCTCATCCCCCGGGGGGTAGGGGTTGTATAGAGCATTGACCTGAACACATTTCCTTTGGAATTAGCCGTCGTTCACCCCTAAAAAGTTATTCAGGGTTGAAATTTTGTTAAAAACAATTTTCTACAAGTAATTTTTTTTTAAAATAGCGGTTCAATAAGCAGTTATTTTAGTAACGACTTTGACTTTGGATTGCGCGCCCCAAAAACTCCCCCACCTCAATTTCTACCTCATTATCGGAGTAGGGCGCGACCCTTTTGGTGCTGCGCCCAGAGCGGAGGACTAGGCGATAAAGTAAACAATCACCCTTAATACAAACATTTAAAAAAACTTTCAAAATCTGAACTGTTATTTCTTCATTGAATTCGACTTATCTTGAGAAATATGAAGTAAGGTTTTGAACGAAAATTCAGTTTTTTTATTGTAAACAAATACATATATTCAAATTTACCCAACTAACCACTCAAATTTTCTCTATAATCAATAATAAAATCAATAAAAAAAAGTTTTTGTTAAAAGAAACCTAAATCATTTTTCTCAAAATGGAAAAAAAACCCGATGATTAATTTCCCATTACATTTGCATCTCCATTCATCATCTTCTTCATTGTTAAATTTCAGCCACCGAACAAGAAATCGTATTTTCCAACAACAACAAAACAACAAAACAAAAGGAATACGCGCCATTGATTATATACTAAGTAGATATGGACAAACGCGAGTCAAAATAACATCAGACTACGACGCTATGAACTTCGTGCGCTAGTATCGCAGGGTTTTGTTCTCCTCTATATGGTTAGTTTCCGAAATAAACTTTTCCTTGTTTATGAAAAAGCCTTTCGCGCTTTTGGAAAAAAAATCATTAGCTGCGGCTTTTATTTTAGTGGCTGCGGGTCTAAAAATAGATTCCTACGTTTTTTGTGATGATGATTTCGTGGCCGATGGGTGAAATTTGACAATGGGGTAAAGAAATGAATGGGCGAGACGACTTTAATGGGAAATTTGGCATCAAGCGTTTCTTATTATGTTGAGAAAAATGAAATGGGTTTTAAGGGATTATTTAACTTTTTTTAGCGAAAAATGTGACAAATTTTTAGATTTTTTTCTCAGGTATTTTAATTCGTAGAAACTTGTAATTTTTATGGATAATTGTACTAGTATTGAGATATATAAAATGATTTTTATTTTTGAATTTTTTTAATGGGCATGGTCAAGCTAAGGAATCTCCCTTTGCAACACTAGTCCGTCATGTCGTTCAAGTCATGGTGTAATGTCTAGTAGTAAGCTTGGTCTGAAGGATAAAAGAGAAGGGATAGGTTAGAGGTCTGGAGGGTGTGTGAGTAGATCTCGATGAACCTTGCGTTTGAACTCTGCTGGGTTCAGAAACACCGACTGTGGAAGCAGTCGCTATGGTAAAAGCGGTAAAACTTAATGAGTCCTACTACATTCCTACGGTGGCTTGAAGGGTCTATGGAGAAGAAAGGTGCGGCCTGGCACCTTCTCCAGCCAAAATAGTTTTTGGGACGAGTTATATACAAAGCAGGGTGGAATGTAGGACTTGTAAATTGTACCCAAGGCAGCTGGCTGAAGGAGGAATCCTAGGCATTGATAAGCTTTTTTGGCGATTTGGAATATGTGATTATTCCATCGTAGATCTGAAGATAAAATTACGTCTAAGATATTTAGATATGAGTCAGACATTATATTCTTTTTGCCCGCTGAGATAAAGGGAAGGACGGTGCAGGTTTTTGTAGAGATAAGACAGTACTTTGTTTTTGTAGCGTTGAATTCGACACGATTCATGCGTTCGCGGTCTAGGAGATAAGGTCTGGAAAGTCTTATATTGTCGAAGGCGTAGGATTAACGCAGAGTACCGACATAGACAAAACTATGAAGTGGGTTGGATGGGATTGAGAGCAGATCATTAATGAATATTAGAAAGAAAGCAGGTGAGGGAATCGACCCTTGGAGAACGCCAGCCGAGATGGAATTATTGTTGGATTCGAAGCCACCCAATACCACCTTGATTGAACGGCCAGAAATAAAGCTCTCATACCAGCTCCTTAGAACTGAGATGTAAATTAATTTTACAGTTTTGATATGTATTGAATTGTAATACACATTCAAATGTAAATGTTAGAACTGCAGGACGATCTGGTTATCGGTAAAGTCAGTCAGCGGCAACTCTTCAGTCAGTTTAGTCCAGTCAGTCTCCTTATAGATAACAGAATGTAACAAAGTGAATTATAATAAAAGATAATAAAAGTAAAACCCAAGTGAGTTTTAATAAACATATCAATTGGCGACGAGGATGAAAAACGAAAAAAAAAAACGAAAAAAAAAATTATATGATAATTAAAATATCGAATATAAACATACATACATGTTCAGTGAATCTAAAATTAAAGGGGAAGAGCGTGAAACAAAAGAAAATAGTGAAAACACGTGTTCTTCAACAAAAGTAAGGATGGGTTTTATTGGCACCATCGAATATTTTACACCTGGTGAGGACTTCGGAGAATACAGGGAGCGGCTAGAGCATTTACTAAGTATTAATAAAGTAACGGAAGATAAAACAAAGGTATCATATCTAATTACTTTGATCGGCCCAGAGTCGTACAAAATTTTAAAATCACTAACGGCGCCGGATAAGCCAGACAGTAAATCATTTATTCAATTGTTAGAAATCTTTGAAAAGTACTTTAAACCTAAAGTGAATATCACAGCTGAAAGATTTCGATTTTATAAAAGAAATCAAAAACCCGGCGAGACCATCAGTGATTACATTGTTGAAATCAAGACACTATCACAAAGTTGCAATTTTGGCGATTTTCTGGATGACGCATTAAGAGATAAACTAGTATGCGGGCTTAGTAATGAAAGCATGCAACAGAAATTACTAAATGAAACGGGACTGAATTTTGATAAAGCCTGTGAACTGGCGAAAAATATGGAAATGACAAACAATCAAATGAGAGTAATAAGACCGGAGATGACTAATACAATTAAACCAGGAAGAAGCCGGAGTATAATAAAAGAAACTCGATCACTACGTAATAGGAGTAATTCAAGGAAGAATTATCAACACAGGCAAGCGGAAAATAAAAGTAGAGAACTGGTGTGCTACAAATGCGGAAAGCGAGGACACATAGCGAAGTTCTGCAGAAGCAGGTTGTCAACAACTTCAAAAGTAAATTCACTGGGAAGTGATACAAATAGTTTAACTTTAGGATATTTAAATAATATTTCTTTTTTTAGTGAGACGCCGTTAAAAATAGAATTGATAGTGAATAATAGTTCTATGGAAATGGAAGTCGATAGTGGAGCTTGCTCATCGGTAATTGGCCTGGAATTATTCCAACAAAAGTTTAAAAATTGTACCATAAAACCTATGGCTAAACCATTAGAGGTAATTACAGGGCAATCGGTAGACATCGTTGGAAAAGTTTCGGTATTGGTAAGAGATTTAGTTGATAATCAAAAATCGCATTTTTTAGATTTAGTAGTAATTAAAACGCAAAAAGAGTTTGTACCGCTGCTAGGCCGTTCCTGGTTAGATATACTTTTTCCAAATTGGCGTAAACATTTTTACATTAATAGTGTAGAGTCTAAGCGACTTGAAAATAATAGCCAAAAAGTTCTGATAGATAGATTAAAACAAATGTTTCCTCAGGTATTTTCGAATAATTTATCCGAGCCAATTAAGGGCTATAGCGTAAAATTGCAGTTAAAAGAAAATATAGATCCGGTTTTTTCTAAGCCCTACACCGTACCCTTTGGACTCAGGGAGCGCGTAGAAAAAGAAATTGACAGGTTGGTGGAAAGTAAAATTTTAGAACCGATTAAGTATAGTGAATGGGCCTCTCCGATTGTCGTTGTGCCAAAGAAAGACAATAATTTAAGGCTGTGTATCAATTGTAAGATTGGAATCAATAAAGCGATTAAAACGTCGATATATCCACTACCAAGGATAGATGATTTGCTTTCTCAATTTGCAAATTGCGCATTTTTTTGTATTTTAGATTTGACAGGGGCCTACCAACAACTTGAAGTTAATGAAGAGTCACAGAATTTAATCACTATCAATACGCATAAAGGACTTTTCCGTTATAAGAGACTACCTTTTGGAGTTTCGTCGGCACCAGCCGAATTCCAAAAAGTAATGGATGAAATATTAAAAGATATGAAAAAAGTAGGGTGTTATTTAGATGACGTTTTAGTAGGCGGACAAAGTCGGGAAGAATGTGAGAGAAATTTAATAGAAGTATTAAAGAGATTAGAAGAGCACAACATTAGAATAAATTTAGATAAATGCAAATTTTTTGAAAAGAGCGTTGAATATTTAGGACACGACATAGGCAGTGAGGGTATTCGCCCGAATAACAAGAAAATTCAGGCGATTGTAGAAGCTCCTAGTCCCAAAAATGTTACGCAACTAAAAAGTTTTTTCGGGCTACTAAATTTCTATAATCGATTTATTCCGAGACTGGCATCGAGAGTTAGTATTTTATATGATTTGTTAAAGAAAAATTCGAAATTCATTTGGACGGATAGACATGAACGAGTTTTTAACGAAGCGAAAGAATTAATACAAAAGAACAATTTGTTAGCCCACTATGATCCGCAAAAGCAAATAGTCATAACATGTGATGCTAGCCCATACGGAGTAGGCGCTGTGCTTGCGCATATTATAAACGGAGAAGAGAAACCGGTACTTTTCGCATCTTCGACACTATAGCTGCTGACAGAAACAGGCTCAAACGCCGTGCGGGCAATGACAGAGAGAATAGAAGTAGTGTATTCAAATGCGCACTAACGAAATGCTGATTTACGCTACGCACACACCGCGCTAGTTGCTTTACTTTCTACTCTCTGCGCGTTGCCGCCGCGTGTGTCAAGAGATGTTTGTGTTTTGAGCAAAGCCTTCTACATTTACAAGCCATGCACAACGAAATCTCACACTCACATTCAAAGAAAATCGGACTTCAATTTATCTGACAGAATGGACTTCAGTCAGAATGGACTTCAATTTAGCTGTGAGAAAAGCAATTTTTGAACTTAGTTTTTGCAATAAAAAGTGGTAAAATATTGTATTTTATCACTTTTTACTGCACACGGATTATCAGTGATAAGTTATTTAGTGATCTGAGTTTATAAATTAAAAAAAATTGAGTGGTTAAGTGTATTTTAAGAGTGTTAATTGATTAGGTGACATTTTTGTTTACATTCGCGGTGGTTTTTTCGTGTTAATTTAGGGAAAAAATGTTGAATTTGTGTAGTAATGGAATTAAAAATGAATTTAAAGTAGTTAAAAATTATTATAGAAGAGTTATTAAAAACATAAGTGCAAGTACTACCACACAAAATGAATAACAATAACTTTTTCACTTTTCCTTCACATTTTTCTGCACTTATGTTTTTAATAACTATTCTATAATAAACTTTAATCACTTAAAAAGCACCTTTTATTTTATTTCTACACAAATTCAACATTTTTTCCCTAAATTAACACGAAAAAACCACCGCGAATGTAAACAAAAACGGTCACCTAATCAATTAACACTCTAAAAATACACTTAACCACTCACTTCTTTTTAATTTTTTTTATTAAATCACTAAAGCACTAATCACTGATAATCCATGTGCACCAAAAAGTGATAATATACATTATTTTACCACTTTTAAGTGCAAAAACAAAGTTAAAAAATTGTTTCGTACGGCTTCGGCAATGTTAATTCCACAATTTTAGCACTTCATACACATACATGCACATACCTGGGGCATGGCTTGTAAATGTAGAAGGCTTTGGTTTTGAGTCGTGTTTTCGTGGTGGTGGGCATATGTTTGGAGTCGTGTGTTGGTGTTGGCTGTGATAGCAAATTTGTTGATTTTTATATTTTTTAATGAAAATCTTTATTTTTCCAAATTGGGGTAATTAAATTAGCATCTAAAAAAAAGACAAACCCTGTAGGATAGAAAAATTATATGTAAATCATTCAGGTTTTTCAATTTTTTTTCCAATCACGTCCACTTGTCACTTTGATTTCGTTGTTGTGTTCAAAGTCGGAGCGCGCCGCCGACACCGCAACATCATGTCAATGAAAAGTCGCCACATACCGCGAAGCCAATGTCCGCACGGCGTTTGCGCCTGATTCTGTCAGTAGCTTATAGGTCAAAACAGAATTGCGACTGCGACGGCGGACGGCGAAGTCGGTCGTTTAGCGCAAATGTAAAACAACGCTGTATAACGAAATTACAACTGCAGCGGCACTGCGCCGCAAAATCGAAGTCGGCGTACAAAACATAATTTTTTTCAAACACAATTTTTGGATATGCAAAACGTCACGTCTCAATAAAAGTTGTGGTTGCAATTTCGTTATACATTAGCTGCTTCGTCCAAATATGACATAAATCGCAGTTGCAGTCGGTCGTCGCAGTCGCAATTCTGTTTTGAGCTTAAATCCTGCGGAAAAGAATTACAGTCAAACACATAGAGAAGCCTTGGCTGTTATGTTTGCGGTCAAGAAATTCCATAAGTATGTATATGGACACAAGTTTATAATATATACGGACCATCAACCTCTTAAAGAAATTTTTAATGAAAAGAAAGGTCATCTATCAGTTGCAGCAGCTCGATTGCAAAGATGGGCTACCACGTTGTCGATGTATGACTATGAAATAAAATACAAAAGGGCTTCCCAGGTACAACATGCCGATGCGTTGTCCAGGTTACCACTGGATGAGGTCACAGGGGTCTCAGAAGAGGCCGTTAATATTTTTGCGATAAATGCTCAAGAAACCCAATTAGTAAAGTTGGAGGACGTTCGAGTAGAAACTCAGAAAGATATAATTCTGGCGAGGGTGTACGAAGCACTAATGAATGGGTTCCAAGAGGCCACTGATGAAATAAAATATTATAAAGATAGACAGAATTCCTTTAGTTGTGACTCTGGATGCATTTTTTACGGTAATAGAATAGTAGTCCCAGAATCCCTCAAACATAGTGTATTATCAATGCTACATAACACGCACATAGGAATAGTTCGTATGAAAATGTTAGCCAGAAGCTATGTTTGGTGGAAGAATATAGACAATGATATTGTTGAATTTGTAAACAGTTGCAAATGCTGCGCTCAAACACAAAATTGTCCAAGAAATAAACCTAAGTCCAGCTGGAAATGTAGTTATTACCCTTATGAACGGGTCCATATTGATTTTTTCTATTTGGAGGGTCTAGAATTTTTGGTACTAGTAGATAGTTATTCGAAATGGATGGAAGTTAGTCTCATGAAAAATACAAATGCAATGAAAACAATAGAAAAACTTCGGGAATGGTTTTCAGTTTTCGGAATACCTTCGCAACTAGTATCAGATAATGGACCACCCTTTAGTTCAAACCATTTTATTGAATTTTGTGAAAAGAATAATATTCGCGTATTAAAGAGTCCTCCATATCACCCTCAATCTAATGGAATAGCCGAAAGAGCGGTACAAACTGTAAAGAATGCATTAAAGAAGTGTATAGTAGAAAGTAAAGGTTATAAAGTTGATTTAAATAAGAAAATTTACAATTTCCTTTTAAAATACCGAAACACACCAACTGTAACAACTGGTTGTACGCCAGCAGAATTAATTTTTAAATTCAAACCTAAAACGTGTTTAGATATGTTGAAATTGAAAAACCCTAATTATAGTGAGCTAAATAAAAAGAATAGACAAGAAAAACCAAATACTCCGTATGTAAACGAGAAAGACAAAATAGTGAAATTTGAATCCGGAGAAAATATTCTTTATAGAAATAACTTTAAGTCATATGTTAAATGGATTCCAGGTCAAATTACCGAGAGGCTAAGCAAAAATTTATATAGAATAAAAATTAACGGCATAAGTAGGGTAGCTCATACAGATCAGTTGAGGAAGGGAGTTAAGGAAGTTAAATTTAGCCCATTTGTAAAAACGTATCAAGTAATTAGCAATGATAAAACAGATTCTGAAAGGGAAGAAAGTGATGAATTTTTAAGTGCTGAAGAATTAGTTGCAGGGGCGGATTTACACAATTCCCGCCTAAGGGCTGGAAGAGATCTGCCGCCCACCACCGCTCTTACATCATCCATCAACCAGGTTTTTATAATCACTGCTAACAACAATACCACACAGATACTAGCCTATCGCGAAAAACGTGAAAACTAAATTTAAACTTAGGTTGAATAAATATTATTTTTGTTATTTAAGAGTTATAACGGGCATTTCCCATCACCGATTAAAGATAAACAATTTTTATTACATTTCAGGGTCTGGAATCTCACTTCGTCTTCAACGTTTTTCTCTATCAGTGACGGAAAACGTCAGCAGTAATTCCTTAAAAACATAAGTAAACTAGTGGCGTACGTCTGGGTCGACATGCGGCGACAACAACAATTTGTTTGCACGCAAAACCCACAGCCAAAGATTTGGATATTCTTTGGATTTGAAAAGCGCGGCGCCATGTGAATGTCCTTCAATACAAATGTCCCTAGGCAACAAGTGACCCGAGATACAAATATTCCTGGATTGGGATTAAATGTGTACAGTAAATAGTCTCTGATTACCACCCACATCAATTATATTTCTGCCAAGGGAAATTCAGTCCTGGGATTTATAAAAAGATGGTCCAAGGAATTCAACAACCCCCTTATCACAAAGCACTTGTACATATCTTTAGTTAGGCCTTTACTTGAATACGCCTCCCAGGTATGGTCTCCTTACTACTCCTCCCATCTTGGTAAAATCGAATCAGTTCAAAGGAGGTTCGTCCGATTTGCGCTCAGCCACCTCCCGTGGGATGACCCACTTATTCTTCCGCCTTATGAGAGCAGACTTAAATTGCTCAACTTAAGCTCTCTCCATAAGCGTCGCGAGGTCGCTGACGTTATATTCGTTCATCGGTTATTGAATGACAAGGTGGACTCAGACTTCTTACGAGGCCGCACGTCATTTAGAGTGAATAACTATAACTTAAGAGGTCAACCTCTCTTGTACATTAATTCATCTAACACCAATTATGGGTTATACGAACCGGTTAATCGCATGCTGTTAAACGTTAACAATAATAGGAGTGTTTTTGGCATGCATGCTAGTGAAGATGTCCTTAAAAGGACTCTTTTAAATGTGGCGTGACTCCCTGCGTGTCCCACTCTTTCTTTGTCTTTGCAAGCTTCTCTGTTTCTTCTCTTTTCTTGCACGCTTGTTTGTGTATTGCATTTCTTTCTGTTTTAATCGAATGTGCAATCCCTGGGCGGTCATATCTCGCATATGTGTGAGGTATGACCCTTTCGGGATTGCATATTCAATTTATATGTTGCATGCTTTAGTTGAGCCTATCTCAGTGCTACTTGTGCTGAGCTGGAAAAATTTTCTTGGCCCAGCTAAGAAGTGAACCTTCTGAATTAGAAGGGTTAACTCTATTGCATGATTGTGTTGTTGCAAAAAAAAATAGATTACTACCTTCTTTATGACATGTGGTTTCAAAATATCATTCGTTCTCATATATAAATATAAAAAAATGTTTTGAAAATTTGCCGCCCCTAAAAATTTGCCGCCCTGGGCTGAAGCCCCTATAGCCCCCCCCTAAATCCGCCACTGATTAGTTGAGGAATCAGAAAAGAAAAAAGATATGGAAAAACAGGTAGAATCTGAACTTGTAAGACGTTCTGAAAGAATCAAAAATAATAGACAAGAAATAGAAAAACCAAATAATAATAGAAAGAATAAGAGAAAGAAACGTTAAGTAGATACGAGGTAGACAATTAATGAAATTTGTTAGTTAGAATTTAGTATTTTTTTTGAAGAATTATAAGAATGATAATATCAGGAATTAACTTAAATTTATAGAATTGTTATTAATTATAAGGTAGAGTAAAAATACAATATTGTAATGCACATGATGTCGAAATTAAGTTGAAGGGGATTGATATGTATTGAATTGTAATACACATTCAAATGTAAATGTTAGAACTGCAGGACGATCTGGTTATCGGTAAAGTCAGTCAGCGGCAACTCTTCAGTCAGTTTAGTCCAGTCAGTCTCCTTATAGATAACAGAATGTAACAAAGTGAATTATAATAAAAGATAATAAAAGTAAAACCCAAGTGAGTTTTAATAAACATATCAAGTTTTACAGAAGACTTTGAATTAGAGTCTGCAACAATTTTCCGCTTTTCCGTTGCACGCATTGCTCTACTTTTAAGTTTCTGCAAAGAACAAAAATGTATGTAGTTCAGAAGACGGCCGGCCTTTCTATCTACTCAGTAATTTGCAAAGTAACAACTTTTGAGAAAAAGCCAAGCATTTAAAAAAAATTACCTTTGAACCAATAAAAAAATATTAAAAATTAATGAACATATTGTAGATATGTATATTATAGAACTTATGGTGGGTCCACTTGAAAGAGGCTTTTGTTGGTCGTATTTTGAAGTGACGGAGTGCCTGTGCGGTCAATGTCGACCGAATGTTTGTGCTAAATTTTTCAAGCGGCTTTCCTTCTTTCAATTATCGGTTAATTTGTAAATACATACTAGAGTTTTCTATCCTAGATATTTCTTCGTCTGTGCTTATGTATGTATCTCTATTTCCGTTTTCTAATACTTCTGTAACACCATACTCCCTTTTTGAAGCTGGTCGTCCCAAACAATGCTTTGCGTCCCCTCATATTGCTTATAACTACACAATATGTCTACATCTACAACTTTCTTCTTTGATTTTGGATCTCGTTGCAACCTGTACATCAAGAATTCCAACTTGTTTGCAATCTTTTTGTCACCACAAAACCAGAGAGTTTTTGTGTCGAGGGACTCGCCACTAATTATGGTTCACGGCAGTATTTTTATTTCCAATTCTTGGATTATTTTCATTGAATTTTAAAATTTGATGCCATCGGAAGTAAGCAAGGAGGTGGTTTTATTGAAACCAATGAAGGGTGATGGTGTGGGATATATAGATGAACCAGCTGGAACCCGTTGCTCCTCGCTGCACCCATAAGCCAATAGTAGCTTCCGTTTATTTTGCAGTTGAGGTGATACGAATTTTCATATATACTATGAGCGTTTCAAAAAGGCATTTTTTCGTATTTTTGATTCGAAATAACAAAATGTGAAACTCAAAAACGAATCCTAAATGAAGCCAATGATGAACCCTAAATGAAGACCATTTCGAGTTTCACAAATTTTGAACCCCCATTTCTCCTCCTCCGGTTTCGGAGTCTATAAAACTTTTACAGACTGATCTCATTCACTTCCATTATGTACATATCTTAGAATTTTGGGTAATTATTTACTTTATCAGCCCACCCCCGCAGGCGGTAGTGGTTGTATAGGGGGTTGACCTGAACACATTTCCTTTGGAATTAGCCGTCGGCCACCCTCTAAAAAGTTATTCAGGGTTGAAATTTCGTAAAAATCCCTTTTTTACAAGTATTTTTTTAAAAATAGCGGTTTAATAAGCAATTATATTAGTAACGACTTTGACTCTGGATTGCGCGCCCCCAAACACTCCCCCACCCCAACTAGTTTACCCAAACTAAATGACTCATACATATTTTCTCTCTATAATTATTATATAATTATAATCAATAATAAAATCAATACAAAAGGCTTGAATTTTTGTTCAAAAAAAACCTACATACTTCATTTTTCTCAAAATAGAAAAAAACACGATAGCAAATTTCCGATTACATTCGCATATCTCTTCCATTCACAATTCCCTTCATTGATAAATTTCAGCCACCGACCAAGAAATCGTATTTTCCAACAACAACAAAACAACAAAACAAAAGGAATATGCGCACAGGAATCTATTTTTAGATCCAAAACTTCTGGCTTTTCTTCCAACATGCGTGAAGGGCTTTGTAATGCTTTTTTAAATTCAGGGGCAAACCTGCTTTTCTTCACGTTTTACTTAAAATTAATAAAATTGAAAATTTTTGTATGTTATGATTATTATGCACGTAGAACGAAATAATATTATAAAATTAATGTTGAAAACCCACCCCCGTTGATTTTAGAGGTTTACAACAGAAATTAGAATCCCAAAAATTCATATCAGTGTAACTATCGCCATCTAGCGTCGTAGTCGGACAAATGTTTGTCCATTACTGTGTTTCCATGCAGAGTTTATCCTGAGTTTACTCAGATTAAGCGCCCATGGAAACGGGGATTGAGTAAAGTGTTGTTAAATCCAAGTAAACTCAACGAAGCCAGTCCGATTAAACCGGGTTTTGCAGATGTGTGTGCTTCAGTATCGTTTACTGCACATATACCAACGACGACGCAATGTAAAATTAAGTATCTGTCACTTTAACCCAGAACCGTCATGGAAACAGCATCGAGTGATCTTGAGAGAAAAAGCTTTCTGTTTACTTAACGAAAACTCTACCCTCGCCCATGGAAACACAGTACATTACTGTGTTTCCATGAGCCAGGGTAGAGTTTTCGTTCAGTAAAAAGAAAGCTTTTTCTCTCAAGATCACTCGATGCTGTTTCCATGACGGTTCTGGGTTAAAGTGACAGATAATTAATTTTACATTGCCTCGCCGTTGGTATGTGTGCAGTAAAGGATACTGAAACACACACATATGCAAAACCCGGCTTAATCGGACTGGCTTCGTTGAGTTTACTTGGATTTAACGAGACTTTACTCAATCCCCGTTTCCATGGGCGCTTAATCTGAGTAAACTCAGGATAAACTCTGCATGGAAACACAGTACATATCTACTTAGTATATAATCAATGTACGCGCACAGGAATCTATTTTTAGATCCAAAACTTCTGGCTTTTCTTCCAACATGCGTGAAGGGCTTTGTAATGCTTTTTAAAATTCAGGCGCAAACCGGCTTTTTTCAAGTTTTACTAAAAATTAACAAAATTATAATTTTTTTTTATTTTTAATTATTATGCACGTATAAGGAAATAATATTAATTAATTAATGTTGAAAACCCACTCCCATTGATATTATAGGCGTACAACAGAAATTCACAGCCCTAAAACTTAAAACCGTACAACTATCGCCATCTAGTATCGTAGCTGGACAAATGTTTGTCCATATCTACTTACTCTATAATCTATTACTGAGTTTCCATGAGAGTTCAACCAGAGTTGAGCCCGAGTTATACGTCATGTACTGTGTTTCCATGCAGAGTTTATCCTGAGTTTACTCAGATTAAGCGCCCATGGAAACGGGGATTGAGTAAAGTGTCGTTAAATCCAACTAAACTCAACGAAGTCAGTCCGATTAAGCCGGGTTTTGTATATGTGTGTGTTTCAGTATCTTTTACTGCACATATACCAACGGCGACGCAATGTAAAATGAATTATCTGTCACTTTAACCCAGAACCGTCATGGAAACAGCAATGAGTGATCTTGAGAGAAAAAGCTTTCTGTTTACTTAACGAAAACTCTACCCTGGCTCATGGAAACACAGTAATGGAAACAGAATGAGTTAAGAGTTCTCGTTAAAGGTTTTCAACTCTGCTCAACTCAACGAAAATAGGTAGGTTGAATTGAATTCATGCATGCAACTAAAAACGGCACACCAGCAAAGGTACAAAAACTGAAAATGTCGCACCTCTTTCTATTTAATAAATACCTTTAAAGAAAAATCTATAACAAAATTAATTTATGGAAAAAGATAGAGGAAGACGGAAGGCAGATATGGAAACGCATCGAGTTAATCGTTGAGTTGAAGTGTCATTTCAACTCAACCACAACTCAACTCGACTCCCATGTACTGTGTTTCCATGAGCCAGGGTAGAGTTTTCGTTAAGTAAACAGAAAGCTTTTTCTCTCAAGATCACTCGATGCTGTTTCCATGGCGGTTCTGGGTTAAAGTGACAGATAATTAATTTTACATTGCGTCGCCGTTGGTATATGTGCAGTAAACGATACTGAAACACACACATACACAAAACCCGGCTTAATCGGACTGGCTTCGTTGAGTTTGCTTGGATTTAACGACACTTTACTCAATCCCCGTTTCCATGGGCGCTTAATCTGAGTAAACTCAGGATAAACTCTGCATGGAAACACAGTAATGGAAACTCAGTATCAGTAAATGTTAATGCATATTTCAAACTGTCGAAAACAAGGTAAATATGCAAAAACTAGGGAAAATGGCATATTTATAGGCATTAGAATATTGAAATTTAATGAAATTAAAAGCTTTTTTTCGTGAAGTAGAGTAGAGCCCCACTTTGAGGTTGCCGTTTTCTCTTGCCACATTGGTGAAACAGAGATAGAACCATCTTTGCGATAAAGGAGCTCAGATTTGCGCTTCCACTTTATTCTTGGGATGTAAACCTGCCTTAAATGGTATCCGGGTACTTTTAACTTTAGCGTTTAAGAAAATAAGCGTTAAAGTAATCGGAGCACAAAAATACGCAATAGTGTATACAAAATTCTTTTTAATAAGAATCATGGCCATTATTTGCATATCTTCTAGGAATACTGGATTTTATATAAATTGAATATAATGAAACTTAAAGTGAGCTATTCAATAACTGTGTACAATTTTAATATAAAAGGATTATGTCACACGCTCGTTGTTCAAATTCCGGGTGGGTATTTTACCCACCCGGAATTTTTCGGGTGGGTACTGCTACCCACCCTACCCACATTATCCGCCGGCACTGTCCGTGATGGCGGAAAAGGTCCAATAAGGTCCATATGGACGTGTTCAAAACGACTACAGGGTAGATGAAATGGTGCCAGAGGACTTTTCGTGTTCCTATGTATCTTCCCGCGTTGGCACACTAAACATGTTCTGACGTAATTGGTAATGTCCTTTTCATGACGGGCCAGACGTAGCGGTCTGCGACTCACTTACATGTTGCTCTCATCCCGCGGTGAGCGAGATTGTGTCGTGCGTCTAAAACCTTTTTCCTGAACTCTTCAGCTGCAGTTACATATGGCCGTATGGTTCCGTTGTTGTCGTCCCAATAGATGTCAAACTTGTTGTTAGGAATAATACATCGCTTAAGTTGCAGTGACGTATATCGATTATTTAACAATTTTCGCAGCTCTTCGTCCTTAACCTGGCTTTGCGCTAACTCGTCGAAGTTTAACGTTTGAGGTACATGGATGGCATCTACTCTTGACAAACAGTCAGCTAGCTACTATGTTATCCTTTCCGTTGATGTGGGTAATGTCTGTACTAAACTGACTAATGAAGTCAAGTTGCCTCGTCCGACGGGGAGAAAGTTTCTCCCATTTTTGCTGGAATGCATAAACCAACGGCTTATGGTCAGTCATGATTGTAAAGTTGTTACCTTCCAAAAAGTGACGAAAGTATTTTATCGCAGTGTAGATTGCAAGTAATTCTCGGTTGTAAGCGCTATAGCGTTTCTCTGCCGTTGATAACTTTCTGGAGAAAAATCCCAATGGTTGCCAGTTTCCTTGCACGAACTGTTGTAACGCGGCGCCTAAAGCTCTATCTGAAGCGTCTGTCATTAACGATACTTTTGCGCCCTGTTGCGGCAATGTCAGCAGCATCGCGTTGGCTCGACTGTTTTTTGTTATTTCATACGCGTGTTCTGCTTCCGAGTCCCATTTCATCTTGCTTCTGTCATTTCTTTTGCTCTTACCTAGGAACTTTTGTAATTCAAGTTGGGTTTCCGCGGCATTTGGTATGAAACGACGATAGAAATTGCACATGCCTAAGAAGGCTCTTAGCTCACGTACCTCCTTAGGTTTGGGAAGGTTAACAATTGGTTCGATTTGCTCTGGTAATGGTCTGGACTACTCACTTCGTGACCTAAAAACTTGATTTGATTTCGTCCAAAAACGCATTTTTCTACATTTATTTTTAATCGGTACTCTTGCAATCGTTGAAGTGTGCTTTCTAGGTTATAATGTGTTGCTCCGGCGAATCCGACGCGATTAATATATCGTCGAGGTATGCGAAGCAAAATGGCAAATCTCGTAGGACCTCGTCCATAAATCGCTGGAACGTTTGTCCGGCATTTTTAAGTCCGAAAGTCATCCTCGTATACTCGTACAGGCCGAATGGTGTTATCACAGCCGTTTTCTCTATATCCTCTTGCCTTACGGGGATCTGGTAATAGGCTCTTCTAAGGTCCACGGTCCGGCGCGGATCTAGAATTTGTTTTTGGGGGGGGTCACGGAATTAAAAGTGGCGAAAAAAAATTTTTACTCCTAAAAAAACAAAAACAAAATTAACAAAACGAACAAAACTAACCGAATTTTCTGGTGGATTAAAAACAAACGTGCCCTAATGTGTTTTTTTGAGGAAGATGCGCCCTTTCTTGTGAGTGCAGCTAACTTCAGAGTTTGCAAATCAAAACATATAGAAAGATTATAGATCAATTAGTCCAGGAGAGATAGCGGAAAAATATTCAAAAGTTGAAATAAATCTACCCTGCGATTTTTCGACTCTATAAGGCTGGCCGCACACATACGGTTTCCGTTTTCGGTTTCCGAATACGGAATTCGTAGGAATTCAATGAATGTGTTTTGGAAAAAATCTGTCCAGGAGAACAGGTGGAAAAAAGCTAATAATGGTAGCGAAAACACGTTTTTCAACGTTTTAGGTGCGAAAATTTTTTGTAAAAACAAAAAATAGTACGTAATAGCGCTTAAAAAGACGAAAATTATGAGTTTTGGACAATTGAAATCGATCAACAGGTTTGTGCAAAAAAAACAAAAACCACGAAATATGGCCATTTTTTGACATTTAATTACAGCGACTATAATTATCGTAGAGCCTTGTTTCAGGGCTGAAATTGTGGCTCTTTGGAATCTCTGGGGCCTCTCAATTGTCTGGCCTCGGCACTGCTTTTGGGGGGGTTCATGACTTGGTGAACTTGGTGAGCTTTTCAGGTACCACGTGCCGAAGCAAAACAAGCCCAACAAGCCAAAGCAAAACAAACCCAAATACACGCTTTGCTTTAGTTACTTTACAGTTTGCTTTTCATGAGCACAGGAAATAGAAATAGTATACGAAAGAGGTAAGAGGTATGAATTTTGCGGAATTTTTCCTTTGGAATGGACATTATTGTTTCATAAAAAGAACAAAGGATCGAATGTAAATATCTATTGTTGTGTAGAGTGATAAAGAAGCACAAATGGTTTATGGCATTAACTCTTCAAACATTTACGAGAAATTTCTTAAAATGGGATATAGAAATAGTTGTCTCAGATTAATTTTGAACTCTTAAATATTTATAGTTAATGTTATTCCCAAAAAAATAATTTCTTTATTAAATAAATTTTCTCAAACCTTTACATACATTTATTTCTCTAAGCAAAATAAATATTAATCGAACGGGAAAGCATACAAAGTATCAAAAAATTGAGCATTGGTCATTTCGAGCTTTGCTTTGCTTTGGCTTTGCTTTGACTTTGCCGCTTTGTCATTTGGTTTTGTCCCATAACAAAGCACTGGTTTATTTGATATGCCAAAGCAAAGCAAAGCACTAAAGCAAGCCAAGCCTACATTGGGGTTTCACCTTTAGGCGCCGACTCCTTGCTGACACTGACTGGCCTGTTGTTTCAATGAAATGTTCAACGTTGTGATGTCGAGGGTCGGAGGTTGCTGAAATTTCTTGCTTCAATTCGTTGTATTTCTGGAGCAATTGGTAGAATTGTGAATTCGTTCCTATTGATTTGATGGTGCACGACCCTTTAACTAACTTGCCTGTTAAAGGTATTTGCGTCTTTTTGTCTATGAGAGATTTCGCTTTCATGTCTACCAGCAGGTCGTAATAGCCTAAAAAATGTGCACCTAAAATGGGTTTTTATACCTCTGCGACGATGAAAATCCATGGGAAATTCCTTCTCATTCCAAGATTGAGTACCATTGTTTTTTGTCCTAGTGTATTGATTGGTGTGTTATTCGCAGCGAAAAGTTTGAAAACTGTTGGTGATATGTATGTCCTGGTAACGGCTTTCGCTTGGAGGTAAGACGGAAATGTCAGCTCCAGTATCCACCAGAAAATGTTTGTTAGATGTCCTGTCTTGCATTGATAAGCGGCTAAATCTGTGTGGGCCGTTGGCTGCCGCGAAAGTCGAGGCACACTCTATTTTAACGACGCTTGTTGATTTTTGAAGTCGCACTGTGCTCTGCTTGATCGATTTTCAGCCGTTCGATTTGTGCGCCGAGCATTTCTACTTGATGTTGTAGATGAAGATGGAGCATTTGAGCCTTTTTCTGGCAGCACAAATCATTCTTCCTTTTTCAATTGGACCTCTGTTTAAGCTCCTGGTTTAGGAGTGCCGGCGTCCTGATTCATGATGCGCTACTAGTCTCCGCCGCTACTTCCGGTCCCAGTGGACTTAGCTCGTCATAAGACCATGAAGTCAATGAGAGAAGCAACTAAATTAGGGTACGTATTACTGCAGGTGGCCTGGTTTCCAGAGTCCATTGTTGGGGCACACTAACAAAGTGTCCCACAACACGATAGTTTCTAGTTGTGTTTAATCCGGTTTTTCTCTCGAGATGGTATTCTAACAAGAAGCATATCGGACCAACGGATGGAGTAGATTTGCTCCTATTATGATTCCGATTCTGTACAGGGCCACTTCTAGCATGGAGTGACCCTACAGATGCAACAGCTCTTCTACTGTGTAACAGAAGACGGAAAAAGAGGTAAGAAAATTATTAAGAGGGAAAACTTGTGAAGGATTGATAGATATGTATGTAGGCAAAGTGGAGTGGAAGGTGACGAACCATTTGTGAGTGGTCTCGAGCCCCATTTCTGTGGAGATATTTACAAACGTAATTATAATAAAACGAACAACTTAATTTCAATTAAAACACGCTTTGTATTAAAAAATAGTCTTATATACAAATAAACCTAAGATCTAAACACGACGATATCAATTACTTCCCTCATTACTGTCCTTATCATCCTCATTATCATCCATTTCAACATCATCAACCGCCTCATCGACTAGATCTGGGGCCTCCTCATCATTTTCACCATCTTCGGACAGAATCTTTTCAAAGCCGCTTTCCTTTGTCCAAGCGCACTTCATTATTAATCTAAATTTCGCCATTGGCTTTGCAATTAGCTTCAAGATCCTAGCTTGCTCCGGTGTTAGAACTTTCCCCTTTTCGCATACTGTGTGCTCTTTGTATAAGGTAACTACTCCTTTTTGAAGTTTAGTAGGAAGGCCTAGGGATCTTAAATGAGGCTCTATTGAATGTGTAAATTCTTCTAGTGGACCTTCAGGCAAAACAACTGTCTCAGTTGCAATAAAGCCACTTCTAGCGTATTCAATAGCCCAGTAGTTATTTGCCCATTCTACAACTTCATCTTTTGATTTTTCTGTGAACAGTAAGCCGCATTGTCCGAGTAGTTTTTTTGAAAGCTTTTTAAAATATTTGATTAAGTTTATATATTAAAAGATGATTTTTATGTTACCAAGTGTAAGCCCGGTTGTACTTCTTCTGCTTCCGTTCGACCCAAACCAATTTGCATTATTCTATTTTTACCAAATATAAATCTAGAATTGTGCTTCCATTCTTGTCGTAAATCTTTTAGAAGATTATTTCTCATATTATGTACAGAAAATAGAAATATGTTGGGATATTTCTCTACGCAGTGTTGAATATCTGCGATGATGTGCTGCTTCCATGCTAAGCCTTTTCGTTCGGTTTTTGTTAATGAAACTAAAAAAAAGGTATTATTAAAAATAAATTCCACAATGTAATGTAAAATATTTTACTTTTCTTATCCCTTTTAGAACGAGGCATTTTAATAAAAACTTTTTAGAAGTAATCGGCTTAAGGAACACAACTAGAGTGACAGTTAATTACTTCGTTCACCACGTGCGTTTTTATGACAGTTCAGGGATGTACATATAAAATAAAAAATAATTTATTTTAAAACATTAACTATACAATTTGAAGAAGTAATAAGTTAAATGTGTAATTATTATTTATAATTATATAATTGTTTGTTATTTGTATTAAATAGTTATATTTTATTTATTTTAAAATATCATTACCATACACAATTTTCGTTAAATTTACCATGCAATCTTTTTAAACGAAACTATTGCACCCAACTTCAAACTAGAGAAAACTTCATACTTGATCCATCGCAATTTTTGTTTTCAAGTCCGAGAGTGAATTAAAGGTATTTAATCATAAAAAAGAATAAGTGGGTTTTATCTCACAGTGAAGTTACAAGAAAGCAGTTTATTATAAAGGGTATCAGGTAAAAATATTTGTTATTAATCAACATTATAGGCTGTAAGAGAAATTTTAAAACTATTAGCAGTTGTTTGACAGCTTATGCCTGTCGCAATGAAGAAAAAAAATTTTTTAACATGTGAAAGGCGCGGCTAAGCTTAAGTTTTGGATATTTAACCGCTTTGAATTATAAATATGTTTTTGACATTGCTGTAATTATAATTATCAAGTTTATAGTAAGTGGTTTTATGTTGATAATAATGGCGAAAAATCGTATTTTTCTAGTAATTTCATTCTTTTACATATGCGGTCCACCGCAAAGCCTCCATTTTTAATTTCATGCATTGCGCAGTGAAGATTCTGTTTGTAGTGGTGCGGTGACGCAATTCTAAATAGGATATCAAGGAATAGAATTCAATAAAATTGTACTAGTTTTAATTTTGAAATAAATTGTAGAATAGGTAACTTTTGAAAGTTCTATGGAAACGGATTTTATTTAATTAAAAACTTCTTAATACAGAGAAGTTTGTAATTTGATTTTGTCGTCGGGATTCGTGATGGCAAGAAGGGGGCTTGAATAAAAATAATTTATTAATTTTTAATTTAACTCTTTTACAACTAGGTGTAGATTTGAAAATTGCTATGATCAAAACGACAATTTTATTATATTCTTCTGAAATTGGCTTTTCTATCATAATTATGAATTCTTCTGATTTTAATGTTCTGCGTTATTTATTTAATTATTTTGTCGAATTATATAAAAATATGTTTCAAGTGTTATTAATAGAATGAGATTTTCTTAATTTTTTTAGTCAAATTAATATCTCCCTTCCGGATTGTTATTAATACAATACCAACCAATTGAACAAACTAGGGTATTTTCTGAATTATACAACTTTACTTAAAAATAATAAAACTCGACCTTGTTAAAATATTAAACTATGTGATACTATGTATTTGTTGGCATCAAAAATTATTCGCAATTTCCAGGTAAACTATTGTGAGAATATTATAGGTTTGAATTGCACAACAAGATCTTCAGTAATTTCAACCTCTTAACTCGCCGTAAAACGAACAACTCCATCCATTTTTTTGTTGCATCCACCAAAAGCAAAGGTGGTCGTGAGTGGTGAGCGAGTGTAGCTAAAGTGAAAGGCCGTCCTTCATACCTATTTTTTAAGCTAGCAATTCGTAAACGTTGCCACTGTTCGCACATTGGCAATGTTTTAATCGACCTTTGACCAAAAGCACGAAGATCTTGCTAACAGCTTCATTTCGATTATTTCTTCTAGGTGTGAATAATGCAAGAGTTTTCAACACATGCTGTGAATGACTGCCGGTGATATCACATGAATGAATTCCCCAGATTTTGTTCAATTGATAAAGCAAGCCGCTTTTCAGCGTTTCAAATTTAACATATCAGACCACCCGCATTGAAATACGATTAAAAGCTTTGCTCAAAACAATCATAATCTTGGTATGTTTGTGACCATCTTCAACAAAAAATAAAACGACTAGTCAACTCAGTTGATAAGATTGATTGCAATTTCGCTCGACTTGGAGTTTGCAGGGAATAGCCTTCTCGAATTCGTTTAATTTCTGCTTCGATATTTTATTTGGTATTTATAGCCTGAGAAAATGGCCTCGATTGCCGAATCCGGCGGATCGGAAACGGCTGCGGATTTGATACTTTGCGATTCCCTAATCCGCCGCGTGTGTAATCGTGAATCTAAACGTATAGCAATGCCAACCTGTAAACGATCTCCGAGAACAAAATTAAGGAATCTCAACTTAAACATACGGCATTTTGGACATAAGTGTCAAACCCGCACTCACTTCCGATCCGCCGGATTCGGCAATAGAGGCCAATGATTGCTTACAGTTGGAAACGAGAAGCTGGAATAGTTATTCCTTCTGGCAGATTAAATGCTGCCTGTAGAGGCTTATGGCCGTATACAATAACCGTGTTTAATGAGCTGCTTTAGGTTAAGCTAGGTTGAGATATCTCAGCAAAATGTTTTTCATGAGCCTGCTCTAAGTGCACGGCTTTCTGCTCTACCTGTTCTGGTAGAGTAACTTCTGGCAAGATTTCTTGCTCTACCTTTTTTGACAGCTGCCTTGAGCTGCTCTGCTTTTTTCGATTTCATTAAACACAGTCGATCAAATAGATAGTTATGGAATCTGCTAACTACACAAATGTTTGCAAAGGCTTTTTTATTCTGTATCTGACAAAGGAAATAATCTAGCACAGCGCATTGGGCCGAACTACCGATAAAAGTTAATTACACATAGATAGGACCTTAGTTGAATAACATCATTTGCCTCCACTGTTGTAGGACATAGTTAATTTTCCGCCTGTGTTTCGAAAAATATACGTTCCTTAACGTTTACACGAATATTTACTTAATTCAAATGATGCAAGACCGTTTCAGCTTTATATAAAGCCCTTCATGCGATATTCCAATCGTCAATGCAGTAACAGATATTTTGGATATGAGCCAGAATTTTATCCATCACGCTTTGGACGGCGCAATATCGGTTCCGTAGGTAAGTCGATTAAAACGGAATAGCCCTAGGTGTGTGTTAACCGTAAAATAAACTTTCGATTTTTCTTTCAGCTTAATTTGGTGGTACGGAAACGCTATTTCAAACAACACGGTAATTAATCCACTATTTTCAATAGATGCCAGTTGATCCTTAACATTCGGTAATGCCTGATGCTCCGGAATTTCTATTATATTAGTAGAACTTAGACCTATTTTAAATTCCATGCAGAGTCGAATCTCTCTTCTAAATTACTATCAGAGGGCCTGCCCAATCACTTCCAGGCAGTGTGTTGTCGTTTTGCAGGCGCTTAAGCTCTTCTGCTTTCGAACGTAATGCATTGGTTAGCTTTACCGAAGATTGATTGATTTGGAAGAATTTTCCATGATGATAACTGAAACGATAATCTATTACAAATCCTGCAATAAACTTTTAAAAGTCCGTGGCTCGTTAATAGTATGGTAGACATGGTAGTCGGCGCCATAACCCGCCGGATTATCGACATCCCAATCATCCAACCAACTTACTCGAGCGGTTTCATCCGCCTTAAATTTTGGCATTGGCGTTACCAGCACAAATTTCTCTCGAATGGTTTTCAATTTACTTTTGGAAATTTCTCAATCTGCCTGAACTCTGTGCCCAAAAGGACGCTGTTAACTTTAAATTGCAGGATGCACGGTCCTATATGTTTCTTAACATATTCAACTTTGTTTGCTTAATGTTCGATTTCGTTAGAAAGCAGCTTATTAATGACACCTTGTAACATATCTCTGTAAATGGTTTTTATGCCATTACAGCTATGCTCATCATCAACACCTAAAATATTTCCATTTTACCACTGGAAATCCATTTGGGTTGTGTGCAGACCACATCGATAACATCCCGTCGAATGAAAGTTGGCTTACATGACGACTCTGTTCTGGACCTCCTAGAATTTACATAATTCTAGCAAATTTTGCTGGCAATTTTATCGATTTATTGAATGCTTTCGTTTATATGGATTTCAGCGCCTTACTTAGAATTTTACACGTCTTTTCAAAGATAATACTTTCTTCCGAACACGGTTTCTTTTTCATCACTTCATTGTTGAATTCACAAATAATTGTTTCTGCAATACTTATTCCAAAATTTAATCGTCTAATAGCTCATCGATTTCTAAACATCCGTAGCGTTCCATAAACCGAGGTACTATTAAGAACCCACCGCACATCCAATCGCTAAGAACCAGCAGCCCTATACCAAAGATTTATCAAAAGAACTCATCGACACGGACTGTAAATTATAAATATCTTAAAACTCCGATACACAAGCGATCTATCCATCCAAATGAAACTCGGGCACGCCAAAAATCTCAGCGTGTATGGGGAACCTAGGATGAACTCGTGGCCTAGAACTATAGGATTTATGTACAATCACTCACACGGAAGGCTGCAACCTGCTAATTTTGAAACCAGGCCAATGAACTGGCATCATAATGGAGCCCTCGTCGACTTATAACTCAACGATTCCGGTGAAGATTCCCAAACCATAATAACCTGGAAAAATTTGATCGCTACAGTCATAACCACTTTTCCATTGAAATATAGGCTCCTGTCTACACTTCAATATTATTATAGCATCAGGTTTATCTGCTCTTCCTCTCCGCGTACTGCTCTCTTTGCACACATTTCCTTCAAAAAATGCATCCATCAATTGAACAACCCGATTTTGGAACGTCCTGATATCTTTACTATTCCTTAATTTTCGTTGAAGTTCCTTGTAGGACGTAAGGTTGAGCATAGTACTTAGTACCCGTTTCTCCATTAAAGGATCCTCTTTAACTAACAAATCGACAAAATCATTTGCAGGTATTTTTTTTTGAGATATTTTGAGAGACCGCTGGAACTAGGCCTGCCTAGTCGGCTTGTCGTTTCCAGTTGACTGTTCAATAGGGTGGGTCAAATTGTTCGCAAAGAAAGTAACATGGTCCATTTCAGCGAAATTCTAAAAATTCGTGTTATTTTAAGAATTTTGCGCGAAGAAACTATATTTTGGATGAAGTCTACACCCCCCCCCCCCTTTTCAAAAATAGATTTTGTACTAAATGATTATTTTTATTAAAAACACTCCAACAAATAGCTATAAGTTTTAAAATAATTGTAGTAGGATAATCATCTTGGGCTTAATGGATCAGGAATTTTCCCAGCTACATATTTTGGTTGAAGTCTAAACCCCCCCCCCCCGCTTTTTCGAAAATATATATTGTACTAAATGATTTTTTTTAAAAACTCTCCAAAAAATCGCTATAACTTCTAAAATAATTGTAGTAGCATAATGATCTTGTGCTTATTGGATCAGGAATATATTTTGGTTGAAGTCTAAACCCCCCGCCTCCCCCTTTTTAAAAAATATATTTTGTAGTAAATGTTTATTTTTTTTTAAAATACTCCAAAAAATCGCTATAACTTCTGAAATAATTGTAGTAGGATAATGATTTTGGACTTAATGGATCAGAAATTTCCCCGAATGTTCGAATGTGTTTTTTAAAAAAAATCATTTATAATCCAGTGAATTTGTGAATAAAAGGGCCCCTAGTGGAAAACTTTTGGGGTAGTTTTGATTTGTTTGGTTTTTCATGTATTTTGTTGTGCTGAATCCGAATCTGAGGTTTGCTGACAAAATTTCGTGACGGAACATTGAGAAAAATGCAAAAATATGAAAAAGTTCGGACTTTTTCGCGGGTTTTCGCTTGTAACTCGGAAACTATCAACTTTTAATCGATATCATTCATATACTAAATGAAAGAGCACAAAATTTCCTACAAATCTCGCTAACCAAGTATCTATCCGACTCACCGTTTTGGTTCTAGCGCTATTTGAAAATTTCCATATTTTTCTAAGTCAGCAAAAAGCCGATTTTCCAATTGGCAACGCTATTATACAGGGTGTATCCGTTAAGTTTACAAAGCGGCCGGGTGTGATAGGTTTTGGTTGGACGAACAAAAAATCTTTTGGGAGGGGGTGGAAATCGTAACGGTTTAGCCGCTAGGGCGTTTTGAAGTTTTTTCTTTAGAGTTTTACATATTACCCTGTATTTTTGTAACGCTACGACCTATTTTCATGAGTAAGGTATCAGTGTACGCAGAATACTCCCACCTATCTAAAACTGTAAAAGTCAAGGTTTCACCCTATCAACTTCCAGAGTAATGAGTCATCAAAGTCAAAATTTCGGTTTTTTAAACTAAAATTTCAACTAAAAAACCTTTTTCTTCATAAAATACTCTGTATTATTGATAGAGCAAGAGCCCGTGAACGCCAGACTTACGTCACAGTATAAACGTTGAAAATTTTTCTGCGTAAGGACACTACAGCAGGTAACAACTACTAAGCTAGCTACTAAGAACCTTGAGCCGCAGTGGCTTTGGCAGGAGGGAGGTAGGAAATGTGCAGAAAATTGATGTCTACTTACGTCATTTTATAAACGCTGTTTTTTTGATATTTCCTCTACTATTGGAAGTCACGTCCTCCAGTGCCAGGCGGTTTGCATAGTGGAAACCCCTTGCCAGACAACTTTAAAGTTTAAAATATTGTATTGTACTTACGTTAATAGTCCATTCAAAACGTCGAAACGTAGCACCACGGTTTGAAACTCGTTCCCTATATGTTTTTTGGGTCGCTGATTACGAAAATCAGGGTCCCGCTTTCCTAACATATGGCTTCATCCTTACAAATGCAAAAATACCCCTTTTTAAGGGTTTTTCGCGATAATTTCAATAATAATCAAAATAATCCAATGAAATACACTTTTTTCAATATTTATTTGCTGAGGTGGTTGATTTATATCAAATGAAGCCAAATTTTATGATGAGGGGTACTCCTAAAGGGGTAAAACTATCCCTAAATCTACTGGAAATAAAAGCATTTGTAAAAAATTGTTTTTGCAACTTTAAGCTTCAAATTCTATTAAATGCATATTTCGGTTTAGAAAAGCCTAAAGTTTGACTTTGATAACTGGTTACTCTGGAAGTTGATAGGGTGGAACCTTGACTTTTACAGTTTTAGTTAGGTAGGAGTATTCTGCGTACACTGATACCTTAAGCCGAGTATCCAGATCGAGTGAAATTTCACTTACTTTACACTTTCGTCATTTCACTTTGCATTAGCATAGGATTAGTTCGGTAGTATGACAACAAGATGTCATTGTGATAAATGTTATATGTAACTGACACTCTAGGATATTTAGCACTCAAAATGGCACCTTTTCACAAGTGTAATCTATGTTATTTGGATACAAATTTCATAGTAAATATTTTTTTATTTAGAAATCTAGTGCGGAGAAGATTAATCGCTAGCATGATGTCAGCAAGACAAATCAAATAAATTCAAAAACAAAACTTCCTTCATAAAAAGAGAAAAATACAAATATACGAATAGAATTGAAAAAAACCTACGATTTCGATATTTTCCATGTTTAAATTTGATTTTTTCATTTTAATTTTTTTTATAACCGTTGTTGCCTAGCAACTAAAAAGCCAAACATGACAGACAGTCGTGAAGTGAGGGTTCGTGGTCATTTCGCTGCGAAATATTGAAACAGCGACACCTGTTCATCAAATTTTTAACCTGTAAAATTTCTCTCGCAGACCAGTATCCAGATCGAGTGAAATTTCACTTCCTATCTTAAATGCGTGTAAAAAAAGGTGAGAGAAATGGGAGCGAACTTTTTTTTCGCTAGCGTTTCGCTTACTAGTATCCAGTTCGAGGGAAATTTCACAGGTTAAAAATTTGATGAACAGGTGTCGCTGTTTCAATATTTCGCAGCGAAATGACCACAAACCCTCACTTCACCACTGTCTATCATGTTTGACTTTTTAGTTGCTAGGCAACAACGGTTATTTAAAACAAAATTAAATTGAAAAAATCAAATTTAACATGGAAAATATCGAAATTGGAGGTTTTTTTCAATTCTATTCGTCGTATTTTTATGAAGGAAGTTTTGAATTCAATTATTGAGTGGGAGTCACAATCACAGGATTTATTTGATTTGTCTTGCGGAGCTGTAAGCAATTCAAAGCAGAGGAAGAAACATAGATTAAAGCTGTGAAATCGTGGCATTTTGAATGATAAATATCCTCGAGTGTCAGTTACATATAACATTTATCACAATGACATCTTGTTGTCATACTACCGAACTAATCCTATGCGAGTACAAAGTGAAATGACGAAAATGAAAAGTAAGTGAAATTTCACTCGATCTGGATACTAGGCTGAACTGGATACTAGTAAGCGAAACGTTAGCGAAAAGAAATTTCGCTCTCATTTCACTCACCTTTTTTTACAGGCATTTAAGATACGAAGTGAAATTTCACTCGATCTGGATACTGGCCTTTATTCATGAAAATAGGTCATAGGGTTACAAAAATACAGGGTGATATGTGAAACTCTAAAGAAAAAACTTCGAAACGCCCTAGCGGCTAAACCGTTCCGATTTCCACCCCCTCCCAAAAGATTTTTTGTTCGTCCAACCAAAACTTATCACACCCGGCCGCTTTGTAAACTTAACGGATACACCCTGTATAATAGCGTTGCCAATTGGAAAATCGGGGTTTTGCTGACTTAGAAAAATATGGAAATTTTCAACTAGCGCTAGAACCAAAACGGTAAGTCGGATAGAGACACTTGTGTAATGAGGTTTGTAGGAAATTTTGTGCTCTTTCATTTAGTATATGAATGTTATGGACGAAAAGTTTATAGTTTCCGAGTTATAAGCGAAAACCTGCGAAAAAGTCCGAACTTTTTCATATTTTTGCATTTTTCTCAATGTTCCGTCACGAAATTTTGTCAGCAAACCTCAGATTCGGATTCAGCACCCCAAAATACATAAAAAACGGAAGAAATCAAAACTACCCCAAAATTTTCCTGATTAAAATACTATTTTACTGGACTATTAGTACAAAATATATTTTTGAAAAGTGGGGGGTTTAGACTTCAACCAAAATATATAGCTGGGGAAATTCCTGATCGAACAAGCCCAAGATCATTATCCTACTACAATTATTTTAGAAGTTATAGCGATTTGTTTGAAAGTGTTTTTAATAAAAATAATCATTTAGTACAAAATCTATTTTTGAAAAGTGCGGGACCCCCCGGTAGACTTCCTCCAAAATTTACAGTTTCTTCGCGAAAAATTCTTAAAATAACACAAATTTTATGATTTACGCTGTAATGGGCCGCAAAAATATTAGACCCACCCTACTGTTCAAGCTTCCCGGGTTCTCGACCGTAGTCCTGCCTTCGGTCTGATCGGAAGGAGTTCACGAATGCGGGCTCTGGTATGCTCCGTGGGCTCCCCAATTCCACTTCGGCCCTCCTTGCCTTGACCCTTTAGGGAGTCCAGAACCTTAGGGCAGAACGGCGGCGGTTTGGGTGTGCTTCTTGTCCCAGTAGGAGGCTAATTGCGATTCAACGCCTTTTTTAATTTATTTGCAGTCATTAGTTCAATGTGTGGTTAATGGTAACGTGTGTTGTCGTCGGCTTTAGAAACTCTTCTCCAGGAAACTGTATGGACAACGATTTCATTCAAACATTCAAACTAGGAAACTATAATATGCTGGTCTCGATAGTAGCTTTTAGGTTAAGCGTTACCATCCAAAAGCCAGCTAGTCAGAAAATAATCCTCCTTTCTTTTCTTATCTCTGCAACATCCTGGCCTTCGTTGTGCCAACGACTGGAAGCATAATAAGCGGAGAATCCATCTCCTGTTCCATCAACGAAGTCAGCTCTGTCGTGGTAATGAAACAACGTGTTTCAGCTGGAAAACCTTCCACCCTTCTCTCTACTATCTTTTCGACTAGAACTTGCTGTTCGACTTTACACTGATAATTTCTCGACAGTACAAAGGGTCTTACCTCTGTGATTGTCCTGTTGAAATTTACCCAATTTTGCCTGTACGACGATATTTTTACCTCAATAAAGGACTAGCCCGCTAGACCAGTCTAGTAATGGTTTCTTTCTTTAATCAAAATTCTTTCTTTGACATTTTTTCAAAAAAAGTTATCGAAGTTATCAGCTTGATTAAACTTTTATAGTTCAAGATATTTTCTTTGCGGACATACATGCGAATAAAAAAAAAAAAAAAAAAGAATAATGGTTTGTTTGCAATGTGTACGTTGTGCAAACTGTGTCCCCTTTGCTGGCGTTGGGTAGCGAGCAGGGTCATCTTCACTCATACGAGCTAGATGTCCTGCCCACCGGAGTCGACCGAGCTTTATTTTCTTCACAACATCTATGTCTCGTCATTGTAGAGTCTCCGGAATCGTCCTTCCTCACATATGAGGCCAACAATCCTCCGAAGTATTTTCCTCTCGAACACTGCCAAGAGATTAGAGTGCTTTTTGCTAAGCATCCACGTTTCGGATGCATATGTGAGAACCGGTAAGACCATCGTCTTATGCAGGGTCTCCCGTCCAGGTAGCTCGGGTTTTTGGCTATTTACCATTCAAAAATAGCTATCACTCAATGATCCGTTTCTAGTATTTTGAAATTTTTTTACCTGACAGACCCCGCCAAATCTACCCGTTCCGAAAAATGTCCGGCGCTGTTTATTGAAGGTAAAGAAGGGTTTTTTAAGTTCAAGTGCCGGGCAATTTTTAGGACCCTATGCTATCATAGGCGGCTTTAAAGTCTATGAATAGATGTTGGATTGAGTTTTGAAACTCTAGACATTTTTCCATAGCCTGCCTCCAAGTGAAAATCTGATCGGTTGTTGATTTGCCTGGGCTGAAGCCGCGATTTAGCAATTCATGAAAGTGCGCTTCCCATCGCTCCAACATGCCTTTAGGATCGGTGATCAGATTCCCTTCTTTGTCCTTGAAGTATGTGCAACGTGGTGTGAATTGCGTCATACCGCGTACTCTTCGGTAGAACTCCCGTGCCTGGTGCGGCCGTCGTTCTCTGTACTGTTCTAGTTCACAAACGAGATTTTTCTCCCAGGCAGTCGAAGTTGGCACCTCGGTACGTTCGTCATCAGGCCCGAAAGGTGGCGGCGGTCTATCAACACATGGTTGATTTGATTGCGAGTCCCTCCATCAGGAGATATCCAGGTGTCTTTATGGATATCTTTACGCGCAAATCTGGTACTTGCAACGACCAAGTTCTTACTTGCTGCCATCTCTATAACTCGCTGTCCATTGTCATTAGTGTTCTCAAGCAAGCGGTGGGTGCCGACATATTGCCTGTATACGGGCTCCCGGCCTACTTTGGTGTTCAGATCTCCCAGTATGATTTTCACATCATATCTGGGGCAGGCATTAAGTTCCCGTTCAACTAAATCAAAGAATTTTTCTTTTTCATGGTCCGGGGACTTTTCTGTAGGTGCGTGAACGTTTATGAGGCTAATGTTCTTAAATTTGCCTGGCACACGAAGGGTACATAGGGTCCGGTCATAAACGCAGAACTGCGGGCATTCTGCAATATTCAACTACAGACTTCCAATTGCTGAATACTGCGGAATGACCGCAGTTCTGCGTTTATGACCAGGCCCATAGCCTTTCGTTTATTGCTTTAAAGCCGATAATGGTAGGCTTCATTCTTTTGCTGACCATAAAACCTACCCCCCCGAGCACATGGTGTTTTGATGGCAGCTGTAATATACGTCATAATCAGGTTTTTGCAAAACACCATTCCCTGTCCATCGCATCTCCTGAATGGCGGTAATGTCAGCTTTATATGTTGACAGGGTATCGGCTAGATGTTGTGCAGCTCGAGTTCTGTACAGAGTTCGTACGTTCCATGAGAAAATTCTTAAATCATTTTGTCTTTTTCGTTGCCGTGGTCTTCGTCGTTTTTTCCAGTATCCGAGGCATGTTGCTCGTTCCGTAATAATTATTTTTTCCGGGTGAGGTTATTAGCCTCACGCCAACCTTACTTGGACTAGCGCGATCATATTAGCCTATCCTCTCATAGGATATTTACCAGTGGCCATCACTAGGAGGTTATGATCGCACTTCCATCAGTCCGGAATAGTTCCGGCACGTGCATGTTATGCTGCTAACTGACTGACCACCAAGATATTCGTTATTGCTTTTAAAAATAGTCAATTATTTGGAAAATATAATAACTGGGAGAACTTGAGAATAACTTGTGATGACTAGTCATATAAGCAAGAACCCTTCTCTAAAAGATCGGACTGCCTTTCAACTCACAGCCTCTATGTAGGAAAAATCATACAACCTTACTCTGTCCTTAAATATAAAAATCGGAACGGAATCACGAACGTATTACTTATGATGGGTGACACCCATGTATTACTTAAGAGATAGTATTGCTAACGAAGGTATCACATTGCACAGTGGGTCGCCCATAGCTCATAAATCCATAAAACTCATATTCGAATTTCCAGGATCAAGTTACACATTTCCATAGGGCGTTCAACAAGCTATCCGATGGTATAAATATGTCATATAATTGTTTTCATTGTCACTTACTACGTTTATAAGCGGAGTTTCACTCCCGTATCTTCAATCCGAAGTGAAACTCCCGATGCGTTTATGACCAATGGGAGTGAAAATCCAAAATACTATCTGGTTTGAGATGACAGCTCCGAGCTTAAATTTGAAATGGCAACAAACACAAATATAAACCCAATGTTTAATTTAATGTGTGTAAAAAAAATTTATAAGTACAGAAAAAATACTATTGTAGCAAAATAAAACACCCAACTGCTTCTTCACTAAGTTTTTTTCCTTCTGAAAACAATTAAAAATTATGCTTCGGTCATCTCACTCTCAGTCAGCGTTTATAAGCATACCATAAACCGGGAGCGAAGTTTCACTCCGACATTTTCTTGGGGAGCGAAAGTCCAAGTTCTGGATTTTAACTCCCCGTTTATAAGCGGTGATTCACTCCGGATCGAAACTTCCACCCGGATGGAAACTCCGCTTATAAACGTGGTAACTTACTTCTTGATCTGGGAAGTGAACGCATCGTTACGGTTGCAAGGTGACTCATTAGTAAGGTATTTGATTACAGTGAAGTGTCGGAATTTTGTGTTGTTTTGTGCAATGGAAATTCAAGAACAAAGTATGTTTGTCACATTTTAAATTTATTGTTAGAATATTTTTTTGACTGTTTACGTGCTACGCCATACGACATTTTTTGCTATAACGTTAACTTTCCCTAGAGCTACAAAATTTTTCAAACATTTTCAAATATTCGTACCTATCTTAAATTGTAGGTGTAACTGTAGATTTTATAAATATTATACATTGACCTGCTTCGGTCTGCTCCTACGCCTTCCATCAAGCGCAAGCAACTAAATTAATCTTTTTTGAGGTACTTTAATCAAGTCGTCCTTTTCAAGGATGCATATCTTTGAGGTTTAGAGTACAGTGAGAATAGGTATATCTACAAAACACCAAGGTATATTAGAAGTTTTACTGTCATCATTCAGTGTTGTCGAAAATATAAACTTTAAGATTTTACAAATGATCGTATACTGTGTTTATATAAAAGTTTTGATTATTAATGGAAACAAGTAGGTAGGACTAAATCAAAGTTGTTACTTAAGTATTCTGATTGGCTAAATGCTATTGAATGTATTGAGTTAATTAGTGTTGAACAGTATGTTCATGAAGTGACCAGCAGGGCCATCTCGCGGGCGTCCTAAAAAATATTTTTCCGAGCTTATTAAGAGATCAAAACGTAGACGAGTGTCACAGCTATCTCAAGTAGATGACTCTGCCGTAAAAACACTGTTCAATACATCTGCTGACAAGTCTGATACTAGCTTCACATCAGATATTAGTGGAGACGAGGTTTTATCTCTTTTTGTAGAAGCTAAATTGACCAAGCACCATTATTTTCTAATTAGAAATTTTGTTAATAGTAAAACTTCACGTAATATTTGACTATCCTACCAAAGCATTGGAAATGCTAAAAAAATTGGTACCCAGAAAATGCATCCATCTCAGAATCTACCCCAAAATTAAGTTGCAAAGTTATCTCGTATTAATAAATTATGAAATATCTACTGTTATGAATAATTTCTATATATTTCATTAACACGTCATTGATAATTTGATATTGAAATATGAATAATTGTGAGCTATTTTCTTGATGTGATTCGAATTTAAGTTACCTTTGTAATTAAAATGTGGACGTAAGTCCGTTATGTTTCTAAAATAAATAAATAAATAAAACACATGAGTTTTTATTATTATTAGAACTACTTTCCCCGAAAAAAACCATTAATTAAGAAATTTCATATTTGTGACCGCCTTTGTTCGGCGTCTGTCCCACTGTGCATTGATATTTTTTGAAGATTTAAGCACAGAACCACAAGAACGCCCCAATACTTGTAAGGCAATGTTAAATAACAACGATTTCTTTTCTAGAAAACCGTAAAACAAGGTAAAAGAAAAAGGCTCTTAATCTTAGAGTATTCCAATTTTGTCGGTTGAAATATCACCTATAGACCCAGTATAGTCTTTGTCAAATAACATTACGCTAGTTGTGTAACTTTAAAACCGTCGGCCTCAGAACCGTACAAACGATAGTTAGACTGCCATCCAGACCAGATCCATTTTCGACCATTGGGGGGGTGTGTTTTCGAAATGGCAACTACAGCTTGGGTTGGCTTGAGGAGGATGCAAATGTTCAAAAATGTCTGCCACTAGTATTTAACGGTTATTTAGCCCTAGTAGAACCTACATACGCAGCGACAGACATTTTTTTCAATTTTAACCCCTTTTTTTACCCCCAAACCCCTCTATCTACAAAAGGGTCCATTCTCCGGGCTAGCGAGTGTGCATACGTTCTTAACTGAGTATTACACTATGTATATACGAAATATCAGCTTTAAGAAAATGGCGTAGGTCTGGCGGGCCTGGGCTCGAACTATAAGGCGATCTAGCAATCCCCATTGTATATCACCTTTTCTACTATCTGAAGCGCTGAAGCAAGGTAAATGGGGTTCGAAATTCAGTAGACTCTCAAGGTGGTGTTAATATGATCTATGAGGAGCGCCCCTTTCTGAAACCAGCCTGCTGCCTTCTAAGCGTTTGGTCTACTGCCTCACTTATACTTGATAATAAGTGGGACAAGACTTTACCTACAGTAGATAATAGACACATGTGTCTCCAGTTGTCACATACTGTTAGGTCCCCCTTTTTTGGTATTTTGACTATGATACACCTTCCGTCAAATCCTTCTGAAAGGTACAGGTGTTCCATACTATTTCCAGGATTGGATTTAACGCATCTCTGCTATTAGGCTTAAGGGCGCGCGCACACAGAAAGCGGAACGGAGCTGAGCTTATCAGCTCTGCGCTAACTTTACATTAAAAACCCCGGTGCTGCGCACACTGTGAGCTAGCTCCGCTCAGCTCACATGTGCGCAGCACCGGGGATTTTAATGTAAAGTTAGCGCAGAGCTGATAAGCTCAGCTCCGCTCCGCTTTCTGTGTGCGCTCGCCCTAAGTCGACATTCAACAATTCTGGCGGGATGCCATCTTTTCCAGCTGCTTTACCATTAGATATTGTATGAATTGCTGTTACTATTTCCATCTTGGATGGGACACGAGTGGTGATTCTTATTGGTTGTGCATTGTTTCCATTTTCCTCAAGTTCCTGTGAAAATGAACCATTCAGGGTGGCGAAGAAATAATACATATCTCCATAATTGAAATAGCTCCTCATCGCTGCACAGCAGCCTTCCATCCGCCCTCTTTACGGCATGCTTTTTAGTAGAGTGCTGTCCCGAGAGCTGTTTAGTAATTTGGTACAGCACCTTACTGTTGCCTGTGTTTTCCGCGATTTCTGTAAACTCGTTAATCTGCCGCCTTTTATCACGTCGGACACTTCTCTTCACCTCCCGGTGTGATAGGGAGTATTCCGGTTCAATTTAATAAGGTTTTTCCAGGTCGCTTGTAGAATTCACATTATTTTTAAGGGCCTTCCTTTGTTCTATTTTTTGTCAGATGGTGCCCTTTGTTGTACTTAACAACTCTTCAATATTTGTTTCGGTAGAAACGGTTTCCTGGGTTAAGGTTTGTTG
Organism: Thereva nobilitata; assembly: GCA_963855945.1. Classification (NCBI taxonomy): domain Eukaryota; kingdom Metazoa; phylum Arthropoda; class Insecta; order Diptera; family Therevidae; genus Thereva; species Thereva nobilitata. Next base: position 77,345,982 of record OY979694.1, read on the forward strand.
CAATTTCTCGCCTTTTCGTGCTGTCCCGCAGAAGGTCTACATTAAACCTCGTACGGTTCATGGTATCGAGTTGGACGTTTCTAACTGCGGCGATTTTTAGGCAAACAGTTGCTACCTACAAATGGTGGTCTCTTCCAGCGAGTCGTATCGTATATAGACAGCATCGCACAGGAGGCAAACACCGCAGTATATAATTCGTAACGACGTGGCGAAAAGTTGATCGTAAAGTAGCATCGTTTGCGAGAATCTTAAAAATGTACAAGACGCTTTGGATATCCAGGTTCATTCTGCGTGTTCGATCATATGTCGGTCCAATAACTTCTGAGGCCGAAGGGGAAGGTTTCGAGCATGCTTTTCAGTCTAAAATAATTTCCGAAATACAAAACTAATGGCCTTAATAATGTCGTTGGCAGTACAAAGGGACTGATTCCTCATGTCAGCTTTACAAAATATATGACCCCAAAAAATATGAAGAATAGTTTTGGGAACCCTTTATTGTAATTTTAAACCACTTAGCATGTCATTTTAGATTTGTAGTTGCTTACAGATCAGACAATAATTAAAATTACATTAATTTGGACGGATGCATTTATTCAATATTAACTAATATAAGATTGTATTTTTCTAATATCCATGAAATTTGTATTCTAAAATAATTAAATCAAGTTGAAAAAGTGCATAAAATTAATAGGCATAACTTTAAGGTCAATTAATGTCATATGCACTTGACTTTGCAGTATTCCATGCGTTAAGGGCATTGTTCTTACATAAATTAAATATAAGATTTAAAGTGTAATTTTACGTTAAATCAATCAGAGAGGTCATTTGAATAAAATTTCCATTTGTAGACGACGACCAGTAGTTCTTTTGAGGCGTTCGTTACACACATTATTACGACCTGTGCTTCAATAAAATCATTAGTCAATCTTCTTTAAGCACTTTTCCTACAATAATCTAGCTTTAACTTTTGTTTTATTCTATAACAATGCTTTTTTTTCTTCGTAAGTGGTTATCTGTTCTCTCTGGGCAAGTTTCCTATAACACATCACATGACGTGATAAGACTTGGTATGATAGCTGTCAGTGTATCACCATGTGCCATCTATCAATATATTTGAATCCCGCACATTAAGATTTCATTACAACTTCGAAATGAGTCGTGTATATCGATCGGGGGTGTTCCTTCCATCTTTCACCAGTCCACAGCAGCCATCCTCGGCTATAGATCGATCAATATATAAAGAAAATAAAAAGCAACACAGAAAAAAAACTCGAACACACAAATTTCAATCATCGCGGCCTTGCCATGAACGTGGGTAAACGAACTTGAGCATGATCTAGTACTCCGTATCATCTCGAATCTATTCATTTTCTTTTCAAAATTCACCGTCAAGTTTGCGAAGAAAAAAATTCTCTCAAGTTGCCATCCACTTAGCACACACTCCATACACGTCTGGGTTGAATCGCGGACTCGTGAAGTCGTCGAGTCGAGTAGTCGATGAGTGTGTATTTAAAAGTGTGTAGAATTGTGCCATTAATTCTGTGCTAAATTCCTTTCGTCCCTTCCGCCACGCTAAAAGTAAGTAAAATCACCTATTTAATGGCTGAAATACCTTTAAAATCAACGTTGAAAATGTCTGGTGATAATAATTAGGTGAATTTTAATCAAAATTAATACGCAAAAAGAACTTTTTTAACTTCGCTTCTCGCAGTTTTTTCTTCGACCAAAATGAAAATGTACCTTTGAATCTAGTTTTTTTTTCGATGAAGTGCGAACTCTACTCACCGATAAAGTGATGAATATAAAAAAGATTCAAGTTTTGGCGAGTTTCTTCGCTTATGTTTGATTAGTTTTTTAAAAATGTGTTTTTTTATTAAGTTTAATTCGAGTGATTTTTCTGAATTGCCTTATATGGAAAAAATTGTGTGAAAAGAATGAAAAATTTTCCTCTTTGGCGGACTTTAAAAAAAATGAAAAAGAAAAAAGTGCGGTCGCGGTGTCTCCATGACCTGAGTATTGGTGCGCGCATGTTGCATGGGTGTAGGTTCTCTTCTAGTGTGACGCATTGAGGAGTGTCCGGCCGCCATTTTACCATACATATGAAATTTGAATTTAAAAAAATAAGATTTCTTTCAAGAAATCAAGTTCTAAATTAAAGGAATAAAATTTTTTATAATGGCTTGTTGAAAATAATGATTAGCACTAATCATATTTGTTTGGTTCCGCAATTGAGGAAGAAACTTGGTAGGCGCAATCTCTTCCTGTCGTCGGGAAAAAGTATGATTCACAGTCGACTGCTTCTGTCTCTTCTAGTCCATATTTGATTGATTGCCATCACATGTCAATTTTTTTCCTTTATTATTTTCATTAATTTATATTTAATGAATTAAATTTATTATGCATTCATAAACGTTAAATTACTCTTTGTATCTATTATTATTGTTATCATTCCCTGCAAAATACGTGATATATTTTTTCAAAAAAAATCCATGTGGGCTCTGAGGTTAGGTTTTGACAGTAGAAACGTGAAAAAGAAATTGTGACATTTTTGTCATTTTTTTTATATTAACATTAATAAATTTTTTTCAGTTAAAAAGTTGAAGGAGTTCATAAAGAATATATATTTAAGATATTTATGTGCCAAGAAAATGATAATAAAAAAATATAAATCATCCACCGGGCAAATGATAGTTTTTACAGGTGGAGTAATTTGTCTTTCTGTGGAAATCTCATTGAAATTTTCTTTCTAGAAAGAATTTTATTTTTAACTTTGTCGTCATAGAGATCAGTAACATTTTTTCTTTTTTAAAAAAATTATATATCTTAGTAACAAGAATTAATTTTTGACTACATCCATAAAATATTATTTTCCTCCAATTGTAGATTTATAAATGATAGATTTCCTTTTATTTTTGTTTCCAAATAAAATTATTAGATATTAAATACTAGATTAATATATCCTCCTATGCAATTATATTAATATTTCTATTATCCAAAGATTGTATAATAAAATATTTGTAGTTTCCGGTTTTATATGATATACAGTATAAAAAGAAAAATAACGAGCAGAGCATTAATTTCTTAGTATGATTCACATTTTGTAGGTAATGAAAAATTCTTCATTACGCTGGAGAGAGTGAAAAGATATTTTTAGAAACAATTCAGAAACTAAAGTAGAATAAAAAAAACGTATTGGTCATGTGGAATATGTATATTTATATTCTTCAATAAGGGGAAAGCTGCTATCCTAACTTTTTTTTTGAATTAATGTAGTATATGCGTAGAAAATTTTAATTGTATCGTTTCTTTTTATTTTGGAGGCAAAAAAAATCATCCTATCATCGTCAAAAGCAATTTACTGCAATTGAATTAAGGAATTAAATAGAAAAATTAGTACGTTGTTATGAAGGACGAACACTTTGTTTACTATTGTTCATGTTTTGAATTCGGGTTAAACTGCGGACGCCGCAAACATATAGCAAAACAATATTATTATGTATGTAAACATCCAGAGGTCGAGTTGAAGTCGGGTTGATTTAACTCGATTTAATTAAATTGCTAGGTTTTTTAAGTTCAATCGAATGCTAGGAAATGCGATTATTAATAAACATTGTAGAAGATATGCATTTAATTGTAGAAAGTAATAATATGTATTTATATTTTTATTAATCATAGTTTTTGTAGAATATCCTCTAGATTGTATTTACATAGTAAAATAGTAACAAATGATTCCAATTTCAAATTTCTTAGAAAATAATCGCATAATCTAAAAGGAACTCCAATCAAATGTTCGTTCGGGATTAGCATATACATCATTATGTCATTGACCAGAAAGTTTGATGACTGTTCCTCGGTAAATTTCACTTGGAGCTTGTAATTGCTTTCCGAAAGAGCCAATTTACTTAGCTGTCGACATGAGGACGAAATACATCCGTTGTGATTTTTGGTTAAGCAATAAATGACTCATTCGTATAACTGTATATTGTAGTGAGTAATCCATATGTTAATTTCGATTTTTTTTAACATCTAGGATATGTTTAGTACCTGATTGATTTGTTATGTAGAGAATGATTGCTTTTGTTCTTATATTTGTGGCTTAAATTTCGGGTACTGGAAGCTAACTGGCAGATGTTCATCTGAAGCTCGTTCACAGTAAATATGATGCAGTGACGTGCCTAGTATCTATATTCAAACATAAGTTAAAAAGTCTCGTTTTTGGGTTTTCTAATGTCATACTTAATTCATTTTTGGAAAAAAGCAAGAAAAAACATCTTTTTTTTAAATTGTGAATTTTGTATCAAAGCTTAAATACGATTTTATAAATGTAGATGGGCTCTAGGAACTAAGGATATTCCGTGTTATAGGAGATGTTATAAACGAAATTTAAGGTGCCAAGAAGATTTGCAAGAATTACATAAGCGGTTAGAAATTTGTGAAATTATCAGATTTTAGATCAATTTGTTCAAATTTTTTACTTTCTTCAGATATAGTGGATTAGCCTATAGATTTATACATAAAACAGCGGAATTTTGCGACATTGGTCTATTTGTAGCTAGAGAAATTTTATAAAATTCGATTATTCTACTCACCTTTGTTGATTCCTTTTTAACGTAATTCATTTGCAGTGCATTAAGCAACCTCTTCGTATAATTTCATTGAGTGAGCTGATCTGTTTGTTTCGAGTATAAATAGTAATTAATTAATTTTGACTACCGAAGGTATTGAAATTCTATCCACCTATACACTTTTGTATGCGTTTAAAACAATTATTCCATTAATTGAAGTCGAGAGTGCGAAATATTGTTTTTTGGAACTCTCGATCGTTGTCTTCAAGTAATTTAATCGCAGGTCATACCGCAGGTCGCAGGATATACAAGGGATAATATATTCTTTCTAATAAATACATTAGCTTTGTTCGTTTACGCCACACGGGATCCCCCGATTTTTGACAGTAAAGTTGAATAGTGGGGATAAAATTAGGAAAGTAAGAAAACGCTTTCTGGGATGTTTTGGGATGTTTCGTGGAAATCTAACCTAAAAATCACTTATGTTTTCAAAACAATGACATAAAACTACTAATTAATAAATTATTTATGAAATTATTCACAATTTTTTAGTAAGGCACCAACTCAAGAACTTCTTTTCAGCCCGTCGTAATCGTTTTGGTTTGTCATAACAAGTGACAATTGATTTTGACAATTCAAATTTCACTACAGAATGGCTTTGACAGCCAGCCACAGTCGCCGGGACTCGAGACCTCGGGAACTTATTTGCAAGAGGCGGAGCTAAAATTTCCCCTCTTTTTCGATCCCGAGAAAGTAAGAAAACACAAAATTTGCGCACGCGGGATCCCGCGGGATCCCATTTGGCGTAAACGAACAAAGCTATTAATAAATAAATTGATGCACAAGGTATAGTGGTTTCTCGTGTTTCATCGGTTACCTCTGGTGAATTATACCAATCACACATATCGTGTTGCGATCTTTTAAAGCAACGGGTGCAGCCACACAAATTTTACGAGTGAAACTAACGAACATTGTGTCGCAAAACTGTGCAATGTATGGTTTTGTTGGATTTTATTATCGTGGATCCATGCCACGTTCGTCACCTGTAATGATGTTATACATGGCTTTTCATGACTCGTTATTATATTTTTATTTATTTTTTTTGATCAATTGTTTAATTTGTTTAGCCTTGTGTCGATGCCATTTTTACGACTAAGTGTTGATGTAAAATCAAATACTTGAATCTCGCATTGTGTCAATTGCCTATCTTCCCTTATCTGATTTCTCATGTCATTGATATTTATTGACGTAGGGGCTTCTTTTACTCAACATTCTCAAAATTTTTCCGAAAATTTAGCAAGTGAAAGATTGAGCTGATTCAGTAAGCTAATAAATCTTGGCTTTATAACGGGCTTAACAACCACTTTCCATGTAAAGAATCGACTTCAAAAGTTACAGAAAACCAAACATTGCATGAAAGTTAAATTAATTGTTGATTAACTTGTTTTTCATTGAACTACTTCATTGGAGTAAAATTTTACCTTAAAGCGTGGAAAAAATAGTAAGCAGAATAATTTTATTACATAATAGTATATTCTGTAACAAGTTTGGAATGATGCATTTTCCGAACAAGTAAAGTTTGGCACCCGAGCCGAATATGCCATTCAAAACGTGTTGCAGACTATACTTTTTCTACGCCTCTAATTAGTTTTTATTAATATTTTGTAAAGAAAAACGTACCTTATGTAAAGCTAATGTCAAAAATATAATGTATAAGGCACAGCAAGATATTTTAACGCTAAATAGGCCAGTCAAATTAGATTTTTTCGTGCCACCCGAGCCATCTGAAAAGTAAAATATAGGTAAAATAGCAAAAATTCCGTAGAATTTGATGAACTACTTTTGGCACTCCTAGGCCTTTGGGAAAGTTTTCAAAATGGCGCCAAAAGAGGGCCAAAAACAGATTTTCGCGTTTAAAAAAAACTACACATTGTACAAAAAAAAGGTTTAAATAAAGTTTGTAGATATTTTTCATACTAATAAAATGACACCAGTCTGATGTCAATACATAAACAAATAAAGGAGTTATTGCAAAAAAACCGCTAAAAAACAGGTTTTTTTAAATGCTCATATCTTTTACCAAAAAAACGATTTTGTAATGAAACTCGTGGAAAGTGTAGCCCTTGGGGAGTGCAATAAAGCCATCAACACCTACAGAAATGTTTTTGCGCTCAAAATGTTCTGGAAGAGTTGTGCTAATAGTTGTGTTTTTTGCGCACATTGCTAACTTCATTGGAAACATGCGAAAAGATGGCCGGAAAAATGAAAAAAACTATTTTGCTCACGAAATTCTATTAATTGCCTATCTATAGGGGTTAGTTTTCTATGAAGGTCGTAAAATATATATTTTTGTTATGCCTATCGATAGGAATTTCGTGAGCAAATAATGGAATTTTGTGGGCAAGATTGTTTTTATCGTTTTTCCGGCCATCTTTTCGCATGTTTCCAATGAAGTAGCAATGTGCGCACAAAACACAACTATTAGCACAACTCTTCCAGAACATTTTGAGCGCAAAAACATTTCTGTAGGTGTTGATGGCTATGAGCTTATCGAATTCGACAACAAAGGTCTTTTTTTTCGAAAAACCCGTATTTTGCAAAAATTATTTATTATTTTGCAAATTTACAAAAACGTTTTATTGCACTCCCCAAGGGCTACACTTTCCAGAGTTTCATTACAAAATCGTTTTTTTGGTAAAAGATATGAGCATTTAAAAAAAACTGTTTTTAGCGGTTTTTTTTGCAATAACTCCTTTATTTGTTTATGTATTGACATCAAACTGGTGTCATTTTATTAGTATGAAAAATATCTACAAACTTTATTTAAACCTTTTTTTTGTACAATGTGTAGTTTTTTTTTAAACGCGAAAATCTGTTTTTGGCCCTCTTTTGACGCCATTTTGGAAACTTTCCCAAAGGCCTAGGAGTGCCAAAAGTAGTTCATCAAATTCTACGGAATTTTTCCTATTTTACCTATATTTTACTTTTCAGATGGCTCGGGTGGCAAAAAAGTTTTTTCGATAATTTGACTGGCCTAAAATAACATATTAGTAGGGAGTGTTCATTCATAACCATTTTGTAATTTAATAATTTGTTAATAGATGGCCGCCGCAAAATATATTAAAAAAATGCTATTATTTTATGGAATTTAATAATTGAATAGTTTATTTAAAGCAAAAATTTTATAGCGGAACATCATTGATTGTTTATTATTGAAACAATCCTTTTCTTTCTTTAATTAATAGAGCTTTTTTTTTCTTTAATTAATAAATCATATTCTTGGATTACGACGAACAGATGAGGGAAAAAAGAAAGCAACATATTTGGAGAGCTATTTGCCATTACAAAAGAGTAAAATTCTTGTATAATATTTTGTTCATTTTAATTTCAGCGAGAAATTAATTTAATTATATGATGTCAACGTGGCTTTTGACAACCAATTTTAATAGATTGTTGTAAATTTTCATTGATAGATGGCACTCATGCCAGTTAATTATCGTGGTTAAAGCTAAGTATGCTGTTCTTAAGTACGGCGGTCAAGAAAAATGCTCTTATTATTTCTCGACCCCGGTACAGAAAATTTTGACAAGTGAATGCGAAGACTTTTTTTCTTGACTAAAATTGGCATTTGTGTAGGAAAATAATGTCTGGCTGCGGGAAATGTTTTTTAGAGTCCTTCCGCATAATAAAAAAAGGAATTTTCTCAGAAACGTATTTTAAAACAACACTAAAATAATGAATAATCACTTAAATTGTCCTTTAATTATATTAAGCTCTATAAAAACTATTAAAAAAATAATGAAAACACTTCCCGCAGCCAAATATATTTTCCGCCACAAACGAAATGCCAATTTCGGTCAAGAAAAAATTGCCTTCCCAATTTTTTCTTTACCGCATCAGGAAAAGGCTCCATCTACGTGTCAGAATAGTACTAGCACTTTTCTTGAGCGAACAGCGTACTAGGTACAGAAATTTCTTGAGCAAAAATTCTTGGAGCATTTCTTGACCGATTGCTTAAGCGTTTTTTTACATAAAGTTTATATGGGGAAACTTTTCTTGACCGCCGTACTTAGGAATAGCATACTTACCTTAACGAGTTAAGCTAAGTATGCTGTTCTTAAGTACGGCGGTCAAGAAAAATGCTCTTATTATTTCTCGACCCCGGTACAGAAAATTTTGACAAGTGAATGCGAAGACTTTTTTTCTTGACTAAAATTGGCATTTGAGTAGGAAAATAATATCTGGCTGCGGGAAATGTTTTTTAGAGTCCTTCCGCATAATAAAAAAAAGGAATTTTCTCAGAAACGTATTTTAAAACAACACTAAAATAATGAATAATCACTTAAATTGTCCTTTAATTATATTAAGCTCTACAAAAACTATTAAAAAAATAATGAAAACACTTCCCGCAGCCAAATTTATTTTCCGCCACAAACGAAATGCCAATTTCGGTCAAGAAAAAATTGTCTTCCCAATTTTTTCTTTACCGCATCAGGAAAAGGCTCCATCTACGTGTCAGAATAGTACTAGCACTTTTCTTGAGCGAACAGCGTACTAGGTACAGAAATTTCTTGAGCAAAAATTCTTGGAGCATTTCTTGACCGATTGCTTAAGCGTTTTTTTACATAAAGTTTATATGGGGAAATTTTTCTTGACCGCCGTACTTAGGCACAGCATACTTACCTTTAACCATTGAAATTTTTCTTGGTTTGCAGTACTTGGTTGATTTGAAAATGTATGACAAACTAAGCACGAACCATCTATATTATTACGGTTAAGGCTTGAAATCATCTCAACAGCGGTAACCAAGTCGGTGTGTACATGCTATAATTCCGTAACTAAAAGTAATATCCGAATGCCTGTATTCTAACAGAGGCGTAGAAAAAAACTATTCCTTCAAGGCTTCTAGACTTGTAAAGCGTAACTTTTACTCTGTTCCCTAAACTCCAAGCTTTTGCTATAAATTCAGTTCTAAAGAATGAATTGAGAGTTTCCCTTCCAGTCGTTCCATCAAGGTCAGGATATGCTACTGGATAACGTCAAATCTAAACCACACTTCATCTCTGCCAGTGTCTCCCAGAAGTCAATACTTCCGCCTGTTCTATTTGGTGTTTTTATAGATGGCCTCTTAATTCTCTCAAAGTAGTCTTTTCTCAAGGAAAACTGGCAACATCTCGCTTCTGTTTCAGTGGACAGTGTTGAAATAACGGCTGCCCAGCAGTTTTGCCACTTTGGATACTTGCGTATCATTTTGGATACTATTTAGTCAAAAAAAATCATATGGATACGATGATACGTTTTCCCGAAAAAGGATACGTTCGCTCTTATCGTAATTTTATTTTCATTTTTCAAAATCTACTATTACTTAACGTTTCTTGTCTAATCACTACAATTAATTTCTAATATCTGCTACATTTTCTCTCAAAGTTGTGACCTACTTTTCATTAGGTTGTCTTTTGCTTAGTGATGTTTATGTTCATATGGGGTTTTAAAAGTGAAAAACGATTTCGTTACTTGTTGTTAGCGTATTGTATCGTATTGTGGTGCTGTGAAATTAGTGCGATGGATAGGTATTTTTTTTGATAATTACGAGTTACAGCATCTTTAAGTAATTTCCTGTTTTCATAGAAGAAATGCAACGGAAGACACTCGCTCGACTTAATCCAATAATATGTATACATATATGATACTAAATGGGTTGGCGTAACCTCAACAATAAAAACCGGTTTTCAGGACAAAAAGGCAAAAGGAAGAGTTGTAACTTTTTGAACGGAAATTTTTGGTGTGAAAACTAACACATGCACAAAAGTATCTTCTGATCATCATTTTTTTGGGTCTGATGTTGACATATCTTTGTTTAAGGATAATCAAGTTAGTCTCGGTGAAGGGAATACCCATGTACGCCGAGAGCATCATAAAAAATCGGTTTTTTAGTGTTGACGTTATGATCCGTGCCCCATTTAGTATCATATGGATACGTACAGAAAGGTTATGGATACGATTGGATACTTTTTCTGTGTTGTAATGGATACGACCAAGCGCTCAGAGAGTGGTAACACTGCTCCCCAGCAATTCGTTCACAAGGAGTACAAGGATTCAGTTCACAAGGAGTACAACTCAACTGTGAAAAAAGAATCTGTAATCAGTATTTTCCAACTCAATCATCAGTATTTTCCAACTGATTACTGAACTTAGAATATATTTAAGTAAAGAGAGAGGTTAACATAAACAGTTTTTAATTTTTTTTAAGTATTACCAATATGTAGTATGCCATTTTCATAAAATAGTTAATGTTAGCGTATATAAAATACTAACAATCTTCAAATGCGAGAATGTCCGTTTTTAGTCCAGCATATTTTTCAACATCATTTCATAGTTAGTCCATATCAACGTTCTTTTCCCCATTTGTTAGTCCATATCAACGCACGTTTGTGTCTTTAGTCCATATCGATGGCAAACACTGGCTGTAAATAGTGCTACTCTAAGGTATAAATTGATAAGTAATTATCCTTCTTTTGCTTTATTGGTCAAGCAATAGTCGTAAACCTATAAGTCAACCAATGGGTTCTATTGCGTCCGTTCTTTCAGACATGTTTGTTTAAGTTAGTTCCGGATCAACTTTGACCTATACTACCTGTTTTATTAACCGTAGTGGAGTTAGAAGATTTCCACTTAAAGTGAAGATTTTCATTTACAAATAACGGTATTACTGACACATACAATTCTCGTATGCAGTGATTTATATCATACTACCAGGAATTGTGGAATAAATTTAAACGTATACATACTGTTGTTGCTGTTATTATTTCAGACGTAATTTTTGATACCTCAGCTAAAAAGGATACTCAGCGTTATTTTGCAGCAATATCATCTAAGACGATGCATATCCTAGTCATAATGATTTCATGAGAGTGCTTTCATGACTTGAACAATTTTGAACTCACGGTACATCATAAATGAGGGAGCACGCACGTTGCTAGGTTTTTGAAACATTTTCTGCATGATAAACACAACCATTATTATAAATTTATTTTGAAATCATTTCTTGTTATGATATATTAATTATACCTATTCACGTAGATTTTACTCCCATATGTAAGTTATTGCACTGGAGAATGACGTGATTTCCAAGTAAAAATGCATAAAATAAACTACAATTGCGTCAGTCATCTCCGCATTCTATGCTTAGTCAACATGAACCAACTACTTGACATTTTTAGATTTATGACGAAAGCGATAACGAATTCACATCGCCCTGGTAATAACTTCCGCCAATCTTGTTTGATAATCATTTAGGTAGTAGCACACTCGTTAAGTATAGAATTATCTATTACTCGAGCAACTTGAGAAATGTTCAATGTTGTTTTAAGATTGATGTTAATCATGTTGTTTCGTAGTTAAAAAAAAATCTAAAACGAATTGATTTTAGGCGCCTTGATAAAGTGCAGAAAAATGGAAGTATGTAATATTAGAATCCATTAGTGGGCCAGTCAAAGAAACGGTTTTATGCATAGCTTTTTTAAAAGGGGAATTTTCAACATTGTTCCAGGTTCTTGTCGCATTTATTTTAGCTAATATCTTTTCAATTTTGAATAATATTAAGATTTCTTACGAATTAAATGATTTAGTCGTCATATTTTTAAGATCAGTAGCACAAACCTTGGTACCAGATTTCAAGTTGTTATCCTTTTGAATGCCTCTGTGCATGTGAATTTCTCAATTACTTCAAGTAATATTTCATCACAATTCAACAAATATGCTTTAAGATATTTTATATTGTGAAGATGAAGATGCTTTTTTGTGAAGTTTCAGTAACGCAATTAACTTTTACAATTCTTTAGTGAAAAACATTTCCTATATGTTGCGCTGAATGATCACATACCCCTATCTCTGATCTAACATATTCGCGCCGTTATTAATTTTCTTTTTAGTGAGATTTTCGGATTCACATTAAGTACGAATCTTCATTGATCTTAGTAGCCTTAGGATTCAGGCAGACGATTAACATTTCTGGATTTTAGCGGATCAATCAGCGAGACACCATCGATGAGAGTAAATAAGTATGGCTGAGTTCATCGTTGAGTTTTACATTGTGATGTCGTAGGGTGATGCATAAAAGGAAACTTTTTAATGGTGCATTCATCGGTTACTAAGTAGCGAAATAGATAGTACAGGATCCGTAGAACAACGACCTTCACCGATCGAGTAACCGAATGAAATTTTTTTTCATGATAGATAATATGCTAACAAAGGTAACGGTGATGGGTTGCCTAACGAAATATCTTCAAGGCTATATTTAATAGGCGTTTTTTCGCCATTTTTCGCCTTTTTCTCTATTTTGAGGAGAAACTATGCATTTTGGTGAAAATATCAAAAGAGCAAAGTTGTAGAGCATAAAATATCCTACAAATTTTGTCTTCATTGTTTTTTTTCGCTAGGAGCAGTTTTGCGCCTTTTTTCAGATTTCGTTATAAATCAAAGCGTCCAAAGAAAAGACTTTGAAAAACTGCAACTACTACTTTGATCTCATTTAATTTTTCATACAAATGCATAATTTTAGCTCAAAATCTAAAAAAAGGTGCAAAACGGCCGCTAGCGGCAAAACTATGCGGAATTCGAAAAAACAGTGAAGACAAAATTTGTAGGAAATTTTATGCTACAACTTTGCTCTTTTGATATTTTCACCAAAGTGCATAGTTTCTCCTCAAAATAGAGAAAAAAGCGAAAAATGGCGAAAAAACGCCTATTAAATATAGCCTTGAATATATTTCGTTAGGCAACCCATCACCGTTACTTTTGTTAGCATATTATCTATCATGAAAAAAAATTTCATTCGGTTGGTTACTCGATCAGTGAAGGTCGCTCTTCTACGTATCTTAGACTAAAGGCTGGTACATACAATGCCAGTATTTTAGTCGAGTGAGTAAGTAAACCAGTATGGACAAACAAATTTAGTCGAGTAATTTACTAAAATCATTTAGTCGAGTCAATCCATTCCTGTTCTATTTTTTCGGTCGAGTAGCGGCAGGATGCCATGACTTACTAACTACTTGATACGAAAATGTCATGCAAATTGATTAATTTAATAATTTTTACCTTGCTATCTTGTCGTCTGTTCATTTTGACACTTGACTTGCTAAATGCAATGTGTTCGGACACTTTTTAGCTACTAATACGTTTTAAGACGTTTAGTGGTAAGTAAATTACTCGCCACTCGACTAAAATACTGGCATAGTCTGTACCACCCTTAAGAGCTGAAATTGAGCTTTTTCTTCAGTGTTCCAATTACTTCGCCGGAGCAATTTAAAGAAAAAAATAATTTGTTATAGAAAGTAGGACCATACCACTACGTAAGATCGAACGCAAACTTCTGGGATGATAGTCTCCAAAGGATCCGACAAATATGCGATTGACGAATTATACAATTAAATTTTTTTAAGTTCAAACAGTTTTTATAAGTTTGTTCATCGGTGACTTTTTCAGGTATGAAGGACATGTACACCTTATATCGTTTTCATGATACTTTTCAAAAACTGAAACATCAAATGAAGTAAAGAATTGCAGTCAATTACATATTTAAAGTTTCTCGCATGTTGCCATGGAAGTAGTAGTAAGTTTTAGTAGGCCTGGAGCATTCCTATTGAAGGTCAATGGATGGATAATGAAGCAAGTGGCGCCATCGCGGATGAGTTTGAGAGCACAGTTTTACACATTAAGCCAATTTAGTACGGTTTTCTAAGTTCTTAACAAAACAAGTTGAAAGTTGTATATCCAGATTAGATTATATTAAAATTATATAGCGGTAGAACCGAGGAAGTTCAGTCAACATTGCAATCTATAATATTTATTATGATGTCTTAGATTTCAGCGAATTTTTTCTTCTGGCATAATCCCTGTAGGTTAATCCAGTATATGGATTCTAGTTCTTACTAATTATTGTGAAGAGTCGAATATAGATGATATATTGATATGCCACAACGTGCCAACGTGTCCAACGTGCACCATTTTTTGTTAGATTGTTCGCTATTCCATTTCTTTGATAACCCTCTTTCATGACCTGGTATCCATTACAGAATAACAGTTATTTCTACCGAGAATTTAGAGCATATTAATGTAATCCCAGACAGTATCTCCTCCCGCCTTAAAGCCTCGTAACTTCTTTAGAGCGGCATGTCTATGTGACTCAGGGGCCTTTCTTTTTCTATGGGCATCTCCACTTGAAGCACTGGGTGTAAATGACCTTAGAGACGCTGCATATGAGGGCATAGGTCGACTATCTGTCATTTTGTAGAAGAAACACGCTCTGGTTGTATTCAAATCTGTGAAAAAGATTGCTTACTGTTACATTTTTTGAGGTTAGCAATTAGTAATATTTTAATATATGAGCCGTTGAGAATCATAGTGGCGTAAGTCAAAAATTTTTAAAAACTGAGTTAAGACTAAAATTTATCATTTACGCATTCCCTGTTCAGCACCGTATTTAAACTAGCTACAAGTTACCTTTAGAAATGCTGAAGGCAGCTTGTTGTTATGATTGCAAACAAAAGCGGCACATTGCTGAGAATGAATGTGGGGGGAAAGTCACTTTACTCCAATTAATTTTAAATTGACTTACGCCACTATGATTCTCAAGAGCTCATATGTAGCTTAAATAATTCTTTCGTTATATTTTTTTATAAAATGACAGTTTTCAAATGATATGCCGTTAAGGGTACCAGTGATATTTTACCTCAGTTAAATTAACTTTTGCATAACTTGGCCATAGACGCCTAGTCGATCTTCCAAATCGGGTTTGAGCTGTCATTATACCAACCCGACCTTTACAGCCAAAGATGACGGTCTGCTGGACTTCCATTCTTCTCGTTTACCGATGTAAACAAAAAATTGCTTCTCTAAATTGATGCCTAGTATATCAGAGCAGATGGTAAACAATTGAAGTCTGTATTGTTTACGATGTGATGACTAACCATGTCGCTTGATTTATTTAAATGCCTTGCTCATTTGCTGTCGCAAAGCCACCGGGAGAGCCAATTTTCTGTCTCTGATTTGCGAATGTAGCAGGTCTAAATATTCTCTATGGGTGCAATAGGACAGGTACTTATGATATGGTTCGCACCATAAAACAAGAGAATCTCCAATGTTTCAATGCGCAGTGAGAGCCTCAAGTCCCCACAAGCGAGCAACACCATTCTGTTTTTTTTAAAAACCCAAATTACCGGCTCATTTATATTCCCAACATGCGCGCTCATTTCCCTTTTTTATGGCGCGGACTTTGTCATTTAAGATTAGAGCTGTTAAATTCAACTTGAGTCGCCTCGTAAATGGTATAATTATTGATTTGTCGGATTATTGCTTTGTGTCTTACTGATGTGCCAGTTGTAACTCAGGCTGAGGGCAATTTATATACTTGATATGCTTACCCCGCTTCATTATTACAATGCCATCAGCGTTGCATTAGCCGTTAAATATTGACGAGGTTAATTTCTCTAAGAGCTTATAAATCTTAACTGATCGTAGAATTGAAGGGAGGATTTATACTTTTTAGTTTGCTTCGTCCTTGACAATGATGGAACTAGAACCCAAGTTAACAGTTATTTCCCTGCACTTAATAGTGGGACATCTCCTTTCCTTGAGCAGTGCATGCGATGTTGTCAAAAAGGCACCCTCGATATCAGCGAACGCACTAAGAGCAATATCCTTCAATCGAAGTTTTCCTCAGTGTGTCGGAATGGCGGCCTTAGTAGATCTCCCACCCTTGTAGGCAAGTTACTTCATAACGCCGCATCTGGGATCGACGGCACGGTCTTTGTTCGTACACTATTTTTTACTTATCGAATTTTATGCAATTTTGACTGCAGCCAAGCTGCGCACACAAAAGTGGGCGGTGCTTAAAAAGGTGGATGCGTCCACAAAACTCCGTCTTTGTTCGCACATTCTTTTTCCCCGCAGAAAGAGTTCGACGACCGGTACTGGTGAAATTTCGCTCTCGGTGTCATTTTGAAATTTTGGTGAATAGCCATTTTTGTGTCAGTTCTCCATGTCATGGGCACACATAGTGTTTCAGGATTTTTTATACGCTTTATATTAGCTTCACCTGTGTTTTGCATATAAACGAATCTTGCAACTTGATTTTAAGTCACTTTCATATAACCGATCAACTTCAAATTTTGAACATTGTTCGCGTGACAATTCAATTTGATTTTTTTGTAAAAAAAAATGTGCTGGCGGTAGACATGGGTACCAAATGAAAGGCAATGGGGCTGTTTCACACGAGACGACGGCCAACCAACAAAATCGGCTGTCATCGTCCATTCCCTTTTGAAATTTGACGAAAAGTCGTACGGGCTTTCACACGGGCCAATTTTTCCCACCAACTGTACGTCAAAACGCTTTAGCTTATTGTTGTTGCTTTTATATTAATTCTCTTTTGCGTACTTTCCGAGTGAAACAAAAGTCATTTCTCTTTCTTTTCTTCTCCTAGCAAAAGGAACAAAAAACAACAACAACCACACCGCTGTCAAAAAGTCGTATCGAAAATCGTGTGAGAAAGTTGGATGGGAAAATCCCCCCCCCCCCCCGCCATCGTCCTATCTCACCCTCTTCTCTATAAAAATGAATATCGTACGATTTCTGTTGGTTGGCCGTCGTCCCGTGTGAAACAGGGCATTGCAGGTAGAATACAATTAGCTGTGTGGCGTCATTCCAAATTTAAAATGGCGGACAACACAAAATATCGTATTGCCTTTTTTTTTACAACGCACTCGGTATGGGTATCAAATGAAAGGGAATGACAAGTTCAATACTATTCAATTCCAAATTTAAAATGGCGGATTATCTTTTTCTTTACAAATCCCTCGGTATGGGTATCGAATCAAAGTGTTCGAGTATAATACAGTAAGGTTTGTGACGTCAATTTAAATTTTATATGGCGGTCACCACAAAATGGCGAAAGACATATAAAAATATATAGTATAAAAAAAACTAAAAAATACGCTTTTAAGTGGACTAAAAAGTAAAAAATAAATTTGAACGTCAAGTTTTTATTGCTCTAGCCAATGTTTTACCAATAACTTCATTAATTCCATTCTGAGCTTGATTTCGAAATGTAGGTTGTTCCCATATTCAGGCTGGAGCAATTATTCTTTAATTTTTAGTTCATTAGCGTTAGTTTTTTTAAACTATAAATTTTTTTTAGAACCTAATTTATTTTGTAATCGTCAACTCCACCGAAGCAAGCACAATGTAGCAAATTTTAAAAGAAGTGTTTGTGGAATTTAATATGAACATTTGGAAAGTTTCCGTCAGCTTATTAATTTGTATGTACAATGTTAAGATAGATTTCCACAAATATACTCAAGAGTTGCTAATTGACCCTTCACTACAAATACAAAAGGTTAAAATGTATCAACCCTCTTGACATTTGTATTCTCCTCGTCCTTCATACGTTTCAATGCAGTCAAATTGAAGTCGACACAACACAAACTTGCTTCGAATATAAATTCAGAGTAATATATAATTGCCAAAAAGCATTTTCTTTTTCTCTAAATGTAGGTTAAGCATTATAGCTACTTCTCTCACAATTTTTCTTAAATGTGCATCACAAAAAATTTCATGGATGAAATAAAAACGAAGAAAAAAAAAACAAATAAAATTTTTACATTTACACGCCGGATTCAGTCAGCTTCACGGACGCCGCCTTATTGTCGGTTGTTTTCGAAATTAATATCGTAAAGTTGCCAAGAATTGCATGGCAACTCACACAGCTTTTTGGTTTTGGTATCGATTTATCTAATTTCATTTTGTAATAAGCAATTCAATTTTAAGTAAGTTTGGGATTATTTTTTTATACTCACAATAACAGCCAAGAAAGTAAATGAAATTTGCTTTTCAATAAATCTATTATGTTGAAATTTATTTTATTGTGAAATAATTTTTGTTGATTTGGATGAATAAATAAGTGCTGAACTTAAGTTTTTCTTGTTATTGTTGTTGAGTGGTTGAGAAAGGGACTAGAGAGAGGTAGAAAGTAATAAATTGAAAATTCGATAAGTGTTGTTAAAACCTCATATCTAATTTCATCGAGAAGGGTCTCTCCTCTTCTTTGGTTATTATGTTTGAAGCTATTAAAAAGAAGTAAAATTCTATATGGCTGTAACAATAACACTTTTCTATATTCATGCAGATACACATAAGCAAGGTCCTTTCTTTCTCGTTTTATTCATATTTACACATTTTTCCTTTTCCATCCGGCATAACATATAAATTTTTATAAGAATTTTTCCTATCATATACTCGCCTTCTTCTTTTTTGCTTCTTATATTATATTATCAATAAATAAATTAGAAGAGAACGAAAATAATAACCGTCTCCTTGGTAAAAATCTTATTTTTTTGTGTATAATTATTTTTTCCCTTAAATATGCTTCGTTTTTTCCCTAAAATAAATATGAAGTTGCGCAAGGACATGTTATTGATTTTATGAAAATACATTGAAAAAGCTTTTTCTCTCTCCCGGTGTACTGTTGTATCCTTACATCATTTTCTCTATAGGTGAGCACTGTCTGATTCAGTAGCAATCATTATAGAGAATACATGGCGAGCAGAAAAAACACTCGAAGAATCAAAAGGGAATAGGGCTTTTGAAAAAAAATCGTTCTCAATTTTCTCTCTTTCTCTATGTACATATAGATCCTTCAGAATATACCAAAAAGGATAACAAAAATGGAAAAAACTTAGCAAAAACGATGCAAAAGTTGCAACAATACATAGATAAAAGCATTTTTTTTCTTCTATAATGTTACAATACGTTAGAATTTTTGCGCATGACCTTTCACTGTTCAATAGAATTTGTAGTGTTAGGATATTTTAAAGATATCGAATTTCATATTTTAAGTGAGAGTTTTTATCCTTTAACATTTTTTTTTTGTAAAATTAAGTCATATCGACTTGTATGAAGAAAACCAAAACCGCCATATATTTTGTGAATGTTACAAATTACGCAAAAATTATTTTTCCTTTGTTTCTTCATTAGTTACTTTGTTAATAATCGAAAAGGAAAGGGGGCGACAGGAGGGAAATTGTGAAAATCATCAATTTTATCTTTTAGCATAGCAACAAGGATGTGTTATACATATATATGTATGTTTGTATATAAATATAATATTGTTTGGTTGGGTTTAAAAGGCCTTCACCTGTTTGGTGTATAGATTTTTATCTCTACCTCTCTTTCTCTATACAGGTATCCTGTGTATTTTTATTTATAGAAAGAAGTAATTGCTAATACACTTGGAAAATTCACTTCCGTTTTAATGAAACTTTTTTGCTTTTATGTTTTTTTGTTGCTGTAACACATAGGTAACGATGAGATTTAAAAATAAAAGTGGACAAACAGTTTATAACATGTGAATCTATTGTTAAAATTCTATGTTCATGATACACACATATGTCGAGCTTGTAACCACCTAGTGGGGGACCTTAATTGAGTTGAAATTCACTTAACATTTTGTAATGGTTACACCTACTGATTTATTTTGATTGAAGATTGAGAAGCTACTAGTGGGAAATAAGACATATTTCTTTTACGAATTGATCTAAGTTTTTTACCTGTAAGTCGTCCAAGCAGCCGAGAAAGTATTCAACAAGTGAATCATCATGTAAAAAAGGTAAAATTAATTCTGTTGAGGTCGAAGTTCCTTTTGGTTTACTGAGCCATATTATAAATAGCAATAACAGCAAAATTTGTCAAACGGCATACTATAAACGGTGCGAAGTTAGTAGCGATGTTCTACCTCAGATCTAAACCGCGTCATATCTGGATTACGGGTCGTTCAATCAAGGTAGTACGGGATGGCGTGTAATGTCTAAATCATTGATGCCACCAGAGATAGCTCGAATCTATCTTATCTTTGTAAATGACTTCTGGGCTTCCTCCAAAAACTTGTCTAATAACGGTATTTTTTGCCTTACTCTTAAACTTTAAATAATGCAAGTCAAGCACGATTTTGTCGATCGTGAACTTATGTGCCATTCAGATAACGGATATTGAGCTTAATTTTAAGCAGGGTCGCAACAATCATCTCCAATACGAAATGTTGTTTTGTCCTCATGGCAATGATATGATGTCTCCGCTAGTCCCTTGTCCACATTGCGTACAGCTATTCTTTTCTCTCGCAATATAATCAAGTCGATCTACGTACCTTCGGATTGTAGGTATCCAGCTTCCGTCCTAAAAGCTAGGATTCAAATTTCTTGCAAGTCCCTTTCTCCGTCTACTTAGAAATCAACAGCAGGGGTGATCATAACTGTTGGAGTTGATATTTTTTATCGTTCTCTTTATTATTTTCCAGCTAGAGCTTACTGTCTGATCTTGCACTCGACAATGGAATTATGTATATGTATTCTAAATATTCTGTATAATCTCAGGATTAAATTGCTGAAATAAGGAAACCAAGCCTAATCTGCTTGAGAGTGAGAAATCGCAAGGTTGCCCATATTTCCTATACAATTTCTAGCGTGCGAGTGTGGATGCAGTAAACCCCGTGCAGGGATAAATATTTTCCGAAATATCCTAACAATTTCGTGGCCAACTGGAATAGATACAAAAAATGAGTTAAAATAAGTTATCCGGACAGATATTATCAAAATTATATAAAAATTATACTACAGAAGATAAAAAAGAATAAAATCAAGACATACACTCCACGCCACTTGATTAGGTTCAAACTAGAATTTGTATGAAAACCCCAAATTACCTTAACCTATTTCAGAGAATGTTCCACGTCTTAAAGCTTGCATTTAGCGGCGAATGAATCCATATCTTGATATTTAATTGCACCGATGTTTTAATAATGGTCCTATTTTTACTTGAAGGGTAGTTTAGGTGGGACACTTGATTAGGTTCAGCTTAAATTAAATAATATATTTGCATAAATGCAAAAGTTTTCTTTATTATTTTTATTTTCAATACTGGGTATGACCTCCGTTTATGTTAATTACTTTTCTCTGAAGTAGGTTACTAGTTGAACCTAATCAAGTGGCGCGGAGTGTATGTATCTAGTACATCACTCAATAAGTTCATCAGATGGCATATAGATGGCGCCACTATTGGCAAATCCATATCAGTTTTAGATAGAACCAACTTTCAAACGATATGTGTTACAAATTGCATTACATTCCGATCACTACTTTACAAGTTACAGTGGTTTAGTGACCCTACTTTTGTAATTTTCAAAGCAATAGAAAAATCTGAGTTTCGTGTGTTGATACAGCAGTTCTTTTTAATGAGAAAAATACCGTTCAAGCAAAGTAATGACTTTGAAGATGTTATTCGGACGCGGTTCGTCCGCTCTCTCCGCGGTCCGTACCGTTCGTCCAAATTCGGTAGTTATTCCAAAAAATATAAAAAGAGTGCACAAAATTATTTTGGAAGACCTTCAAGTAAAACTGCATGACACCTTGAAGATGGCAAAAGGCAGTGTATTCACTATTTTGCAAGAGCATTTGTCCGTAAGGAAGCTCTGTTCGAAGTGGGTACTGCGATTTCTCACTGTTGACCAAAAACAACAATGTTGCAACAGAGCGGTGCTTGGAGCTGTCTACGCGAAGTAAACATAATTTTTTCTTGCGATATGCGACAATGGATGAAACATGAATCCATCACTACAAACGCAGAGTCAAATCGGCAGTCAGCTGAGTGAACAGGAACCGGGGAAAACCGTTCAAAGCGATCAAAAACTCAAAAGTCGGCTGGGCTGGTTATGGCGTCTGTATATTGGGACGCGCATTGATTATTTTGAAAAGGCAAAAAAGGATCAATGGTGAATATTATGTAGCATAACGACGAAATCGCGAAAAATAGTCCCAAATGAAGAAGAAAAAAGTTCTTTTACCAAAGCAATGCACCGTATCACAAGCTGATGGCAACAAAGCCAAAATTGCACAAATTTCAATTTGAATTGCTTCCGCATTGATCATTTTCAGCTATCATTGGGCATATTCACACGTTGCCATAAGTGTGGTAAGTAAAACCGGTTTTATTCAACTCCTAGCAACTTACACGGGGCGTAAATTATGGATAGTAAATTTCAATACTATACAGGAACATTTTAATGTATTGCAGATGAAATTTACTTGTTAGAGAAAAACAGAGCTAAAGAATGCAAGAGATAGAAGTAACTTTTTATATGTGTGCTAGTTTTCACGCGTTTGGTTTTGCGTGAAAAATGTTTCGTTAAGTTCTTCCGCTCCCTTCACTCTCTCATCTACAAAACCGGTTTTAGGCGCCATGAATATGCACTGTGTGGATAGGCCCATTGCATGCAAACGAGTTTTTCACCTTTATTACACACACCGACATCGACAGCGACAGCTGTCGACACTTGAAATCGACACTACATTATTTTGGTATTTCCATCATCTGTCGATGTCTATGCCAATGTCGATGAATTTCCCTTGAGGGAAATTTTAAAATTTGAGAAAATAATATTGTTTATTATATGAAATCTGCATGTTTTGTGTCACGAATTTATCGACATGTCGATTTTATCGACACTGTCGATGTGCGTAATGAGGTTGATTATTTAATATAAACGAACTCACGCCCCCTTTCAAAATGGCGGCTTTTCCCAACCCCTGCCACCCCACAAACTTGGTCGTTGTTAGATCTGCCGTGCAAAGGGCAATTGATGTACATATATGCAAAAAGCTCCAATCGAGAAAAACGCGATCAAAGTTTTGATAACACTCCAAACCGACGCATATAAAATAAATGTCCAAAGTAATAACTTTTAACTAATATGTGCAATCAGTCTGAAATTTTTTTGTCGGTAAAGATGAATATTTTATATCAAAAAATGCATACAAAGCCATTTTCATCTATAACGCATATAGATCAATTGACCTTTGCACGACAGATATGTACCCGAACAAATACCTCAAATTTTATCGATCGAAAAATGTTATTTCATTCTGGTTTTCCAATTAATTCGACTGGACTATTAGAGTACTTAATAGTTGGAATATTTTCTTTAGATCGTTGGCTTATTCTTGAAATTGTTCTAACATATATGTATGTGTATATAATTTGGAAACCCCGAACAATTGGACGAATACTCGACTTTGATGGAACATTTTTTGAACATTTCAACAACGAAATGCACGTTAAGTGTAATCAAAAGTTTTGATAATAAGTGGAGAAATATTTCGAAGTGTGACTTTCCAATGATGATGACAAACCTTGCGGAACATAAAAGTTGAACCGATTTGTCAAAATGACACTAAACATACAAGTTGCTATTAAAATATAGTTTAAAAAAACTAAAAAATACGCTTTTATTTTAAAATGAACTAAAAAGTAAAAAATAATTTTGAATGTAAAGTTTTTATTGCTCCAGCCAGTATAAGAAAACAACCTACCTTTCGAAATGTAAAAAATCGTGGGGCTCTTTATATTCTTATTTTATTAACACCGGAACTTTTAGCTAGCGCCCCACGCTTTTTTAGATTTCGAAAGGTAGGTTGTTTTCTTATACTGGATGGAGCAATAAAAACTTTACATTCAAAATTATTTTTTACTTTTTAGTTCATTTTAAAATAAAAGCGTATTTTTTAGTTTTTTTAAAATATATTTTTTATTTTCTATTTTTTAGTCTATTATATGTATGTGTTCGGCCATTTTGTAGTGACCGCCATATTAGATTTAAAACGACATCACAAAGCTTACTATACTATACTCGTCATACACTTTCATTTGATACCCATACCGAGTGGGTTGTAAAGAAAAAGGTAAACCGCCATTTTGTGGTGGCCGCCATTTTGAATTTGGAAAGACGCCCCACAGCGAAAAGTATTCTATTATCACATCCTTTTATTTGATACTCATACCGAGTGGGTTGTAAAGAAAAAGATAATCCGCCATTTTGTGTTGGGCGCCATTTTGAATTTGGAATGACGCCACACAGATAATAGTATTCTAATTGTCACACCCTTTCATTTGATACCCATATCGAGTGGGTTGTAAAGTAAAGGTAGTCCGCCATTTTGTTTGCCGCCATTTTGAATTTGGAATGACGCCATACAGCTAATTGTATTCTACCTGTCATGCCGTTTCATTTGATACCCATGTCGGGGGGTCGGGGAACACAATAGCAAAAATCGACCGCCATCTTGGAACCGCCATCTTGATTTTCTTATAAAATGGTCAGATTGCATTGTCACGCGAACTATGCATATGTGCAAAATTTGAAGTTGATCGGTTATATAGAAGTGGGTCAAAATCAAGTTGCAAGATTTGTTTACATAGAACATACATACATACATACACACATACATACAGGTGAAGCTAATATAAAGCGTATAAAAACCTTTCTCATTTATTGGGTAACCCATTAGAAAAAAACATTATCCACGATACGGAGGCCATACCCAGTGTTCCCTCATCTAAGCACTAACATTGCTTTTGCTGGTTGGTTGGTGAACAAAACGCTTCGAATTTCATATAGTCGCAAAGGCTAAGGGTGGTCTGTTCTTATCTAGTTATTCAAACAGTGATCATTGGAAAATCATACTATATAACCTCTATAGTTGGATAAACGAATTTGTTAGATACAAATGTAGCTAGCCAATTTGGTACCAATCGCCTTTCTATAATTTAATGCTATACCTATTTCCAATGCAGCTTGATGTGTACGTTTGAGAAATGTGCTATCTAATTTCGATTTCGAGTATACATATATATTCTCCAAATATCGAATTCTGGAACACCATTGTCTATCTTAAAGACTGAAGAATTATAATAGTAGGCATGAATTTTATCACAACAATGTCCCTTGATTTTTTTTGTTAAACAACCAATTCTTAGCCCCTTCTCACAAGAAGTCTAAATTGGAAATAACTTGTATAAATTTGAACATGTTCTCCGTTTACTTAAAAAAACGTAGAGATAACTTAATCCTGTGATTAAACGTGTCTTTAAGATGAAACATTTTCTCAGAATTGAATCTCTTCTTTTAAATTGAACATGAGATCCTGATATCATCCTTTCATCACTTACGGAAAATACCTGCATGATAATGTGAGAAGTATTATCTTTTGTAATTTTGTATGCTCTATTGTTGGAGTTGCGCGTTTTGTTAGAATGGAAAGCCTTGGAATATTATTATAATTTTCTGGCAACGGTTATCCACTTCTGTCTTATTTTCTGGAATTGATATTCATAATATAGCACGTGTCTGAGATGATGCTTATATACAGCACGGATACCGTAGATTAAAACTTTAGTGGTAGAGCGTTGTTGTGGTAATATTTTATTGATTTCGTTTTCTATTATTATTATCATACATACAACCTTTTCGTTTTGTAGAAAAATTAATTTAAACAAAACTAACATCTTCCATCCATCTACAATCCATCCATTTATATTAAATCAGAATACTTTGAAGACCACGTTTTTACTCCCGACAAATTACTGTGATTAAAAACTATATCGAATAGGAAAGCGCTCCGATACCAATTTAATAAAATCTTGCTGTGATTTCATTTTATCTAGACTAAAGCATGCTTTTCCCCTCCTCATCATCTCATCCCAAAAGAGTTATCTGAAAAATCAATCTTTCTCACAACACACAACATTTTTACCTTTGTTCCTTGCCGTCGGTTCGTGCTTAATGCAGGTAAAAAAAGGAGCAAGCCACCATGTGGATTGAAACAGAACACTTGCCTGCACGTAGCACGGAATGGTATTCATATTCGTTGTTTTCGATGTCTCGAGCCATTAATTTTGTTCTAAGCCAGATTGTTTACTCAAAAAAAAAATAAAAAATGGATGAAATATTTCATAGAAGCTTGATTCCAATTAAGTAGAGAAAATTTATGTTGGGATTTTACGAAAAATAAATCTTGTATTTTGTTATCGAGACCAATGTACTTTATAAGTTGGTAGAGAAGAAGCTTTAAGTTAATCTTTAATTAGAACTTGGGAAGTTTCATGTTCTGCTCGAGGAAATCAAGACATGGAATCAAAGGAGACGGATAAACGAGATGAATAATTCCTTTTTTGAGAAAGTCCAACGAAAAGTTGGAAAACGTTTGAAAGAAACGCTTTATTCGCTTTAGGTAGATTTTGTTAGGATGTGCTCTCTAAACGTTCACTAACAACACATTGCATGTTCGTGTTTTTTCTCTTAGATCCATTTTTGTGTTAAGCTGTACTGTACAATCGCGTACAATACTTTTTTAATTCGCATAACTGTACGACATGCTCAACAGTCTTGTCTCATAAGAAGAAACTGTAATAAACTACAGGGTGTCCCGCCACAGGTGGTGCAACGGTTAATGATAGATAGTAACGAAAAATGATCCCAGAGGGTGTTCTGCTCGCTTTCGAGATAGTGCGTTGGGGAAAATATGTAGTTTGATGAGTTAGAATAAAAAGTTAATGGAGCAACGGTCTATTTCCACGAATAGTAGATTATCTTTGTTTTGTTATCATAAGGAATGCGGCTATCATTTCATTAATAAAAATAATGATGCGAAAAAACAGAAATAAAGGATCTTATTTGTAAGAAAAAATATGAAAACAAACCTTTCCCCCCACATATTTCACTATATTTCAAAAAGTATGCCATTAAGGTCTTTTTTTCTGAACTGTTTTAATACCTCCAAAAGTATCTTAAAAAATTCGTGGAACACTCCAAGACTACAGCTAGCTTGGTTTTTTTTTGCTATTTACCATTCAAAAATAGATCTCACTCACTGATCTGTTTTTAGTATTCCGTAAAAAATTTCCCAATTATTTCACTGAAATTCAAAAAGTAGGTAGTTAAGGTCCTTTTTTCTGAACGTGTTTAACATCTTCAAAAGCTGCTTAAAAAATTTCTGGAAAGCTTCAAGACTCGGGCGGCTTTGATTTTTTTTGATATTTACCATCCAAAAATAAATGTCACTCACTGATCTGTTTTTATTGTCTTTAGTGTTTCAAAATACTAAGATCCCAATTAATATTTAGAGTTACACTTAATCAAAGCTTTATCACTTTTTTGGACGCAGACAAGTTTTAGAGCTTTTCTTTTATTATACAATTTAAAATAAAAACTTTTGTAGATTAATTCGAATAAATCAGCAACTAATTTTTTATCAAACGTTCCAGTCATTTGGGACTACGTAGACTAGTCATGGTTCCTATGTAGTAAAACCGATTTTTAAGAAGAGAGAGGTGAAGGGGCGGCATACTCACCCCGCCCCTTCATTCATCTCTTCTTAAAAGTGGGTTTTACTACATAGTAATCATGACTAGTCTACGTAGCCCCTTTAGGTGATTCCCGCTCATATTGTTCACTTTTTCTAACTTATGCGACTCGATAATTAAGTTCCGGCTCTGGCCTCTCGCAAGTCGCAACTAACGCCTACACCTCATTCAGCTTGGGATCCACAACGCTCTCGCCATACTGGCCATCCTTCAAACTGGACGATCAGGTATGATCAATCTTCGCTGTCGCATCTTATAAATCATACTACGAATCATCACATTTCGTTCGAACGATCTAGACATCCTCTGCCTACCGATTTTCTTGATTACCCTCGCAGATCTCTTCATTGTAGTCTCCGAAATGATCCCTTCTCACATAAGGAACATTTTTTGTCTCATTCCAACAATTAACGAAATGACTTTCCCCTCGACCATGATTTAGAATTCAGAGTGCTTTTTGATAAGCATTCATGTTTTAAATCCATATGTGAGTACTGTTAAGGGCGTCGCTTATACAACAGTTTTGATGTCATGGTTGGATTTGAAAAGGTTCGGCAGACTATAATAAGCTATTTAGGAATCTTGAACGTATTTCTGGTTCCGGTTTCTGGTTTCTACTGCTATTACCCCCCTAAAGTGGGTAAAGTGTTGTACTATTTCAAAATCGTGCTCCTTGAGTTTGATTGTGGGACCGATGTAAGATCATCCCAGAAACGAGACCATAATGTACTTTGTTTTGCTTTCAATGATGTGCAACCGCAATTTTTGGGTCGCTCACTCATCTTGAGTGAGAACATCTTGAACAGAATGTTTTCACAATGATGTCGTCAGTATTTTGGCAAACTTGTGGGAATTGTTCCTGCAGGGGCGAGCCAGACTGTCCTCTTGGTGTGGACAGTACGCAATGGTTCAAAACACCAAAAACACGACCAAAACTAGAATTGAAATTGAGAATTGAGATAATACTTTGAAATTTGGGGGCCGGGGCCTTTCGAGGTCGCTGATTACGAATCCATTATCAGTTTTTCCAAACAAAATGTCGGCCATCAATGTTAAAAAATCATTTTTTTTAAATGAAAATGGGTGTCTGGGGTTTTCGGGGTCTCAGATTCCGAATCCGTTATTCGTTATCATTTGCGTTTCCAGTAAGGCTACGTTCAGACGGCGACTATTCGATTCGAGTTTTTCACGTTTACGGTTTTATCGAATACGGGAAGGCTCTTCACACGGGACTGTTCGATTCGATTTTTTCACGTAAATCTGGTTTTACCCAAAGTAGCCCAGTCGTCATCATGGATCCACAAATTAGGCCCTTCTTCAATGAGGGAAATAAATAATTCGGTGGATATCGGAAAATGGGCTTCCATCTTGACGGGATTTAACTGGCAATTAAAATTCGACGCACGAGTTCGAAGAACAGCCTAGAACAAAAAAGTTCATGGGCATAGTGGGAACATGCTAATGCAATTATCATTGCCACTGTTCTATTCGATAAAAATCCGTATACGGTATACGGGAAAAAAATCACCGTCTGAACCTCGCCTAAGACTTCTCCCTATTGGTTGTTCTTGCAGTTGTTTAGGATGTCGTTTGCCACGCTTCAATAATAATTATTCAAATCCCTCTATACCTGATCCAAAACGATGAACCTTCAACATTTCTAATTTTTATTCTCTTGCGCCATGCGTTTTTGTGACCACGAAAAGCACGCGCAAGCTTCTTTATGACCACGAAGAGCACGCGCCAGCTTTTTTCATTCGTGTGGACGCATTTCATGTAAGATGCAGAAATACATCCGTTTTGATTGGAATCCTAATTTTTTGGAATATGTATTTTACATAGAAAATATGCTTCATTTGATGAACAAGTTTTTAGGCACATTAAAAAAATGGACATATTATAGCATTCAAATCTTCCAGGATGCTTTTTATATAAAACTATGTGGAGATTAAGCTACCTTTCAATTACTTCGAAGTTTTTTGTTGATCGCTTTGAAGCCGATTGTGATTGTCGAGTGGATAGTCGATTCGAAAATGATGACTGAATCCGTATTGCGAATGTCGACAATGCGAAATTTTATCGACATTTAAAGTCGATAACTATGCTTTTCCTGTTTGTTCAAGTCAATTCTCTTATGCAATACAAAATCAAAATCGCCTCGACTAGAGATTGTCGGGTCGATTGCTAGTCGATTCGACAACCGCAATAGGGGCCATTAAAATTTACCTCGAGCACATGGTGTCTCGTGTATAGTAGCTATATAACTAGGTTTTTGAAAGACAAGATTCCCTGGCATTTCATCTCTTGATGGTAATACCTACTATATCTGCCGTGCAGCTCGAGGTTTGTACAGAATGACCTTCCATTAGATAATTTTGAAATCGTTGTCGCTTTCGTTACTGTGGCCGTGGACGTTTAATACCTTCTCCGCGGCTGCTTGTTCGGGCCGTAATAGCCTTTTTTACGGATGACGTTGTTAGATACACGCCAACCTTACTTAAAAGGGAATATTCATATCAGGGAAGGGACTATATCTTACTTTACCCCTATGCTGAAAGTCGTATTTTCTGTCATGTGAAGTGAAGCTAAAAAAACCTTAATGGGCTTCACCTCACATGACAGAAAATACGACATGCAGCATAGGTGTCTTAGTAGGGACTATGGTGATATTATCCTCGTTTTTTAGACCAGTTGGTAGTTGGAGGTTATAATCGTTCTTCTATCAGTCTGAAGTATTTAGACACGGAGATGTTTTCATATTAGATTATTTCTCCTATTCCGCTGGTTATTGACCATCAGACTCGTCAAGTCATTGGCGGCAATACGCCAAATTAGAAGAAATTTAAATTTGATCAAAATTGAATAACTTTTCTGTAAACATAGCATTCAGCTGTAATTTTCTTCAATTCAGCTAATGGTCTTTTTTACATTTAAATTTTAAGTATTTTACGGAACATACGAAAAAATGGGCCTAATACTTACTTTACAAATTGAGAACATTAAATTGTGCGAAAACAGGCTATAAAGCTTTTATGCCTAACCATATACTCGTAATA
Source organism: Thereva nobilitata (assembly GCA_963855945.1). Classification (NCBI taxonomy): domain Eukaryota; kingdom Metazoa; phylum Arthropoda; class Insecta; order Diptera; family Therevidae; genus Thereva; species Thereva nobilitata. Next base: position 77,376,844 of record OY979694.1, read on the forward strand.
TGTGCTGTTTTGCTACATTTTTATTTTTAAACCTGGTTCAAAATTAGTTCATCCCTTTCCGATCTATAAGTAAATCTTGCATAATTCTATTTTTTGCCATTTTTTACTATATGAAAAGCATAATTTTTATAAAATTTAAGAAATTTAAGATTTCCCAAGAAGATATTGCAGAGAATGACATCTGCAAGCGAGACTGAGAAGTTATTGTGAAATTATACATCAATTCAGAGAAATTTTTTTTTTATGTGGAAGACTAGAGCTCAGGGAAAGCCTTTTTATGATAAAAATAATCCCCTAGACTTTCTATTTACCCTTTATCCATCTCCTTCACTTTTTGATATGTACTAAAAAAAGAGTGATGAAAAGGTGTAATCTTATGTTTTACATGAAGTAAAAAAATACAAAAAAAACTAAACTATATTGTATTCTCGAATATTTTATTGAATAAATTGGACAAGACTTAAGTTTCTGTTCTGCAGGCTGAGCTATGTCGGAGTGGTTTTTCATAGAGACAAGTTATGTCGTCGCCAATTTCAGTTATATGTCGTCGTGTCTGGGGCACTCCTTATGCGCTGTAGATGCTTTAAAAAGCACCCAAATTGTCGAAAATTTGCGCATCCCCCAAATTCGCATATATTTTCTACTAGTCCTCTCCACAGCCATGCTTTACTCCTTTCTTTCTCCATTGGTGTTGTTTTTTTTGCCCATTGAAATGAAAACAGGCAAAATATTCCCCAATCCACTTTAATGGTGGCCACAAAGTATGGAAAATATTGTACCATCTCCTACCACCCCCTTGAAGGGTTTCCCATCGCTGCGCAAACGACCGGTGGTACACCAACGTAATATTTTTTTAGGGATATCGTTTTATGTGTATTTGTCATTTGCGTGTAGATGTGTAAGTGAAGTGTATTGCAGACATTATTATATACGTATATGCTTCTATCTATCTTTCTCTGTCTTTCGTACTGTATTAGCTTCTTCTTCTTCTATTTTTGTTGTTGAGTCCTTAAATAGGGTATACCCTACGATTTTCCTCCCATTTTCTCTTCACAATCTTTTAGTTGATTTTCAAGTGCTGTCGGGAATGCACGAATTTGTAGTTAGTTAGCAATAATGTCTGATTATAAATTAGAATAAAAAAATATTTCCACAATAAGTCAATAAAACTGTTTACTAAGAAAAAAAAGAGGAATTTAAAAAAAAGCGCTTTTACTCACAATATTCGTGCAAAAAAAAGGAAATTTTTTTATTTCAAAAAAATGAAGTATTGTATATCCTAGAAGAAGAATTAAATATAAAATAAAAGAAGCCAGTGAAAATTTTTGTGATAATTATATATTTAAGAAAAATATAAATAAAAAAAAGAGGAACTAAGAAAATTTATAGAATATTTGCATAAAAAATAGTTTGTATTTTGCATAGTTTTGTGGATAGCATTTGGATTTTCTAACAATTGAGGTAAAAAAAAAGTTTAACAAAAAAGTGTAGAACGTTTTCTTTTTTTTTTTAGTTTTAAAAACCGCTTCCCCATCCCCTTATTCCACGATCATAGACTGTGTGTGGGAATTTTTCAACACTATAAATTAAAAGTATTGATTTGTCGCAGTTTCTGCATTCATAGGATTTTTTTGATGTTTTTTTTTCCATTTAACTAAGCCTTTACTTTCCCAATATTTATTATAACGTCCACAGTTTTACTGCTGGGAAATATGTAGCGAAAAATATTAGTATTTTTTGTTGTACAATTCTATTTTTTATATCAAGTATTGCGTAAGAATGTTTTATTTTTCTTAATAAAAAGTATTAAATAAAATTTCGTCATATTTTTTTTGTGGTGCACATAAAACTTATGTAATTTTGGTAAATTTTTTGTTATATTTTTTTGGTGTAGTCCTTGATGACGCAGTTAAGTAACTCAGTCATAAACTTCTTCGATCTTTCTTAAATATTTATTGGAGACATCTCCGACCGAATAACACAAAAAAGAAATATGTATCCTTTTTACCAAAAATGTTATTTTTTTTCGTGAAATATATATTAGTGAATATATACATACCATATATCCTTCAGGATTGATTTCAAGTTGAAAAATTTATTCCCATGTCTCCGTCGTAATAAGTTCTTTTCCAAAAAAAAAACGGAAGTTCGAAATTTTCGCTTTTGCGCGGTAGAAAATTTCTCTTTCTTGCATTATCTTCTTCGTCCTTTGATTGAATATCATCCTGCTGGGTTGCTCCCTCAAAAAAAGGAGAAGCGAGAAAGAGAGCGTGAGTAAGAAGAAATGGTATGGTGCAAATCGGAAATTGAGTTTTTTAGAGCAGTCTGCACTCTGCAGTAGTTAGTTTTGGAATTTTCAGTAGACGTATGTCTGTTAAAACTTTAAAGATACTTAATAGAAAACTTTAAGGATAGCTAAAGTTGAGAAGGAGAAGAGTCCAGTATTTTTTTAGTGTAAAACATTTTCAGTTTTTTTTTCAAGGGAAATAATTTGGAAAAGTGTAAATACATTTATTATATATTATTTAGAAAAAAAATATTCTGCATAAGTCTGAGTCATTCCTTTTAAGAAAATTATCTACGCAAAAAATATACTGTGAAATAATTAATATTTTTAATATCCTTAAAAGAATAGTAACTAAAATTTGATAATAGTTATCCCTTTACTATTAAAATTGTTTTTCAATAATTAATAAAAAAAGTGAAAAATCATTTAAAAAAAATTCAAGTCTGCAACTACCACTGTTTAAAAAAGGATTTTTTTTGTCTTATCCCAAAAAAATTAATCCTGATCCTCGTCCACTTTTTTATCTATCTTTATACATAATCCCTCTTTCGGGAGTCCATGAACTTCATCACATGCATGCATCAGCATTAGGCATGTCCCTGAAGAATTTTATATGATATACATCACTGCAGACACATAAATGCTTACCAAAAAGGATACGTGAACCATAAATATACATAATTATATATGTGCACAGCTTCAATATTGCACAAGAAAAGAAAAAAACGAAATTAAATAATATATATTTATAAAAAAAACCGAAAACGTATACCTTTACAAACGAAATTTATATTTTATTGAAATTGTGTGATTCTTCCACCTTTTTGCTCTCTATCTAGATCTACTTTTACTATACAATAAATTTGTAAGGAGACACGATAGTACTGAATGTTCGTTTATCAATAACAAGGATTCGTGATTTTGTTGTTCTATGTGCGACCCTTTATATTAAATTATATAACAGGTGGGCGTTGTCCCGAATAGGATGTTTTTGTTGTTGTTGGTTCAAGTAAAATAGGAGAGAAATGTACATATTATAGATATAATATATGAAGGTTGTAATTGGTATATTTTTTTTATTGTGATTAATATGTGTGAAAGCTTATGTAGTGTAGTTTGATAGTGTTATATATATGTTTTGTGTATTTCATTAAATTTAACAATAATTTTTTATATATGCCGATTTTTGGCCGAATTAGATATATTTACCAAAAGGTACAATTCCATTATTCTTATTAAAGAAATTTAATTTATTTTGTTATTTTTAAATAAATATCTGTTTGAGATTTCGTCATCGTCATTAGCTCCGCTGTCTGTTATTATTGGCTTTTAACATCGTCCTCCAGGATTGTCTGTCTCTAACTTGGACTTTGCAATTTCTTATACTCAGGGCTCGTAAATCTTGTCTGGGCTTTTATTCGAATAATTTTTGCTGTCACTACTGCGTTGAATATATCACATACCCATCATCGAATTCTGTTAATTTTTATATGTTTTACAGTGTTTGGATCTAATGCAACTGATACAATCCAAAAAATTACTGCCTCGAAATTATTTTGTTTCGTCTCGCTCATTCCACTGCTCAATTCTGTATTTACATTTCATGTTCAAATTGGAGAACCATCTCTTATCTCAATCAGTGGGCTCAACTTCAAGTTCAACACTCACATAAAGCATATTTTGACATTATTTTTTTTTATGATGGCAATTGGTTGTTTTCGTACATATCTATAACCATCGTTAATCGAACCTGTTCATAAAAGACTAAATCAAACACCTTCCCAAAATACACTGACCTGAACCTAAAACGGAAAATAAGGACATTTTTTTTCAATTTCCCAAAAAAATTGCATGTGATATCGGTTTTTGTTCCGACGCTCCTCAATTCAGTTAACGGAAATATTGCCAAATTCAAAAGACTACTTAAAAATTAAGTAAGTTGTACTTTAAAATTAAATCAACTCCGATCAAACAAAAGTTATAGCAAAGGTCGAAAATTTCGTTGTCAGTTTCTTGTGTGTTCGAAAGTTGGACTTTAACACAGTGCGCATAGCAAAATTAGCACTCGAACATTGTGAACGAGGCAAAAATTGTGCCGAAAGTTTTTCTTTCCAAGTACTCGAAGAGGTGTTTCTCGTTTCTCCTTAATGATCCTCGTTAAGAAATGTTGACATAGCCTGGCCATGGCTGCTATTTCCTTGTGATAATTTTCTTTTTAACTTGACTTTTGTATTATTATCTTTTGATATTAGCATAAGTGTAAGACATATAGCAGAAGGAAATATTGCAGGCAGAACAAACATATTTCGTTTAAGTTCCTTATTTTGTGCGGTATACAACGTGCACAATGCCGTTGTAAAAAACTCAAGACTGGTAGATTATCGCCGATATTCAGAAGTTCGGTTCGTTGATGTTATTAAGCAAATCAATCGTAAAAGGAAATTTTACTACCTAGAGGTTCCGAATATACAGGGTGTTCCACGACAGGTTGTACAACCGTTTATGGTAGATAGTACACCAAAAAGGGGTCTATCTCTGCTCCGTTTCGACATAGGGCATTTTGAATTTTATTTTTGCGAAAAAAAATGTATTTTAATGAATTAGAATTAAAAGTTAATTAGAAGTTATTAAAAGTTAACGGAAAAACGAAAGGGGTATCCTGGTTTTCATAAGAATGCGGCTTTCATAAATAATGGATACACCATGGGAAAGAAACAGAAAAAAGAAAACTTAATTGTAAAAAAATATGAAAAAAGCAATTTATGTGGGGATATTCAAAAAGTAGGTCGTTAGGGTCCTTTTTTCTGAACATCTTTAAAAGTTGCTTAAAAATTCGCAGAACACTCCAAGATTCCAAGTGTCTTAGTCTTTTTGCTATTTACCGTTTAAAAATGGGTAACACTCACTGGTCTGATTTTAGGTTTTGAAATTGTTATACCTGACAGATCCTCGCCCTCTACTCGTACCGAAAAAACTTCGACACTATTTATTGAAGGCAAAGAAGCGTTGTTTACCCCGGGTCTTCACTGGAAATAAAGTATTGCATGCAATTTCGAATTGCAATGAAATTGCTCGTCGAGATCACATTGCAATTGCATGCAATATTTCAAAGATAATATGGGCATCTCGATGAGCAATTTCATTGCAATTCGAAATTGCATGCAATACTTTATTTCCAGTGGAGACCGGGGGTTAAGTTCAAATGTCATTAGGTAATGGTTTTTTAGGGCCCCTTAATTGTGTGGTTCTAAAGAAGTGCTCGATGGCTGACACTGCGTTACGCTTCTTAAGCCGTTTTTTTTATATGGAAAACATGTGAATCCGGCCGCGATACGAGTGGCGAGGGGTGAGCGGTAGAGCGGCAATACTCAAGTGTCGCTCACCGCTAATCCCGCGACATTAAATTTTTCTGGTGCCGCTCGCTGCTCTTATTGTGGCCGAGGCTTTAGAGCTCTTTTCGAGTTTTTTATTTACTCGGCTGTTTGGTGTATTTTTATTATTAACTCCTCTCTGGTGTGCGATGTGGTCTCATACACCAACGCTTTATATGACTCCACAGATGCGGGGTCAGGTTCGAGCTTCTTGCCGGTCAATGTATTGGTCCATTAGGCCCTATCGATCTTTGTGGATAGAAAATTTCTCACGTTAGCACTGTAGTGAGGTGGTGCACCATCCATTTGGAAATACATTTCTCTCGTTGTACTTAATGGTGGATCCACACTACGGGCTTTTGCCTTTGAGAGTTTTTAATGGCAAAGGCAGTACGACCAAACTGCGCGGACAAAAGGTCGTACTTCCACACAATATCGGATTTTTAAATGAAAATTGATTTTTTTTCAAAAGGTACATTTTAAGCACAGCCGTTTGTCCGCGAAGTTTGGCCGTACTGCCAATCCAGCACAAGTTGGCATTCTCCAAAAGTCCAGGTAATTTCCTTACAGGCCTTACGGATCTCGGACAAGCACAAAATTAGCGCGTCGTTTTGTGGCAGCACTCTTAAAAGAGTCTGCGTAACTATATGACGGTGTGAGTAACTCTACATCCAGCCCGTAATTTTCAGGTACTTTAAGTATCGAAATATCTTAAGCCCTATCCTGTCCAGAGCCGCATAATCTTAAAAAAATGTTTGGTCGTCTCAGGCTCAGGTATGGTATTTTCAGTTCGGCCGCATGTGCTCTAATAAGCCAGTACCTTGCGATTATCTACACGACTCTGGCAATGTCCTTCCGCGGTATTGTCAAGGGGTCTTATGGTATTTCATTGCTGCAGCCAGCCCAAGTCTTTCCAGTCTTTGGGCACGATGTTCAACACCTCCTCATGAGCTTGCAATTGAAAGGAAATGCCTGGTGATATGTTGATTCGTCCTACAAATGGCGTTGTGTACGTTCTCCACTCGTGTGTAGACAAAATTTGTTTCTAGTTTGGCCACTTCATTACTGCCTTCTCTTTGCCTTTCACATTATTATGATCCAGTATCCACTGAAGAGTGATTCTGTACATCTTACCCGGAGAGCTTTCGATTTCAACCATCTAGAAATCTCGCCTAGTGACTTGATAGCGACCGGATTATCCAACAATAGGATTACTCTGGATCCTGGTTTTGTGGTTGTTTTTCTTGGCTACCAGCCTTTGAGGGTTGCTACCAGTTCTACCTGAAAACTCACTCAGAATTAGGGAGTCGACAGTAATTTTAAAGACTTAGACTCGACACCTACTCCCGACTCGAATTTAAAGCCATCTGTGATTAAATGGTGTCGTAGTTTTTGCCAGGCTCAAAATTTTCCTATTTCTCTGGCTGTAGCTCGTATCTGTAACTTCAGTGGAGAAAAATCTCGATCCCTCTCTGTTAAGAATGATGCGGTGAAATGTGGGCACAGTGGTGTAGAATGACGTCAAATAGAAAATTTTTGGTAGAGAACTTCTCTATTGCGAGTTACAGAAACGAACTACTGAATTCAATTCCAGTTTTGATGTCATGTAGTCAGATGGCCCAGATGGCGCAGTGTATTTTACTGGGTCCATACGTCTGCTTTAATCAACAACCCCTTTCCCATACCCTTAGATCGTGTACACTGTCTGTTGTCGGATAAATAGATCACTAGTTGTATACAAAGCCGCGGTTACTCGGAGGCATATCATTCTTTTTGATTTGGCATAGTCTGAATTTGTTATATTATTTTAGAAGAGCGTCACCACACGGCAAAGCCGTATGCCAGCCCTGGTGGTATAATTACTCATGTGTAGAACTATCGCACTATGGGTGACTTAAAGCACCATCGCGAACTGACCAGGTCTGCCTACTGAAACTATGCTGGATTTCTTTACATCGTGTTAGGCTCAGTGCTCGACCATTAATTGTAGACTGAAAGTGTTTTGTTTTTAAATAACATGAATTTTTCTTAATCTAATTTCAAGTGTGGAAACAAGTAATAGAAAGCCCTAAGCCCCGTCTACTATTTTAATTGGAAATTGTTTTTTTTGTCTCTGAACTGAAAATAATCGAACGTACTTCTTACATTAAATCGTGCCAGTTAATAAGTTTTCAATTCACTCATAGCAAATTCTACACTTATGAATAGTTGCGCATAGTAATTTATCATTGCTACGATATACCATTGACATTTCTATTTTTATCCAATTTTACTACACTAGACTTAATTGTACTAGAACTAGTCGATATTGTCTGACTATATAGGTCAAGTCCTTTCTATTCATTAATTTTCCCTTCTAGCCTTAAAACAATATAAAAAGCAAGCAACAAAAACCGATGAAGTTGATTCTTAATGACTAATGAGTGTCCTTGATATTTCCCCATTGTTTCTTATTAACGAGACCCACTTATGATTGACTTTCAGACTAATGTCGAACTTCATGACGGCACTAGCAAAAGAGGCCTTCATTGGGGTTAAAGAAACCACTTAACTGAGATATAGATACTATTTGAATGCTTGAAGGCTGTGTTCTGGAGATGTCTTGTTGAATGTAACCAAACAATTTCTATTTGTTTCCAGAATTGTTCGAGGATTCGTGCTGTCAAGTTTCAAAGCTAACAATCGTTCAGAGCAAAATTATTAATTGTATCGCATCTATCATATTATCATCAAGAATGTTTTGCTTTTTGGTGGTAAATACAATCAATAATAATATTCAAATATTTGCCAAAATAAAGTCCGAACTTTTAAGGACAGGATTTTGACATTAGGTCATAAAATGGATGATTTCAGACAGGCCCCAATTTCATCAAGAATGTTCTTACTCCACCCATGGGTTGGTTGTGGCCTCTAATGTAAGCTTATTTATACTCTTCTCAATACTTCCTTTCTCAACTATATCGCATTCATCCTATACGATAACTTTAGCTTTACGAGACATCTGAGCCATGTCACTTTGTTTAGAAATGTTACGAAGTACAAGCCCAGAATAATGCCTCAAAGTAGATGTAAAAGGAAGAGAGGAAGCAGCGCCTACGGTGATATTCTTTTGCTCTCAATTATGCTAAGAAAGGGAAGTTGAAACTGTTGGAGTGTTTTGATGACATAAATATGACAATATCCTCAAGAACAAGTCGTCATTGGTTGCAAATTATTTAGTACCTTGTCACCTTGCCTATTTTAGATTAGATTAGTTCAACCAATATCGCAACCCTTTGAGGAATGAATCCTTCTTATAGGGTTAACATATCTTCCAAATTGCAAGTTTGTAGACTTGATAGCTCTCCCGAGATTACGTGATAAGTGAATGAGTAGTGCTTCGCTTTTATTATGTACGTATATTATTGATACATTCGAACGTAGATGACCTATTTTTCGGTACATATGTGAAGTGGTTAACATTGTAAATTGATTCAACATTCTATGTCTTATGCACAATATTAATTGCTACAACACTAAACAACAAGCAACACCTACAATTTACAATTAAACTTAGCCTAACCTTGTGTTTTTAAGTTGAATCACGAATCACATTATTTGAATCGTCACTAGAGCGAAATACTTGTGTATTTAGCAAATCATAATCAAATATATAAATAAAAACAAAAGAAAAAATGAGGAAAAAAAAATGCGAACAAAACAATCTGCAAAAATCGTAAACAAAATTTTCAGAATTTCTGATTTTTTTTATGATTTAAACCTTTGTAAGCGACGAATTTCACTTGCGCTACAAAACATAAAATGGCTATAAACAAAATGTTTTGCGATGGTGTATAACCATAATCATAATCAACCAACCAACCCCCTCCCTGTATATAAAAGTATACTTTCACGTTTAACACCCATCCCCCAGAGGAGTACCAAGTGTAACCGCTTTAAATAGCAAACAACTCACTGCGGGGGTCGGGCTCCTATGGCAACATGAATATTATTCGTTAATATGCACAAAATAAAAAAAAATAATAATAAAAAAAAATCTTGCTACTTGTCGGCGGCAGTCTCCTAAGAACTCTTTTACTATTCCACGCTAGAGTTACTTGCGCTTCTTGTGATAATTTGTCATTAATTTCTTCAGTGGGAATATATTTTTTTATGTAATGATTTGCATTTGTCGTGTTTTTTATTTATCATAATAAAAATAATAGTAAAAAGGCGAAGAAGGATCATCGATCGACATTCGATTTGCTGTTGTGTGTCCATTCATTCTTGTTTTAGTGCCGTTTTTTATATAAGTAGTACTAATTTTTTGAAAATTTACCACATTTTTGTCACGTTTATTTGAAATAAAATAATTTGATTTATTTTATTTAACAAAAAAAAACACGTAGAAGATTGTGTGAGAACAAGTTTTGTTGAGATTATTAAAGTGCACAAGGAATTATCACACTTATCTCATTATAATATATTCAGTAAATCAGAAAACAGATATTTTAAATCATCGCCTCTTACAAAATTTATTAAAATAATGGAGCGGTATTTTGAGATCGCATTTAATTTATTGGCATCTTTGGCACATGACTCATTTGTGGGGAATATGAACAAAACGAAATTTTTACTCATGATGCTCATTTGCTTTCTAGTCACTTTTATTAATCTTCCTCTTTTTTTCATTTTGCTTATTGGTTCGAGGCTTGTTGTGTATTTAAAGAATAAGAAGCATTACCCTATTAGCAATGATGTGTTTGTGGAATGGAAGGAGACTGATGTCATACATAAAAGCTGTTTTTATTCATAATATTCTTTTGTAGGAACATAGTCTGGCACACAACGAACAGTATTATTATTCTACCGGAAGCACACAAAAACCAACATGATTTTTGTTCTAAAAGCGCGCTAACAAACACAAGCAAAACTAATAATTTCAAATGTGTTGCTGCTGAATCTTAACTATTTTTCCTTTAATTTATTCTGTTTTATATTAATCGAAAAATATATTAACACAACAAAATTAATATTTAATGTTATGTCATCAAGCTTATTAGTTACATGTCAAATATTTTAATTTAAACAAAACTTGGAATTTTTTTGTTATTCATCACAAGAATTTTTTCGTTTCGGTTCATTGAATTTTTCCCTCCTCTTGGTTGTTTTCAAAAAAAAATTCCTGTCGTCAACTCGATTTTCTTTAATGTTCTTAATTTTACTCACAAAAAAACCCATTCAATATAATCGCTTAAATTTATTTATCAAATCACCCTCAATACATATCCGAACACGAAGGAAACAACTGAAAAAACTGCTTTTATCTTGGATTAAAGTTTATCTAGAATTTTTTTTTACTATTATAAAAGATATCGTACAGTCTTAGCTTTAATTTTTCACTTAATCTGTCAAGGTAACAATTTCTTATCTAAAGACATTATTGCGTGACACTTTGCCATTTTATACACGAATGGAAATTTTGCCGGTATATATTATATTAATAAAAACGATATCGTTCTCTCATGTGTAATGACACTAAAATAATTTATATAATTTTCTTTTTCTTATATATATATTTGTATATATTTATTGATTTGATGATGAATATATATAATAAAATCGATTAGAATATTTATTTTTAAAATTTTGTACTTATTCCATTTTTGTGTCTTTCTTTCCAGGGGTCACTGAGAACGGCGCATTAATCTCTCTGTACGGACAATTTTTAAGAAATAAAAAAAATAAAATAAAATAAAAAAAGATTTTCGTATCAAATCTCTCGAATTCCCTAATTCTTTATACCAACTAATTATTAAGCAAATCACAACAAAATGTCTACAGTCGACAAAGAAGAATTGGTCCAAAAGGCAAAACTTGCCGAGCAATCTGAAAGGTATTTATTTTATGTTCACAAAAAAACAAAACAGAAAGAAAAACAATTAACAATTACACATTTATAACAATTATTTTATTTTAGGTATGATGATATGGCACAGGCCATGAAATCGGTCACAGAAACTGGCGTAGAATTATCAAATGAAGAAAGAAATCTCCTTTCAGTTGCATATAAAAATGTTGTTGGGGCCCGCAGGTGTGTATTTTTTTATTATTTTAAACAATTTTCATTTTATAAATTTATAAACAAAGCCCCCCGGGGGGTGTTTGCTCTCTGTTTAGTTAGTTAGCTTGAACTTTGATACTAAATCACTTATGTTGTGTTTATATTGTATAATAATAGATCATCATGGCGAGTTATTTCATCAATCGAACAAAAGACCGAAGCATCCGCCAGAAAACAACAGCTTGCAAGAGAGTACAGAGAGCGTGTGGAAAAAGAACTTAGGGAAATTTGTTATGAAGTCTTGGTAAGTTTTAATTTAATTTGTATTTTTTTTATATTTATTTGAGTTCCATTCATAAATTCGTGTCGTTTTTGTTTTCTGTTATATAAAATAATTTAGACTCGAGTATAGCAAGTAAAGACTCAATGAGACGCACCAACAACAAGCTCTCGATCTTTAAAAAATACCATAGAGAGAGCTTGTTGGTAGGTTTTATTAGCCCTTCCCTAGCTGTGCTCTCTTCGCATTGTATTCAATACCGAAAAACTCGGTTTTATCTGTACCTGCATCAGTTACTGCCTCCACGTTTGCCATTCTATTGCAACAATTTTCCAGAGTTCCTTATCCTGTTCTACACCATCCAATCAGAGTAATTTTTTGACGACCAACTCCCCGTTTTCCGTAGGCGTCGCCAGTGGGAAAAATTGGGAACGCTGCTTATAGTCTTATGACACTGGCTTTTTCGTAGGCTGAAAATGCCGAAATCTGTTATACTGGGTGACGGAGATAGCATGTGAGAATAAAAACGATAATCTGATTATTATAACAGATTGTTCTGTTCTTGTTAATGGATTCAGAAGAAATTCGTTGGTAAAATATTTAAAAGTGATTAATTTTTAAAGTTTTTAAATTTCCGGTATAACCTGTCCTCATCCTCAATTTCTTTTAATAATTTGTGAGAAAAACTTCCGATTCTCTGCGAAGAAGCCACAATGAGGGGTAATTTTGAATTTTTTTTGTTTTCTTCTCAATTGGTGTATAAAATAAACTTTTTGCCTATACATTAATTAGGCGATTAAAATTCCTATCTTTCTATCCGTTATTAATTTATTGCCTTCACTCACTACACCTCACAGTCGAGATGTAGCAAACTGTTATAAAAAGCATAGGATAAAGAACATGGATTTCATTCTTTTCCTATGCTTTTTATAACAGTTTTCTCGACTTTATATAATAGTTTAAAATCCAGCCAAGAAAAGTTTGAGTATACTGCTCTCACTCTTACCTATGAGAAAATCTCCTTTGAGTTTTTTATTTCATTTTTCAGCCTAGCCAAGACAGCATTTTCAGCCTACGAAAAAAGGCTATCATAAGGCTATCAGGGGAGCTAAGTTTGAGGGCTGTCAAATATGCTCCAAAGGGAGCATTACTGGAGTTTTCAGAAATTTTATAGAACGAAGAAAACGGGCGATTATCTTGGTGACCATAAAAGGTGACATAATCATTCTCACTAGGCCGGTTCTCGTTCGCCGGTTCAAGCAGCTTGGACGTAGTTAGTACTTAGTTGGAGAACCGCTTTGGTAAAACCTCAATCGCGTTTGGAAAAAGGAAAAGGCAATTGCGAAAAATGAACAAGAATAAAAGCCTTTTGACACCGGAGCTTATTCACATATCCACAGGCCTCCATGACTATTCTTTGTTAAAAAGCTTTTTTTATAATAGCCTCAATTGCCGAATCCGGCGGATCGGAAGTGAGTTCGGATTTGACACTTATATCCAAAATGCCGTATGTTTAAGTTGAGATTCCTTAATTTTGTTCTCGGGGATCATTTACAGGTTGGCATTGCTATATGTTTAGATTCACGATTACACTCACACGTCGGATTAGGGAATCGCAAAGTATCAAATCCGCACTCACTTCCGATCCGCCGGATTCGGCAATCGAGGCCATCGCTTCTAAAACGCTTTTAACGCAATGCTTAAAAATATATGGAACTAGCATGGGAACGGGAGCGCTGTAAGCTTTTTAAGGAGTGCTCAAAGATGGCTATTGCAGTACTCCATTTCCCGCTGGGGTAATTTTTCATCTTTTATTGTCATTGTGTTTCGCTAGCGAAATAAGGGTTTCATATAATCTGCCTTTTATGGTATAATTTAACATGTTACTTCTTCAGTGCTTGCTAAGGCTATAGTATCATCTTTTCGCTGCTAGGAACCTCGGGGTTATCTCAGTACATACTCATATCGTTCTTACTATTGATTTACGAGTACGATATGAAATTCGTGCACCACCTCAAAATTATGTTCATCAATGGTTTGATTTAGGCCCATGTGCCTAATACTTCCATCCATTGATTCACTAAGTCAAACATCCATAGATTCATGCAATAGCCCTATTTTTTATGTGTATACACTAGTTCTGTATGTTTACGCCACACGGGATCCCGCGTGCACAAATTTTGCTATTTCTCTCTCACTCCCTCTCATGCAAATACTTCAAAATGTCTCAAGTCTCGGGATCCCGTGTGGAGTAAACATACAGAGCTACTATAATCGTTTGAACAAATGAAGAGCTTTAAACCTTGACAGACAGCTAGTATACGAACCATGGTTTCAGTACCATAGTTTCCTTGTACTGGTATAGTGACAGACAGCTTTGATAGTATTCATAGCTGTCAAAGTTAAAAGTTTTTGGCGGGAAAGAATAACGTAAAGGCTAATAAAACGCAAACTAGATTATTTTTACCATTGACAACCAATTTGCTGTCAAACAACTGGAAATATAAGTTTCCTTTAATTTCCGCAGCTGAAAATTGGCGCTGAAGGTACTTCCAAACGTAGTATACCATGCAGTAGATGTAGATTTCGAAATCATGATAATACCAGGGTTGTGCCTAGTACAAACGTGGTTTTTGAGTACAGACTGACAGTTTCCTTGTTAACCATGGTTTCGATACTACCAGTCTGTCACAGGTATAAACAAATGTATGACGAAATAAATATAATCATATATATAAAATTGAGTAAACTACAATGGTACGGAAAGTTGTACGAGCTTCTGAAGAAAGAATGCTTTGTTGGTAGGCCATCAGGAAAAAGAACCGTAGGACGACCAAGAAATATGTGGATGGATGACGTGCTAGAAATTATACGGAAGCTTCGAATAACAAACTGGAGAGAACTAGCAAAACGTAGAGAGGACTTATAGACTTGTATTCGATAGTAGAATTTAAACAGTTTTTCCAACTTTTATGCCTATTATCAACATTATTCCAATGGCAAATATCATTTCAGTTATAGAACGGAACCAGTAGCCATCATAGCTGACTTTTTATTAATTATTTTTCAAATATTATTGAAGATTGCATTTCGATTTTGCATCTAAACAACCCGCCAAAAGATCAAACTCTTTGTTAATTGGCTCCAAAATAACTGGGGGAGGAGGATGTTTATAAACGGTATCTTCAGCCTCAGCGTTGTCCCATTTGCACCAGGAATCACTTCCTGATATTTTGTAGTGCGTAAGTCTCTTTGCATAGCATGAGCATGTGAAAGGCCAAATCATTATTAAGGAAATGTTCCTTGATAAATGGATTTTCCGTTTTTTAATCACAAAACTTTATTTACGTGGTCTTTTTACATGTTAACTATCTGTTTATAATTTTTTCGTGCTATTGGTAAATTATTTTTTCATTTTTTAATTGAATTGATTTGTTTGAGCTAAGTTCAGTGTTTATAAAATTTCTTGTTGAATCTCCGAATATTATTTTCTTTGAGTTCAACATTACCATGATTACATTACGTACATCGTCAATTGCACCCCACTAACAGAAAAGATCGCCAGCCCTGCGGACGAGAGCAAGAAGATCTTTACTTGACCAAGACCGGACTTGAGCGGAGCTCAGAAGCTCTTTTCTAAACGTTCTTATTATAAGCCAGATCAAAGCAGTACAATCACAGAGAACATGTGCATGTCTTTCATG
Organism: Thereva nobilitata; assembly: GCA_963855945.1. Taxonomy (NCBI): domain Eukaryota; kingdom Metazoa; phylum Arthropoda; class Insecta; order Diptera; family Therevidae; genus Thereva; species Thereva nobilitata. The sequence continues at coordinate 77,392,529 of OY979694.1, forward strand.
CAGAGTCGGCATTCTATCTCCTGAGAGAGTCCTAGGTTGGGGAGGTGATGCCGCAGTCGTCATATCCCACTTACTTCAACAATACTTTATTTTCTTTTTAGAATCGCACTTGAAAAGCGTCTGAAAAAATAGTGTGGGACTTTTAAATAAAATAAATTGATGAGAAATGTATTTCAAAACGATCCTAGAATTTTAGAGAGAAATTGAGTTATATTTGATACACTTCAAAAAATACATTTATAATAGTAAGAATAAGGGACCATTTTAGCTGCCATTTGCATATGAATCGAGTCGTGTTTCGTGACAAGTCGTTTGACTTGAAGAAAAAGACGTTTCAGTCGAATTACGACTTTAAGCACAAGGGCCTAGAGCGGAAATGCTAAGTTGAGTTTCAGCCCTTGTACCGAAAGTCGTGGTTCGACTGAAACGTCACTTTCTTCAACTCAAACGACTTGTCGTGTCGTGACGACTCGACTTTCAGCACAGGGGCCAACATTTCGGCATTTTCATTTACGTCAAAGTATCGGGTTTAACTTCCTAGATGTCGTTATATAACTCCCTATCTCTTAGTACATAATATTTCGTATAATATCGAGTACATTGTTAACAAAAATTTACTTGATCAAAAAAATTAACAACCACAAAATAAAATAATAGTAAAACAATAATAATACAAGAATGAAACCTAATTTGTAATTACGATTTGATTATCTATTAAATGCATTTTGAGGAAGTCTTCTTGTAACAAGAACATGCATTTATATTACCAGAGGATCAATCCTTCAATGTAATATTTGCATGCATTTGATTATTGTTTGGTCAGGTTTAGAATGTTGTCCCTAACTGTGTAAACTTGAATAATAACTTCATTGTACAAATAGCAAAGGTGTAATTGTTATCTATTATTACTGATTATTAAGTCGGAGCGTTGATTGTCTCTAGTGTATAATTTGGAGCTTTTATGATATATGATCAAGCTAAACATGTTTAATAATATTTTTTTCTTTTTCTATAAACAAATTAATGGCCGGGTTTTTTTTAATGAACTGGCTGGTTCTTCACCATACAAAACCGAAACCCCAGGTTCTATCGGGGTCTATCGAGGTTTTGGGAAATATTAAAATTACCCTTTTTTTCAGAATGTAGCATACTTATCTACCGGCTGTCGGAAAAACGCCTTTTAAAATAAAAACAACAGGGAAAAGACGAAAGCAAATTTGTAGTCATGAGGAAACAAATAATTTTTTAGAAACTTATTTACTATTTTCTAGAGGGGAATTCGTGTAATAGTTGTTAACTGACACGCAACTTCGGTTTAATTTTAATATATTTAAAGCACTGAAGATGGCGCTTAGTAAAATTTCCATTGCCGTTCTTTTAATGAACTCAAAAGCTCTCAAAACCCAGTTCATTAAAAAAACACGGCCAATGTTTCACAACAATAAATAAGAAATATACCAAAACATGTTAAAGAAACCGTTTTAATACTACTGCGTCTGCTCTTGTACATTGATAACTGATTTGTGGGGTGTTGGGGCAACTTCAGCTGGGGGTGGCTTAGGGAAGGTGCAAATGCTCAAAAATTTCTGCCACTAGTATTTAACGGTTATTTAGCCCCAATAGAGCCTACATACGCAGCGACAGAATTTTTTTTTAAATTTTTACCCCCAACCCCTCGATCTATAAAAGGGCCCATTCAAAAGTTACCGCCGACGGAAAGTGTCTGGCAGTATTGATTATTAATTTTTAACTAAATTTTTAATTCCCTAAAACACGTAAAAATCAGCACTGAAACTTTAAGAAATGTGAATACTATTTTTACTTACCTTTACCACGGAGTACCTGTTAATTGGCCGTCGGCCCAAGCTATCATACACTCAAAGTATGTACACAACTTAATCCCATACATTTGATTTCTGAGAAAATAAGTAAGGTCTGGCGGCCCTGGGATCTTGCTCTATAAAAGGATTACATCATTTAAGAAAATTTTGCTTACATTGAAACGATCATCACACGATTTAAAGTTGGAGCTATAATACTGAGAATTCAATCCCTCCCTCAATTTTTTTGGACTAGCATTGCATTGTTAGAAAACGGCTCATTTGTTTTCTTCTAAATAACGTGCTCTCAATTCCAAGCCATCATTATCTTCTATAATTTCAATCCTGGGAGTTTCCACGTTCCGTAAAATTCTTTCTTTTCGACAGTAATCTATTATATCATTATCCTCTTTAGTTTCCGTTGTTAAAACTTTCAAGAATACCGAATCGCGTGAGAATATTCCATCTATTCATGTTCTTGCAAATCACTACACTTCAATATCGAGTTTTATGTTGAAAAATGTTTTAAATCCTTAAAGATATCATAGTTTGTTTTTTCAATATTTCGCTACTTGCGGGGTCGGTCATTAGTCGACCAGAGCGCGGCGTATGTTTTCACTTTGAAGTTGGTTTAAGATGCATGAATGGAGATTGCAATAATTTTTGATACATTACTCCAATTGCAACTCGACCTAAAATTCAATTGAGCTGAAACCTGATGAATGATTTCGATAAGCATCTACTGTACCCAATTATATGAAATGAGGACGGAGTAACCACCCAAGAGCAAGTATATCTAGGTTGCAGGATAATGCTTGAACAAAATTCGCACGAATGACGGATCAAACTAGAGAAACTTGACTTGGAAACAGACCTTACACCATCTTAAATTCATTGCAAGCTTTGTATCAGTTTTTTCAAGAAAGAATATTTAATTTCCAAATAAGCTGTAGAAATCACAGTTTTACGATTTCATCACCAAGCTTTTTCGCTGGGACGACATTGAAAATCTGCCTTAAGATGAAAACCTGTGTCTATAATTTAAGCGCAGATTTGGATTATATTATATTTTTCTCCGCTCTAAATATTAAAGATAATTTTTAACCCTTTTTTACATTTTTAGGGTCTCCTGGATAAATATTTGATCCCCAAAGCGAGTAATCCAGAAAGTAAGGTATTCTACCTAAAAATGAAGGGAGATTATTACAGGTATTTAGCTGAAGTAGCAACAGGAGATGCGCGCAATAGTGAGTATAAAATGTTCAATCCTTTATATAAGTTTATTTTTTATTTTTCCTCTATATGATAGGAAAGCAATTCTTTTTTTTTAAATTTAAATGCAATAGAATTATTTCTTTTCAATCTATCAACAAAAGGAATAAAAAATTAATTCAATTAAAAATTTACTTAATATTAAATTAGGTGTAGTTGATGACTCCCAAGCTGCTTACCAGGACGCATTTGAAATTAGCAAGGGTAAAATGCAGCCAACACATCCAATCAGATTGGGTCTCGCACTAAACTTCTCAGTCTTCTATTATGAGATTCTTAATTCTCCAGATAAAGCTTGCCAATTGGCCAAACAGGTCATTATTCATTTTACACTATACATATTAAAACAAAAAACAAAAATACAAAGATCGTTGCTGCATTTATAATATTAATATTTTTCCTTCGACATTTTTCCCCCCATTTTTTCATATTTCTTGGCACACATCGCGAACTTCTATTCAAAAGTAACCAATAATGTTGTAGAATTATCTTCAGGGTAGTTTTTTTTTAATAAAAGGAGTTTTTTTTAGAAATGAGAGGTTGAAAGTTATTAATTTTTTTAAAAAAAAAAATATTTTGTTTTCATTTTTTTATTTAATTAAATTTTACGTATAAACAGCTGTTGTCGAGGACTCACAAAAAGCATATCAGGAGGCATTTGATATTGCAAAGTCAAAAATGCAACCAACACATCCCATAAGATTAGGTCTTGCACTCAACTTTTCAGTCTTCTATTATGAGATCATAAATTCACCAGCAAGAGCTTGTCATTTAGCTAAACAGGTTTAAAGATATTTTATACTGCAAGACTTGCTTTAATTTATGTGTTTTTATATATATATATATATATATTTATTTTTTAAAAAAAGGATAATTCTTATTAAAATTGTTTTTAACTCTCTCGTTTCCTATCGAAAATTTATATATTACAAAACAACAACTTGGTATCCTAACTGCTTGGCATTTTAAAAAAAAATAAGACCAATTGCGATAAATTTGCTTTTTAAAATAAATATATATTTAAGGTGAACCATTAAATTTAATAGAAAACTTTGTTTTACCATTTTTGTAACATATTTGTTGTCAATAACATAATGCTCTTTAGATGTTCGGTTATAAGCGTATAAATTGAAAATGCCGCTCTTTATATTGAAAATTTATGTTGAGTCGACAGCGTTGTACGTTGAAGATATTTAAAACTAACTACCTTGCTTTGTTATCAGTAAATTTATGATGTTAGTTATTTCGCAAATTGTAAATCATTTCTAGTCGAAACTACATATTACTATCTGAACATCTTGTTTTTATAAATTAAGCCATATTACTATGATAAGATACATAATATTATGGTAACAAAGATTGATAATAAAAGAATGGCAAATATTATCTTGGGAATATCAACGCTATTTTACATAAGTAAGCAAACACTAAATATTCTGACGGCCTTGGTATCCTGGCGTTAGGGCCTCCGATGACCGTCCGTGGTTCGAAGTCAATCTACGGCAAGGTCCTTTATATTTCAATTTCTCCCACCTAAATAACTTCCATTCTTTGTTGTATTCTCTCTTTACAAAAATATCTGCCTTTTCTCCTGCCATCGCCTGTAAGCACATCATAAGCAAGGACGCTAGCTCCTGCTCAGTCATCGAAGTCCAACGCATCAAAGGACCCTGAATGTATAACGCAACTCCATTAGCACGTTTACCTTGCTATTCATAAAATATTAAAAAATGAAAAACCTCAATATCACCTCACCTTTGACTAGATCGCTATGCAAGTTATTGCCTTGTAGTTCTCCACAGGAGTCGATCTAAATCTATTCAAAGCAAAACCAGGGGCCGTATTTGGTTTCTCGAGTCGATATCGACTTCTGTCGATAAATAAAAATTGGCATTTGGCGACACGATATCGACAACCTTCTCGTCCCGATAAAGACGTTTGACGTTTATTAAAAGGCTCAATTTATGCATACAATAAACTTTTAACAGTTTCTTTTTTAATTAAATATACGTGGTTTGGTGCACTTGGAGTAATATGACACAATTTGATGGTTTTCTATGGCAGCGCTTATCTGTCGATTTGGTCGTAATGCCAAATATGAAACTTAGGGAAAATCGAGAACCTTTTTTAGTCGAGTCGATCCATCGACTCGAGAAACCAAATACGGCCCCAGAAAAGGTGGAATGGTCGCGTAGTTTAAGCGTCAAATAACTATCTCTTTCTCATTAATTACATTGGTCTACAAAATTCAAACTTTTTTTGTCACACGAAAACTTATACCTAATTTTAATTATACTATGGCCACCTAACAAGAATATATTAATTAAAAAAAATTGAGACGTCAGGTTTCTTTATGATATTAAAATATATATTTTTATGACATTCGTGGACTCCATTTCCCTTGATAACGCTTCAATATTATGGAAATGTCCTGATGAAATCTCTCGCCTCGTTCATCACTCACAGCACCCTGGTTTACAGGAAATAAATAGAAAGCTGAGTCATTTAACATTTCCAAGGGTGTTCATGTTCATGATCATTCAGTTTCTGTTTAAAGCTCTCTTATTCTTCATTAGTTCCTGTATTTGTGGACCAACAAATATTCCCTCTTTAATTTTTGCGTCGTTGAATTTAGGGGATTTGTCTTTCAGATATAAAGATCTACTACCATTTTTATCCATCGCTTTTACAAGATTTGTGATGAAACCGAGTTTTATATGCAATTGTGGTAAAATTACGTCTTCAGGGTTTACTAAAAATTTAGCATTATTCTGTCCTGGAGTAAGTGATTCACGTCTGGAACATGCTTTCTTTGTATAGTGGTTTTTCTTGTCTCGACAGTCCCATTCATAAATAAAACCATATTTTGTGTAATCAAGCTGCAGTTCAAGCAGGAGAACAATGATTTTAAAATTTCCACTCCCGGCGTATTCACTGTATCTAATTGTTTCGAGAAGGAATTTAATATTTTCGTAGGTCCCTTTCGTCTTGGAATGAGCTACAGGTACTGAAGGACACTTGTTTCCATTAAATAGAAACACTACTTTTCAGTTTTTGAGGAGTCAATGAATAACCGCCAAGGACTTCAATCATATTCAAAATTTCACTTTTAGTCCAGTAGAGCCATACGCTACGGAACATGGCAATCCAACTTTTCTGCATTCATTTGATACATGTACCTTTGACCCTCCGAAACTTGAGTAGCCGGTCAGTTGGCTTTATGGACTTTTGAGAAATTATTTGTGACCCCAAAATAAAGAGAATCCCGGTCGAAAATCTCCAGTTGGCAGTCAGTCATTATGGGGTCGGGTTTCGTAGCAGAGCTATGGTGTTATTCGACAAGCACTTCTCGAAGATTTGTGCTCCTTAGTGCATTGGTTCGCTACTTCGCCTTGTATCTTGACTATCATTTCATATTCATATATATGTATTAATAATTGAAGAAAGAAAAATCTCGTGCCACGACCATGCGCTACTACCTGGGGAAATGTCTACACCTTTTCCAATTGAAGGGTACAGGGGAAAAACAACGAAAGTCCATAAAATCAAATTTCGAGAAAATTGAAATTTTGCGTTTGAAGTCTTGTTGTTTTTCCCCTGTATGCGAATTCTTTTCAATTGATTTTTGTGGGCTGGGTTTGATATTCATCAAAATTGAATATACCAGCTGAAAGCTTCTGCATTTCTTCAATAGATAGCAGCACTAACTCGATATCGAAAAAAAATGGGCTTACGTTGTTTTTCCCCTGTACCCTTCAATTGTAATTCAGAAAGCATCAATTGTAATTCAGATTAGTCGATTGTTATTCAGAAAGTATCAATTGTAATTCAGATTTGTCAATTGTAATTCAGAAAGTATCAATTGTAATTCAGATTTGTCAATTGTAATTCAGAAAGTATCAATTCTAATTTAGAAAGTATCAAATGTAATTCAGATTACATAGTCAATTGTAATTCAGAAAATTTCAATATTCATCTCATTGATACAACTGGTAAGATATTGGAAATGAACTGGAAGATTTGGTAATTGTTTCAGACAACGCACCTTGCCATTCAAACTATCTAGAAACAGTTATTAATGGAACGATGGCGTCTCTGCTGCGGCTAGGGCCATATTCGACAATGCTTAATCCTATCGAGACTTTTTGGTCAAAGATAATATTAGAATACCCAGCGTTACAGGTCCTGGTGCTATGGAATAAAGACTGATCTACTTGGAGGTGATAATAGCTCAGGCAGCTTCTGCGTTCCATACAAAAAATTCCTGTTGCAGAACTTTCTGCAATTGGATGAATGTTGAGTTACAATTGATACTTTCCGAATTACAATTGATACTTTCTGAGTTACAATGGACTAATCTGAATTACAATTGACGCTTTCCGAATTACAATTGACTAATCTGAATTACAATTGATACTTTCTGAATTATAATTAGGGATTGCAATACCGGAGGTATTTTTCAATACCGGTATTTCGGTATTGTACCAAAACGATACCGGGATACCGGTATTAATACCGGTATTATGATAATAATTAAAATTTGTTTAAATTAACAAACAATAACAAATGGCACAATACGCACCGAGTGTAAATGTTCGTTAACAAATGGCACAATACGCACTGAGTGCAAATGTTTGTTTTTCATGTTGTACTTGTACCGTTTTTTTTCATTTTTGTTTTAAATTAATGAAAACAATAACAAAATGAAGAAAATAAGATATAAGAACCAAAAATGAGTATAAAAAATTAATTAATTAATTTACAAAAGTAACTGACGTGTTTACATGTCAGTGAAAAAAGGTTTGTCATTGTCGCCTATGGAACGAATTGGTGCCATGAGAATTTCCTGATGAGCAGTCCATTCTATATGTCAGTGGTTGTTAGTTAATAGGTTTAGTTTGATTTTTTCTGATTGATCGGTTGTTATTTCTTCATGTTTGTTCGTTAAATTTAGTTCGATTTGTTCCATTTGTTATCGTTTTGTTATTTGTTATATTTGTTATAATTTTGGTTGTTTTCATTTGTTATAATAATTTGTTTTTGTTTGTTAAATTTAACAAGTCAACAATTAGTCAATACCGAAATTTTGGTATTCACAGAAAAAAAAGTTTCACATGACATCTATTTTGTTTCATTCGAGACTTAAAAAAAGATCTTCTTTTCGTTTTATTGTTTTCTGATCTCGACGAAGTTAATCTCATTGTTCTAAAAATAACGTAATACTCAATTTCTGAAATCAATTTCAAAACTGAAGAAAGAACCCCGACCGAATTATGTTCAAGTTATTCCGAAAGGATTATGTATCTTTTCTATCATTGTTATGGTTATCGAAAATTTGAATCATTAATTGAGCGTGAAGTTATTTTTAAAGCAATGAGATTAACTTCGTCGAGTTTAGAAAACAATACATGAAAGAAAGATCATTTGTCGAGACTTTGAATGAAACAAAAACCTGTTTTCTTAAATACCGAAATTTCGGTATTGTCTACTAATACCGGTATTGTAATACCGGAGAAAAATCGGTCCGGTATCCCGGTTTTCGGGATTGCGGGATCCCGGTATTCAATCCCTAATTATAATTGATACTTCCTGAATTACAATTGAAAAAGGTGTAGTAGTATTAATTTCACGGATTCTGTTATTGTTGAATCTTATTCTTTCTATAAAACTTACTCTGCCTTTCAGCATTTTCACTACATTTAAAGAAGTCTCGCGGGCGCTATTACATCCATCTCCTTCATCGTTACTGGAAATACTCTCATCCTAGAACAAAACGATCTCCAATTGCTCTAACATATATTCGGCATGTCGTAATCGGGGTAAACTGATGCAAGGTAAGAACCAGTTGCTGGCTTGTAGGGTGTTAGGGTTTCCCCTGGAGTCTTTGCCGCATTGTCGACATATTAACTTTCACTCGTCGAACTTCAAGAGCGTTAAGTCGATAATTCCATAATGATGTCATTATCATCATCTCGCTCTGATGAAAACCGGGATTGGCTTGGCCCATGTAGCCGAATCGAATGCAGCCGCGTGGTATCTGTAATTGGCTCAAAGTATACCCAACACTTCGTGCTGGATATGTCGTTCTTAAAATAATGCGACTGCCGCAAGTTGTATCCATTTTTCATGTCATTAGTTGTATCAAACTTCATACCACACAGTATCCATATACCCTAAAAAAATGGTCAATTAATTAATACTTTCGCATCGGGCTATTTCTCCTAAAACTTTCATATAGATCGGGGTATTTTAGTTCCCAGGAAAGCACACACTTATCGCAAAACGAGAATGGGTGATGCCTTACTATTGAACTTGGAAAAAATAAAATAGTGTCAAACAATTTGGTCTTGTTTTGAAGGTAATAAAATTATCTTTCGAATGATATTTAATTCATTTCTTACACGAAGAAAGTGACATTACAGTAAACTCAACTTAGCACTTAGCTTGTCCGATTTCTTTGCTTTCGTTACTATGATGAAGTAATTTCTGGTTAAATTAAACAGAAAAATATTAAAAAAGGGCCCTGTTTATATCAATAAATCTATAAATAAATGGTTCATCTTAAAGTATTTACATATTTATAAAAATAATTTGCAAATAACTAAATTTTCTACCCATATATTAACTAATTACTAACATCAGTATTGTTTTATTTTTTATAAGGACCACTGTATATTTTTTTTAATTATTATAATACATTATGTACTAAAATAACCAAACCAATTTATATGTACCACCTCGTTTAAAAATGATCTGAAATACCTGAATGTGCCATTATTAAAAATTCGATTTTTTAATTTCTTTTTAAAACAAGAACTGACATAAAAAAAATAGATGCTTTGCAGCAGCGATTTATTGTGTTTTTATTTATTTTTTTTTTATTATAAATATTGTGTTTTTTTTATTTTTTTACTAACCATATTTTCCGTTTTATAAAAAAATGCTCAAGTTTTTGTATGTTGTGAAAAAAAACAGAAACATACAAAAAATATGAAAAAAATAGCAAATTTTTTATTTTGAATGAATGTTTTTTTTGAGATTTTTAAGTTGGTTTTTTATGTTAAATATAATGGTTATGAGGTATTTATTTATATATATATATTTATTTATTTGTGCGAATATTAGGCATTCGATGACGCGATAGCTGAACTGGATACTCTTAATGAGGACTCATACAAAGACTCAACGCTTATCATGCAACTGTTGAGGGATAACCTTACCTTATGGACATCAGACACACAAGGGGACGGCGATGAACCTCAGGAAGGTGGCGATAACTAACCAAACTAAATGTTCCCTTTTGACTATATTAAATCAAGAATGAAAATAAAATAAAAACAAACAAACAAAAAAACCAACATAAAAAAATTCAATTTTTAAAATCAACAAAGATCTACACACACACATTTGAAACAAAACAAAAAAAAAATGAAAAAGAAAAAAACAAAAACTTGTTTAGTTAAATAAAACAAAAAAAGAGAAAGAAAGAAAACATCAAATTGCCGGAAATTTTTTTTAAAAAAAAATATACTTACACATCTCTTAGTGGATGTTACTTTTTTTTAGTAATCTATAATAAAAAAATGTGTTAATTTTTTTTTCTTTTTCTCCTTTATTATTTTTTTTGTGTATAAAAAAAATCAAATCAAAAAAAATAATGTCTGTGGTTTAATTATTATTATTATTACTATTATTATTATTATTATCCTTTTTGTTTTTGTTTAAAAAAACAATTTTACACACTTTTTTCGGATCTTTGTGTTCTTTATTAAAGAAGAAAAAAAATACGCAAAACAAAACCATATACTATAAAGATTCTTCCCACAAAAATATATATATTATGAAAAAAAAGAAAGAAAAAACAAAAAACCCAATGTTATTTTTTTAGTATCGTATACTTATTTTTTTATAATAATTCCTTGTTTGTTAATTATTTATGAAAAGTCAAAGTTTTTTTTGTTAACTTTAAAAAAAAAATAAAGAGAAGAAGTAAAACAACAAAAAGTATATAGAAAATGAAGAGTTAAATGCCAGGTAAAAAAAATAAAAAGCAAAAACAGTAAGTAAATTTAATTTTTTCTGTAAAGAAAATTAAAAAACAAATATATGTAATTGTTGGCATTTTTTCAAAGAAAATAAACAAAAACAAACATAAAAAAAATAATAATTTTCAAATTTACCGATTTTTTTATATGAATAAAAATTTTATTTTTTCTCAGTAAACTTTTGAATTTATTTTATATATAATAAAAAAACAAAACGAAGGAAAAACAGCAAGAAACTCTTGGTGACAAGAAGAAATGGTTTTATCAAAATTTCTTTTTTTTTGTTGGAAATATTTTTTTAAAAACATTTTTTTTGTTTTCCAAACTGATTATAAAAGAAAAGAAATATTTAAAAATAATTTATATTGTATTTAAAAATATAAAGAAAAATAAAAACAGACAAAACAAACCATCAATGTAATTGATGGTGTAATTTTTGTTGTCGAAACATTTTCTTTTTCCTCCCCCTTCTCAAACAAAAATTTCGGTCATCACCAGAGAATTTATATTAAACAAAGATACAAAAAAAACAATTTGTAGATTTTCACACAGAAAAATAAAAATAATATATATAGTGAACCGAATTATATATATGCGCTGTTTTATGTTTTATTTTTAAACAGAACTGCGGCAGCTTACCAAAAAAAGAGAAAATAAGAAATAAATAAAAATATTTAACAAAAAAATGTTTGTAAAAAGCTTTGGCTATTATACCAGCTACTTTCCGACACACCACCAAGTAAGAAAAAAAAATATAATAGCTTATATTTAAAACAAAAAAAATATGTGCTAAATTGTTTTTTAATCACACAGCTACTATTGTTTCAATTGTTGAATTCATATAAATTTAAAAAAAAGGACATATTTAATATTATAAATGCGTTTTTTTACTTATGTTCTTTATTTATGAACTCTCCACTATTGTTTTTTTAATAATAATAATAAAAGTAGCTGTTTTTTTCTATTACTCGGTAATTTTCAAACTAAGAACATAAATTCATTTTTGTTTATTGTTTTTCATTTACGTACGTTTATTCCTGCCCCTTGTAACCAAAAAAAAAGAATGTTTAAAAAATTGATGGTTACTATCCGATCGATATGGAAAAAACAAGTTTTTTTCTTCTATAGAACACGACAACAATAGTATAAATACCTTTAAAAAATTATTCTGTTTCTTCTTGATGATAATGTGCTAAAAAAATATAAATATAGAAAATAAAAGTAAAAATCCGCAAAGAAAAACAAACAAAAAGAAGAGAATAATTACATTTTTACCTACGCTCCCCCTTTTTTATAATAATTATTGTCGTTGTGTATTTTGTATTAAATTTGCATAAATGTAAAATATAATTATGTAATTAATTTAATAATTATGTAATTATTTATTATTTTTTATTTGACAAAAAGAAAATGAAAATTTAAAAACATCTAAAAAACAGGTTTATTATTATTTTATTTTATAAAAAAAAATTCTATCGAAAGAAAAAAAAACATACGAAAATTCTATATATATATAAAAAAAAATTTCTTTTTCTTATTCTTCAACATATATTTGTGTTTCTTTAATTTTTGTTTTGTTTTAAAACAACATAAATTAAAAATAGTTGATACGTTCCGAAAATTGAAGAAATATTGGTTGTAACATCAAGACAAAGAATACAAATAAATAAAATGAAAATGAATACATAAAATTAAAAAACAAAACTAAATAATTTACTGGGGATTTTATATCCAATATTTTCTTCCTTTGTGTCCCTTTTTTTTATTTCAATTATAGTTTGAAATAGTTTTGATTATATTATCAAAAATCTTACAAGCACCAGCGACAAAAATCAATTTCATTGATTTATATTGGATAGCAAGGTAAATTTGTATTATCATTTTGTTTTCTGTGTTTTTCGTTTAATGGATGTATTGTAGAAATGGTTAGTATATATAACTACGTAACTTTTCTCGCAACATTAAAACGAATTTTTTATAATTTCAGTTTTGTCGTTGCCTTCTAAAAAAAATCTTTCTTGTGTAAATGGTAAAATATAATTCTTAATCCTCCCCTAGAAATTTTATTGTACATATTTCATCACTACAAATTTAAAAAAAATTATCCTAACGTTTTTGCTTGTTAAACTTTAAAACTACTTAATCCTTTGATCTTTTTTTGACCAGGAGCATGTTTGAAAACCTTACTAACGAGTTCAAAAACCTTACTTAACTATGATAAATTTTTGTCGTTCAAAATCTCCGTAGTTAACTACAACGTAACCACAAGCATAACTCTTTCACGTTCAAGCACGTGGTTTACCATGGTGTAGTTAAATTTTAACCCTGCATGGTTAGTGATGGTTAAGAAGAAGAAGATAATATCGGTGGGATTTGTGGCATTATTGGAAATAAATAATTAATAAACATGGAGGACACCTACGAAATAATTGAACCAATTAGCGGAGATTACTTTATGGAAAATTACGTATTCAACTACGGTGCACTCAAAAACCTCCATGGTTAAACATAAACTTTAGTGGTTAAGCGAAGTGACGTAGCATAACCACAGCTTACTTCGTGGTTTACCATAGTAAGGTTTTTGAATACGCTCCAGCTGTAGAAAGGATATAACTAATGAAATACGCATAAGTAAAAAAAATTAAAGATCGGATATTCAGATTCGAGTTGACCCTTTTTTTCGTTTTCGTCACTTGGGGCTTCTCCGTGAGTGTAAGTCCAATTGCTTTTTTACTTCGATTCTCTTGTCGCAAGCAGCTGTTTGTAAGGAACTTGTTTTTTTTATCATAGAACCAATTATGTACTTTTGGTATTTCTTGGAGACTCATTGCTATATGCAGTTCGGGCCTGGTCAGAATTTGCTTTACCACATGGTGCACATCTCTTGCACTGCAGAGTAAAGTTTTTGAACGTAGATCTGCGTGCGTCATTTTTCGTGCGCACAAATCGCCTCTTTCAAATTTCATGTGCGCAGCACCATTTTACTAACTGCCAATTTGCGCATACGTTTATGTGGAGAAAAATGATTTGCTGCGTTTTCAGGTCATGATCTGTTTTGCAGGATTTGTTTTTGAACAGGCTACATGCTAAAAACCATGATTCAAGCGGTTTTGACCAGGCCCGTCTTCCTTACTTCCTTATGGGCAATGGCAGACTATTAGTGCGTTTCCAGTACAGCTTGAAGCGTATTTCAAGTGCAAATGTAAACGCCAGCCGCTCGACTGGAGCCGATCAAAAAGATTTTTCTGATTGGTTTGAGTGCTTGTCATGCAAACCTTTCTTGAGGGCTTGAGTGCTCGAGATTGTTCAGTAGTAGTCCATCAGTTGCTCAAGAACTCAAGCTCATTTCAAGCTACTATGCCGCTTCAAGTAGGCAGAGCATATACGCTGAGCATATATTATTTAAGCTCTCATGAAGACGCACTATATGCTTCCAGAATCGAGAGCCCCGAAATCTATTGTTTTGCAAGGTTGTCAATCTTCTCGTTCCTCTATACCTATAGGTAGTCGAAACCAACCTAGCTTCACAATTTTGCTTCTTACTTGGCAACGCCCATCTTGGTCGAATACATAGGCCTAATCGCTACGGGATTATGCAAGGTTGTGAGAATATTCTTTCTCTCAAATTGACTCCCATTTACTTGATCCAAAGTGTTTAGTAGTAACCATTTATAAGTCGAGAAGGATTAATATGTTAATCTGTATATTATCGGGGTTTCAGTGTTCTTTACTAACCACTGACTGCCAATCCTTATCAAATTTTGTATTAGTAAGACCATGTAAAGATCGAGGAATCGAACCCTTGTACACGCATTTTTTTCTTCAGAAAATTAATGCATGACTGAAATCAACCGCGCAGTTCCACCCAGTCGATAAACTATACTTGATTTGCAACAATATAATAGATTAAACAGTGTCCTCATACTACGGTGTGGTAGTACTGTGGAACATGCACTGAAATAAGACTATAATACCAAGGCATCTCGCGTTAAGTTTCCTGGGTACTACATTTATTGAAAGAATATGTGTCAATTCGTAAATGCACGAATCCGGTCATTTGCAAGGGCATTTTCAGTAATGCAGGTTGCGTGCGCAACTGACTTATTCAGCAATGGAAGTGTGTTGCTGAATAAGTCAGTTGCGCACGCAACCTGCATTACTGAAAATGCCCCAAGTATTGAGCTACAGAAGGGCCCTGTCATAATAGCATAACTACGCGTCAATCGTGTGTACTTGATTCAAGACTGCAAGTAGTACTTTTTCAAAAATGCAACCTTCTTTGCAAGTCAGCGTAAATCTTGCAATTATTTTTGCATGCATGCTTATCAGATTAAAGGAAAAATTACTAATAAAAATGTAAAAATTCCATACGCAGCTGATTTTCTGATAGGGCATTTTCAGTAATGCAGGTTGCGTGCGCAACTGACTTATTCAGCAATGGAAGTGTTGCTGAATAAGTCAGTTGCGCTCGCAACCTGCATTACTGAAAATGCCCATATTGTTAGATATATGCAAAGTGCCTGGTTTGCGTAACTAACTGATTTACCAGACGGTTGTTCTTGCGTAAACTTTCGATCGGCAGGGAACAATGCAATTATGAAAAAGGTTGCTGCGAAAGGTATGTCTAATGTTTAGCTTGCAATCTTGTCGGGTACGTTCTTTATAATGTGGAATAAAGCATACAAGTACAAGAGTACATGGCCCCTATTCCCATTGAAAAATGTGACAAAAATGTCACCCATTGGAAACATGTGACAAACCACTTTTCGTATTCTCGTAGTCACCTGTTGTAGAGAAAGTGACGGTATTTCTATATACATATGGTATATTTCTATATACATATCCTGTTCGTTATTTTAATTCTAGGATATAAGCAAAATGTTAAATCATCAAAAATATTAAAATAAAACATTTCTTACTCTTGGTTACTATCCATTTTAAAAAAAATCTTAGCGTCACCTACAAATTCTAATGCCCGATTTCTTCACTTTAAACTTATCCACGGGTTTTATAACTTTCGAATAAAGATAAACTTCGATTAAATGTGGGACGGTTTTCTTCACGCGAATCCAAAGTTACGTATTCTACAGATAGTTAACCTACCATTCATATGGCATCTCTGCAAATTGCTGAGATATGTTTGGCTTTTGCGCAAGTCTCGTTAAAAAAAAAGCAAAATTATAATTTGGCGGTTTTTTTAAACGTCAAACGATGAAATAATTTAAAAAATATTTAAATTGTAATTGGGATACAGGCAAATACTTCCGCCTACTTAATACTTAATACTTAAATTAATGTTCTCATTTATGAATGAAAACGCATTTTTTCTAATTTTAATGTAATATTTTCCATTAAATTCTCCTCTTCGCTCTCATCGGTCGAGAAAATATTAACATTTATAAATGCGTCCATTTTTAATATAATTAAATATTTAAAAAAATGTCAACAACAAATGTTTTGACACTAACCAAGAGATAAACCCTCAAAATTGGCCAGTTAACTTTAACTCGCCGATAAGTCTTAACCCAACGATAGCAAAAGTGAAGAAAACCAATTTCTCTAGATATACTACGGATAAAGCTAGCAGAGGTATAACCCAGTGTGAAGAAATCGGGCATAAGTGATACAAAATGACAACTTTCAGTGACATTTGCTACAAAAAATAACTGAGAATACCACACCTGTTTTGTCACATTTTATCTCACTAACTTTTTCCTTGTCACTCGACTATGAGAATACCACTTTAAAAGTGACGTGACAAAAATGTGAGGTGAGAAAAAAAGTGAGGTGACTATGTGGGAATAGGGGCCCATGTCATAGATCTAAAAGAAAACCAAGGTTTGTATCGTTTAACATGGCGATCTACAGCTTTCGTTCTACTAATATATTGTAAGACGCAATTAGGTCGTATAACTTGAAACGGTTCAGCAGTATTATTTCCCATTTGTAGTATACCAATGCTCTTGCTCTCCCATTTTAATCAATATCAATAAGAAATTTTTTGGGGGAAAGAGAAATACCTTAGTTGTTATTTTCTATCGTTAAGGCTTAATTATTTCAGTCAAGCAGATTTCTATCGTAAGTGATTTTAAAAGAAATTGTTACGAATCGCCTTACAATCGTCCTTCCATTTCGGTATAAATTTAAAGTTAATTACAACACTGCGGCTTATGCACGCTGATTAAAAGTGCTTTCTCCTTTTATTATCCCGGGTAACTAAAGTGTTGTTTTTAACATATTCTTATCAACCGCTATCTTGTAACCACTATGTTCTCACAATTTGTCGGTTATATTCTTTCAAAACATTTAATTGATTGGCAATCATTAAATAATCATCAGACTATTTGTATTTTAGCGAACAGTTAGTTCACATTTGGAGAATATTGCAGAAAACAAAATGTTTGATAATAAAATATTGAAGGTTCGAAGAAAAAACTGAAAAAGAATATATTCTTTCTACAATTTATAAGTGTTTTACATAAACGTGAGATAAAAAAACATTATAGAATGAAAGGAGTTTAGCGACATTAATACTTCTCCTTTCTATTTGTTCATTGAGAATGTCATTTCTTATTTGAACTTGTTTTTATTTTACTTGCATATTTCAAAATTAAAATTTCTTAAAAACCATTTCATTCATATTTATTTAACGATAAACCATAAAATATTGTATAACATTTAAAAATTTGTTCGCTCATGTTCTAAATGTAAAACATTATTAATGCCCGATTTCTTCACTTTAAACTTATCCACGGGTTTTCTAACTTTCGAATAAAGATAAACTTCGATTAAATGTGGGACGGTTTTCTTCACGCGAATCCAAAGTTACGTATTCCACAGATAGTTAACCTACCATTCATATGGCATCTCTGCAAATTGCTGAGATATGTTTCACTTTTGCGCAAGTCTCGTTAAAAAAACGCAAAATTATAATTTGGCGGTTTTTTTTGGACGTCAAACGTTGAAATAATTTAAAAAATATTTAAATTGTAATTGGGATACAGGCAAATACTTCCGCCTACTTAATACTTAAATTAATGTTCTAATTTATGAATGAAAATGTATTTTTTCTAATTTTGTAATATTTTCCATTAAATTTTCCTCTTCGTTCTCATCGGTCGAGAAAACATTAACATTTATAAATGAGTCCATTTTTAATATAATTAAATATTTAAAAATATGTCAACAACAAATATTTTGACACTAACCAAGAGATAAACCCTCAAAATTGGCCAGTTAACTTTAACCCCTCGATAAGTCTTAACACAACGATAGCAAAAGTGAAGAAAACCAATTTCTCTAGATATACTATGGATAAAGCTAGCAGAGGTATAACCCATTGTGAAGAAATCGGGCATAAGTTTATTTTTTCTCGTTTTACAATATTTTTGCTATTTCGCTAATATTCCAGAAATGTGAAGTAAGTAAAAAATAATGAATAAAATTCGTGTCTTTTGAATAATCAAACAGAATCAACATTTATTTAATAAAGACAAAAAGAATACTTTGAAGGATTTTCCCAACTGTTATCTACGTGGATTTAATGTTCCAAACAAACTATGAAGCAAATAAAAAAAACCAAAATCCTTGAAAATCTATTATAATGTTGTCTATAGATGTTGTGTAAAGCATTGTCGTTGTAGGCACATTTAGAACACAAAAAATAAATTTCGTTTATATTTACTTCCGAATGAAAAAAAATGGTAAGATATTTTACATAAATTTATTTTGTTTATTTTCTTCGTTTTTAGTATACCTACATATAAAAAATCCTTTTCTTTTATTTTCAGTAATTTCTTTTACAAAATAAATAAAAAATTATGTTCGTTTTTGGGGAAGAGAAGGAGTAAAATTTTAAATAAAAAATATCTTCAATTTAAATTTGTTCGAATTTCCTACTAATCACTGGAATTATAAATACTAGATCAAGTTCAAGGATTTTTTTTGGTTTTTTGCACACGTCATTAACATTTAAGGATTATTATTATATAAATACACCGGCACTTGTATATTGCAATATTCTTTTTTGCAAAGAAAAGCATTGTTTTTTTCTTTTATAACTAAAACTTGCTTTTAGAATTCTTTTTTTTTAATTTTGTGTATTTTTTTATTTTTCATAAATGTTACTATTATTTTTATTTTAAATCAAGCAGAAGAGCTAAAATATTGACCTGTATCAGGTCAAAAATGCACTGTGAATGAAAAGTAATAATAATTTAATTTATAAATATTCTCATATTTTAAATTTATATGCAACCATTTTATTATTATTACTGTGTTAAAAGCAATGTAAGGAAATAAACTTAAAACCGGCAAGGTAAATACATGTTATTTAAATGCATATCGACTTGCCATTATTTAACTTGAGCTTGAGAAAAATTTAAAAAAAAATGAAATTTAGTAAATGAAATAAAAAAAACATAATAATTATTCTTCACATCATCACGCAACAAAATACAAAACATACAAAAAAAATACATTACATTTACCAAATAATTATTATATAAAAAACCAAAAAAAATAATGCAAAATGTATTCTTTCTTTCGTTTTCATGTTAATTAAAAAAAATTTAAATAAAAACAACAAAAGAATATTATATAACAAAAAAACGGAAAAGTAAAGGATTATATTTACGTTTTTTAAACAACAAAACAAGAAAAGTGACCGTGTAAAAGAACATATAAACTATAGAGAAAAAAAATGAAATAATAAAACAAAAAAAAGTCCATTCATCTCTCAGAAATTTTCTCTCAATACAAAAAAATAATAATAAAAAAAAATAAGTAAAATGAAAAATAAAAATAAAAAGATACTTCAATTTTGATTATAAAAAGAAAAAAATTTTAACTATGTTGTTTCTATATATGTATATACATATTTAAGCTTTGTCTCATTCCTTTTCTAATTTGTGTAAAACATCAAGAAAAAAAAACAAAAAATAAAAAAAATAAGAATCAACACGAACAAGTTTTCCTTATTATTAATTAAAAAAAATTATAATCATTGATAAAATGGAAAATATATTAAATATATTTTCTTATCAACATTAAAAAAAGCAAAAAAGATTCTTCCGTTCCTTATTTTTTTACACAAAAATAAATTTAACTTAATTAAATTTAATAAAAGGAAAAATCTTAAAAATTTATATTAAAAAAAAGCAAAAGGGAATTTTTTAGGCTGAAAATGGAAACAGAACAAAACAGAAATTGAGAAGAATATCAAAAGAAATCATTAACTTTTCACCATTTTAAGAAAAATCAGCAAAATAAACCAAAAAACAAAACTTTAATCGCGCATATTTATTGTTATAATTTAATTTATAAAAAAGAATAAAAAACAAACAGGAAAAACATAACTTGCAAAAAATAATTTACCAAAAAAAAGAATAAAAACTGATGAAATTCTATCTCAAAAACAAAGAAAAAAGATTAATGAAAAACAAAAAAAAATTATATATAAAACAAAAGCATAAAATTTTTGCATCATTTTTTTATAATCATTATAAAATCTTAATTATAATGATGTTAAAAAAGCTAAAAGAAAAAACAAAAGAAAATTATTATTTATAAAACGTAAACAAAAAAAACATTGCAAAAACAAAAAAGGTTCATGCAAATCGAGATAATTATTGTCCAGCTAAAAAAAAGTATGAAAATGAGAAAAAATTTAAGTTTATTGAAATTACAGTTTCTTAATTAAAAAAAAACAGAAGTGTTTTATTTCTTATAAGTTTTTTACGGGTTGTAAACCTGGTACCTTGACCTATGGCAATATTTACACACAGGTCTGCAAATTTTAATTTTTTAAAAGTTTTTTTGCCGGAGTGTTAATATTCGTGATACTAAAGTTGAATTTATAATAAAAAATTTGAATTGAATTTATAATTATCTATATTCTTATTTTATTAACACCGGAACTTTTCGTTAACGCCCCACACTTTTTTACATTTCGAAAGGTAGGTTGTTTGTGTATTACTGGCTGCAGTAATAAACACTTTATATTCAAAACTATTTTTTACTTTTTAGTTCATTTTAAAATTAAAGCGTTTTTTTTAAACTATATTTTTTATTTTATTCTTTTTAGTCTATTATATGTGTTTCGCCATTTTGTAGTGACCGTCATATTGGGCCTGGTTGTTGAATCCGGCAAATTTGGGATTCCCACAGTTAAAGAGTTTCATTTTCTCTTGTCGCTGCGATTGTTCAATCCGCCGGGCGGAACTGCCATATGAAGTGTCATATTTCATTTTCGAAATTCAAATGACAATCGAATGACAGTTCGCATTGGATGCACAGCTCGAAACAAGTTGTTTTTTACTTCAACTTCCACTTGATGACATCCACAAAAATTTACACATGCATTGAAGCTGGTATGATAGTCCAGGCGCTATAGCAGTGAGACATATAAATTTTGGTTTTGGCGTGATGTAACGGACTTTTTTGGTGGAATTGGTCAGGAATGGCATCCCCAACAAAATCTAGGGGGTGCGCAAACATGAAAACGCCTGGAAAATTTATGGGAGCCCAAAAACTGAAAAATTCACGAAAAATTCCCTGTTTTTTTGACCTTTCTTGATAAATATTTCTTAACGAAGGCTTCTACGCGAAAAGTTTCGTGAAAAACAGCAATTTTATGATTGGATATTTTAAAGTGAGTCTTAAAGCATACTTAAAAAAATCGGGACCAACATGGGAGCTTTTTCTTTGGCGCTGCAACAAATTTAATTTTTTAAAATCACTTAATTGCAAAATCCATTACGCAAAAACTGTTTGACAGACAGTGATCATGTTTTGGATATAAGTTAAACATACCTTATACTACCTAATTCCAGAATAACATTGAAAAATAATGGTATTTTCTTTTGTTGGTATAACTTTAAAGTGAGGGTACCATTTTTAGCAGTTTTCGGTATTTTGCAATGCAAAAATTCAAATTTCAAAAATCAAACTTACGCTAAGTTTTAGCAAATCCAACAACGAACAAAACAGAAACTTTTCGCGTAGAAGCCTTCGTTAAGAAATATTTATCAAGAAAGGTCAAAAATAGGGAATTTTTCAGTTTTTGGGCTCCCATAAATTTTCCAGGCGTTTTCATGTTTGCGCACCCCCTAGATTTTGTTGGGGATGCCATTCCTGACCAATTCCACCAAAAAAGTCCTTACATCACCCCAAAACCACTGGAAACGCTCCAGCGCCTGGACTATGAAGGAAATATTAAACCAGACGGATATTTTCTTTATACGGCGGCCAACTTCGAAAATGTGTACTTTACACACGCATATTATGAAATAAATTTCGATGTTGGCCGTATGTCTCACACTTGTGTGACCCACTGACATATAATAATGGACTGCTCATCAGACATTATTCCAATACAGGGGATTATTCTCGTTGTCGAGTGCCGTGGCAGATGTCACTTCGACCCTCAATTGGTATTCTCATTGTCAATCTGACACCTGGCTACTAGATCGACAAACGTCGAATTCTAATTGTCACTAGGTGGAAGTATCAAGTGACATTTTCCTCGATACCTTTGTAGGTATCGACAGTTCTATTTTTAGCAAAATGGAAGCAGAAAAAAATGTAAACAAAAATTCTTTTGATTGTATATTCCTTAAAATATTATAGACAATTAAAATAAATATATAAATTTTAATATTTTAGTGTAAAAATAACAACAAAAAAAATCAAAGTGATGGTGGAGTTTATGCTGCAAAATTCGGAATTCGAAAACCAAAACGCAAATGAACTCGTTCTATTTATTTATTTTTACAAATTTTTATGCTTTTTTCACAACAAACATCGCACTGTTAAATATGTCAAACTCATTTTTCAAATGAAAATGTGTTTCATTTCACAACGTTCCTACTAGCCCCGTCACTCGCCAACGAGAATACCACATTCAAAGTGGCGTGACACCGCCTAAAGCCGGAACTATAATAGACGTGAAAGAACGTACGTCAATCCCTGCGTTGCCAGGGCTCTATGATGAAAATGAATGATTGACTATAATAAACGTACATCACATGTACTTGTTTTCGTTAATGTTTCGTTAAACGTAGTATTACGCCGTCTTATGGGACCTGGATCCCAGTTGACGGCGTTGTTATGTCAAAATCGTAGCAAATTCAAACAATGTTTACTGCGATTAATATGGTCGATTGTACTGCACGGTTTACGATGACAGATATGTACATCTACATTCGTTAAAAACGTACGTCGATCTACGTCTATTATAGTTCAGGCTTAAGACAAATCTCACTTAGGGGATTCGACAACGAGAATAAGGCCCACAAACTCATGGCACCAAAAAGTATAGAAAAGTATAGTCCTCTCCCTCATCCATAAGCCCCTTTTGTCACCGAACTCAAATTTTATTAAATTTCGTGTTAAGAGTTCAGTGCATTCACTGGCAGAAATAAAATCAGATAGTGCCAAACTTGAGAAAATAAAATTTGACATTCAAAAACAGCACACTTTTCCATTTTCTTAAAGATTTTTACTCTTGACATTCAATCATCATCATAAATAGCTCCACAGCCTGTTATTGGCCTTGGCTTCCTGCAACGTCCTCCTCCAGAAGTGTCTGTCCCTGGCTTGGGGTCTCCAATTTCTTATACCTAGCGTTCGTAGATCCTCCTCTACGCTATCTGTATATCTCTTTTTTGGACGTCCTGTGCCTCTGTGTCCGTCTGGTCTCTTGTTCATAATAATTTTTGTCATGCTGTCATCACTGCTACGTTCAACATGTCCTGCCCATCGAATTCTGCTAATTTTTATAGTTTTTATGATGTTTGGATCTTTATACAACTGATACAGTTCGTGATTGTATCTTCCAGGGTACGAAAATGCTCGCTCCGGAGCGGCTCTTTATGTGGCTCTTGGCTCTTAAACGGCTCCCGGAGTAGAGCCATTTACTTTTAAGTGGCTCTCGCTTCGGAGCTGGAGCTAAAGTAGCGGCTCCGGCTCAGGAGCTGGAGCCGGAGCTTTATTGACTATTGCCTCCTTCAAATATCAATACATATCCCATATTAACGGTTCCAAATGACGAATTGGTGGCTAAAATTTGAAAATTAAAAATGGTGGACTAATTTTGGCAATTGAGTTCCGATTGAACTGAAAATCAGTATCGGGGGGCTTTAAGGGTTAAACATACCTTATACTACCTAATTCCAGAATAACATTGAAAAATAATGGTATTTTCTTTTGTTGGTATAACTTTAAAGTGAGGGTACCATTTTTAGCAGTTTTCGGTATTTTGCAATGCAAAAATTCAAATTTCAAAAATCAAACTTACGCTAAGTTTTAGCAAATCCAATAACGAACAAAACAGAAACTTTTCGCGTAGAAGCCTTCGTTAAGAAATATTTATCAAGAAAGGTCAAAAATAGGGAATTTTTCAGTTTTTGGGCTCCCATAAATTTTCCAGGCGTTTTCATGTTTGCGCACCCCCTAGATTTTGTTGGGGATGCCATTCCTGACCAATTCCACCAAAAAAGTCCGTTACATCACCCCAAAACCACTGGAAACGCTCCAGCGCCTGGACTATGAAGGAAATATTAAACCAGACGGATATTTTCTTTATACGGCGGCCAACTTCGAAAATGTGTACTTTACACACGCATATTATGAAATAAATTTCGATGTTGGCCGTATGTCTCACACTTGTGTGACCCACTGACATATAATAATGGACTGCTCATCAGACATTATTCCAATACAGGGGATTATTCTCGTTGTCGAGTGCCGTGGCAGATGTCACTTCGACCCTCAATTGGTATTCTCATTGTCAATCTGACACCTGGCTACTAGATCGACAAACGTCGAATTCTAATTGTCACTAGGTGGAAGTATCAAGTGACATTTTCCTCGATACCTTTGTAGGTATCGACAGTTCTATTTTTAGCAAAATGGAAGCAGAAAAAAATGTAAACAAAAATTCTTTTGATTGTATATTCCTTAAAATATTATAGACAATTAAAATAAATATATAAATTTTAATATTTTAGTGTAAAAATAACAACAAAAAAAATCAAAGTGATGGTGGAGTTTATGCTGCAAAATTCGGAATTCGAAAACCAAAACGCAAATGAACTCGTTCTATTTATTTATTTTTACAAATTTTTATGCTTTTTTCACAACAAACATCGCACTGTTAAATATGTCAAACTCATTTTTCAAATGAAAATGTGTTTCATTTCACAACGTTCCTACTAGCCCCGTCACTCGCCAACGAGAATACCACATTCCAAGTGGCGTGACACCGCCTAAGACAAATCTCACTTAGGGGATTCGACAACGAGAATAAGGCCCACAAACTCATGGCACCAAAAAGTATAGAAAAGTATAGTCCTCTCCCTCATCCATAAGCCCCTTTTGTCACCGAACTCAAATTTTATTAAATTTCGTGTTAAGAGTTCAGTGCATTCACTGGCAGAAATAAAATCAGATAGTGCCAAACTTGAGAAAATAAAATTTGACATTCAAAAACAGCACACTTTTCTATTTTCTTAAAGATTTTTACTCTTGACATTCAATCATCATCATAAATAGCTCCACAGCCTGTTATTGGCCTTGGCTTCCTGCAACGTCCTCCTCCAGAAGTGTCTGTCCCTGGCTTGGGGTCTCCAATTTCTTATACCTAGCGTTCGTAGATCCTCCTCTACGCTATCTGTATATCTCTTTTTTGGACGTCCTGTGCCTCTGTGTCCGTCTGGTCTCTTGTTCATAATAATTTTTGTCATGCTGTCATCACTGCTACGTTCAACATGTCCTGCCCATCGAATTCTGCTAATTTTTATAGTTTTTATGATGTTTGGATCTTTATACAACTGATACAGTTCGTGATTGTATCTTCCAGGGTACGAAAATGCTCGCTCCGGAGCGGCTCTTTATGTGGCTCTTGGCTCTTAAACGGCTCCCGGAGTAGAGCCATTTACTTTTAAGTGGCTCTCGCTTCGGAGCTGGAGCTAAAGTAGCGGCTCCGGCTCAGGAGCTGGAGCCGGAGCTTTATTGACTATTGCCTCCTTCAAATATCAATACATATCCAACGGCTCCAAATGACGAATTGGTGGCTAAAATTTGAAAATTAAAAATGGTGGACTAATTTTGGCAATTGAGTTCCGATTGAACTGAAAATCAGTATCGGGGGGCTTTAAGGGTTCCAAATGACGAATTGGTGGTTAAAATTTTGAAAATTCAAAATGGCGGACTAATTTTGGCAATTGTGTTCCGATTGAACTGAAAATCAGTATCGGGGGGCTTTAAGGGTTCCAAATGACGAATTGGTGGTTAAAATTTGAAAATTCAAAATGGCGGACTAACTTTGGCAATTGTGTTCCGATTGTACTGAAAATTAGTATCGGGGGGCTTTAAGGGTTTCAAATGACGAATTGGTGGTTAAAATTTGAAAATTCAAAATGGCGGACTATTTTTGGCAATTGTGTTCCGATTGAACTGAAAATCAGTATCGGGGGGCTTTAGGGGTTCCAAATGACGAATTGGTGGTTAAAATTTGAAAATGAAAATGGCGAACTAATTTTGGCAATTGTGTTCCGATTGTACTGAAAATTAGTATCGGGGGGCTTTAAGGGTTCCAAATGACGAATTGGAGGTTAAAATTTGGAAATTCAAAATGGCGGACTAATTTTGGCAATTGTGTTCCGATTGAACTGAAAATCAGTATCGGGGGGCTTTAAGGGTTCCATAGTGCCTGTTCACACAGGTCGCTTTGAGGCGCGACAAAGCGAACGAAAAAGCGAATATTTGTTTACACGTTTCGCTTTGTGTCCAGTCGTTTTTATGACAGGTGGAACATACGGTACGGGAACAAAGTTTGTGATTTTCATAAAAGTGACATAAATTTTTATAAACTGTGATTACCTGAATATAATTAATTTTAGTAAAAAATCTGTGCAACAAAACTGAAGCCTGAAAATTGTCCTATCGCACGTTTGCTCCCAATACGGGTGAAACGAAAATAAAATGGAACAGTAAGGTGATACAAAATGAAATTGAAACAGTCAGCTGGTCAGAAAAGCGAACGTGAGTCGCTTTCAAATCGAGACGCACTTCCTTCCCACCCGAACGCTCCCCGCACCTGTAAATTTCGTGTTGAAAGGTCGCGGTGACCACCCGTGTGAACAGGCACAAATGACGAATTTGTGGTTAAAATTTGAAAATTCAAAATGGCGGACTAATTTTGGCAATTGTGTTCCGATTGAATTGAAAATTAGTATCGGGGGGCTTTAAGGGTTCCAAATGACGAATTGGTGGTTAAAATTTGAAAATTCAAAATGGCGGACTAATTTTGGCAATTGTGTTCCGATTGAACTGAAAATCAGTATCGGGGGGCTTTAAGGGTTTCAAATGACGAATTTGCGGTTAAAATTTGAAAATTCAAAATGGCGGACTAATTTTGGCATTATGTTCCGATTGTACTGAAAATCAGTATCTGGGGGCTTTAAGGTTTCCAAATGACGAATTTGTGGTTAAAATTTGAAATAGTTTTTGTATTGACCTTTTTCAAGATGGTGACATATCCAAGCGTATATATGCGTTGCATTCTTTCACAGATAATATAGAAGTGTGTGTATTGAAATGAAACCAGACGGAATATTCCGTGAATGGAACGCATGCCATGCAAATGTCGGGCTACTTTCAACTTTTTCTGCATTGCCGCATTTGGCATAGTACACACAAGCATACACAACAAACACATACGACTCGTTACTTAGATTTTTGAGCTATGTGTGAAAGCCGGGATGGAACGCAACCATGCAATTATGTGTCAGTGGAAAATCTCCGCATATCATGGAGCCGCCGAGTGCACTGCATGTACGCTTTTATACAGGGTGTATTGCATAAAGTTACAAAGCGGCGGCTGTGGATAGGTTTTGAATAGACGAACAAAAAATCGCATTGGGGGGTGGGGGGTGAAATCGTAACGGTTTAACCGCTAGGGCGTTTTCAAGTTTTTGTTAAAGTTTTTGTAACCCTATGACCGAGAATAAGATATCAGTGTACGCAGAACACCCCCACCTATCTTAAACTGTAAAATAAAGGTTATACCCTATCAATTACCAGAGGAATGAGTCATAGGTTTTTTTCAACTAAAATTTCGGTGGCGCACGAATTTCACAGATTCCCTTATTAAGATTTATGATCCCTCGGGTGACAAGGGCCTTCAGCAGGCTACCTGACCCCGAGCATGCGTTGTCGTAAAACTTGCCGCACCTACGCAGGACAAGGTAAAATGTTCTCGTTGGAATTCAAATTTTTAACGCATGTGCAGGAGAAGGCAGAATGTGCTCGGAAGAATTGATATTTATAATTGTGCAGGAGAACTTAAAATGTGCGCGTTGGACAAAAATTTCAAATTTTTATAAAGATAAGAAAACATGCTGTAATTAGTGTTAAAACTTCTTATAGCATTATTTTAATTCATTTCTTGACAAAAGTGTATTTCTTTTTACGAGATATGTGTTCGAAAATTATCCGAAAATAAAATCCTTCTGGCAAACTGTCAAAAACTGCGCAAGTTACTTAAAACATTTTTGTTCAACGCGCACATTCTAAGTTCTCCTGCACAATTAAAAATTTCAATTCTATCGAGCACATTTTACCTTCTCCTGCACATGCGTTAAAAATTTGAATTCCACCGGGCACATTTTACCTTGTCCTGAGTAGGTGCGGCAAGTTTTACGACAACGCATGCTCGAGCTCGGGGTCAGGTAGCCTGCTGAAGGCCCTTGTCACCCGAGGGATCATAAATCTTAATAAGGGAATCTGTGCAATTCGTGCGCCACCGAAATTTTAGTTGAAAAAAATCGATGACTCATTCCTCTGGAAGGGAGTGTTCTGCGTACACTGATATCTTATTCATGGTCATAGGTTTACAAAAATACAGGGTGATATGTAAAATTCTAAAAAAAACTTCAAAACGCCCTAGAGGCTAAACCGTTACGATTTCACACCCCCCCCCCCTTTGCGATTTTTTGTTCGTCTATTCAAAACCTATCCACAGCCGGCCGCTTTGTAACTTTATGCAACACAACCTGTATATCCAGCTTCAGTAATAAAATGGAGAGCCGGAGCCGTTATATCGCTCAATGAGCCACAAAATGGCTCAGGCTCCGAGCTCAGAGCCAAAAGTACGGCTCCGGCTCAGGAGTCAGAGCGATTTTGTAAAGAGCTTTTCAGAGCGGCTCTTTTATGAGCCGCCCCGGAGTGAGCTTTTTCGTACCCTGCTTTAAAAAGTGCAATCGGAACACAATTGCCAAAACTAGTCCGCCATTTTTAATTTCCAAATTTTAACCACCGATTTGCCATTTGGAACCCTTAAAGACGCTAGATACTGATTTTCAGTACAATCGGAACACAATTGCCAAAATTAGTCCGCCATTTTGAATTTTCAAATTTTAACCACCAATTCGTCATTTGGAACCCTTAAAGCCCCCCGATACTGATTTTCAGTTCAATAGGAACACAATTGCCAAAATTAGTCCGCCATTTTGAATTTTCAAATTTTAACCACAAATTCGTCATTTGGAACCCCTAAAGCCCCCGATACCGATTTTCAGTTCAATCGGAACACAATTGCCAAAATTAGTCCGCCATTTTGAATTTTCAAATTTTAACCACAAATTCGTCATTTGGAACCCTTAAAGCCCCCCGATACCGATTTTCAGTTCAATCGGAACACAATTGCCAAAATTAGTCCGCCATTTTGAATTTTCAAATTTTAACCACAAATTCGTCATTTGGAACCCTTAAAGCCCCCCGATACCGATTTTCAGTTCAATCGGAACACAATTGCCAAAATTAGTCCGCCATTTTGAATTTTCAAATTTTAACCAAATTTTAACAATCGGAACACAATTGCCAAAGTTAGTCCGCCCTTTTGGCGCCGCCATTTTGAATTTTTTATAAAATGGCCAGATTGTATTTTCACGCGAACTAAATATATATATGCCAAATTTAAAGTTGATCTAAAACAAATTCAAAAAAAATTCAGGGAAGCTCATATTAATCTGATTAATGCTGATTAAAAAATTAGTTGATTATGCCCAACACTGATCTTTATCTTTGCATATCATGGAGCCGCTGAATGTAATGCATGTATACGCTTGGATATACCACCAGTTTCAGTAATAAAATGAAGAGCCGGAGCCGTTATGTGGCTCAAATAGCCAAAAAATGGCTCTGGCTCCGAGCTCAGAGCCAAAAGTACGGCTCCGGCTCAGGAGCGAGAGCTCCTTACGAACACGGTATACAGAAACAAGGTAATGAAATGGAGAAATGTCATTTGAGTGCTGACGTCACTTGGCACGCTCTTCCCATATAAAATCGGAGTTGTGTTGTTTCTACATTAGTGCTGACGTCACTCGGCACGAAATTTATACGATATTCGAAGCTGTCAGTCTCTGTTACATTACCTTGTTTCTGTATACCGTGCTTACGAAAAAAATTTTCGGCTCCGGCTCCGGAGCCAGAGCTATTTTATAAAGAGCTTTCTGGAGCGGCTCTTTTAGGAGCCGCTCCGGAGCGAGCTTTTTCTTACCCTGGTATCTTCTCCAAACACCATTTTCGTTCACTCCTCCATATATTGTGCGCAGGATTTTTCTTTCAAAGCACCCCAGGAGGTGTTCTTCATTACTTCTTACCCCCAGAACACAATGAGGCCGACAACGTCAACTTCAACGGGAAAACAACAACAATTTATATGAGAATTGTCGTTGTCGGCCTCATTGTGTCCCGGGGGTTAGTGTCCAGGTTTCGGATCCATCCAGTAGTATTGGCCTTATAAGGGTTCTGTATAGTTTAGCTTTAGTCCTCCTTGATATGTTCCTTGTTAAGAAGTGTTTACGTAGCCCAAAATAGCATCTATTTCCCAGCCCCAATCTCCTTATGACTTCTGCCGTCGCACACTGTATTAAAATATAAATCTAGCGGAACTTAATTAAAAATTAAATGTGCTCATATCTAAGTGAAACCGTATTTACATTGTAGCTTTGTATATATATATTTATTAGTAAAACGAATAAACGCGTTGACAATACAGATTGTCATAGGGGAAGCCCCTAAAAGTGGCAAGCGCGCATTGCATTGCTTCGTAATCACCAATTAGATTTCGAATGTAAAATATTCTTTTGCTGTGTTGTTTAAAGTCCTAAGTTGAAAATTTATTTGATTGTTGTTTGTTTTGTCCTTGAGCAATCGAGAAATGTATGTTTGAACAATTATTCACTTAATTATTTGTAGAGAATTCGCTTTTTACTGGTCCGTTATTCAGATTCTTGAATTCAGGCTGAGTTTTAAAAATGTATCCGCATGTATCCACCTTATTTTTACTTCTAAACTCTTTTATGGGTAATACTCCTTAGAATACAGTTGTCATCTCTTGCCCATATTTGCCCCCGATTTCCTTTAGATATAAGCACATTTATGTTTTAATTAAGTTCCGCTGGATTTAACTTTTAATACACTGTGCGTCGTGTCGTTATCTTTTGAGATTAGCGTCCCTAAGTATATAAATCCTTTTACACCTTCGATGTTATATGTATCAATTGTCATATTCTGGCGATCATTCCGTCTTTTAGAGATGCACATATATTTCGTTTTCTCTTCATTAATTGCTAGTCCGAATTTCTTTATGCTGCTCTTTCTAGCAATATGAAGGCTTCTTTCATTGCTATGCTGGATCTGGCTAGTATTACGATGTCGTCAGCGTATGCCAATAGTTGTACCGACTTGTTGAAAATACTGCCCGCGGTGTT
This sequence comes from Thereva nobilitata, assembly GCA_963855945.1. Classification (NCBI taxonomy): domain Eukaryota; kingdom Metazoa; phylum Arthropoda; class Insecta; order Diptera; family Therevidae; genus Thereva; species Thereva nobilitata. Next base: position 77,424,443 of record OY979694.1, read on the forward strand.
AATTCCTGCGTCTCTTATCACTTTTTCCATAGCTACGTTAAATAGTAAGCACGACAGGGCATCTCCTTGTCTTAAGTCCTACTGTGGCGTTGAATGGTTCTGACAGCTCTCCTTCAATTCTTATTCTGCATATGACCTCTTTCATTGTCATTTTGGTCAAATCTACGAGGTGTTTGGGAAATCTTAAATACTCCATAGCTTTATATAATTCTTCGCGTTTTATTTTATCATAGGCGTTTCTGAAGTCTATGAATAGCGAATGTATGGTAATATTAAATTCATTTGCCTTTTCCAGGACCTGCCTAAGGGTGAAAATATGGTCTGTGGTGGATCTTCCGGGGCGGAAACCGCTTTGATAGTTTCCCAGAGCTGCTTCTGCGTAAGGCTGCAGTTTAACGTATAAAATATTTGATAATACTTTATATGCTACGTTCAATAGCGTGATACCTCTATAATTACGGCAGTTTAGCTGATCTCCTTTTTTATGTATAGGGCACACAATGCCCTCGCTCCATTCCGATGGTATTCGTTTCTGGGTCCATATTAGTGTTACGATTTCATGCAGGCTTAATATTACGTTTTCACCTCCTTGTTTCAATAGCTCTGCTACGATGTTATCTTTGCCCGGAGAGTTGTTGTTTTTTAGCTTTTTCACTGCGTCTTGTACGTCTTCTAATGTAGGCATGTCTCCCGCTAGTTCTTCTGCTAGTTCCATGTTTTCTGTAAGGGGTTGCTCCTCATCTCGAGCTAGCAGTTCTTGAAAGTGTTCACGCCATCTAATTAGAACTAATTCTTTGGTACTTAAGATCTCTCCATCCTTATTTTTGCATATGGTTATTCTGGGCTTGAAACCGACTCGTTGCTCCTTTACTTTTTTATATAGTTTCCTGACATCGTTTCGGTTGTTCGCTTCTTCTATTTTCAACATTTCGTTTTCCCAGTACTCCTTTTTCTTCGCTTTGTGCACTCTTTTCTCCTGTCTCCTTTTTTCTTTGTATTTCTTTGTATGTCTCAACTGCATTTCTCGTTCTGTGTTTCTGTATCATTACTTGATATGCTATATTCTTTTCCTGTGTTACACGGGTACACTCATTGTTGAACCATTCATTTCTGCTTTCACGGGGTTCGTATCCTAGAGTATTTGATGCTGATTGTTTGATTAGGGTCTTCAAGTTATTCCATTTAACTTCTGTCTTCGGCGTTGTGATTATTTGCATTTATCACTCTTCTATTTATTTCTTCCACATATTCTTCTTGTTTTGCTTCTTCTTTTAATAATTTCACGTTAAATTTTCTTTCCCTGCGGTTTCTTCTTTCGTTTAGTGTCGATATTCTGCTTCTGATTCTCGTCCCAATCATATAATGGTCGAAGTCGATGTTTGCACCACGATATGATCTGACATCTAGTACTTCTGAACAGTGACGCGCTTCTATAAGTATATGATCAATTGAGTTTTGCGTTCTTCCATCCGGAGATCTCGAGGTTACCTTATGTATATCTTTTCGCTGGAATCTTGTGTCTGCGATCACCATATTATTCATCATTGCAAAACTGATCAGTCTCATACCGTTTTCATTTGTTTCGTCGTGTAGACTAAATGCTCCTATTGTTGGTCGGTATGCACTTTCATGGCCAATTTTTGCATTTGCATCTCCTATGACAATCTTTACATCATGTCTAGGACAGTTTCTTAGCGTCCTATCTAAGGTTTCATAGAATGCATCTTTCGCTTCTTCTAGCGCATCTTCAATCGGGGCATGTATATTTATTATGGAGTAATTAAAGAATCTTCCTCTTATACGTATTCTACATATTCTTTCATCTATAGCGTCAAACCCCATTACTATATGTTTAATTTGGCCTCGATTCCCGAAACCGGCGGCGCGAAAGTGAGTGCGAATTTGAAACTTTGCGACTCCCGAATTCGCCATCGCGAATTGAATGCGAATTTGATTCCTGAAAAAATTCGGAGTGAATACTCACGCGATTATGCAATTCGCGATGTCGGATTTGCTTGGGCAAATTTGACGTTTCAAATTCGCTGGAAAATTGTTGCGAATCACACTTATGAAAATCCTAATTGGATGTCCGGTCGCACTAGAGGCAGCCCCCACCTAACTTTTACTGAATAATAGTATAGCAAATACAGCAGAAAATGTTTTATTCTATTTCCATAAAGCCATCGACAATAGTTAAATATAACATCTGCTTTTTAGAACCCTCTTCTAATTGGGCCTAGACAATTCTTGATTATAGATCCCTTATTTGCAACCGCACGGTTACAAATTATTTAATTCTATGTTACACCTAAAAAGAATTTCGGTATTGAACATTTAAAAAAAACAAAATATAAATTTAGTTCTTTACTTTCTGACAGACGATAAACACAACTTTAGCACTCTAGCACCAATTTTGTCCTTAAGAGCTTTTCTGGTTTTGTTTCTGGATGAATCCCAATTAAATCCCTTTCAATTACACTTTCATCGAATCCACCGGGTAAAAGAAGAGCAGCCACCGAAGCATCATTTTGGCGAAACTTATTTAATCGATACACGCTAACAATTGCTAACTACACCGCAGGAAATTACATTAAATTACACTTCTAATTTCCTTTTTTATTCTTACAAAACTTCAAATACCGACTTTGACATTTCTCATTTGTCAAAGAATCAGCTGATTAATTTCGGAGTTTTTAAATTCGCAGGTTTATATGGCAATGCTCTCGGTGGATATAAGAATCGCTCAAGAACTGTGAAGGGAGTCCCAATCGCGACGGGAGTGTCCACGCCGCCGGTTTCGGGAATCGAGGCCTTTGTTTTCTTACAATAAATGCCGTCCCAACAGTATGATTCTTCTCGTTACAACTATAAAATATATTGTGCGTTTTTTTCTCTAGGATCCCCTTTCCAATCCATCTCACCTCTTGCACTGCTGTCAGGTCACTTTTATATTTATCTAATTCGTTTAGTAGAACTTTCGTAAATCATGGTCCTTAATACGATATCCGAGTCTTCGTTGTGTGGTCAATCCTATCCGAGGCTCTGTTGTAGGTCTCGTGGCAATGTGGTAATGCCAGGACGGGTTGCCAGCCCGTCGCTGGTATGCGGGAATATAGCGTCCCACCCTCGCTACTACCGTCGTTAGTTGGCTATCCAGTGGGCACCACGGGGAGGTGACGGTTCGATTTTACCCACCATTATTGACATTCAATAAACCACAAAATACGACAACTTTTTTATCTTTGCAGTAAAATAAGAACGGTAAATAAAATTCTTGAATGATTTTAAGCGAAATTTAAAATAAAACGGTTGCACGATATTGAAGTTGCCATACCTGATTTCATTTTTTCCTTTGAACTAATGTCAGAATATTTACAAAAAATAGATGGGTGTAGTAATTTTTTATATCTGTCTCGTTTCGCCATAAGACCAGGGGCCGTATTTGGTTTCTCGAGTCGATATCGACTTCTGTCGATAAATAAAGGCCTCGATTCTCGAAAACTCAGGATCTGAAGTGAGTGCGGATTTGACACTTTGCGATTCTCTAATCCGCAGTCGCGGATTGAATGCGGATTTGATTCCAGAAAAAATTCGGAGTGAAGACTCCCGTGATTATGCAATCCGCGATGTCGGATTTGCTAAGGCAAATTTGAGGTTTGAGATCCGTGGAAAAATTGTTGCGGATTCCACTTTTCATACTTAAAAAGTCTCGCGCACATTAAGATAATTAAACAAAATCTACAATAATTATGATAAAAATAATAAGAAACTTTAACAATTTAAAAAGAAATTTATTTAAAAACTCGATAATGACATCATAAAAACGTATTTACATAGTTATATCGCCATATTCTGCGACCATTTTTCATAGGTGCCTTGCTTCTCTAGTAAACGTTTAAGAAGCAGCTCTCTGGTGGCTCAATCTGGCAGAGCTACATATACCCTTTTTGTAAATGGCCGTAATGCAGCTTCATCAAGTTCTTGTGGTCGGTTGGTTACTGCTAACACAATTATTCTATCACCATCTGGATTACCAGCGATACCATCAAATTCGACTAGAAATTCTGTTTTCAATCGTCGCGAGGCTTCATGCTCACCCGAGCTTCGCTCTGATAAAAGTGAATCAACTTCATCGATAAATATAATGGAAGGCTGAAATTCACGAGCAACAGCGAAAAGTGCCCTAACAAGCTTTTCTCCATCACCAACGTATTTACTTGTAAGGGAAGCTGCTGAAATGTTTAAAAATGTCGCACTACACTCGGTAGCTACAGCTCATGCTAAAAGTGTTTTCCCATTTCCTGGCGGGACGAAGAGTAGAAGTCCTTTAGCAGGAGCTCTTAAACCTGAATATAAAGGGGAAAAATTAAAAACAAAACCTTATTGATTATAAAATTTTACAAACCTGTAAATAATTCCGGGCGAACAGAAGGCAAAATCACCATTTCCTGCAAGGCCTGTTTAGCAACTTCCTGTCCAGCTACTATATATCCGACCACTCCACCTTTGCACCCCCTTCTACAATTTCATCCAAAATAATTTGCACCAGCTTTGGTTCAACAGAGTTAAATGTTTCATTTCATTAAACTATTTTAAGTTTATAGTGCGCGGCCGGCCTTAAACTTCAAATGCTAATTTGACATTTCTCATTTGTCAAAGAATCAGCTGATTATTTTCGGAGTCTTAAATCAGCAGTTTAATATGGCACTGCTCCCTGCGGATTGAATGATCGCTTAACAGCGAAGGCAGTCGGCAGTGCGGAGGGAGTGCCCGATCCGCAGTTTTCGAGAATCGAGGCCAAAAATTGACATTTGGCAACACGATATCGACAACGTTATCGTCTCTTTATGTGTCGATCAAGACGTTTGACGTTTATTAAAAAGCTCAATTTATGTTTACAATACACTTTTAAAAATTTCTATTTTAATTAAATATACGTGTTTTGTGTGGCAGCGCTTATCTGTCGATTTAGTCGAAATGCCAAATATGAAACTTAGAGAAAATCGAGAAGCTTTTTTTGTCGAGTCGGTCGATCGACTCGAGAAACCAAATACGGCCCTAGAATTCACTGACATTTAGATGAAACAGGGGTAGAGAACTCGTATGGGCTAACATAAATATTTGTAATTAATGAAAAAAGGCATTCTAAAAGGGAAATAACATCAAAATTGCATTTGTAATTTTTTTTAACGAAAGTTTATGTTGTTCCCATCGTCCAAAAACGAATATAAAAAATTTTAATTTACAAAAGTAACTGACGTGTTTACATGTCAGTGAGAAAAGATTTGTCAACTATGGAACGAATTGGTGCCATGAAAATTTCCTGATGAGCAGTCCATTCTATATATCAGTGGTATGACCGTGGATGGGGGCCTATTCACTTTCCCGCCGAGGGATTCAACAATCAGACCCTGTCAAATTCGCATTCACTTCCCCGCCGGCGGATTCAACAATAAGGTCCAATAGATTTAATATGACGGGACACAACTTACAGTACTATACTCTTCATACACTTTCATTGATACCCATACCGAGGGCGTTGTAAAGAAAAAGGTGTCCGCTATTTTGTGTTGGCCGCCATTTTGAATTTGGAATGACGCCACAGAGCTAATAGTATTCGAATTGTCGCACCCTTTCATTTGATACCCATACCGAGTGGGAATGTAAAGACAAAGGTAATCCGATATTTTGTAATGTCCGCCATTTTAAATTTGGAATGACGCCACACAGCTAATTGTATTTTACCTGTCATGCCCACCCATGTCGGGGGGTCGGGGAACACATTAGCAAAAATCATCCGCCATCTTGGAACCGCCATCTTGATTTTCTTACAAAATGGTCAGGGGCCGTATTTGGTTTCTCGAGTCGATATCGACTTCTGCCGATAAACAAAAATTGGCATTTGGCAACACGATATCGACAAGGTTATCGTCTCTTTACGTGTCGATAAAGACGTTTGACGTTTATTAAAAATCTAAATTTATGCATACAATAAACTTTTAAAAATTTCTATTTTAATTAAATATACGTGGTTTGCTGCACTTGGAGTAATATCACACAATTTGATTGTTTTGCATGGCAGCGCTTATCTGTCGATTTAGTCGTAATGCCAAATATGAAACTTAAAGAAAATCGAGAAGCTTTTTTTGTCGAGTCGATCCATCGACTCGAGAAACCAAATACGGCCCCAGATTGCATTGCATTGCCATATGCATATGCAAAATTTGAAGTTGATCGGTTATATGGAAGTGGGTCAAAATCAAGTTGCAAGTTTTGTTTACATACATACATACAAAACCTACAGTGCCGCGACTAGGCACTTTGCCGCCCAGTGCACATCCGCCGATGCCGCCCCCCTTGATAGTCCAGGAGGGATAGAAAAAGGTTGAAATAAATCTACCCTGCGATTTTTGGACGCTATAATTAAGAGAAAAATCGTAGGAATTCAATGAATGTGTTTTGGAAAAAATCGGTCCAGGAGAACACGTGGAAAAAAGCTATTAATGGTAGCGAAGACACGTTTTTCAACGTTTTAGGTGCGAAAAAATTTTGTTTTTGGAAAACAAAAAATAGTACGTAATAGCGCTTAAAAAGACAAAAATTATGAGTTTTGGACAATTGAAATCGGTCATCAGGTTTTGGCAAAAAAATAAAAACCGCGAAATATGGCCGTTTTTTGACATTCAATTATAGGGACTGTAATTATCGTAGAACCTTGTTTCAGGGCTGAAATTGTGGTTTATGTTAGTGCCTACCTACAATAAAAATTTCATGCAAAAATAATTATAATCTCAAAAATGAAAACAGCCGTTTCAGGAAAAAAGTTTGAACAGGGCCCACGGTGGTGCTCGTGTTATTTTGAAAAGCCCTATTTATTCTCGAAGATTTACTCTACCAACCCATTTTCATGAAAAGTTGGTGAGGTTCGATTTAATACCTCATAAACGCGTTTGAAAACAGGCACTTTTCTTGATTTTCAGAAAAAACACCTTTGGGCCGGGAGCTCGTGACAAAATCATTGTCTGATTTTATTCACCGCCATGTTATTCCAATCGAGTAAGAAAGTTGTATAATAATGCCGAAGTCTGTAAGTGGGACATTGAGACAGAAAACCATTACGAATATGTAACTTTCAAAGAGGTCATTGTTACATCTTATTCACATTGAAATTAATTTGTTAATTAGTTTTTAACAAATAATGTATGAAAAAACATTTCTTACACCTGGCAAGCGGGACAAAATAGTTCTTACAGCCTCTCAACAATGTAATATTTCACAAGGGTATTGTCAAATATTATTCAACTTAAAATTTAGGTGAGAGGTAAGTTTGAACTATATATAAAAAAATCTGAATCCAGCCTGCTGTCTTCTAACGTTCGATCTACCGCCTCTCTTATCCTTGATAGTAATATGTGAGGCAAGATTTTGCCCACAGTACATAATAGACAGATGCCTCTCCAGTTGTCACATATTGTTAGGTCCCCCTTCTTTGGTATTTTGACTATGATACCTTCCGTCCAATCCTCCGGGAAGGTACAGGTGTTCCATGCTATTTCCAGGATTGGCTGTAGCGCATCTGCTATGAGGCTTGAGTCGGCTGTCAACAATTCTGGCGGGATGCCATCTTTTCCAGCTGCTTTACCATTGGCCATTGCATGAATTGCGGTTACTATTTCTGTCTTGGATGGTGCACGAGTGGCGATTCTTATTGGCTGTGCATTGTTGTTATTTTCTTCAGGTTCCTGCGAAAAGGAACCATTCAGGGCGGCGAAGAAGTAGTCTCTCCATCTTTGGAGCTGCTCCTCGTCGCTGCACAGCAGCCTTCCATTCGCACTCTTTACGGCATGCTTTTTAGTAGAGTGCTTTCCCGAGAGTTGTTTAGTGATTTGGTACAGCACCTTACTGTTGCCTGTGTTTGCCGCGTTTTCCGCCTTTTCTGCGAGCTCGTTTATCTGCTGCCTTTTATCACGCCGGACACTTCTCTTTACCTCCCGGTGTAATTGGGAGTATTCCCGTTCAAGTTGTTGACGTTTTTCCGGGTCGCTTGTAGAGTTCACGTTATTTTTGAGGGCCCTTCTGGTTTTCTCAAAAGAGGCTAAATATCTAGGCATAATCCCGGATCAAAAGCTCTCCTGGAAACCCCAGATTGAGAGAGTAAGTGCTAAGGCAATTACATCTCTCCATATTAATAATAATAATAATAATAATAATTTATTGTTAAAGTAGTACACAAGATTTACATCTTTTATAGTACCTATACTACATGCTATGAACATATTTTTATTTATGAGACTTAACTTATCATAATCTAGTATCTAAATATTCTAAACTTAAATAAAGAGAAAAAAAACACTAGAAAAAAGCAAGAACTTAATGTACTATTCTAAGGAAGCAGAAAGCGAAAGGACAAAGATAAAGGAAGTAAATGTGGGAAAGATGGAGAGAGAGAGAGAGTGATTAGAAATACTAAATAGAGGAAGAGGAGGAAGATAGAAAGAGAGAAGCTTGCCTTCTGAAAGCCCTGGCTGTGCCTATTCTTTGAATATAGTTAGGAAGATTATTCCAAAGTCTGAGCGAGTGCACAAAGAAGGAACGACTACCAATTAGGGAATGATGTGCAGGAATGAGAAATTTAATTGAACGCAGGGATTGGAGAGGCATGAGGAAGTCAGAAAGGTAGGGAGGGCTCTTAGTGTAGAAAACTTTATGCAGGAGGACCAAAGCCATGATATCAATAAAGCGAAAGAGGCCACAACCTAACAAGGAATCTTGGACACCAGACACATGATCAGATCTTCTCATGTGGAATATGAACCTTAAACAGTCATTGAAAGCAACTTTGAGACGCTGACGACAGGATGAGTCGAAAGATACGTATATGAGAGAGCCGTAGAGGAAATGTGGCAGGATGAGGGACTTGACAAGCTTAAGCCGAATAGAAGAGGACAAAAGACTGGAGTAGAGCCAAAGTTTGCGTAATGTTCCATATATCTTCGAGAGCATAAGTGAAACATGTTTGCAACAAGAAAGTTTAGAGTTAATAACAATTCCAAGATTATTGACACAGTCAACAATAGGAAGGGAAATATTATTGAGTAGAAGAGACGAGACGTTACCAAGGGACAGAGAGCGACGACTAAGGAACATTACTTGGGATTTATTAGGATTAAGTTTAAGAAAATTTACAGAGCACCATTCATTAATTCGGGATAATGTGCTGTTGAATTCAGAAATACATTGTTCGATCTGGTTGGGATTACATGAAGAGTACAGCTGGAGATCGTCAGCATAGAGATGGTAGGAACAATTATGGATGACAGCGGGAAGGTCATTAACATACAGCGAAAAGAGAAGAGGACCAAGTATTGAGCCTTGCGGAACTCCAAGAGACACAGGTAGGAACGAGGATACCGCATTGTTAAGGCGAACACATTGAAGCCTATTAGAGAGAAGAGAGGCAAAGAGTCGAATGGCAGAAGAAGAAAAGTGATAGAGTTGGCTAAGTTTGGAGAGCAAAAGAGAGTGAACCACAGAATCAAATGCCTTAGAGAAATCTAAAAGAACCAGTAAGGCAATGTCACCATTGTCGAGCGCAGAACGCAAATCAGTCGTTACCTTTAATACTGCCGTTTCACAACTATGGGATCTACGGAAGCCAGACTGGTATTTAGAGAGAAGGTTGTTAGACTCAAGATATCGTAGTACTTGTATATAAAGGATTTTTTCAAAGGCTTTGGCAAGAAAAGGAAGAATACTGATAGGACGAAAATCTGTTATGTCAACTGGAGGGGATTTTTTAGGTAAAGGAATCACTATGGCTTTTTTCCAAAGCAGCGGAACCTGAGAAGTTGTCAGGCAGTAATTGAAGATATGCGTGATAGTTTCAGCGATTAGCGGCGAGAGAAGCTTGAGAAAACGGGGAGTGTGTCAGGGGGAGGAGAAATAGAAAAGGAAGCAGGTTCAGGAGGAGATTGAATAAAAGACGCATTGAGGAGGTTTACATCAGCATCAAACGGGATGACCACAGGAGCATGGATGCCCAGCGAACGAAGATTAGACCAGAGTTTTTTAGAATTTAAAGTGGGATCAAGCTTGCGGGAATAATACTCACGTTTTGCAGACTTAACCTTACTGTTGATAAGGTTGCGGAGCCGTTTGTAGTCATTACGGTACCTAAGTAACTTAGTCCTACGGTAACGTTTGTACATGAATTCACGCTGAATTATCAAGTCGCGGATTTCACGCGAAAACCAAGGACAAGGTAAGGAGGGGCTGCGTCTTCTTGTGACAAGGGGTACACATTGGTTGTAAGCTGATTGAATGAATGAGGTCAGGATATCGACTTTTGTGTCGACAGAAGTTGTGTTATAGATATCACTCCACGGTATAGAGGAGGCGACTTCAGAAAGCAGGTCTAAATTGATGTTATTATAGTCGCGATATGAGAATGAAGAAGGCGCAGAAGAAGGGATGAAAGTAAAGCGAAGGGAGAGGAATAATATATCGTGGTCAAGAAAGCTGGGAGGGGAAATTTGATTGTATTTTAGTACGGAATCAGTGGAGGTAACACTTAGAACATCAAGTAGGGAGGGGTTTTGGCAGTTCAGAAATGTTGGAAGATGATTTAAAATATGCAAATCCAGAGATTCAAGAAAGTATCTAAAGGAATTCGCACGTACGTTGTCCTTCAACAGATCGACATTAAAATCACCAGCAACAACTATAGTCTCATAGTAGCGTGAGAGGCTTGAAACAAGGTTGAAGAACTCAACAGCAATGTCAGGGTTAAACACATTTGGAGGACAGTATACATTGATCACAACACATTTGTCATAAGCGGACTTTACTTCAACGGCAATAAATTCAAATTGCGATCCGTTGGACTTGCCAACTACTCTAGATGAAAGCGCAGAGTTAATATAAATTGCAACACCACCACCATTGCGGCTAATACGATCATTGCGATGCAACGAGAAATGAGGAAGTGATACAAAGGAAGAAGGAATTTCTGGTTTCAACCAAGTTTCAGTAACAAGGAGAACATGAATTTTAGTATGTTCAAACATATACCTTAATTCGTCCATTTTATTTTTCAGACTCCTAGCATTCATAACGCACATGTTAAGCCCAGAGGAGGAGGAACAAATTATATTAAGCAGCGTTCCCTCACTGTGCACTCTATTGCCAGAATGAATTGTTCGAGTAACTAGCACGGCACATAACCACGAGCACAGAAGCAGCCATGAAGCGAAATTTTAAAGAGAGAGAAAAGTAAATTAAGGTGGAGAAGAGATAAAAGGAAGGATAAAGGGGAGCTGAAAACGATTGCTTCACTAAATGTAGTTTAAAAGTAAAAATAATAGAAATATACTTAAAAGGAATAAACACAAGAAGAAAGCTAGAACTATAGATAAAGTAAAAGATAGATATTATTAGTACTAATACATCACGCTGCATATCCAAAGCCTCATAGAGAAGAACCTTAGTCGCCAAGATTTGCTTCCAAAAAGTGGTCCAACGCATCAGCAGACGTTATTTTTAGAAAAGGTCCATCCTTAATTTTCCGAATATAAACAAATCCACGCCTTGATGATACGGAATGAATAATTTTCCGCACTTTTAATTTTACAGCAGCTCTAAATATATTTTGGTTATTTTTCGATAAGCTCTCAGTGGCAAAAACTTTGGCGGAACTTTTGAAGCAGGGACTAATCTGGTTTAGACTAACCCCACCCGCTTGATAAAATTTTCTCAAAAACTCAGTTTTCTCATTAGAACATGAGAATTTTACAATGAGTCGAGATTTAGTCTTTCCTGTGTTGTTATCATCTTCGCCACTGTTGTTCGTACCAACGAAAAATCCCCTTGCGTAAGATGACAGTTCATGTCCTATATGGGATGAGATATTGCATAAAATCTCATTAGATTTTACTGAGGATATACGAGGGATGCCAGTAATAATGATGTCACTAAGCCTCTGCTCGCGATCGAGATCATCAGCCATCTGGAAGAGATGATAAACTTCCTCTTGCATTGCGTCAACACGTTCACTTAATTTGGTGATATTATCAGTGACTGCTTTCAAGCTGCTATCAATTTTTGCAGTAATGCTCTCCTCCAGTGCATCACAACGTTCTATCAACATTTTATTGAAGTGTGCCTCCAGTGCATCACCACGTTCCATCAAAATTTTATTGAAGTGACGTAGTAACCGTTTCTCCAAGAGATCAAACGGATCGTCGGAGGAGGAAGATGAGTCACCACGCACCACAGCAGCCGATGGAGTGAGATTCGACTGCTTCTGCTTGGCTTCACGACCGCGTGTAAGAGCTGGAGAGTTATTACGGGATACACCACCATGAGCTGGCTGCTTACCATCGAGATTTTGAGCACTTTTACCGGATTTATCCATATTTAGAATAATTATTGGATTATTAAATTAATATCGGAAAGCGCGAGTAAATAATAAAAATTCAGTAAGTAAGGAAAGGAAAAAAAAAAGAATAACTTAGTTAGGAAGTAAATACTCGCGACGCAAGCGGGCGTATTAACCAGACATTACTCTCTTAAAGACGATATTATACTGTCGTCAATTTGTAGGAAAAACCTGGGGCCTCAAACCGAGGTTATTGTGTTGGCTATATACGACGGTCGTAAGGCCCATGGTCACATATGCATCCATCGCATGGTGGGTCAGGACCAAGCAAAAGGGTGCTGTGATTAAGCTGGCCAGGGTGCAAAGACTGGCCTGTCTTGGTATCACAGGGGCTAAAAGCACCTGTCCGACTGCGGCTATGGAGGTCCTACTGAACCTTCCTCCGCTCCACCTAGTGGTGAAAAAGGAGGCTCTGGCAGGGCGCTGCGTCTACGAGAGCTATTCTCCTTTAAACCAGGAGACCTTCTGGATCATTTATCGATCCTCAAGGAGCTAAACCTGGAGCCAATGATATCATTGTCCGATACCATTCCTGCCACTCTTGACTTTGACAAACCGTTTACGACGATTATTCGAAGTAGGTCAGAGTGGCAACATGGCAGGCCCCTCTTTAGAGGAAGCACGGCCTTTTGGTATACGGACGGTTCCAAAACCAATAAAGGGGTACGGCTGGGCGTATATGGCCCAAGGAGCAAAATATCCATGGCTCTGGGCACTACCCAGGGGCGGATCCAGGATTTCTTTCTGGGGGGGGGCACAAGGGGAACGTGTTTTAATTTTTGGGATTAACAAAAACATACAACATTAAAAGAAATATATTTGTTTTTAATATTAAGGTTTAGTAAAAACATTATCTATATTTGCTAAAAGCAGTTTTCTTTTGTGTTTCCTGCTGAAAATGTCCAATACATCATTAGGGTTCATTTTTAACGCAATGTCTTGATGGATATGCATTAAGGCTAGACCATTTAAACGTTCTTCTGGGACTTCAAATCTCCAAATTACACTAACAACATAACGTGACTTCAGAGATTTGAAGTCCTATTGAGAGGAAATTTTGAGAGCCAAATTTTCGACAGCATGGCTTGTAAATATAGAAGGCTTTGCTTTTTTCCCATCTGAATTCTATCTGAATCAAATTTTGAGCGTAATCAGTGTTGTGAGCAGAAATCACATATTTTGCAACATTGTAGGTACCCTCAATTCTTTTGTTTTTTTAATTTTATTCATCTAATTTGATTTGACCTTAGTAGGATTAGGATTCCACAGTACACAAAACAAAACGAAGGCAATTATAGCGGGACCATAATCAAATTGTTCTTTGTAAATTTATGACCGTCTGGGGGGGGGGCACGTGCCCCCGTGCCCCCCCGCCTAAATCCGCCTATGGCACTACCCCCACTGTTTTTCAGGCTGAGGTACTCGCCATCCAGGTGTGTGCTCAGACTTGTATTAATAGAGCTCCAAATAGCTCTAACATTGTTATTTTCTCGGACAGCCAAGCTTCCCTGTTGGCCATTAGATCTTACAGGGTGTCATCAAAGACTGTCTTGGATTGTCTCCTATCTCTGAAAACCCTCAGCAGGAACAACAGTGTCACGCTGATGTGGATTCCGGGCCACGAAGGTCACATTGGTAATGAAATTGCCGATAGCCTGGCTAGAGTAGGGGCAAACTCATCACCTATTGGTCCGGAACCCTTCTGCAGCTTAGCAAGCTGCCACGTAAGAACGGCCATCAAAAATTGGGTCGACCAGCTGTTTCTTCATAGTTGGACAAGGACCCAGGGTGCTCGTCAAGCTAAAAGATTCATCCAAATCGACAAAGCTAAAGCGGGCAAACTTTTAAATCTCAGAAGATGGGAGCTTAAAATAATAACAGAACTCATGACGGGCCACTGTTCGCTTAACTACCACCTAAACAAAATAGGACTCGCAGCCGACTGTAGCTGTCGGTTCTGCGGGGCAGCTCCCGAAACTGCGGAACACCTGCTGTGCGACTGCGAGGCTGCAGCGAGGAAGAGATTGAGCCTCCTCCATCGCGACTTCCCTACTCCCAGGGAGATTTGGGATATAAACCCTAAATCAGTTTTAGGCTATATTGGAAGCCTTAACCTAGATGGTTTTTAAAGACGGGGATGGCACAATAGACCAAATAAATAGGTCGTAGTGCCCGCCAAGGCGCCCCTCAACAAGAATAGAATAGGGCCCTTCTGCGCTCTATTTTTTGCCAGGTTGTGTCCGAGATCCAATGTTGCTGGTTTCTTTGGACATAACCGATGCTTGTTTCCGCTGCTGTTATTATAGCGCCATTTGTTGTGCTCCACAGCTCTTAAATATTTGTGTCGTCAGAAACGGTTTGCTGGTTTAAGATTTGTTGTAGATTTCCAGCAAATTCTGTCCTTTTAGTGCTCTCCCGCAGAAGGTCTACGTTAAACCGTCTACGGTTTATGGCATCTCGTTGGACGTTTCTGATTGCGGCGATTTTTAGGCGGATAGTTGCTACTATCAAATGGTGGTCACTTCCAGTGTCTGCTCCCCTAAATCTCCTGACATCCTCCAGAATAGTTCTCCATCTGCGGCTGACGGCCACGTGATCTATCTGATTTTTCGTTCTACCATCGCGCGATACCCAGCTCTCCTTGTGTATCTTCTTTTGACAAAAGTAAGTTTTATAGACCAATTGCGAAGTTATCGTGCATACCAAAACTCTTCGAATCTATTATTTATTCTGCTATCGCCCCTATCTGCAAGAGACTTATTTCAACTAACCAACATGACTTTCTTGCAGCTCGTTCCACTACTACTAATTTACTAGAGTTCTCTTCTCACACTGTTCGAGGCTTTGTCACTGGCTGTCAAACTGACTGTGTTTATACAGACTTCAGTAAAGCTTTCGACATGCTCTCTCACTCTATTATAGTTCTAAAACTAAAAAAATTAGGCTTTCCGCATACCCTCGTGGTGTGGTTCCAGTCGTACTTAGCCGACAGAACCTACCAGGTTCTATTCCGCGGAGTCAAATCTAAAAACATCGAAGCGTCCTCTGGTGTCCCGCAAGGAAGTCATCTTGGTCCTCTCCTTTTTGTTTTATCAATCGATGACATTGTTACCCTGCTAAGGCACTGTAAAATCCTTATTTATGCCGATGACATCAAACTGTACCGCCACATAAGGAGTATCGAGGATTGCAAACTTCTGCAAGCAGACCTAAACACCTTCTATTCTTGGTGTTCCAACAACAACCTGGTACTTAACATCAGTAAATGTGAGATCATGACTTTTTGTAGAAAACGTGGCGTTATAACTTATGACTATACTTTTCTCGATAACAAGATCTCCCGCACTAACTCTGTTATCGATCTAGGGGTTAGGTTAGATAGTAAGTTGGATTTCTCCACCCACATCAATTATATCTCGTCCAAAGGCAATTCCGTCCTGGGATTTATAAAAAGATGGTCCAAGGAATTCAACAACCCCCTTATCACAAAGCACTTGTACATATCTTTAGTTAGGCCTTTACTTGAATACGCCTCCCAGGTATGGTCTCCTTACTACTCCTCCCATGTCGATAAAATCGAATCGGTTCAAAGGAAGTTCGTCCGTTTTGCACTCAGTCACCTCCCGTGGGATGACCCACTTATTCTTCCGCCTTATGGGGACAGACTTAAATTGCTCAACTTGAGCTCTCTCCATAAGCGTCGCGAGGTCGCTGTCGTTTTATTCGTTCATCGTTTGTTGAATGACAAAGTTGACTCAGGCTTCCTACGAACCCGTACGTCATTTAGAGTGAACAACTACAACCTGAGAGGTCAACCTCTCTTGTACATTAATTCCTCTAATACCAATTATGGGATGTACGAACCAGTTAACCGCATGCTTATAAATGTTAACAAAAATGCGAGTGCTTTTAGCATGCAAGTTAGCGAAGATGTCCTTAAAAGGACTCTTTTTAATGTGGCGTGACTCCCTGTGTGTCCCACTTTTTCATTGTTTTTGCACGCTTCTCTGTTTGATGTTTTGTGCTCTTAAACGTTGCATTGTTTTTTGTTTTGTGTTTGCATGTCTTAGCCGAGCCACTGTGCAGTGGTAAATGTGACCGCGTTTGTGTGCAGGGACCGGACCGGCTCGGTACAGGAGTGCCGGGGAGGGTTGAGAAGGAACCCGCATTTTCGGTCGCATGCTCGTTTTGCGGTGTTTTTCTTCTTATACCTTTTTTGGTGCTTTCGGCCGGATTCGGTCCCTGCACATAAGCGTGGCCCGTTTCTCAGCCCAGCTGAGAAGTGTACTTCTGAGCTAGAAGATTAACTCGATTAAAAAGTTCCACCTACCATTAGTTGATGGGAACTACAAAAGTCAACGAAAAGTTCACCATTGTGATTGGTATCTTGGCTTAGGCCTTGATTTCCAATTGTGTTTTCAAGGCCGGTGTTGTTGGGGCCGATCTGTGCGTTTAAGTCACCCATCAAAACAATGATGTCTCCCCTTGGAATAGAGCGAACAACCTCATTCAGTCGCATGTAGAACTCGTCTTTGATGTCATCTTCTGCTTCTTCAGTCAGAGCGTAGCATTGGACTATCGTAGTACTTCTTAGTCTGGTACGTAGGCGCACGGTAATAATCCTCTCAGAAACTGGTGACCAGTTAATGAGGCTGGACCTGGCTTCCTTGGTGAGTATTACACCAACGCCATTCCTACGATTTTCAGTTTCGTTTCTCCCAGAATATAAGAAGGACTCACCGTTTGGGCAGATATGTTCCCCCGCATCGGTCCATCTGGTCTCGCTGAGTCCCATGACCTTGATTTTATAGCGGTTCATCTCGTTGAGGACTTCATCCAGCCGTCCATCAGCAAGCAGCGTTCTCACATTCCATGATCCGATTCGTGTCCTGGTTCGAAAAGCAAAGGTCGTCGTCGTGTTGTCCATCCGGTTCCGAGGCATTGTTTGCCGATTCGTAGCAATTATGTGTTTTATGGGAGCGGCAGTGGCGTAGCGTAGTAGGGGCGGCAGGGGCGGCCCGCCCCGGGCGGCACCTTTAGGGGGCGGCAAATAATAATAATATCTTGTAAATATTATTTTTGTCGCACCCACGATTCGGACCAATCGAAATGAGCACGGAATTTTGACGAATTGTGACGAAATAGGCGAATCCCCTTTCTTTAATTGAATGTAAAATAATGACATCTTGGGCATTGTAGCGACTGGCAACACCGTCCGTACTGACTTGTAGGGATTCCCCGTATTTTATTTTGTGCCTGGATTGTTTATGACTAATATTCAACGAGAATGACTTCTATCATAAAAGAATAATGTTTAATATTGTACGAAGGTCGCCTCTAAATAAAGTTCCACTATTTTTTAAATCCATGTCGTTGGCGGCAAAAGTCTGGGAGTCTCAGGTAATTTGTGTCTGGGTGTAGTGGCAGCGCTGTAAAATTTCTATGCGCGTGCGTTGATCGATCCGACAGTCAGGCTTCAGCCACTATGGAGACTCCACTCACTCCTACCGGCAAAACACCAAATAAAGCGAAAGTTGTGGAATCCGGAAAATGGCACACGTGCTTTTGAGCTTCCAAAGGGGTGTTGTTGATCAATTACCTGCCCCGTGGGACCTCGATCACAACTGCACGCTTTTGTGTGGTGTTGCAACTATCGCTCTGCTAAATTCAGGAAAAAAATTTCGTAACAAAAAAAGGGCTTGACCGAATGTTATGAAATTATTTTTAGAACATGTTTTCATTAATACGCGCCGATCGGCAGCTCAACGAAGTCGGTATCATATTTGGTACTCGCGATATTGGACGGTACAAAAATCACCTACCTACGTTCAAACAAAAAACACGGCTCGACCGATTTTTATGAAAATCTTTTCAGATTATAACTTCGGTAATACGCGCCGGTCGGCAGCTGAATGAAGTCAATATCATTTTGGTTCGCGCAATATGGTGCAGGTATAAAAATCACTTACGTCGTCTAAACAAAGAAACCGCTCGACCGAATTTTATGAAAATCTTTTCAGAATGTAACTTCGGTAATACGCTACGACCGGCACCTCAACGAAGTCGGTATCATTGTTGGTTTGCGCGAAATCGTACAGGTACAAAAATCACTTATACGTCGTTTAAACAAAAAAACGACTCGACCGAATTTTATGAAAATCTTTTCAGATCATATATATTTTAGCTAATACGCTTCGATCGGCAGCTCAACGAAGTCGATATCTTTTTTGGTTCACGCAGGATCATACAGGAAAAAATGACCACATACGTACGCACACACACACGCATACTTCTTCTCAAATTTTTGCTTAAAATGCTATTGGGACCTTGAAAAATGAAAATAAGTTCAAAATTACGATTTCGATTTTCGGACCGATTACAATAACTTCCCTATAAACTGGGAAGCTAGGGCGGCAACATTTTCTTCCGCCCCGGGCGGCTGGCACCCACGCTACGCCACTGGGGAGCGGGTTGCTAACCCTCAGCCCAACCGACTTAGAACTCTGTTTTGTGGCGCAGAGAACTCGCCATTTGACCGTGTCCCGTTAGCTCCTTCCGAAGAAGTACCCCAGGGGGCACCGCGGGGAGGTGGGATTAGGACTTGCTAACAGAGCTGCTAGGTGTTCGTCTGCAGTGACTCTTCTCGGGTTTTGACAGAAGTGACAAATCGGGTGCCACCACCGTCCGAGGTCTTTGTTAGCCGTTCACCCGTTTATGAGCCATAGTACATTCATCACAGATAATGATCGAACTCTTTTTCAATACTGCAGCCATTCTGCTTTTTTTATTAATGTTACACATTGCGTTTGGTTTGTTATGAACATCTAATGGCAGCTTGAGTGCTGACGGTGCCATTCGCCAACCATCCAACAAAGTGGCAGCAATGGCCGACGATGCAATTGCCAAAGCTGTTTTCTGCTGCAAGATTAATAATGTCAGGAATAAGCGGTTCTAACTCGACTCAGACAAATACTCGAGGTAAATCCACTATTGAATTGTTTTCTAAAAATGGCTTGCCTTCATGTAAAATAACAGCATATGTATATATTACTGATTACTTCAGAAATAAGGCCACAAATGTGGATAGGGACAATTTCATGCCCACTTCCATGGTAATTGCAACACAATCATCTTTCACACCACTTAACAGTTCCACACAACACATATTATTATCATTAACTTTTACAGATTCAAGGTCAAATATATCATCAATACCGAGCAGTTTCGCTATTGCCACTGCCGGATGCAGAATATAGATTTCTGCAGATTTATTTAATGGGCAATTAATCACCAGAAGCAGATGAGCGTTGTGCACTAGTGCTGTGTCGTTCGCGAATGATCCGTTCGTACTGAACGGAACAGTGTACTGAGCCAAATGAACTGGTTCACTAAGTAGTACATGTTCCGTTCACTCGTTCAATGGTACTGCACTGGTTCAGTGATACTGAACTGTGTTATGAACCATGAACGAAGAACCAAATGTACGGGTCTCTAATGAAATGACCTGAACTTTTGAATGATCTGAAAAAAGAGCGAATGAATGAATCACAATGAATACATAAGGGGTGCGATATATTTCTCAGAGAACTTGTTTTGCTTGTATTGATGATATGTAAGATGTGAGTTGCAATTTCTCTCTAAGCAATTCCAATTGGAAATAGACATTTTGAAATAGATGAGAGTTAAAAAAGTTTTATGAAGAACATTTAACATTTAGGAAGAGTTCTAATTAGAATTTCACTCGTATTATTCGAATGTAGAAGGATTATTTATAAAATGTAACCGGAAAGAGACTTTAAGAGGAGATTGTTTTTAATTTATTTGAATAGAATATAGTATATCTTAAGGGGAGTGAATTAGTTCGAACTGGAAGTTTGATTTTATTAGGAAATTCATTAATTCTTATCAGTAGCAAATTTTTTCAAACGTGGCTGCATGGCTTGTCTAGTTTTGTATTGAACTGTATGTGTGTTTGTAATTGTATTTAAGGGCACTCCATGTATTGAAGTTTTCACCAAATTTACGACAAATGAGCCAAATGAACCGAATGAACGGATCTTTTGAATGGTTCTTTTTAGTGAGCGGAACCAAACGAACCAGTTCACTGAAAAGAGCCATTTTGCCCACCACTATTGTGCACATCACAATTCGGTGAAAAAACAAATTGTGGTATAGCTGCAAACTTTTTTATCAACACAATCAAAATCTGAATGCATTCTGATAATCAGAAAATTGTAATCAGAGACCCCTGCAGGGGAAAACGCAAGACGTTTCATTGCGCCAACAACTGATGATGTCGCCGTTGTCGGCGTTGGTGAAAATTTGGAATTTCGTGATATCGTTCTACATCGGCGGAACGATCAGTTGCAGCGTGTGTACGAAAGGCACCGATCATATGATGCGTTGCCATATGCCATCATATTTTAAAAAAGTTGAGGACGGTTATAATTTCTCGATCAAGATGATAGATCCGCTTACAGGTGTTTAGCAGAACCAGACAAGAATCCGTTCCGAAGAGTATATTCACCATCAATGCTGACGGAAACGCGCAGAATGTCGACCGAATGACGGTTCTGTCAGCAACCTGCGTCCGAAGTCCGCGACATATGCATTAATACGCTCAAGATGCCATGTCGTATGTTCGCCAGTTTTGTTCATCACCTTCACGTACAATCCGTATTGGATAGAAATCCAACAAGAGCCCTGGCCATCGATAGCCGTGACATCACCGTGAGAGTTTTCAAACAAAAATTGAATGAATTGATATTCTCATTTGGTTGTTTGACAAGACCCGTGTTTTTTAATCTGTTATTCTGTTCTGCCCTGGGACATTAAAAAACGGCAAGGGAAATTTTCATTTTTATTTACATAAATTACGGCTTTGGGCATTTTAATTTGCTCTAATTTGCATAAAGATCGGTCTTATTTATCTCTCCATTAATTTTTCTCGTCGGGGACAAGACTTTTGTATGGAAGCTGTTCTGTTCTGTCCTTCAAACTTCAAAACTAAAGGCCCTAGCGTAAAAATTGTCCAGACATTATTAATAGGAAATTTTGCAAGCTTTCCAATTTTGCAAAAAATAGTTAACTAGGCATTTTTTGTAGAAAAAGGTGGTTTTAGTTGAAAAGAGATAGGTGGGCGTATTCTGCGTACCATGATACCTTATTCATGAAAATAGGTCATAGGGTTACAAAAATACAGGGTGATATGTAACACTCTAAACAAAAAACTTCAAAACGCTCTAGCGGCTAAACCGTTACGATTTCCCCCCTCCCACCCATACGATTTTTTGTTCGTGTATCCATAACCTATCCACAGCCGGCCGCTTTGACCCTCCTCATGGGACACCCTGTATATTTATTCCATAAATCAAAGCAGAAGACTATAATTACCGATTTCAACCACTGACGTCTATAGTATACTATAGCACAACAATGCTAACTAGACTCTATAGGTATTGTTAGCTTAAGGGTAAGATGCATGGCTTTCAGCCGGGGGTCGTGGGTTCATCACAAGAGGTAAATGGAAAAAGCATTTCACTAACAATTTTGGGTTTGTACTTTTTTGGTATCAGTGGAATCGTTTTCGAAATATCTACATTTTAGCCTTGATCAAAACTTAAAAATTTATAAGTATTTCAAAATTTTGAATTTAAGAAAGAGTTAAGTACATTGCATACAAATTTCATAGGGTTTAAGAATATATTTTCAATTATTTAAGAAAACACTGTTGCTTCATCCATATAGTTAATAGAATCGTTATTGTTGATGCCCTATTTTACTAAAAAAATTAATAATTTTGTTATTTTGACAACAAGTTTTTTTCTGCGTTCTTTACCTATATTCTTATTTTATTAATACTGGAACCTTTCATTAATAGACGGAGAGCCAGTGGCTCCCAGACCTACGTCAAAGTATAAAGGCTAATTTTTTTTCTGCGTATTTTCACTGCTGTAGGTAAAACGCTCGCGGGTTACAAATCTTTAGTAGTGGTGCCTTCGGCCCGTATCGTGTTAAAAATGCGCAAAAACAGAGCTCATTTACGTTAAAGTATAAAAGCTGAAATTTATATATAGTGTTTAAACAACTATTTTATGACAGTATTTAAAAAGCCAGACCAATCCGATAGGTCTAACACCCCCCAGACGTGGTATAAGGCCAACTAGAACTAATATATGAGAGAGTATTAAAAAACTTTGCTGAGTTCAATTTTGTATTAATTGTGATATTTTATTCACAATGCATTTAATCATCTTCATTGTCAGCTTTGTCATCTTCTTCTTTTGAAATTAACATACACTACTTTATTGCCAATGAATCGAACAACTTCATCATTTGCCCAATGTAATAGTTCAAAGAAATCAACAAGAGCTTGCTTGTTTCTTAATTCTTTCGAAAAATCAGAGGGTCGGACTTGATCAGGTCCAGTGATAGTGAAAATTCTTGACGGATACTTCTTTCATAATCTTTGATTGATGGCGTGAAATATTGATCAAAGATGATATCAATGCGAGATGCATTAAAATGGTAGAACTTTTCTAAACATTTTTGTTAAATATGCCTAAACGTCTTTTAACTTCTGTCATTGTATGCAGTAAGAAGAGACCGTCGATTATAACTACATCTACATATGTGAAGGGGTGACTGGTGTTCTATTCCTTTTTCCAAATGCTTCATCAACGCAGATTTTTCTGTTTTGCAAATAGTACCATCTAGATGGCACATCGACATAGGCACCGGAGACCGCGGAAGTGGGGTTGCAAGGATTGCGGCCGCAACCCCAGGGCCGTCCTAAGATATTCGGCGCCGGTGGGCTACTAAAAGTAATGCTAATGCGCCCCTCTTCGTAAGAAAATACACGTGAATGGCAAAGTATAGAAAAGTGTCAGAACTATAAAAAGTTAATTTATTACCCTTCCACTAAATACAACAATATGAACAAAAGCCAAAAGGAGCTTAGGTATTTATTTTCCTAGCTTTTTTTGCAAAATTAATAATATCATACGTTATTTAAGGGGACTATCCAGTGAAATGGCTAAAAATTGATCTAATAGACAGATTTTGATGAAATTTTGTGTGAATATAGCTGCTATCAAGTAAAGAACAAAATCGTAGTTGTTTGTAAAAAAAATTACCATTTGTAACAACTTTTTATTAAATAACAATTGGAAAATAGGTCAACTTTAACAAATAATAAGAACGTGGATTTTTATCCGATTTTAATTTTGTTGGCGTCAAAATGTTCGGTAATTAATAATAAACAAATTCGTCTGACAGAATTTTGATATCTTTTTTTGTTTATCAACAGACCACGAATATGTGCCGAAAAGTCAAAAATGGGCCAAAAATTGTGGTTTTTCCGATTTTTTTTTTAAATTTTTGTTTATAACTTTGTGAATTTTTCAAAATCCACCAGACAAATGTGTTCTATATTAAATTCCGAAAATTTTCCACTTTAAAAAATTAAAATCGGTTCAAAACTCGCGCTGTTATTACGCTTAGCAGTTGATAAAAAATTGAAAAAAAAACTTTCGAGATAATTGTCTTTGAAGTGTGACGTTCCGTTGTTTCTACCTGGAATAGCTAGAATTTGATCGGCTCGACCAATCGACATGATGATGTTACACGTCGTTTTTTTTAAATCCGAAAACGCTAAATGATAGAGGACATTTCAGTTCATCAGAATATGCAATAAAAAAATCGTCAAAAACTCGATTTTAGACCAAAAATCACTGGATAGTCCCCTTAAGTTGCTGTATCCCAAAGATGACCGTAAATTATTTTCTTGGCTGAAAAAATCTTTCGGTGGTGCCATTTGTAGTGTCAAAATGTACTTAAAAAATGCGCAGTGATGTAGCTGCGCACGTTAGGAAATGTAGACTCAATTTTCGAGACAATTATTGTCCTTAAACTAAGTTCCGCAGTAGACCTATTTTCTTAATTTTTCAATCAATATTTAAACACATAAGGCAGGGGTTCCCTAACTGTGCGTCGCGACGCCCTGGGGCGTCGCAGCGCTATCCTGAGGGCGTCGCGAGACGGTACGCACGGTACACACAGGTGTGTGTTGAAGACTCAGAAGAGAGTAGTGAATAAACCGTAGAAAAACTAAAAAAGTACAGAAAATATGACGACAAATATTTAGATAGGATTTTTACCTACGTTAGCAAAGGAAATGTGGAACTACCTCAATGTGTTGTATGTCATAAGGTAGGGGGGGGCTGAAAGTATGCTTCCTAATAAATTGAAACGTCATTTAGAAACATCTCACAGTAATTTACAAGGAAAACCGCGGGGTTTTTTAGAAAAAACAACTGCGAGAACCAAAACATGAGTCGACATCCTTGTTTTCCAGAGCATCTATTCCTTCCAAAGTACTGCTTGCCTCTTACAAGGTCGCTCACCGTATTGCCAAATGCAAAAAACTACACACGATTGTTGAAGATCTTATTTTACCTGCAGCGGTTGATATAGTATTAGTGATGATTGGAGAATCGGCGGATAAAGAAATTAAATATATTCCCCTTTCTAACTATACGATTAGTCTTGGTATTCACGCAAAGCTGAAGGCATTAATGAGCAAATTGTGGAAAATAAAATTGCAGCGTTTCAAAAAAGTTGCTTTTGTGGAAAAGGAAAACAGAAGAGGGGCAAGGAAATACTGATTGATTCCTGTTTTGAAAGGCTTCCTGCAAGAAAAATCTGTTCAAGATTTGAGGCCAAGGCCAATTGATATTAATCACTATTCAAATCACACTTATCGACATTATGCACCCATTTTGATAATTATTTTCCAGAAAATCTTGATCAATACGACTGGATTAGAGATCCATTCCAATCGAGCCCACTCCCATCTGCACTTTCAATAGCCGAGGAACAGCAACTGTTAGAACTATTTGTGATACGAGCCTAAAACTACGATTCGACAAAGACAACCTATTTCAATTTTTTAGCAATATCCCAAGAATATACTACTCACATCACTACAGCTTTGAAAATTCTTTATCCGTTTGCTATGTGTTGTACTTGTGTGAAACTTCTGCATCTGCAGTAATCAAGTTTAAATACAGGTCACAAATCAATTTAGAAAAAGAAATAAGAGCTCGATTCATCTCTGATTTGCGAAGTTATGCTCAGAAAAGCAAGATCATCCTTCTCATTGATTGCACTGTTACATTTTCTAGTAAATAATAATAATTAAGACTCTATAATCTTTGGAGTTTTATTTAATTAAATTATAAATAGTAATCTTAATGTCTGCTAGAGTTACACGCAGGTATTTTGTTTTAGAAAGGCGTCGCAAAAAAATTGCAGCCTGTAAAAGGGAGTCGCAGTATAAAAAAGATTGGGAGCCCCTGACATAAGGCATTCTTCACTAAAATTATTTTCTAAATCGTCCATATACGTTTCGAATAACTTTGCTGCCTTTTTTCTAACTGTGGCTTCATTTAAATCTTTTAAATTAACGAGAAACCCACATTTTGTGTTAGTAGGTTTGTTCCCGTACTTTCTGCATTCTGCCACTTACTGCAAGTTGCTTATTGAGAGGTGGGGTAAAGTACAGAAAGTACAGGAACATGTTTCTGCAGGTTTCTGCAGTTTTAACACGGGAATGACAGTTCTGACATTGCCATATTTCAAATATCTAAGCTGCAGCAGGTTACAGCAGCTCGTAGCTACTGCAGGTTTCTGCTTCTTACTGCAGGGTGGGGAAATGAGTATGGCGGCTGCAGTAAAAGTACGGGAACAGAATTCTGTTAAGTAATTCGAAGCAACTGACAGATTCTGTACTTTCTGCAGGTACGGGAACAGACCTAATGTCATCAAAGGCACACTTTCACTTTTTTGAATAATAGCATAATATGTATTTATGCGGAATTCGTTATTGGCATCAAATTTAAGTTCTTCTGACTTATTTTCGTCGTTTGTACTCATCACAATTTTATATCTTCAGTTTGTAGAAGGTAAATGACTCTGTAATTCGTTTCGACTTTACAAACTTTTCTAAAGAAGCGTATAATTCAACAAGGTGGCCACTTTCTCTTAAGACCTAATTTTCTTGACTTTTCCAGGTTCTCCAGACAATATTTGAATTTTTCTAGAATTTACGTTGTATCATGAAACTAGAGATAAATTGAATAAGAGAGGGAGGAAAGGAATGCTTGAAATCTGATAACATGTGATCTTCGCGTAGAGATATGATCTTATCCATTCAAGGGCCGAACCTGATATTCCAAATTTTAAGCTTTTAGTATGATGGTCTATCTCTATCTTTACATTATCAAAGGCCTTGCTGAAGTCAGTATAAATAGCATCCATTTGATGGGCGCTGTCCATACCACAAAGCAGTTCGGAAATTAGGACCATGGGGTTTAGTGTGGTCGATTAAAGGGGATATCTTATCATACACGGATTTTTAAAATAGCTTGGGGATAGTTAGTTATCAACCAACTGCTTAACGATAATTATGTTAATTCTTCAAAAAACGTCTAGTTGACATTTGGTCCGTCCTTTCCAATTTGTAGTAGATCAACTTAGCTGCGGTCGAATAGTATAGGATAGAAATGATAATCTAGTAAAGACTTAATTATTTTTAGAATTCTAGAATCGTAGTAGTATATTAAGCAATTTCATTTCATTGTACATTTTTATTGACTAATGTCCAGTGCAAAGGAATTCCGATAATTTCGACAACTATTTGGAGTTATCCGGCATTGCGCAAGGCAACTTTTCGCCTTTTGGCAACACTGCTCCTGGTTTCTGGCAATCCCAGGGGAATCCCCCAATAACTAAAAGTCTATCTCCACTTACACATAAATAAAACTACCAACAAGCCTTGGCAATTTATTCACGTTCGTATTTAAATATCGGAGAGTGAAATTTGTAAGTGTGATGGATGAATGCCGTAAAATTACGTTGTGTTTTCTTCTAGTTACGACGCGTAGTAAACGCAAATACTTAGTAAACATTTAAATCTAAGACCTGTTCCAAGTTCCAGCTTTTATCTTAAAATAATTGTAATTTTAAAGTTATAGAGAGATTTTTGGTTATATTTTGAGATATTTGGTTCGTAATGTTGTTTTTTCCTTTGAAAAATTACACGGTAATTTGCACGGTACACCTTTAGCAGATTCACCGTAATTTTGTCTAGAAACACCGTATTTTCCCCTTGCAACACGGTCCGTACCAAAAGAAACGAGGTATCTTCGCGCATGTGGGGGAATGAAAACTGCCACTTTTGAGATACCTCATCTCTTTTGGTACAGACTCGAGTAGCTACTTTTTGAGGTGATATACATATTAGTTTTATCTATGATCACTAATATTTCGTTCAAAATGCAACCATAACAGCAGCTTCCCGTGAGTTGAACTCATTTAACAGCCCCTCAGTTTCAACTTTGTTGCAGGCTTTTGAAAGTAGTCTTGGCAAATCTTTAAAAGCATCTTTAAAATTTCCTAACCAATAACCAAACATTAGAAAAAATTTTAAATAAAAATAACTAATAACTTAAAATAACAATAAAATATATAAACAAACAAAAATTGCCGCCCCGAAAAGGCTTGCGCCCAGGGCTACAGCCCATTTAGCCCTGTGGTTAGGGTGGCCCTGCGCAACCCCTGATAATTTCGAGAGGTTGCGCAGCAACCCCTGTATTTTTGAAATCAAAAAAGCCAAAATTTGAGTTATTTTTAAAAATTGTAAGAAAAGTATATACATTTTTAAATTCGATAGTTGTCAACAACATTCAAATTTAACAGGGAAAATTCATTTTACATTTTATTCTTATACCGAATTCAAAATTTTTGCTATTAAATTACAAATAAATAATTTTTCATAACCATTTTATCAAAAATTATGTGCGATCGCAACATCGTCGAATCTTTTCAAGTGTTTACAAATCAGCGGGAGATTCGGTCAAACGTCTAGAATAGCAGTTATTAAAACAAAAGCCAACAAATGAATATATATTTTTATGTACAGTTTTGATGTAATATTACACTTCGAACGAATACTTGAAAAATATATGGTTTCGACCACGGTAAACAGAAACAAGGTTATGTAAAAGACTGTATACTAGGGTGGCCCTTTTTTTTAAAAGTTGGAAATTTCTACATGCTAACCCCTGAAATAGTTCTCTACTATGAAAAAAAAACTCTCCAAAAAATTTCATCTCAATTGTTTGAAGTTAACCCGTGCCGAAAACGCGTTAAAGTTTGTTATTTTATGAGAAAACTTTTATTAATCAACATTTTTGATTTGCTTCAAATTTTTTTTATGCAGTCCCTATACAAAATAAGCGGACACGTATTTTTTCTTTTTTTTCGGTCAATATTTTCAAAAAAGGGTTAAAGTTTACGTCACTCGCCGATTATGCCCTTTTTCGAATCGCAATTACTCCGGTTCTATTCATCGTATCGAGTTAAATGAGGTATCATTTTAAAGCTAATGAAGAGATCTTTATTTATATATTAATATTTGTAAAAAAAATTTCAATTTAGTATTTGTTATTAACAATACAAACACAAAACAAAAAAACATTTTCTTCGCGTTGTCGGCACGGCTAAGACTGTACCGATTCAGCTGAAATTTTTATAGGATTTTTTTCGGTATAGAGAACCATTTTAGGAGTTAGCACCACCAAAAATGTATAAAAAAAATCAACCATATAAATAAGGACCACTCTACTGTATACTGTAAGGCCGATGTTACAATTGGGGCTTTGACTTTACTTTGACTTAACTTCGGGCTTTGATTACATGTAATGTCATTAAAGCAGATTAAATAAAAGCTTCGACTGAACTTTGTCTGCGACTGTATTTCGACTGCAGTCCGGCTTTAAGAAAATTCAAAGTTTCGTCCGCCTGCAGCCAACTTCACTTTATCTGAAAAAACTGAAAACAACTTTTTTAAAGCGAAAGGAACGGTTTTGAATTCCGAGTATTTTTTATAGACTGCGAACAACATTAAAAAAAATCCAATTCCTTTTCAGACATTTTAAAATTTTGATTTTTCTACTTTGCTTCTGCTTTGAAAGGAAACAGCTGATTGCAGTCAAAGCTACAATTTAATTTTAAAGTCGAAGTCTCTGGGGACTTTCTTTGCAGTCGGAGTTGAAGTCGAAGCACGGCCCTAAGACGGTATTTTAGTGCTGATGTCACTCGGCGACCTCTTCCCATATAAAATCGAATTGTTGTTGTTGTTTTTCTGCATTAGTGCTGACGTCACCCGGGGGCCTTTTTCTACGATATTCGAAGCTGTCAGTCTCTTTTACATTACCTTGTTTCTGTATACCGTGGTTTCAACGACGTTTTCTCTTCATATAGGTATCATAAAAAACGCAGAATTTGCAATTTTCTTCAACATATATCAGCTTTACCCGAAATGGATAAAAGGTAATTTTTTTTTCATGAGCAAAAGGAAGAAAGTCTGGAATAAAAAGATTTTCTTCTATCAAACATTAGAACCGCATATTTAATTGTAAAATATGTTCCCCTCATATTTTAAAAATTTTTATAGTTTCCTCGAAAAAAAGGTTCTTCTGACTACTCAGCGCTATTTGACAAGTTTACTTGATGGAAAACAGAAGATCATAAAAACGACTCTTGTCTTGTGACTACCTCTTACGACATAAAAAGAGCTCGTGGTCTTTCTCATATACGAGAGTCGTCTAAAAAGTAAGCTCCACTATTTTTTTAAATCCGTGTGGTTGGCGGGAAAAGTCTGGGAGTCTCAGGGAATTTGTGTCTGGGTGTAGTGGCAGCGCTGTAAAATTTCTATGCGCATGCGTTGATCGATCCAGCAGTCAGGCTTCAGCCACTAAGAAGACTCCAGTCTCTCCTACCGCCAAAACACCAAATAAAGCAAAAGCTGTGGAATCCGCGGGAAAATGGCAAACGTTCTTTAGGGATTCCAACGGGGTGTTGTTGAGCAATTACCTGCCCCGTGGGACCACGATCACAGCTGCACGCTATTGTGAGGTGTTGCAACAACTCAGAAAGGTGATCCAAAACAGAAGGAGAGGAAGTTGGCAAAAAAACTGTTTCGCAACCCCAGTTAAAATAAGGTTCCCCGGTCTCTGATAGGCACTGATGTTATTGGGAATGAAAGAATTTTAGATATATCGATATTGAAATCTGTTGAAATTCAAGCATATGTCCAAATAAATCTCGCCGGTTTTGTATTTTACTTCCTAGTGGAACTTTTTTGTCAATCTCGACTGAAATTTTTAAATGCAACTTTTTTAATACTTTTTTCAAATCTACTGGTATTGCTTTAACATTCTAATATAAAAGTATTTCTTTCTTGATCGCCTGTCTGCATTTGACCGTATACCCCGTCTGGGGGGTGTTAGACCCATCGGATTGGTCTGGCTTTTTAAATACTGTCATAAAACAGTTATTTAAACACTATATATAAATTTCAGCATTTTTACTTTAACGTAAATGAGCTCTGTTTTTGCACACCTTTAACACGTGATACCGGCCGAAGGCACTACTAGTCAAGATTTGTAACCCCCGTCCGTTTTTACCTACAGTACTGACAATACACAGAAAAAATTTTAGCCTTTATACTTTGACGTAAGGTCTGGGAGCCCCTGGCTCTTAGTCTATAACGCCCCACGCTTTTTTACATTTAAGTATAAGTTATATTTCCAAATTTTACCAATAACTAATTTCATTCTGAGTGTGATTTCGGAAGGTAGGTTGTTCCCATATACTGGCTAGAGCAATAAGTCAGATTGCATTGTCACGTGAACTATGCATATGTTGGTCAAAATCAAGTTGCAAGATTTGTTTACTTACAACATACAAAATACAAGATACAACATACAGGTGAAGCTAATATAAAGCGTATAAAAAGTAATTTAAGTCCATTAACCATTTTTATAGAAAATCAAGTTTTAGATAAATAATCATTTTCATTAATCGATTGTAACTTCCTGCCATTCTGCCCTTCTCAGAAATCCGAATGCTCCATTTAAATTTTTGTAAATTCTACTTAAGAAATTTACTGTCTCAGTAATATTTTGTGCAATTTACATTTAATTAAAAAAGTAATTTTACGTCCTCTTAAACTCTTATGCAAAAATAACGCACTTGCTGTTTTATTATATCTTTTTGAAATAATATGAAATAAAAGCTTTGAAATATAAGTAATAAAATTCAAATGCCGAGATCAAGAATTGAACCCGCGACTTTTTGGAATATCAACGTCGTTCCATTCTGCCTATGTCTGGCTCGCGGCATATAAAGACTTTTCTTTGGTGGTACTATTTTTTTTAATATCTCTTATTCTGCCTTCCTCAATACAGATCTTCCGTTTCCCGGAATGAAAATTTGATTGGACGAAGCGTTCCCATAAAGCGTTCCCGACCTTGAAGAATTACTCTCAACGGGCGGAAAGATGTTTCACATAAAAAAACACCCCTAAGATAACACCGAATGAAATCGATGATGTGATATCAGTGGAAATTCCCGATGAAGAAGAAGATCCAGGCTTCCATTGCAACGATGATCGACCACTATCTACAACATTGACCAATTTTTTTGCAATATGCCACAATGATGGCTTTGCCCAAACGCTTATACTCCGAAATGCAAAGATATTATAATAATAATCCGTTCTTCATGATGTGGACACTTCCATATGAAGTGTACGGCATTGAACTCGCAGACTGAAAGAACGAACGAAAGAGAACGAAGCTTTGTGATTCAGCCTTAATGCTGGACACATCAGGAAGAACGGAGAGGTATGAAGACGAACGAAAGCGTGTACTTTTGGGAAATTTTGAAAGACGAACTAACGGAAAGGAAAGGACAACAGCCATACTTTTCGAGTGTTTATTTGATGATTTGATTTTTTAGCAGAAGTTCAAAAGAGAAAAAATAATCGAGCAAATCGTGTATTAAAATAATAAAAAAACGTTCGACATCGCACTCTATACGAAAAAAATAGATTGTCGACAGTACAAAGGGCTTTCTCTGAGCTCTAGTCTTACACATAAAAAAAACCAGCTTGAGTCATTGACTCCGAATCCGCTGGACAGTGTTTTCTTTCTTTCTTTTCCGTTCTTTTAACGAGAGAACGGAAGGAACGAACGAACGAAGCAGAAAGAAGCTATCTGTTTCAGCCTTTAGGCCTTTCATACACGAGCTATTTTTGGGCAAGGCAGGCACGCGGAGACACTCCGCACGCTTCCCTTGCCCGAATAAAGTTCGTGGTCCCAGAAACATGGTCCCTAGTGTAGGAATGCCCTAACAGGCCTTTAACATAAGGTCTGTTCCAATAGAAAACCTGTCCTGTCGTAGCCTGCGAAAAGTTACTTGATTGGTGGGGGAAAATTTAGTCAAAATCCCGAAAAGTGAAGGAACGCTTTGTGGGATGTTTCGTGCAAATCAAGAAGACCATAACCTAAAAATCACTTGTGTCTTCAAAATAATGACATAAAACTATTGAAATTAATAAATTATTTATGAAATTATTCAAAATCTTGTAGTAAGGCACCAAATGAAGAAATTATTTTCAGCACATCGTCATCATTTTGGTTTGACATGACAAGTAACAGCTGTTTTGACATGTTGAAAACGTCGTAAGATTTCACTCCACCTAAAAATCTCCTGCGGTTTCTTGCTCGAGGGGAAGTAAAAATTTCCCCGCTTTTCCGAGCATGAGATTCTATTGGAACAGAAATTGGGCGATTTCTTGGACCCGCGGGATCCCACATTCTCTATTGGAACAGACCTATAGTTATACTCTAAAAGTAACTACATACTATACATACTCTACGCCACTGGTGCTTTCTGGTATGTACCGTATTAGCTGCGTTCCATTGGGCGATATATTTTTACTCACTCCCGAGTACTTGCAACTACCCCTGCGCTTATTATGTTTTACTCGTATTTATTTCTGATATCACAAATCGCGTTCCATTAGCCATGCACTCCGGAGTAGAAAATATCGCCCAATGGAGCGCAGCTATTGTATACATCCCAAAACTTCCAGGTACTAAATTGCTTAATTTGTATATTATATTAGGTTATACCTTACACGTTACGTTTAACAACAAAAAAATTATATTTTACTTATTTCGCCAAAAATTTGATTCAAATGCTCCACAAAAACGATAAAAAAATTAGTCGAATAATGATTAGTTCAAACTTCTTGTGAAATAATTAATCTAAAGTGAAATTCATTCCGCATTTAAGTGAAATTTTCTTAGAACTTTTGAAATTCTATGAAAGATTCCTTAATTATTGTGATTGCACAATGATACCTTAATCTTAACCAATTCTGTTGAAATGTGTACCTCTAACCTGGCTCAACGGCCGGCCACCTTGGGCGGCTTGTTATGTGACGACGCTCACGTCGCTTAATCCCCTGATAACATCCATTGCATCACGTCACATCAAAAAAGTTCACTGATTCAATACAAATCAAAAAAACATCTAAGTACTTTCGATCAGCAAAAGAGAAACAAAACTGGAAATGACGCTTATGATTCACTCATGTTTCATAACCGCAACTGTGAGTTTCAACTTAAATAAAAGTGAAGAACAAGAGCCCGAACTCGTATCTTTCTTCTGCAGTTTGACAGTCGTCTTAGCTCCCCTAACTGAAGGTCACCTTGGGTTGTCACTGGGTGTCACCTTGGTTTGTTGAGTTTTCTCAAAGTATTTTAACTCGGCGCCCGTGTACCCCATTCTGGAGCATAATTCCAGGAAGTGAAAATATTATTTGATCCATCTTGTATCCAATTTATAAAATATAAACGCACGGCCAGCAATCAAAGTGAGTTTCATTTCATAATCACGAAACTGTGAAACGATAATTTGTTACGAATGATCTAATTAGTGAAAATAGTGTGTAGATTAAGTTTATTTTAAAGTGAATTTTCTTATATTTATATTATAATTTGTGAAATTAATACAGAATGGCTGATAATCAAAAGCAGCGATTTATTGAACGTGGTGTCCATAAGGGCAAGGGCATTGCTGTTTTTACTAGCGGCGGTGACTCTCAGGGCATGAATGCAGCCGTTCGTGCTGTTGTTCGTATGGGAATTTATTTAGGATGCAAGGTATGTAATTATTACTATTTTAACTTAAACATAATCATATAATCTTATATTCATAAAACAAATTTTGACTGTATTCCACTTGAGACATAAATCCGGAGGTCTCATAACTCTTATCAATATTCAAAAATTAGCCTTCTAAAGTACCAAGATAAGATTCGAAATGCTAACATTAAAATGTGATTTCATTGTATATCACCCAAAGAATAAAGTGCAACATTAAGATAACTTACCGAGAATTTGACAAAATAAAGATGTTATTGATTATACTTTGTTTGTTTTGCTTAAAATTACGCGCCTCGTAGATAACGCACAGAAATTTCGAACAAAGATTTTTTACAATTCCTCTTATCGAATTCAAAATAATCAATAATAATTAATATTAATTCGAGGAAATTCCAAAATTAGAATGCACTTCAATATTATCATATAAAAAATATCATATTACAATGATAATGTTGATGTTTTCTGAAAATTGCCGATTTGTTCACCTGTTGACAATTCTATTTTTAAACGTCCTCCAGGTGTCCACGCCAAAGGTCTAAATCAACAGAACTCAGAAATAGCATTAACTTCAAATTCTAAGAATTGTTCACATTTGATGTGATAAATTGCTTTTATTTATGATTAGAAGTAAACATTTATTGGGAAACATCATCATAACTTTTAATAATAAAATTGGACTCAATTAAATGTGATAATTTGTAATGTTTATTGCATTTTTATCACTTTCAAATGGCTTCTTAAATTGTTTCAATAAGAGCATCTCTACCTCAAATAAACGATTTTTTTTTAAATGGTACACGTACCCAAAATATATGACGTCCTCATTTGATCAGTATATTTTATAATTTGAAAAGGCGTGAAGAAATTACCAAGAGTTTTACTCATTGGCGTAACAAGGGGGCCAGGCGGGCTCGGCCCGCCTAGAATGGCCATGGCCCCCTCCAGGAAAAAGTCACCTGAACGCCGAAATTTTTTTTTATGCAAAAGATTCTAAGCTTAGGTATCACCCTTTATATTACAAGTCCGTCATGTCGCTTACGGTGCAATGTCTAGTATGTATTAACCTAGCTCGAAGATAGAAAAAGGATATGATAGGTTAAGGTACCAGACTACCAGGTGAACAAAGAGGTGCACCGTCCGCTAGGTGAAGACCCGACCTAAGCGGAACTTTGGTATCCTATTACTAACCTAACCGGTTAAGCCGGCGGGATGCCTTATTAGGGCTACCAACGGATGTTCAAAACTCGCCTTCCGCTCTATGAAAAAAATGAAAGGTATTGCCCATGGTCGGAGATTTGATGAAAAAAAATTTATCGAATTGGCAACAAAAAAAAATACTATTATATGCGCATCATTACCGCTATGCCGCAAATGGATTCCACACAAGGTTTTGAACGCTAGGTTTGAAGAATAGAGGAGAATAGGAAAGGTTAGAGGGAATCTGGCGGTGCTCGAGGAAATGTCGATAAACCTTACGTTCAACAGTTGAACGACTACATTCCTACGGTGGCTTGAATGGTATATAGAGGCGCGAAAGGTGCCATCACCAATGAGTTTGTCGCCCGATTTTGCACCTTGTCGACGTAAGCCAAGGTGGTTTTTGGGGCGCCTGCCCATATATACGAATTGTATTAAGGCGGTCCCGAATGTAGAATTTGTAGATTGTAGTCAGGGCGGCTGGCTAGAGGAGGAACTTTCATCTCTTGAGAAATCCAAGGCATTGGGAGGCGATTTGGAATATGTGATCATTCCTTTGCAGAACGTTATGTTATGATTTTTTAACTTTTTTTTATACATTTATTGTAATTATGTTGGCGGTAGATGATAAAAATGGACAAACTACCCTGACTAACTTTTTTTTATGTGACAGTGCTAAGCTTGTACTACCAGTCCGTTATGTCGTTTGTCACGTCATGGTGCAATGTCTAGAAGTAAGCTTACTACGGGGGAAATTGGTTAAAGGTTATGAGGGTTCTGGAGGACGTTGAAGAAGGTGGCGATGAAGCCTGCGTTTGAATTCTTGGATGTTGCAGGAGCTCGGAAAAACTGACTGCGAGAAATTATTCCACAGTCGAGTACTACTTACAAGTATTAAAATACATACAGGGTATATACGCTAAGTTTACAAAGCGGCCGGCTGTTGATAGGTTTTAGTTAGACGAACAAGAAATCGTATGGGAGGAGTGAATCGTAACGGTTTAGACGCTGTTAAAAATATTCGGCTAATTCTGTTAAATTGAGGAAGAAGCGGTACACATATTAAAATCCTAAAACATTACAAGTCAGTCTCGCGCTGATACTCAACAACCGAAGACGTCGCATGCAATTTACCAGTTCATTATTATCGAAATTAAGACTTTAATTTATTAAAACGATTGTATTCTTATTTTCTAAAGCGTTCCCGGTTCAATATTCTCTCAACCATCAGTCGCTAGGGGGTTTTGAAGTTTTTTTAGTGTTTTGCATATCACTCTGTATTTTTGTAGCCCTATGTCCTACTTTCCTGAATAAGGCAGCACTGTACGCAGAATACCCACCTATCTAAAACTGTAAAAGCCAAGGAGTTATGAGTCGTCGACTTCCAGAGTTATGAAACGTCAAAATACGTAGTTGACCTATTTGGTACTTTTTTACCTACGCTTATATCGAAAAGTACCAAATAAGGTCAATTTTAACATCAAAATTGCTTAAATCTTCAAAAGTAAAGGCCGTAGCATAAAAATTGTTATTCATAAGTAGCATCAAAACTATTTCTACTTGCTTTTACGAACTATGTACCGCCTAATGCCGGCTGATATTACCACTATAACCACATTTCGTGTGTTAATACAAGTGAGCGAAATTTGGCCAACGTTGAGTTCGATATGTTAGGGGGCCTGGCCCCCCCAGAAAAAATCTCTAGTTACGCCCATGGTTTTACTTGATGTGACTATCCGGTTCCATCCTGTGTAAAAACCATGTTCATAAACTTTATATTTTATCCGGTCGAACCCCTAAGTTACTTTAAACAAATTCAATATTGTTTAAACAAATTTAACGATAAAAAAAGTGCATGAAGCTGGTTTTATAAGATAAATGGTGGCAAATAAAATGATTTAAAGAAAACAATTTTAACTTCAAAATGTCCCTATTATTGTACATAGCCTCCTGAAAAATTATCACACTGTCTCTTACGTTCCTCCAGCTTTTGACAGAATGTGCTAGAGGAAAACCTTCAAAATGGTTTTTAAGAATTGAATTGCACCGAATCAAGATTGCTCTGAATCTATCATTCACTTTTTTTGTAATGTTTAAATGAACTCCTTTCATTCTGCCTTGTTTCTACAGCATTTCTTGCCCTTATTATCAACTTATGGCCAGCTCGACTACAACCTG
Source organism: Thereva nobilitata (assembly GCA_963855945.1). Taxonomy (NCBI): domain Eukaryota; kingdom Metazoa; phylum Arthropoda; class Insecta; order Diptera; family Therevidae; genus Thereva; species Thereva nobilitata. The sequence goes on from OY979694.1 coordinate 77,462,336, forward strand.
TTTTGTGTAGAACCATCCTAGCGTAACGTGGTTGGGCAACGTACAAAATTTCCCCACAAAATAAGTAGATATGGTATATTCTAGCTTTGGTTTCACCATAGATTCATTGAAATATGTATATATTGTGGTAGACTTTGACAACTCTATCGTTCTATAGTTTATAGTTTTTTTCCAAGACCTCAAAGTGTATACGTTTTTTTTCTATATAGTCTATATTCAGGATGATATTCTCAACAACTTACGAATTATCGGTAGATGCCACTCTCTTTGGTTTTGAAGGGAGTAAAGGTCGCATGATATTTCATGCAAATTTTTTAACGTACATTGAAGTATTGTCTCTCAGTTGTGAGGCCAATGGCCCAATCTACACTAGTATTCCTTCAGCAGCAGCAGAACCGATTTTACAAATTAATCTAATTAACGTGGCCGGCCAGTCTTAGCCTGTTAATTTTTATTAAAGTTCAGAGCTCTGGGTCGTCAAAAATTTCGTAAAACTCGCTCTTGTATCTCCTTCGCCATATTTCATCCTCTCTCTTTGGGCCTATTATACATCTTTTCTCTCAAACCTATTGACTCGTTCCTTTATGTCCTGGGTCATAGCTATATAGTGTTCGTAGATAGTTATATTTCTTCCCATTCTAAATCTTCCAGCTCTGGTTGCATCACCTTTTTTCTTCGTAGATTTTCAGGTTTATGTCCTTTGCGGCCTCTTTTAGTTCGACATAAGCTTCTCTTGCTTCCCACGATGTTCACGTCACCCGCATAACCCAGCAATTATACAGAGTGTGTTGCTATTGATGCACGTTTTCCTTATCATCCATTCTAGGACGAGGTTGAAAAAGACATTGTCGTACTTCGAGCTCTTCTGTTACAGCATTTTGGATCCTTACTTTCGCCAGTGAGCTATTTGTTGCACATTTGATCAGTTGTACCAACTTTAATGGTCCTAATTCCGATAAGATCTCGTACAGCCCTCTCTGTTTATTGAATCATATGCCTGTTGAAAGTCGATAAATATCTGGTATATATCTACATTCCTTTCCCAGGTTTCCTCCTTTAAGATCAGCAGCTAATCCGATGTTGACCTGTTTGTCCTAAAATCAGCTTGATATTCTCCTATAATGCATTCCGCTATAGGTACTAGTTTTTGTTTCACAAGGATTGTGAAGGTTTTGTAGCTCGTGCTGAGAGTGAGATGTCTCTGTAGTTTTTATAGGTTATTATATTGTACATATACATTTAATCGCTTTCTTCCCATCATCTGGTATGTATAACTTCTTCCTCCCAGATACTGCATAAATGTTCTTGTAAGGTTCCTAAGAGTTGCAGTGCTCCTTTCCTTAGCATCTCAGGGGCCGGATTCCGCAAGCGTAAAATTACTGTGTGCACGGCCATACGGGTTCACGGCCATGTTTTTGAAACCGCAAGCGGGCCCATGAGTTTTTTAACTCACAGGAGGGAAAATTTATTCTCACTTGAAACGTTCGTGAGTACGTGGTGATGGAAACGAAAAAGTGCAAAAAAGCGAGTGACAAATAATTTCTTAGCAACTGAAAAATTTCAAATGGCGCACTAAGCTTTCAAAATGAACTTATTCAGCATTACAAAATTCACAGTCGATTGCGGAAACAGGCGAATCGAAAAAGTGCAAACCGCTGTGAATTTGAATTAAATTTTGCTGTATGCACAGGCCAACGATTCACGCTTGCGGAATCCGGCCCGGTCAGCATGCCATTCCTTTATATTAAAAATTTTTTATGTTCACTTTGTTTGCAACAAGAATTTTCCACTGTTTTGTAGTTTTTCCTTATTATTTTAATCACGCCAAAGCATTGATCTCTTATTTGTGTGAGTGCGTGCTTACCCTGGTCCCTCGTGTATGAATGGCGACAGAAGCTCAAGAATGACTTCAATGTCGCACGGTCAGCTGCGTGCTGGTCTTACATTAGTTGCGTTCCAAAATTCGAGCAAAGCTCTCGCAAGCAGTTGGCTTCTCTCTCTACTGATACCTTTGTTGAGAAGTGGGAACGAGTAGGCCAATTGCTTGCGAGAACTTTGCTCGAATTTTGGAACGCAGCTATTATCGTAGGTATAAGAGAAACGCATGAGTACCGCACCTGTATTCCCGTTACAAACATTTTTGTTTAGATTTTTGAATCATTCGTGGTTTTTATAGGAATTATTCATCTGTGGAGGGCCATTTCTTGATTTTTAACCCGCCCAAATTTCACCTGATGCAGACTTAGGTTATTTCCCGGTGACAAGGTTCCTTTCAGTGCAGAACTTTCCACTCATAAAAGAATATATTTAGGTAAGGATTCACGTGGCTTAACATTATACCGACTAGTATCACACCAACTGTTCCATCCAATTAAACGCTCTCCTCTCTCCACCACTATCTTATACCCGCAACACCAGGTTCAGGCTCAGCTCTGCAGCCCCCATTTTCGCGCACTCTATAAACTAGGAATTCATTTCCAAATAGAACAACTCAACTGTGAAACAATCTTTCGTAGTCAGTACTTCTGGACTCCTACAACATCCAATAGCTCAAACTCAGGGTTCATCCCCGTCTCCTGAGTCCTTATATCCCCAAACTCATTCTATCTCCCGTTCCGAGCTTACTACTAGACATTGCACCTGGTAGTACATAGGGTGATTCATGATTTTAGAACTGCACATAAAAATATTAGAGAACACAGACAGAAACATACATAGGGATTCCAACAACTATAAATAGATGTAAGCAAAGTACGATTTTACTAATGAAAGACGAAATGTACGAAAATCCTGAAAAGGAAAAGGAATAGTCTATTACATCCGCCACCTTTGCATATTGTAACTAAGTCTTTCCATTCTCTCTCTTAACTTCTCATCCAAATACTTATTTTCTAGTGTATATTGGTTTCTAAAAAGATAGTAATCAGGTCATCATCATTGTGTAGTTCATTTGCTTGCTCTATAGGTAGTTTAACGGTCCGAGTTTCTGTAAGTCTATATGAGAAACTTAGCTATTAACTGCCCATGTGCCATTCATCCACCAGTCTGGGGCTAAGCGTCCTAGTTACATTTCTATATTCGATGGTGGTCTCTCTGCAGGGTGATCTTATATTTGTCAAGATAGAGAGGGGGATGCATGTGAAGTAGTGGAATCCTCCAATTACTTTTGATCAATAAGGCAGACTTGTCCATCATACCAAAACAAAAACCGGTTTTATAGGCAAGGGGTCGCAGGTAAGACAGTTTTTCTTCCATCATTTGTTCACCCAAACATTTTTGGTTTCACCGTCCATTACACTAACGCAAGCATATTTTCGTTCTCGGCAAAGCTACTTCGCTGTGCTTCCACCCGCCACTACTACATAGGCATTACCATCGTTATACGAAAATGATGGAGAAGACGAAAATGATGGAGAAAAGTGAGTTCAGCGTGTATTATCAAGCTCATATTAAAACCTGTTTGAAACGATGGACAAGTCAGCGAAGAGCCTAACAGTAACTTACATGGCTGGACATGGCTGCCAAATGCGAATTAAGCCTATATTTAGATTTCAGTGAGCTATAGTGTTTATATAATGCGCCAGCGAGGTAAACTAAACGTGCACTGGAAGATAGCGTAGAGCCATAACCTTCTATATTTACAAGCCATGAACAAGAATAGATATTGAGAGAATCGGACTACCAAATTCTCCAAATTACACTAACAACATAACGTGACTTCACCGAGTTAATAATAATAATAATAATTTATTGTGTAATCATTGTACAAAAGAAAAGAAAAATTCTTATAAGCGTACAATTAAAAATTATTGGGTGAAACATTAGGCAAAAATAACTTCACCGAGTTGTGGTCCGATTGAGCGGAAATTCGCTCTCAATATTTTTCTTGTTCATGGCTTGTAAACAAAGAAGGTTATGGTAGAGCAGGATGCCCAAAGCTCGTATTACATTGGCCTGGAGTCGGAACGGGCAGTTAAGAGCGGCTGAATTCTGCTTGTAAGGCCACTTAAGTAGGCACCGAGGCATGTAAAGATCGTATTCATAAGTTATGAAAAAAGACTAAGGCAAAACAAAATGCAAATGCAATATTAAAGAAAAGGTGAAAGAATACAGAATACATATTTATTTTCCTTAAATTCACAATACAATCGAAATGGAGTTGTTATGCGTTAGGGGATAAGGGCAACCTAGAAAAATAATCAGATTAACATTTTTTCACAAATAAACCCATTAAAATTTAAGTTAACTTTTTTTCAAGCATATAAAGAAGATTCTTCTATTTATCAATTCAATCTTTGCCCTCCGACCTCCGATTTATTTGTGAAAAATGTTGGTTCCAAGCTGTAGTCGTATTTGACTTTTGTTTTCGTTCCCTATTATTTCGTTAAGATCGATTCCTATTTCTCACATCAAAGCTTGATTTGTTATATTTTGATTCCGTTGGTTAAGTGTTAGACTAAAAACCATAAAAGAAGACAATGAATGTCCCATTCGCTCTGGTTGTTTGAAAGCGCAGCTTTTTTACTCATACAACCAGGGCTAATGGAAAGCTCGTTGTATTCTGTTATGGTTTTTCCTCTAATGCATCTTCTGCCTATTCCGTTGTTTGCGCTCATATGGACAATCTATCGTATCTGCCCAAAAACAATTTACTGCAACGAATTTATCTCTAGCTACAGGAGTGACGATTAAGGTCCGTTTACATCCCAAGCGCAAAGTGGAAACGCATTTTGGAACTCTTTTATCGCACAGAAATTTATATGTTTTTCTCTCTGTTGCACGAACGTGGATTCCAGACAGAGAGAAAAGCATACAAATTTCTGTGTGATAAAAGAGCTCTAATTTGCCTTTCCACTTTGCGCTTGGGATGTAAAAGGGCCTTTAGCATTGGGTAAATCAAATTGTATCCTTTTTATACCATATTAGAAAGCACGTTTTAATCGAATTTAATATTATATTTTATTTTCAGGTCTACTTCATCCGTGAGGGCTACCAGGGTATGGTTGATGGCGCCGATCATATTGTAGAGGCTAATTGGGCATCAGTGTCCAGTATTATTCATCGTGGTGGTACTGTTATTGGATCTGCACGTTGTGCTGCATTTAGAACAAGAGAAGGACGTTTAAAAGCTGCAAACAATCTAATTATCAAGGGAATTACAAATTTAGTTGTAATTGGTGGAGATGGTTCCTTAACTGGTGCTAATTTATTTAGACAAGAATGGAGCGATTTACTAGATGAATTATTAAAAACCGAAAAAATTACTAAAGAGCAAAGAGAAAAATATGGTGTATTGCACATCGTAGGAATGGTAAGGTGATAATTAACATTATGGAATAGGTTTATATAACTAATTTGTTAAGGTTGGATCAATTGACAACGACTTTTGTGGCACTGACATGACTATTGGTACCGATTCAGCATTGCATAGAATTATTGAGGCCATAGATGCTATTGTAAGCACAGCTTATTCTCATCAAAGAACATTCATTATGGAAGTCATGGGCAGGCATTGCGGGTAAGTAAGATTTTAATTTTGTTAATATTGTTAATTCGGGATTAGTTACGTTTCTTTATATCTCAATATTTCTTAAATATACCTCCAGTTATTTACCAGTGGTAACTGGTAGTATATCTGAGGCCGACTATGTTTTTTGCCCAGAATCGCCACCACCAAGTGATTGGCCTGAGAGGCTCTGTAATAAATTAATACAGGCAAGATTTTACGAATTTAATGAACAAAACAATTCATAAAAGCAACTTATCACCAACATTAAAACAATAAGTCACCCTCAATAGTGACTATCTGTTGTAGTTGTTTTTAATTCGTGTGATTATCCCCACCCAAAATAACAATAATTACATTTTGTAGAAATCTTAGTATTTTTTTTTATTTATTTTGTTTTTGTATAAAAATTCAAGGAAAGGAATTTCATAAATATTTTTTATAAAACATAAAATTATAAATTATATAAAAAAAATATTTTCAGTTATTTGGCTCTTGTAGCAGGACTTTGTTCTGAAGCTGATTTTATTTTTATACCCGAAGCCCCGCCAAAGCCCGATTGGCCACAAAAACTTTGTCAACATTTGGTTCAGGCAAGAAATTTCAAAATTTAAGCAGACATCTTTTGTTGTTTAATACGCAATTTTCAATTTATGTGCAAAATTTCTAAATGTGCTTTGGATTAGGTGCAAACTGAAATTATGCTTTAAGACAGCTTTATTCGTCAAGTCAACTATTTTCAGTTAAAAATATTTTATTTATTTAAAAATATAAAAAAAATCTTTCCTTATTTTTCGGTTCTTTATCTATCTTCTATATCTTTCTTTTTATTTCTTCTGTTATATTATTATTTGTATGTCTATAACTATTATCAATATTGTTTTCAGTATTTTTGTGATTTCGCACGAATATACCTGAAAGCATGTGAATGCTGCATCGTTTGAGATATGTAGCATGATAAATATTGCATTTTATCTTATTTTTTTGAATTTTTATTATATATTAACCAGTAATTGTCTACGTATTCAAAAATTTACCAACAACAATCAATATAAAATAACTATTCACAAAATATACTCCACATGTAATAAGATAGGCTGTGTAGTTGTTATTTATTACAACTTTATATGTGTTTAATATATAAAAAATTTATGTGTTAGAATTGGTTCATAAGTATCAATATATCATCATCATTGTAAAATTACGTGTAATATCTATTTCTATTCAATTTACATAATATGTAAAACTTATATTAATTTGTACTACTTATTCTATTTTCTCTATACAGGGTGGATCCGCTAAGTTTACAAAATAGCGGGCTGTAGATAGGTTTTGGATAGACAAACAAAAAATCTTATGGCAATGGGGAATCGTAACGGTTTAACCGCTAGGGCGTTTTGAAATTTTTTTGGTAGATGTTTACATATCACCCTGTATTACCTATTTTCATGAATACTCCCACCTATCTAAAACTGAAAAAGTCAAGGTTCCACCCTACCAATTTCCAGAGTCATGAGTCGTCAAAGTCAAAATTTCGGTTTTTTTTTCACTAAAATGCCAACTTCAACTACCTTTTTCTCAAAAAAAAAATACGTAGTTAACCAATATTTTTTTCCCAAAATTGGAAAGATTGGAAAATTTCCTATGAATAATGTCCAGCCAATTTTTATGATTCGTTCGGCCTTTATTTTTGAAGTTATAAGCAATTTTGATGTTAAAATTGTCTTTATTTGGTACTTTTCGACAAAGCTTAGGTGAAAAAGTATTATAAAAGCAGCAAATAAGGCTACTTTTAAAATAAAAATTGCTTATAACTTCAAAAATAAATTGCTACCTTAAGCACACTGTCCACGGCGGCGTCATTTGACGAATGCACGCAAGCTGCAAATGACGTAAAGCATTTTTTGCATGTTAGTTATGTCCACGTATTGTCATACAATCGACATTAAAGCTACAAAACGTTTAAATTTTCTTTCAAGTAGCATCGCGAAAGCACGGAAGATGTGATTATAGGCATACAACTTTATTAGAAGTAGATTGTATTGGCTTTATCCATACATGATACACCGAAAGAAAAATGAATTGTAGATTGGTTGTTGCTCCCAGAGAGTTATTAGAAGATGATTTTGTATTTCAATCATTTTACCGAATGACTAAAAATACTTATCAAATTTAATCTCTATTGTTGGGGACCATTAATACAAAAACGAAATGCTGCAATACGAGAATGTGTCAGCCCAGAAGAAAGGATACTTATAACTTTGAGGTAAAAGTTATTATTTAAATACATAATCCTACCTACTTACTATAACCAGAACATCCTCTAGTATAAAATAAGAAGAAATTATTATAGTAGAATAGTATATTCTGTAACAAGTTTGGAATGATGCATATTCCGCACAACTGGAAGTTTGGCACACGAGCCGAGGTCGAGGCCGCGGTCCACAAGTGCGGAATATGCCATTGAAAACGTGTTGCAGACTATACTTTTTCTACGCCTTTAATTAGTTTTTATTAATATTTTGTGAAGAAAACATACCTTCTTTAAAGCTAATGACAAAATTTTAATGTATAAGGCGCAGCAAGATATTTTAACGCTAAATAACATATTAGTAGGGAGTGTTCATTCATAATAATTTTGTAATTTAATAATTCGTTAATAGATGGCCGCCGCAAAATGTATTAAAAAAATGCTTTTATTTTCTGCAATTGAATAATTGAATAGTTTATTTAATGCTAAATGTTTCTAGCGGAACATCATTGATTGTTTATTATTGAAACAATCCTTTTCTTTCTTTAATTATAAATCTTTTTTTTCTTTGATTAATAAATCATATTCTTGGATTACGACGAACAGATGTCGCCAATAGTAGTCATTCCATAACAAGTAATGGAATGAATATTCGAAACGGGTGTGGAATGCTGGTAATTCCGTAACTAAAAGTAATATCAGAATGTCTGCATTCTAACAGAGGCGTAGAAAAAATGTATTATTTAATATTAGAAAAAAAAAATTACATACAAAAGACAAAATAAACACGTTTTTGCGTCTTGCAAGCCGCTTGAGTAGAGACACGAGACACGCCGCACGAGCTTCATGACGAACGAATGGCGATAGGCAAACTCGACGTTGCCGGTCCGTGGACAAAGTTTGGTTTGTTTGTACTCGAGATGCAAGCAAGCGTCAAATGATAGCGTGCGTATGACATGCGGTTTACGTGGACAGTAGGCATCGTCGCGTTTGCCTATCGTCATGCGTTCGTCATGAAGCTCGTGCCGCAGCATGTTACTACTCAAGCGGCTTGCGAGACGCAAAACTTGTAATCTGTACTTTAAAATACATGTCTTTTTTATGTAATATTTTTTTGCTAATATTAAATAATACATATTCTACTATAATAATTTCTTTTTATTTTATACTAGAGAATGTCCAGGGGCTGGTAGCACGTAAGTTGTTTCAATCGACCTCTTCATACGAAAAATCAGAATTTTTGTATCGTCGAGGTCGATTGAAACAACCTACGTGCTGCCACCCCTGGTTATAGTAAGTAGGTAGGATTATGTATTTAAATAATAACTTATGTAGCTCAAAGATGTACATAAGTATCCTTTCTTCTGGACTGACACATTTTCACATTCTCACACATTCTCTGACACAGTTTTTGTATTTTTAGTCATTCGGTAAAATGATTGAAATATAGAATAATCTTCTGATAACTCTCTGGCAATAACAAACAATCTAAATTTATATTTCTTTCGATGTGTGGATGAAGCCAATACAATCTACGTCTCGTTCGTCGTCATTTAATAAACTTGTATACTATAATCACATCTTCATCAATCACTTGACATTTTCCCAACCCAAGACGTGCTTTTCGCGATGCTGCTTGAAAAAAAAACTAAAATGTTTTGTAGCTTGAATGTCGATTGTATGACGATACGTGGACATAACTAACATGCAGAAAATGCCTTTCGTCATTTGTAGTTTGCATGCATTCGTCAAATGACGCCGCCGTGGACAGTGTGCCTTAATCATGAAAATAACTCATAGGGTTAAAAAAAATACAGGGTGATATGTAGAACTCTAACAAAAAAATTTCAAAACGCCCTAGCGGTTAAACCCTTACGATCCCCCCCTACGATTTTTTGTTCGTCTTTCCAAAACCTATCTACAGCCGGCTATTTTGTAAACTTAGCGGATCCACCCTGTATATTAATCAAATTATCGTTCCTTTTACTTACTTTTCAAAATCATTTTTTTATTTTTGTTCATTGCACAAGTTTCAGTCAGCGGACGACAGTCTAACATTAAATACTGATCCAGCTGAACATCCTAGGAGTAACATTAACCGAAGAAATGCATATTCCAAATCGCTAAACATGTATCTCAGTGCCTATGATTTTTTAATAAATCAAATTTTTCCTTCAACCAGAAACCAGAATGTCATTTGCAAGCCCTACATCCACTAGTTTTAAGTAAAATACGTTAATGTGGCCTCGAAACCCACATTGTGTGGTACACAATTGTAAATAGTGCCATTTAGTCCTTAGAGGCGTTCAGTCACAGTAGAAGTGTAGCAGTCCTGGCAGATTCCTTTATACCCACAATGCGTTCATAAATAGAGAACAACTTGACAGAGGAACAATCTCTCATATTCCGTATTTCGGTGCTCCTATAACTTTTAAGAGTTCACAAGCAAAATTTTTCGCTTACTCCTTCAACACCTCGCATAAATTGACATTAAGAGCCCCATACACTAGCGATCCATTGGTCCAAATGGCCCCGAGCAAAGCCAATACCTTCGCCGTCGTGATTTTCAGCTGCCGAGCTGTATTTTCAATCCCTCCAAAACCTATGAGAGCGAGCTATCGGGCCATTTATTGGCTTGGTCGTTTGTGTGTAAACTCCGAGCCCAGGGGCGCCGTGACAGTGCAATCCCTGATCCAAAATACTTCAGGCCCGATTCACAATGAAAGCTTCAAGCTGCAAGGTTCCGTAATTAGAACTATAGGATTTGTGTACAATTGAAGGCTGCAGGCTTTAAATGAAACTGAAGCTTACTTAGGAAAGTTCCTAATTTGTAGCTAATTTTTTATTCATATGAAGTTGTTGAATCTTTACATGACTTATTTGTTTTCTATCCACTTCATTGGCGGGTTCCGTTTTCTATATATATGCAAGCTGCGATGGCAAGCAAATGTTCTTATTTCTCCATAATTAAGCAAAACTAACGGAGGACAGCAAAAATAAACACAAATGACACAGACCGATTGGAATAGTGTGACTGCCTCGAGGCTCGATCGTGAGTGGGCCCCTAATTGTAGACTCGGGCAAATGGACTCAAGCCGTTTGGACCGGTCGTGTATGCAGCACCGGACCTAGCGTAGAGTGATAGGAACGGTAGCTCTAGGCGCCAGGTAGCAAGGGCCGCCTAAATGAATGCGAAAAAAGATTTCGAACGAAAAATTAAATTTTGATGGCGCCTTCTGAGAGACGAGGGCTGCCCTGCGGGGCGGGGCGGCGTTGTAGACGGCGTCAATATGGTCGGGAACCAAAGAGGCGTCCAAAGCCGTATTACCAAAGAATTTCGAAGGGCTCCTTTTAATCCTTGATGCCGGGTTTTCATTGGTAGAATTAGCGGTAGAGTAACTGGCGTACTTTTAAGTGGTAGAGTAACTTTACCACGGAGCTATCCCACGCTACTCTACTATAACCAAGTTTTCATTAGGCGAGTTCACAGGGTGGTTAGTACTGGCCCAGTAATTCTACTAATGAAAACCCGACGTGAGGCTGCTTAAGCTAGGTTGTTTCTGACGCTGATAAAACTTCAGTTTAATTAGTGGCGTTGTTCGGGGTTATTCAACGGCTGTTTGTTTTTTCTCCTCTTCCACAAAAAGATGGGAAGTAATCTCAAAACATACAGAAGCCCTCACATTAAAAAATGTCTCTGAGACACGTTGGGAAAGCAGTCTCGAGCCTTCAAGCTGTTAAGTATCAATATACTGAAGTGTGAGATACGCTACAAGAACAACGTGAGGGAGGTACCGCCTCGTTGCCGTTTCAGAAGCCAGGTCTCTCGCTCAACACATGGATCAATATGAATTTTTGCACGTTCTTGTGATTTGGTATGATTTACTGTGCCAAATAAATATTGCTAGCAAATCTTTGCAATCAGAATCGACACACTTTTTAAATGCAACGAGTACAGGCGGCTTACTTAGCGCCTACAGCCTAGTGCCTTACATTTGGTTACTTGCTAGTAAAGGGTATACCAATAGAGGTGATAGAACTTTCGATAGGTATTGCCGCCATGTTATAAATGATATTGACGTCTGTCATTTTGAATTTTATTCAATAAGGCTTACCATTTCATGGCAAGACTGACGCCGCAAGAACGTTTTTTGGGGCTACGTAAAGTCATCAGTTTACGCTAATAAACCGCGAACAACTGATGACTTGAAAGCCAACATCGAGGAGTAATTTGTGGTATTCAGCCGGCCTTACTTGGAAAAGCCATCGAAAATTGGACCCATCGAATGCGTGCGTGCAGACGATCAAGAGGTGGACATTTAAATGATATTTTGTTCAAAACATAAATGGTAAGAACTGAGCTTCAGAAAAATACAAACAAATCCATTGTATCTTACACGTAGTCCAGGAGAGATAGCGGAAAAGTATTCAAAAGTTGAAATAAATCTACCCTGCGATTTTTCGACGCTATAATTAAGAGAAAAATCGTAGGAATTCAATGAATGTGTTTTGGAAAAAATCGGTCCAGGAGAACAGGTGGAAGAAAGCTAATAATGGTAGCGAAAACACGTTTTTCAACATTTTAGGTGCGAAAAAATTTTGTTTTAGGAAAACAAAAAATAGTTCGTAATAGCGCTTAAAAAGACGAAAATTACGAGTTTTGGACAATTGAAATCGGTCAACAGGTTTTTGCAAAAAAAAATAAAAACCGCGAAATACGGCCATTTTTTGACATTTAATTACAGGGACTGTAATTATCGTAGAACCTTGTTGCAGGGCTGAAATTGTGGCTTCTATTAGGGCATACCTACAATAAAAATTTCATGCAAAAATAATTATAACTTTTGGAGTAAATCTCAAATATGTAAAAACAGCCGTTTCAGGAAAAAAGTTTGAACAAGGCCCACGGTGGTGCTCGAGTTATTTTCAAAAGCCCTATTTATTCTCGAAGAGTTACTCTACCAACCCATTTTCATGAAAAGTTGGTGAGGTTCGATTTAATACCTCATAAACGCGTTTGAAAACAGGCACATTTCTTAATTTTCAGAAAAAACACCTTTAGGCGAAGGGGAAGTGGAATATGGTGTGGATTTCTATTCAGTAGATTTCGAGAAATCAAAATTTTTTCCTGTCAGGCATTATATGAAAACGCTCGAAAATTTCCATCGCAGGAAGCTCGGCCGGCAGAAAGCTTGCCCACACCATATTTCACTTCCCCTTCGCCTAAAGGTGTTTTTTCTGAAAATTAAGAAATGTGCCTGTTTTCAAACGCGTTTATGAGGTATTAAATCGAACCTCACCAACTTTTCATGAAAATGGGTTGGTAGAGTCAGGCCCGCCACATAGGGGGGGCAACTGGGACGAATTGCCCCGGGCCCCAGGCCAGAGGGGGCCCCGAGAATAGATTGAAACCCAAAAATTAAAACCCCATATCCCTGCATACTTATTGCCTAGGGGCCCCGAAACTATCTTGAAACCCAAAAAGTCAAAACCGCCATATCCCTGCGATCTAATTGTCAAGCAGAGCCTGAAACCCAAGCATGCAGCACTCTAAAATATATTTTACGTTGGTATGGATATGGATTCTTTTGTACACATCATATTTAAATAGTAAACACTATTTTTCTTGCCTTAATTTCCGCAAAGTCGTCGATTATCTATATTTTTTGCCAGCTGTCGTTCTATTGCAAAGATTTAAACGTGACTGACCTGTACATGATCCTAGATAATTTTATCTCATTTTTAATTTACTGAAACCGCGCTCACCAGTTGCAACATCAATAGGTATCACAATAAAAAGGCGTAAACAAATCCATAATTGAGGAAAAACAGATTGAAGACCTTTATCAGGATTTAGATTGGGAGATTTGGCTAGCCCTTAAGTAGTCTCTTTACAACCACTGAAGTAGTATTAGCTCGAATTGAGTATTAAGAAAAAGAGAAAACTTACCCAGCGGGAAATGAAGCTAGAACACTATTAAAAAGTTTGGGGCGTTCCCCTTCCCATCCAATTTCTATATCTTTTTTAATATTGCATGATCACAGTGCACTCCTTTTACTGCTGCTTTTTTTAGAAGCGTTTTTGAGCAGTTACAAAAGTAGAAAAAATTTTCTAACCCTCCAATTTATGTTATAGCGCTTGTGGATATGAGAAACAACTGCAGTGTCGAAAAGGTTTATATTTTTGTTCATCTTGTGCAATGCCTTTTCATCCTTCCAAACGCGAGTGTCGACAGCGGTTTTACCAAGAGGTCCCCCAACTAAGAACCAACCGCGTTTAATATGCTGCTTGACCAACGCATCGAACGAGAACCGGTCTCTGTTTGCCGTTTTCTTCGTTCCATACAATTCCTTAAACATCCAATCGGAGCATATTAACAGCGCTCCGAATTCGCTTCCCTTAGTAGTGCTTTGAATTTTTGGCTCTGGGATAGCTTCTGGATTGATTCTGCCAAAAGAAAGATGAGTGCTGAGCCCCAGAGCTAAGCACAAGGGCCTGTCTACATAAACCTGTTCCATTCTAGGTTAAACTATGTAACTTTAGGTTCACCCGCGAATAAAGCGTGGTTTTCACTTAGCTGGCTACCAGCGTTGGTTGTTCTGGTGGTGTGTTGTAGCTGGCAGCCATCCGAAATTTGGAAATTTCTGATTATTCTCGAGTTTTTTTTTAGCCAAAGATTTTTTGGAATTTTAAATCCTTAAAGGGGCCCCAAACATATTTTAGCCCCGGGCCCCCGAAGGTGATGTGGCGGGCCTGGGTAGAGTAACTCTTCGAGAATAAATAGGGCTTTTGAAAATAACTCTAGCACCACCGTGGGCCTTGTTCAAACTTTTTTCCTGAAACGGCTGTTTTTACATATTTGAGATTTACTCCAAAAGTTATAATTATTTTTGCATGAAAATTGTAGGTATGCCCTAATAGAAGCCACAATTTCAGCCCTGCAACAAGGTTCTACGATAATTACAGTCCCTGTAATTAAATGTCAAAAAATGGCCGAATTTCGCGGTTTTTATTTTTTTTTTGCAAAAACCTGTTGACCGATTTCAATTGTCCAAAACTCGTAATTTTCGTCTTTTTAAGCGCTATTACGAACTATTTTTTGTTTTCCTAAAACAAAATTTTTTCACACCTAAAATGTTGAAAAACGTGTTTTCGCTACCATTATTAGCTTTTTTCCACCTGTTCTCCTGGACCGATTTTTTCCAAAACACATTCATTGAATTCCTACGATTTTTCTCTTAATTATAGCGTCGAAAAATCGCAGGGTAGATTTATTTCAACTTTTTTTCTATCCCTCCTGGACTAACGGTTGAGTTTTAATTTAAAAAACAAGTTCTATCGCTCTTATTGGTAGACCCTATATACACGGCCACACTGGGAGTTGGTTTGCGTGTTGTGCCACTAGGAGTCTACAGTCATTTGTTTGCTAGCACGTCGACAAGATGTCACTTTCAAAAATAGCTCAAAAACTGATACTTACAGAGAATTAATCTTTAAAATATACCCTAATATAAAATAATATTTTAAGGTCTTATCCATCACGTTGGGTTTACATAATGTCATATTAATAAATAAATCACTATTTGATACCAACCATATTTTTGTACTTCGACTGCTACCTCTTCCCACAGTTTTTTTTAGGACAACCACATTTTTATGGAGTTCATTAGCTGAATTCCAGAAGTTCTCTCAATTAATATTTCATCAGTTTTTTGTAAAAAAAATACCTCGCTCCTCGGGACAAAAAACAAACACGTTTCTTTACTTTGATACAACGACATGACTCGCTAAGGCGCCGAGCGCGCAATATGGCCGGTTGCGAAAATTCTAGAACGTTCGTTTCACTTCGCTACTCATCAGGCTCCAGGCGCTAAGCAAGCAAGTATTCTGTCGACACCGGTTCCTTACATGGTTGGTTGATATTCCGCAACATTATGATTACCGATTCGACTTTCAATTGTAGATTTTGAGGCTGAAATCCGGGCAATTCCAGATAGTTTAAAAAATTGGGTTGGATAGTTGACGACATCATCTTGGCTAGTAACGGAATCCACCGATTTGTACGTCATCAACCAGCGTTCAATATATTTGTTCACCACAGACTAAAATAAAAACATGGGGCGCATAAAAACCTGTATAACGACTGTATAATTAAATAAGAACGACTTGTCTAGAAAAATGTATGTTCCAAGTCCACCAAAAAAAATACTACAAATGCGCCCCATGTTTTTATTTTAGTCTGTTCAAAGTCCCAGATTAATCCGCTGACACAGCGACACAAAGTACCCCTTAGCATATGACATGAGAAGACAGCACTACTATTGCATGATTTTTTACCAGACGTCAGAATCTCAAGAAGGTCCTTGTTTGTGTTCTAATTATTTTCTAGTTTTTGGTACAGCTTGGATTTAAAATAAAACCATTTAACTTAAAAGTTGTTTTACCTATTTTATATCTCGACAACAGCGTAATCGATCGGGTCCAAAACTATCCTCTCTTTCAAGCTGGATCCAACCATACACATTCATAAAATTTCGGTTGAGCGGTTTCGAAGATTAGCGTGTACGAATTTTTATATATAAGATTTTTTTTACAAAAATAATCGAAACTGGTATCTTTTTTATCGTTGGCGTTAAAATAATTTTGCGGCTATGGAAAACATATACAAAATTCATTAACCTACAGTTGAAGCAGAGTTTAGATTTAAGAGCACTGATATTAGAATTTAGCAATGTAAAATGTATAAAAGAATGTAGATTTCACTTGTAACTATCCCTTTGCATTATATATTCAAACAGTAAGCCTACTTTTATGTTAACGAAATCATATGTGGTGAAAAGAGGATTTGTGCTAGCAGTAATAGCGGTTGTCACAAGGTTATGAAGGCATAGTACTCACGCACTTTATATCACACTATACCCGAGACTAATTAATTTTTTTTAGAAAAACATTTTGTTAAAAATCGGTAGAATATTGTATTAATTAATTTCTGTTTTTATTCCCCTAGTTTTACTTAAAAAAAGTTCTTAATTTTATGTTTTTCTTAATTTTTTTTGTATATAACTTGCATCAACCCCAAACAATTTTTATGTTATTTTAGTTACCTAGCAATTTCCGCTGCCATAGCTAGTGAAGCTGATTACATTTTTATACCCGAAGATCCAGCCGATACTCATTGGCAAGAAAAATTGTGTCATAAATTACTTCAGGTAGAAAAATACAAAATAAAATTATATGTTTTAATAATATTATTCTCGTTAATTGATAATTATTTTGAATTAATTGAGAAATGTTTGTTTTTTTTGTTAATTTATGGATTAAAAACTTGTGTTAAAATAACACCCTAATTTTTAAAATTCTAAATCAATTGCAGTGAATTATTCTAACAAAAGAATTTTGAAATTTGGATTTAAAAAAACAATTGAGTAAATATATTCTTATTAATGTTACGACATATTACAACTTCATAGTCATTTATTTCATGTTGGTAATATTCAAAATGTTTTTTTTTTTGAAATATTATTACATTTTTTCACAAACGGATCTCATTTAAAATCGAATTGGTGCTGGTTTTGTTATAATGTAATTGAAAACCAATGAAGTCTTAATAATTAATTGCACACAAAAATATAGTCTTTCAATATGCTTTTTTCACTTCATTGCTTTTCAAAATATCTTGTCTAAGCTTTTTTACAAAATTTTATCATTTCGTATACATCCATAAATTTCGTTAACTATTTGTTGTTGAAATAATTTTAATTAAATCCTATTAATAATCTAGGAACGTAATGCAGGACAACGTTTAAACATTATCATTGTTGCTGAAGGAGCAATTGATCGAGAGGGCCATCCGATCACTGCTGAGGATGTTAAAAAGGTCGTTGTTGATAAATTACAACAAGATACACGTATTACCGTTCTTGGTCATGTACAACGTGGAGGTAATCCTAGTGCATTTGACCGTGTGCTCGTAAGTTCTTAAATTAGCCAAAGAAATAGAAATATTACACAAAAAAAATATACTTATATCAAAAAGGGGTGCCGTATGGGTGCTGAAGCTGTAATGGCTCTGATGGAAGCAACGCCCGATAGTGTAGCTTGTGTTATGTCATTAGACGGAAACCAGGCAGTTCGTGTCCCACTTATGGAATGCGTTGAACGTACCAAAGCTGTCGCAAAGGCTATGGAAGACAAAAACTGGGAACTTGCTGTGAAACTACGTGGACGTTCTTTTGAAAGAAATTTGGAGACCTACAAGATGTTGACGCGCTTGAAGCCACCAAAGGAATCATTTGATGCTAGCGGAAAGGGAGTTGTGAGTATATGGATAATCTTATTCCTTTATTAATTCTGTAATCTTGGTAGCTTAGAGGTAATTTGTCCTAGCTGATAACTTAGAGGTCGTGGAATTTATTCTCACTCTAATAAAGAACCCCGCCGACTTACCCGTTTAATAACAGAGTACCAAAGTTCCGCTTAGTTGGGGCTTCACCTAGCGGACGGTACACCTTCTAATTCACCTGTTAGTCTGGTACTGCCGGCGTCGCAGCCTTTGTGGGCTGGTTAGCGGGATTCACTTGTTTCAGGAAACATAACCGTCCGACGAGGGTGACTCCCGCTAACCCCGACGTTTGCATCTATTGCTCAGCTGGAGGTTTACTGCATCCTCCAAACTACCCTTAATAGTCCAGGAGAGTTAGCGGAAAAGTATTCAAAAGTTGAAATAAATCTACCCTGCGATTTTTGGACGCTATAATTAAGAGAAAAATCGTAGGAATTCAATGAATGTGTTTTGGATAAAATCGGTCCAGAAGAACAGGTGGAAAAATGTTAATAATGGTAGCGGAAACACGTTTTCAACGTTTTAGGTGCAAAAAATTTTATTTTTGGAAAACAAAAAATAGTACGTAATAGCGCTTGAAATATGGTGTGGGAAAGTTTTCTGTCGGCCGAGCTTCCTGCGATGGAAATTTTCGAGCGTTTTCACATATGCCTGACAGGAAAAAATTTTGATATTTCGAAATCTACTGAATAGAAATCCACACCATATTCCACTTCCCCTTCGCCGAAAGGTGTTTTTTCTGAAAATCAAGAAAAGTTCCTGTTTTCAAACGCGTTTATGAGGTATTAAATCAAACCTCACCAACTTTTCATGAAAATGGGTTGGTAGAGCAACTCTTTGAGAATAAATAAGGCTTTTCAAAATAACTCTAGCACCACTGTGGGCCTTGTTCAAACTTTTTCCCTGAAACGGCTGTTTTTACATTTTTGAGATTTACGCGAAAAGTTATAATTCTTTTTGCATGAAATTTTTATTGTAGGTAGACACTAACAGAAGCCACAATTTAAGCCCTGAAACAAGGTACTACGATAGTTACAGTCCCTGTAATTAAATGTCAAAAAATGGGCATATTTCGCGGTTTTTATTTTTTTTCCAAAAACCTGTTGACCGATTTCAATGGTCTTTTTAAGCGCTATTACCTACGTACTATTTTTTGTTTTCCAAAAACAAAATTTTTTCGCACCTAAAACGTTGAAAAACGTGTTTTCGCTACCATTATTAACATTTTTCCACCTGTTCTCCTGAACCAATTTTATCCAAAACACATTCATTGAATTCCTACGATTTTTCTCTTAATTATAGAGTCCAAAAATCGCAGGGTGGATTTATTTCAACTTTTTTTCTATCCCTCCTGGACTATAATCTATCATATCCTTTTTATGCTTCGAGCTAAGCTTTCTACTAGACATTGCACCACGACTCGAACGACATGACGGAGTGGTAGTATGTATAAAGAGTGACACCTAAGCTTGGACTTCGTGATTTTCCTCTTCACTACTTTGTTATCATTTTTCCTTACATGCCTTCGCTCTATACGTAAATATCTTCGTTTATGGCATATCGAGATGACAACCAACATTTGTTTCAATAGTAACATGGATACGCTCGCCACATAACTTTGCGGGGCCAGGGGCAAAAATCTAATTGGGGCCCTTTTAAGCTACAGTATTGGCCAAAACATAAGCACCCACTTTCAATATCCCATATATTTACCCGGTATCAGTGGGTTTTTAGCGGGTCTTCGACTACGACTACGGCTCTTCGTCGGATTGTTCACTGGCTTATTCCGAAGTCGAAATCTTTAGGAAGTTGTGCTAAGGATATTGTAGTCCTGTAAGAACCCTCCTTTTTAGCAAAGAGTCCTTCCTATTAGATGTTTTTTTCGGTGATCCGCCAATAATTTATCATTTCATTTTATTGCTTGCATTGTTAGACTGGACTATTTACATATGTTATAATTTTTGATTTTTTTATTGTTTATTAATATTTAGATATAAACTTTGTAATACTGGATAGTTGTTTTTATTAAGTTTTTATCAAAATAATGAAAAAATATATGAAATATTGAAGGGGGTGCTTTAGTTTTGGCCAATACTATATATAGCAAAAGAACTTTTTGGGTGTCAATCTATTTTCGGGGCCCCTTCTGAATTGCGGCCTGTGACAATAAGTCGCAGTTGCCACCCCATTGTGGCGGGCCTGAACATAGAGCTCGTTTAAGAATACCGCGTGCCATTTTTATTTGTATTTCTTTATATTTTTGCACTAGAGTTTGGTGGTAGACATTCCCTCTATAATAGAAAGGTCGAATTATAAAGATGAGCACTGTTATTCCATATAAAGAAAAATCTTTACATACTACATACTTTTCAGGAAGGATATAGATTAGCTGTAATGCATATTGGAGCTCCAGCATGCGGCATGAACGCTGCTGTTCGTTCATTCGTTAGAAATTCAATCTACAGAGGAGACACTGTTTTTGGAGTTCATGATGGTATTGAAGGCTTGATTGCTGGAAACATCAAAGAAATGGGATGGTATGTACTATAAAAAATTATTTTAACCAAAAAATATGCAAAATAAATTCATATTACTAGGTCCGATGTCACTGGCTGGGTAGGACAAGGTGGAGCATTCCTTGGTACTAAGCGAACACTTCCCGAAGGAAAATTCAAAGAGATTGCCGCCAGATTGAAGGAATTCAAAATCCAAGGACTTTTAATTATTGGTGGCTTTGAAGCTTATCATGCTTGTGGACAAATTTCAGACCAGCGTCCAAATTTCCCAGAATTTCGTATACCTCTTGTTGTTGTACCAGCAACAATATCCAACAATGTTCCAGGAACAGATTTCTCACTTGGATGTGATACTGGCCTTAATGAGATCACTGAAATTTGTGACAGAATACGTCAATCTGCTCAAGGAACAAAACGCAGAGTTTTTGTTATTGAAACTATGGGGGGATATTGTGGTTATTTAGCAACTGTAGCTGGTCTAGCTGGTGGTGCTGATGCTGCATATATTTACGAAGAAAAATATTCTATTAAGGATTTACAGCAAGATGTATATCATATGGCATCAAAAATGGCTGAGGGTGTACAACGTGGTTTGATTCTAAGGAATGAGAAGTCTTCAGAAAATTACAATACAGATTTCATTCATCGTTTGTATTCAGAAGAAGGAAAAGGATTATTCTCAAGCAGGATGAATGTCTTAGGTAATTATATATTTAATTTTTTACGAAATATATATATTGACAATTTCTTCGTTTGTTGATATTAGACAGTTAGTCGTTAGTATAGTTTGATTATTTGGTAATTCGCGTTCCCATGGGCTGCATGCCTCACGGCAAAAGCTCGACTTCGGGTTGCCTTCGTGTAGTATTTGGAAATTTTCGAGAGAGGCTGCAAAAAGCTTGCCGCATGCCTGCATCTCCTCGTTCACATGGGTGCTTCTGCTTGTTCTCAAAAATCAGCTGTTTTGTGATTTTGAAAAAGTGAAATGGATTACTTTAAAAATAAAAAAAAATTATGTTAACGAGTGCAATAGTACTAATAACTAAATACATATAAAGAAATACAAAGTGACAAAAAAAGAAAATATAGAAAATATGTCGCTAGAATTGTCAACTTGAAAGTTCCGTGATTTTGCAGCACGTTCACATGGGCTGCATGCAGCACGGCAAAGCTCGAACTTGTCAGTTCCGTGATTTTGCCGCATGGATAAGAAATTTCCTCTTTGCATGATTTTTGCAGCAATGCTGTGCAAGAGAGAGAACATGTGCCGAGACAGATATTTTTTCCTGGCCAATCAGAGAACATTAAGAGCTTTTGCCTTGCGGCATGCAGCCCATGTGAACGTTGCCTTATTCAGGGAATGATTGTACGCTTTGAATTTGGCTTCCTCAGTTTTTATTGCGTTCATGCATTTCCATTAAAACCATCTATTTAGCCTTAAATGTAAAATTAACGAATTTTTTGCCCTTATGGTCCTGGTGACATGGATAGAATTATAGTTGACGCTTGTGTTGCAGAAACGCAAGTCTTAGTCGCTTCGTTTATTCATAATGTCAGATAGCTCTCAGCTGGTTTGGTTGGGATAGGAAATTGATATGAGAAGTAGCGCTGACTAGACAGTGGCCGAGTCGTCGAGAAGTGAATCAATTCCAACGAAGTATCACGCTTGATACGAAGTAAAAAATAGGTCAAGAAAATGAATGACTCATTTGAGAAACTCAGCTAATTTACATTGTGAATGTTGAAATCACCCGCAACAGTGTTTTCAAACTGCGGATTGTAGGGTAAAAATTCGGAGATCTGTTCAGTAATAGCATCTAATGTTGCGGCTGTGGTCTTATTCATATTGGGACTTCTATAAAGGAACCAGAACAATTTGTTGTGCTTTCGAAGGTTGTTTTTAAGCCAAGTGGTTAAAATTATTTACCTGCTATTAGATATTTTGCGCTAAGCCTCCACATTCCAAACATAGATGGCAATCCCCTATGAACGGAAAAGTTTTATTGATTTATTTGGCCAAACAAGGCACAGTTAAATTAAAATACATAGTAGTACAACAGTCCTTATTATAAAAAAATAATATTAACAAAAACCAGATTTGGTATAATTTAATAAATATTGAAAACTACTGAAAACTTAGGGTACTATTGTCAAGAAAGGTGGGAGTTATGTTAGTAGGGATCTGAGTTTTTTTATAGGATGCCTTGTTGAGTGAAGGGGAGAAACAGGAACTATGACTATTAAATACCATACAGCATCTGCCGACGGGCTCGTTCCTAGCGTAATCGGCACGATCTGGATATTCCCTAAGTAATTTAGTGTGTTGTGTCTGTCAGACTTCATCCTTGAATTTGATCTTATCCGACAGAAACTTTAAGTTTTCCATTAAGAGTTTGAGCTCAAGCACTTTGAACCTTTTCAGTTAGTGTGGTAGTCGTGCGGGAAATGTAGATTTATCAGGGACAAATTAAGTTTGTTGTCTAGGACTGCACCTGCACCTAAATCTACCATATGATCAATCTGATTCAAAATCATGTCGTTGAAATAATAGGACTGCCTCTGTGTGTTTCTTCTAGGGGAGAAGGTAAGTTCATGACATTTGCTGGTGTTAAGTTGCAATTTATTCGTGGTCCACCAATCTTGTAGGGCATTGAGTTTAGACTGCAAAAAGGAAACATCAGTGTCGGACTTAATGACACTTATATGTATTTTGAGGTCATCGGGGTAGAAGAGATGCTAATTTTATATTTACTAATTTTTCCGATATATCGAGATAAAAATATTAAAAAGAAGAGGATAAAGATGACTACCCTGAGGAACGCCAGAGGTTACTTCGATCTCATTAGATAGAAATCCTTGGAATCTGATAAACTCCGTTCAGATATGATTTCAACTATTCCAGGGCAGAACCTGATATTCCAAACTTTAATAACACAGGCCTACAAATTTTTAACCTAGAGACTAGACCTATTGTACCCGAAGGATTTTGATGCGCTTCGTAATCAGCGACCCCCAAAAACACAAGATCAACATGGTCTGGTCTCGGGCAGAATTTTTTCGATTTTTTTTTGTAGTTGGGTTAATACGCTAAAGTGTAAAATTTCAAATAGCGATATTTTGGTGAAAAAAAAGATATTTCAAAAAATCCAAATAGGTTTAAAAGGGACAGGGTGGTACTTTCAATTGCCATACAACATTTTTTGATTATAATTTTTTTCCTTACATCACGTAACCTCAAAAACTGCACAGCATCGATTTGATGTCCGCTCTCCATACCAAATAGCACTTCGTAGATTATGACCATAAGGTTTGAAGTTGTTGAACTCCCTTTTATGAAACCGTGTTCTTGTTCATTTAGGTATAGGTCGATTAGAGGGGGCAATATCGTCAAAAACGAGTTTTTCAGAAAGCTTAAGGATTGACGATAAACTTGTAATAACCCTATAGTTGTCTACCGAGGTGAGGTAGGATTTCTTCCATAGCGTAGGAGACTTTCGTAACCATAAAGTTTTGTTGAAGATAAGATGAAGAGGGAATAAGATATTTTTCGAACAGCACTACAAGAAGATAGAAGGGAGACTGTCAGGATCGTTACTTTTTTTAGTGTGTGCATGTTGCACTGGACGGCGGTATAAATTTCGTCAAACCTATCAGCGAACATGTTACAAATTACTTGGGGGCACGAGGAGTGTATTCTACCATTCGTCTTTGTTGTTGGATAGAGGTCTTCGTTTAATGTTAACGAAATCGAAAAATGTTTTAGGATCCCTAATGCTATCTCCAACAGAATTAATGTATGCAGTGTAGGTCCCGCCAGACCTATGAATAAATTCTGAGGCTACTCTAATCTATTCAGATTTCAAACGCTCGTTATTTTTTCTAATCATATTATAAACACACTTGAAATCGAACCTACATTTTTTTGGTATTTCCGTCATCTGTCGATGTCGATTTAATACTGTGTTTGTTGAGAATTTAATATCTACTGTGTTGTTGCATTTACTATTGTTTTTCTGTGTAGGCAATGATTTATGTTCATATTTTTTGTTTTTTGTAAATCAATTTAATTCAAATAAAATCTGTCACGTTGTGCATCGATTTTTTGGTTTTTCCTCCGACTTAAGGATTTTAAAACATTTTTTGGTGCCGAAACCCGGGAATAATTGTTTCCCACCCGCAACTGGAAGAAGTACCAAAATATTTATGCTCAGCGTCGCCTTTTATTTTAATTTTGTCGCGTGATTACAAGAATCAAGGAAAAACACCCGCCGCATCCATTACCGCATTTGGATCATAATGACCGAAAAGGAAGTCTTATTACTAAGACAACAAAGAGGTAGGATAAAGGCTTCTATGACAAAATTATTGCATTTTGCGGAACATATTACCGAAGAAATAAACAAAGGTGTAATCGAAGCCCGATTACAGAAAATTGAAGAGCTGTACGAAGACTTTGTACGTATAGATGACCTATTAGTGCTGCATGACAATCCGGCAGAGGTTGACGAATTTGAGGAGAAATATTATGACGCGAAAGGCCTAATGCTGCATGCTTTGAAAGAGAAGCCTGCTGATGAAACTAATAGAAATCAAGATAATTCCCCAGAGATTTCCTCAATGGACCAATTGAATACCACCGTCAGCACATTGATGACTCAACAGAACTTGATCTTGAACAGAGTTGCTAGAAATGCGGTCGTCAGGAATTCAGAGTCAAGTGGTGTCGACGGTGAAATTAGACTGCCTAAAATTGGTGTGCCTACCTTTGGGGGAAACTTCAAAGATTGGCCATCATTCAAGGATTTGTTTTGTGCGTCTATTGATCGGAAATCATCCCTATCAGATTCTCAAAAATTGCAGTACCTAAAGGGAGCACTCACTGGTGAAGCCGCAACTATGGTAAAGCATTTTCCAATTACGGATAGCAGTTATCCAGAAGCGTGGAAAAAGCTCATGGCGAGATACGAGAAGAAGAAACAGATTCTCTCGTCGTACATTAAAACTTTTATGAGCCAACCTGCTGTGACATCCCCATCTACCCAATTGAGAAGGTTAACGGATTTATCCGATGAGATAATCCGAGGAATAAAATCGTTAGATTTGAAGGCCAATGAGAGAGACCCATGGTTAATATTTCTAATCCTCAACAAATGTGATAGCGAGACTCGACAAGCATGGGCCGAAGAATCTACGGAAAGTGAGTTTCCTGCTTTTGAAGATTTGTTAAGGTTCTTGGATAAACGGTGTGATGCTTTGGACACAGTTGATCCCATTCAAAAGAAGATTGTACAGACGCCCAAATTTATTCGCAATCACAATTTAGATGCCAAACAGTGTTTGAGATGTGAACAACCCCACAGATTATTTGCATGTCCTGAGTTTCGGAAAATGGATGTAGAGGAAAGACGAAGATTCGTTATGAAGAATAGAGTTTGTTTCAACTGCATGGGTGCAGGGCATATGGTTATGAAATGTAAAAGCAAGTCCCGCTGCAATATTTGTTCGAAATCACATCATACGCTGCTACATTTGGATGAAGAACAAGTTGCATTATTGAAGTCTTCAGAAATACAACCGAAAGAAAATATTAACCAACTTGAAGCAACAACGAATGCTGTAACCTTGCCTGCATTTGTTTTAAATCATCAAGGTCCACGGTCATCATTGTTACCAACAGCTTTAGTGCTCGCAAAGGATTTCTCAGGTTCATTTCAATATTGTCGTGTGCTCCTTGACTCGGCATCGACAGCTTCTTTTGTCAGTATGGAATGTGCTTCAAGACTTGGACACCATATTACCCCAGCTAGTGTTCCAGTTATAAGTATGTCGTCCACAGTAACAGGTATAACCAAGGGATTTATTAATCTTCAACTTCAATCCCGCTTGGATGACCGCCAGATTGATGTGGGAGCGTTCATAGTTCCGAAGATTACCTCAAGACTTCCTTCAACTTCCTTCGCCATAAATAATTGGAATTTCATCAAGGACTGTAATCTAGCTGATCCGTATTTTAACATGCCAAACAGGATTGACATTTTACTTGGCACAGATTACTTCTTTTATATTCTAAGGGGTGAGCCGCGTATTGCTGGAAATCATATGCCAGCAGTGCAAAATACTATATTTGGTCATATTGTAGCAGGTGTCATCAGTAATATAAAAAATGAACCTCCTAGTTCATTCCATTTAACACTAACTAATATTGACTCTACTCTTAGGAAATTTTGGGAGATTGAAGAGTTACAAAAACCTGCCAAACTTGTCTCTCCAGAAGAGAAATTCTGCGAAGATTTATTTGCCCGGACAACAACCGTAGATGACGAAGGAAGATATGTGGTGAAATTACCGTTTAAGCAAAATAGCAAATCGATTGGTTTGACGAGGAATTTGGCACTTGCTAGATTTGGTCATTTGGAAAACCGTTTCAAAACAAATGGAATAGTTGCAGAAGAGTATAAAAGATTCATGAGTGAGTATGAATTATTAGGGCATATGGAAGTCGTGAATGCTTCAATACAGAATAATCCACATCACGTCTATTTACCACATCATCCTGTATTTAAATTGTCCAGTACTACAACAAAACTTAGAGTTGTTTTTGACGGGTCAGCAGTATCTTCCACAGGAATATCTTTGAATCAGACGTTATGCGTTGGACCGAAGGTACAAAGGGATCTTTATCCCATATTGATAAATTTTCGAACCTTCAGGATAGCAGTTACAGCGGATATTGAAAAAATGTTTCGCCAGATAAGAGTGGCTCCAGAGGATTGCGATTTCCAGAAAATATTATGGCGAGATGACCCAGGAAAGGAACTTAAACAATATCGGCTAACCACAGTTACATATGGTACTACATCGGCCCCATTTTTGGCCAAGAGGGCATTAAAGCAGTTGAGGATCGATTTCGCAGGCAAATATCCATTAGCGGAACAAGCAATTGATTATGAATTCTACATGGATGATTTGATGAGCGGTGCACATGATGAGGAGACGGCAGTTCGCCTTTATAAAGAACTTACAGAACTCTTTAATTTAAGAAGCTTTAAGTTACGTAAATGGATGTCAAATTCGGATATTTTCCTCAAATGTATTACGTCGACTGAACCCTCCGTTCCAAAGATTATCACGCCGCAAGAAGACATTACTAAAATTCTGGGTCTCAGTTGGATTCCGTCAGAAGATGTGTTTACTTTCCAAGTAAATTTGCCTAACAACATTAAACTTACGAAGAGAAGCATCCTATCAACCTCCAGTCGTGTGTTCGATCCTTTAGGATTTATAGCTCCACTTACGGTTAAAGTAAAAATGCTGCTTCAAGATTTATGGATTAAAAACCTCCGCTGGGATGATATAATCGAAGGAAACTTAGCAACAAGATGGGAAGAGATTGCAACCGATTTCATGAGACTAAAAGAGTTCGCATTTCACGTTGGTTGAAAACTGGATTGTATGAGTTTGAGTTGCACGGATTTTCAGACGCGTCCGAAGACGCATACGCTGCATCCATCTATGTCAGAACAATTGATTCATCTGGCAAAATCTATATGAATCTCGTTACAGCAAAAACTAAGGTTGCACCAATAACGCGTATGACCATCGCAAAATTAGAATTAGCTGGTGCTCATTTGTTGGCAAAGTTAATAGTTAACGTCAAAACAGCATTAAACAAAGAAGACATACCGTGCTTTGCTTGGACCGATTCGAAGATTGTAATTTCGTGGTTATCATCGCATCCAAGTAGATGGAAAAGTTACGTGGGAAATAGAGTTTCGGAAATTTTATCACTGCTACCAAGAGGAGTGCGGAATCATGTCTATTCAAAGGATAATCCTTCAGATTTAGCATCGAGGGGAGTTTCCAGTCAAACGCTCATTGATTCAAAACTTTGGTGGAGTGGTCCAGAATATCTTCGAAATTTGGATTGGACATCTTATATCCATGACAGCGCAACAACAACTAGTGATCATGACATCATTGATGGAGAGTTGAGACCACGCTATATCGAAACCCATGTTACTATTGTAAATAATCATACAATCGATTATCTGTTCGGTCGAATCTCGTCGCTAATGAAAATAATTCGAGTCCTTGGTAGATGTTATCAGTTTATAGATTTGTTCGCAAGGAATGAACCTAGAAGTGTATCTTCGTGGATAACCACAGACCAGTTAGGAAGAGCTCGTACTACCAGTATCCGATGGTGTCAAATGATTGAGTTCAACAAGGAAATTGATGATTTGAGAAAATCAAACGAACTAGCAAAAACAAGTTCATTGCGTAAACTGTCACCCTTTTTGGATTCAGACGGCTTGCTTAGAGTAGGGGGAAGACTGGAGAATTCATCATGTTCTTTTAATGTAAAGCATCCCTACATTCTACCGAAGAGTCACATATTTACAAAGCTGCTTATAGAATATGTACATCAAAAGCACATGCATGCTGGGACTGCATTAATTTTAAATATACTCCGTCAGGAATTTTGGATTGTATCAGCTCGAGTTGTTGTCAAGTCAATCATTAATAAATGCTTAAAATGTATACGCCAGCGAGCCATAACTTCGCAACAATTGATGGGAGAACTTCCAATTCCTAGAGTTAATTTTACCAAAGCGTTTGAAAATACCGGAGTCGACTATGCTGGCCCTATCCTACTACTTAGATATCGTGGGCGAGGAACCAAGACAACAAAAGGCTACATATGTCTGTTCACCTGTTTAGCAACTAGAGCATTTCATCTGGAGTTAGCTAGTGATTTAACCTCTGAGGCATTCCTTGGATGTTTGAAAAGGTTTACGTCAAGAAGGGGTCTTCCTGTCAATATCTATAGTGACAACGGCACCAACTTTGTTGGTGCTAATAAGCAATTGAAGGAGATTTACCAGACAATTAAAACGAATCATCATAATCAGCTAGTGGCAGACTATCTAAGCTCATCCAAGGTCAATTGGCATTTTAATCCGCCCGCAGCACCCCATTTTGGAGGATGCTGGGAATCTGGGATTAAATTAGTAAAAGCAGTACTGCGAAAAATTATTGGAGAAACTAAATTGACATTCGAAGAGATGTCTACATTTCTCGTACAGGTGGAAGCGCAGTTAAATTCTAGGTCGTTAACACAATTAACAGATGATATCGACAATCTGGATGTCTTGACCCCTGGGCATTTTTTAATTGGCCAACCAATGCTCGCTTTACCTGAGATGACGTTGGACTCTACTTCTAATTCAATGGTTAATAAGTGGAGACATCTTACAAGAATGAAGCAAATGTTTTGGAAGCGATGGTACATGGAGTATCTTACAACTTTACAACAGCGTCCGAAATGGTTATCAAAAGGGGATAATTTTAAGAAAGGAGACTTGGTGCTTGTAAAAGAAGATAATTTGCCACCTACTGTTTGGTCGGTTGGCAGAATAATTACATTACATCCAGGAAATGACCACATTGTTAGGGTGGTAACATTAAAAACCAGTAGAGGTGAACTAAAACGACCTATAACAAAATTATGTAAATTGCCTATAGATTAGTAGTACTGTTAAGAACTCCTCTTAACCGAGGGGAGGATGTTGAGAATTTAATACTGTGTTTGTTGAGAATTTAATATCTACTGTGTTGTTGCATTTACTATTGTTTTTCTGTGCAGGCAATGATTTATGTTCATATTTTTTGTTTTTTGTAAATCAATTTAATTCAAATAAAATCTGTCACGTTGTGCATCGATATTTTGGTTTTTCCTCCGACTTAAGGATTTTAAAACAAATATTGTTTATTATATGAAATCTGCATGTTTTGTGTCCCGAATTTATCGACATGTCGATTTTATCGACACTTTCGATGTGCGTAATGAGGGTGATAATTTGTTTCTTTGATTACGTAGAAATCGAGTCTTTATACGCTTTATATTAGCTTCACCTGTATGTATGTATGTATGTATGTTCTATGTAAACAAATCTTGCAACTTGATTTTGACCCATTTCTATATAACCGATCAACTTCAAATTTTGCACATATGCATAGTTCGCGTGACAATGCAATCTGACCATTTTGTAAGAAAATCAAGATGGAGGTTCCAAGATGGCGGCCGAATTTTGCAATTGTGCTCCCCGACCCCAGACATGGGTGTCAAATGAAATACTATTACAAGTAGAATACAATTAGCTATGTGGCGTTATTCAAAATTCAAAATGGCGGCCAACAGAAAATGGCGGACTACCTTTTTCTTTACAACCCACTCGATATGGGTATCAAATGAAAGGAAATGACAAGTAGAATACTATTAGCTGTGTAGCGTCATTCAAAATTCAAAATGGTGGCCAACACAAAATGGCGGACTACCTTTTTTTACAACACCCTCGATATGGGTTTCAAATGAAAGGGTGTGCCAATTACAATACTATTAACTGTTTGGCGTGATTCCAAATTCAAAATGGCGGTCAACAGAAAATGGCGATTTACGTTTTTTCTTTACAACGCCCTCGGTATGAGTATCAAATGAAAGTGTATGGCGAGTATAGTACAGTAAACTGTGTGGCGTCTTTTTAAGTCCAATATGGCGGTCACTACAAAATGGCGGAAGACATATAATAGACTAAAAAATAGAAAATAAAAAATATATAGTTTGAAAAAACTAAAAAATACGCTTTGATTTTAAAATGAACTAAAAAGTAAAAAATAATTTTGAATGTAAAGTTTCTATTGCTCCAGCCAGAATATGGAAACAACCTCCCTTTCGAAATGTAAAAAAGCGTGTGCCGCTGGCGAAAATTTCCGGTGTTAATAAAATAAGAATATAGGAAGAGAGTCCCACGCTGTTTTACATTTTGAAAGGTAGGTTGTTTCCATATTCTGGCTGGAGCAATAGAAACTTTACATTCAAAATTATTTTTTACTTTTTCTTCTTCTTAAAGG
The DNA here is from genome assembly GCA_963855945.1 of Thereva nobilitata. Lineage (NCBI taxonomy): Eukaryota > Metazoa > Arthropoda > Insecta > Diptera > Therevidae > Thereva > Thereva nobilitata. The sequence goes on from OY979694.1 coordinate 77,493,863, forward strand.
CTCTACAACCGGGATCCGGTCCTGACCTCTCGCGACTGTTCTCTCCACCGGTCCTGATTCTGAGCCGATGTCATCCAGTTTGGCATCCCTATGCTGTGAGCGTCCTGGTCTACGCCATCCTTCCAGCGGAGGTTGCGTCTCCCTCGCTGTCGCACCTCATAAGTCTTAGCGCAGAGAACTTTCCGAGCAGGCTCATCTTCACTCATACGAGCTAGATGTCCTGCCCACCGGTAGAGTCTCCGGAATCGTCCTTCCTCACATAAGGGGCCAACAATCCTCCGAAGTATTTTCCTCTCGAACACCGCCAAGAGGTTAGAGTGCTTTTTGCTAAGCATCCACGTTTCGGATGCATATGTGAGGACCGGCAAGACCATCGTCTTATATAGTAAAAGTTTAGACGTTATGGTTAGATACTTGGATTTGAAGAGCCTTGACAGGCTATAGTAGGCTTTGTTGGCTTTTAGCAGTCGTGCGCGTATTTCAGGTTCCATGCTATTGTCGGCTGCTACTATTGACCCAAGGTAGGTAAATGATTTCACCACACCAAACTCGTGTTCCTCTACCTTGATTGTGGGACCAATGTTAGGTGTTCTTGCAGACGAGGCCACCATGTACTTTGTTTTGCTTTCGTTGATGTGCAGTCCTAGATTTCCTGCCGCCCGCTCAATCTGGATGAAAGCTTCTTGTTCAGCTGTTGATGTTCTTCCAATGATGTCAATGTCGTCTGCGTAAGCCAGTAATTGGGTGGACTTGTGGAGGATTGTGCCCCTTGATGTCACGCCCGAATCTCGTATCACTTTCTCCAACGCCAGGTTGTCGGCATCCACAGCTTGCATGAGAACACTAATGACAATGGGCAACGAGTTATAGAGATGGCAGCAAGTAAGAACTTGGTCGTTGCAAGTACCAGATTTGCGCGTAAAGATATCCATAAAGCCACCTGGATATCTCCTGATGGGGCAACTCGCAATCAAATAGACCATGTGTTGATAGACCGCCGCCACCTTTCGGGTCTGATGACGGTACGAACGTACCGAGGTGCCAACTTCGACTCAGATCACTATCTTGTTGGTATGGTGCTCCGAGAGCGCATTACAACGCTGAAAAGCTTTGTATCCGCTGATCAGGCTCGAATCAACACAGCTGCACTCCGCACAGAAATGGCCAGAAACAGCTACGGTCAGGCGTTAGAACTCGCGCTCAGAAGAGCAAGTCTTGGGGATGAGATGCCGGGCGTCGACGAGAGCTGGACCCGCCTTAAAAATACTGTCATTAGTACTGCTGATTCCATCTTAGGCAGAAGTCGTAGAGATCGGAACGACTGGTTCGATAATGAATGCAAGCTGGCAACTGAACGTAAGAATGCTGCGTATCGAGCAATGCAGCAGTCTCAGAGAACACCAGCACGCGAAGAGAAATATAAAGAGCTCAGAAAAGAAGAAAAGAGAATTCACAAACGAAAAAAGGAAGCCTGGGAGAAAAATCTCGTTTGTGAACTAGAACGGTACAGAGAGCGACGGCCGCACCAGGCGCGGGGTTCTACCGAAGAGTACGCGGTATGACGCAATTCACACCTCGTTGCACATACTGCAAGGACAAAGAAGGGAATCTGATCACCGATCCTCAAGGCATCTTGGAGCGATGGGAAGAGCACTTTCATGAATTGCTAAACGGCGAGCTAACGGAGGATTTGGAGGCTCCACCAATATCTGACGATAATGCTATGCTGTCACCACCAAGCTTAGCAGAAGTTAGCAGTGTCATCACCCAGCTCAAAAACAACAAGGCCTCGGGTGCAGACGGCATCCCTGCGGAGCTGGTTAAATATGGAGGGCCTACATTACACCAAGCGATTCATGAATTAATTGTGCAAGTATGGGAGCAGGAAGCGATGCCAGAAGACTGGAGAAAAGGCATCCTCTGCCCGGTATATAAAAAAGGAGATATCACAACGTGCAGCAATTAGCGTGGTATAACGTTGTTGAGTACCGCGTATAAGATATTCTCCGCCATCCTACAAAACAGGATGGCCCCATACGCTAGAAACATCGTAGGCCAATACCAGTGCGGCTTCAGCCCAGGCAAATCAACAACCGATCAGATTTTCACTTTGAGGCATGCTATGGAAAAATGTCTAGAGTTTCAAAACTCAATCCAACACCTCTTTATAGACTTTAAAGCCGCCTATGACAGCATAGCCAGAGTAGAACTCTACAAAGCCATGAGAGAATTCGGCATTCCCAACAAGCTGACAAGACTATGTAGGTTGACCATGACCAATGTGACAAGCCAAGTAAAGGTATCCGGAACACTGTCCAGACCAATCAACATCTATAATGGACTCCGACAAAGGGACGGTCTGGCCTGCCTCCTTTTCAACCTGGCGTTGGAGAAAGTGATCCGAGATTCGGGCGTGACATCAAGGGGCACAATCCTCCACAAGTCCACCCAATTACTGGCTTACGCAGACGACATTGACATAATTGGAAGAACATCAACAGCTGTACAAGAAGCTTTCATCCAGATTGAGCGGGCGGCAGGAAATCTAGGACTGCACATCAACGAAAGCAAAACAAAGTACATGGTGGCCTCGTCTGCAAGAACACCTAACATTGGTCCCACAATCAAGGTAGAGGAACACGAGTTTGGTGTGGTGAAATCATTTACCTACCTTGGGTCAATAGTAGCAGCCGACAATAGCATGGAACCTGAAATACGCGCACGACTGCTAAAAGCCAACAAAGCCTACTATAGCCTGTCAAGGCTCTTCAAATCCAAGCATCTAACCATAACGTCTAAACTTTTACTATATAAGACGATGGTCTTGCCGGTCCTCACATATGCATCCGAAACGTGGGTGCTTAGCAAAAAGCACTCTAACCTCTTGGCGGTGTTCGAGAGGAAAATACTTCGGAGGATTGTTGGCCCCGTATGTGAGGAAGGATGATTCCGGAGACTCTTCGATGACGAGATCTACGAGCGCTATCGCGACATAGATGTTGTGAAGAAAATAAAGCTCGGTAGACTCCGGTGGGCAGGAAAGTTCTCTGCGGTAAGACTTATGAGGTGCGACAGCGAGGGAAATCCAACCTCCGCTGGAAGGATGGCGTAGACCAGGACGCTCAGAGCATAGGGATGCCAAACTGGATGACATCGGCTCAGAATCGGGACCGGTGGAGAGAACAGTTGCGAGAGGCCAGGACCGGATCACGGTTGTAGAGCCGTTCAAAAAAAAAAGGTTTCTATTGCTCCAGCCAGAATATGGAAACAACCTATCTTTCGAAATGTAAAAAAGCGTGGGCCGCTCGCTAGCGAAAATTTCCGGTGTTAATAAAATAAGAATATAATAAGAGAGTCCCACGCTGTTTTACATTTCGAAAGGTAGGTTGTTTCCATATTCTGGCTGGAGCAATAGAAACTTTACATTCAAAATTATTTTTTACTTTTTAGTTCATTCTAAAATCAAAGCGTATTTTTTAGTTTTTTAAAACTATATATTTTTTTATAAGCCAAGATTCCGATTCCTTATCCCTTTTTTTTAATTTTGGGTACATATTTGTCAATTGTGTTGAAAATGATAGTATAGAAGCTTGTAACTATCTCGTGAATATCATTACTTGATAACCTATGTTCCCAGTCGACTAGGGATAATTCGAAACCAATACTGTCCAAGTCTGCATTCTTAAAGTCATAAACCATTGTATTGTTATATGATGTACGATGATTGGGGATTAAGGAATTAAGCACGAGAATGCATGCGGAGTGGTGAATAGAATTAGTAAAAAAAGTCCTCGTCGGTAACGAGTAGAATGTTCACCTCCTCGTATGAATTGGTAAAGATATGGTCTAGCCATTTACCACAAGTATTTGGTTACCCAATAATTTGGCGTAGATCATTGCCGTAAAAAGTGTCGATAAGCTTTATATCGATGGTATTAATAGGAAGTAAGTTGTCTTCCTCGTCGGGGATGAAAGATAAATTCGATTTGGAATCAAGATTTGGAGATTATTTAGTTTGGTTCTTATACCACTACAGTTGTGATAAAAGATTCCTACAACCTCGGGTAGGTTAGGCTTATGGCCGTCCACACGGCACAAGCAGATTTGCGTAAATCTTGTTTTTTATGGCTTTTTTTATGAAAAAAAATCTATTTTACGACTGCTTTTGGTGACGTCATTATGCTTGCGCCCTTGAAAAATTACAAAAAATTTGCACAAACCTGCTTGTGTTGTGTGGACGGGCCATTAGGGAGAAGAGACGGGATGGGATCGGCCGTTTGGGGAAGTAACTAGTTACGCGCGGTAATATCTGTTCATCTCATCACGGCTTTTTTGAAGTTGAGACATGTAGAGATCTTACATGTACAGCATAAGCGGAGAGATCCTTGGTAACTTGTTGGGCGTTAATTTCATAATGCTCATGGTACCTAGTGTACAATTCGAGCAGGGCACTACGATCCGTGGGAAGACCTTCCTTTTGGATAGAAATGATGTGCCTGGTCCTGGTTTTACCATATATGCAGATAGAGTCAGGTTTGTTATGCATGTAGGCGAGAAACAGCCTTACATTGTCAAAAGCCTCTCCTTTCTCTTAAGCGAGATAACAAATATCGGCTTTCAGTCGAACACGCCGAGATCAAGGTATTTTTTACAACCGGTTGTAACGGGTTTAACAAAGGTGGTTCTGTCGTGGCGATGTTGTTGATGCATCATACAGAGGAATCTACTGATTTCTGTGTGTCATTTCCAACTAGGGACTGAGTTTGTGTCGAAATCTCATTAATATCAGCGTAGAAATGACCGCCGACGATGATGTGGCTACGAGAAAATTTAGGGTAAGGATTGAAAGTTTTAGTATTATTATGGCATGTTGCGTTAAGTGTTAGTGGGGTGTTTAACCTGGGGACTGAGTTAGACGTAGTAGGAATGGTGTTAGTCTTATTACTGATGTTGTCAGGTTTATAGTAGTTTATATACTTATATAAAAATGTCAGGAAAGTTTGTAATAATGTAAACATTCATAATTTTAAGGTCACATGCAACAAGGTGGTTCTCCAACTCCATTCGATCGCAACATGGGAACAAAGATGGCAGCTAAATGCGTTGATTGGCTTGTAGATCAAATCAAGAAGAACACTGCTGCTGATGGTACTATTTCCTGTACAAGTCCAGACTCTGCTTGTCTGCTTGGTATTCAACGTCGCCAATACAGTTTTACTCCGCTGGCAGATTTAATTAGCGAAACTAATTTCGAGTAAGGATTTAGCAAATAAATCAGTATTTAACCAAAACTAATTTTAATTTTTTTTACAGACAACGTATACCAAGAAAACAATGGTGGTTGAAATTGCGTCCACTTCTAAGAATCCTTGCTAAGCATGACTCAGCATATGAGGAAGAGGGTATGTATATAACTGTTGAGGAGGAATGTGCCAGTGATGCCGCCGTAGTCTAAAAAAAACTTATTCATCATCACATATTAAGTATCCCTAAAACAAATTTTGTAATCAAAGCCCATCGTTGTTAGTAAAATTGTTTTATATTTTGTAATAGGGCAGAAAATAGTAAACCCCGATAATATTTTCATATCTATATATATATTGTATGTTTTCCTTTGAGATAAAAAAATATATATGACGTAATTTATAATAACTTTTCAAAACAAAAAAATGTCATGACCCTAAAATATAAGCCAAAAAGATTTACCACCTTATGTTTTGATACGATCAAAGTCTGGTCTTATATTTTACCTATAATCGTTAGTAAAGATAGTGTTTCGTTTAGGTTAGTCAAATGATTATCGTTTTTTATACCTCACATTTTAAATTATTTTACATCCTGCGAGTTTGTTTTGGATTTTTTTTAGCTAGTGTCAAATGCTTTTCTTGTAAGCTAGTATTATTTTAGTTGTCTTTTTCTTAATGTATACAATATAGAACCAAATATTTTTTTTAAAAATCAAATATAATAAATATTAATTATTATTGTTATACAATGCAGATGTTTCATCTGGATTTTGAACGTATAAAATACATTGTGCTGTATTATGAAGGAATTAAATGGAATGAAATTTAAATTGTGTTTCAATAATTTTTTACAGGCTAATTGATATATGTTTTCTTTTTATATAATGTTTTTTCTTACTTTTAGCAACTTCATATTTAGTATTAAGCAGTAACAGGGCTTACTGTACCATTGCGTGAATAAACGCAATAGTACAGGATCCGTAGAACAACGACCTTCACCGATCGAGTAACCGAATGAAATTTTTTTTCATGATAGATAATATGCTTACAAAAGTAACGGTGATGGGTTGCCTAACGAAATATGTTCAAGGCTATTTTTCAGATTCTGTTGATAAATCAAAGGGTCCAAAAAAAAGCCGTTGAAAAACTGTAACTACTACTTCGATCTCATTTAATTTTTCATACAAATGCATAATTTTAGCTCTAGATCTAAAAAAGGTGCGAAACGGCCGCTAGGGGCAAAACTATGCGGAATTCGAAAAAACAGTGAGGACAAAATTTGTAGGAAATTTTATGCTCTCTACAACTTTGCTCTTTTGATATTTTCACCAAAAAGCATAGTTTCTCATCAAAATAGAGAAAAAGGCGGAAAATGTGGAAAAAACGCCTATTAAATATAGCCTTGAACATATTTCGTTAGGCAACCCATCACCGTTCCTTTGTTAGCATATTATCTATCATGAAAAAAAATTTCATTTGGTTACTCGATCGGTGAAGGTCGTTGTTCTACGCATCTTAGACTACAACAGTCCTTGTAGGATTCGGCGTTCTTAAAGCATCTGTTGTCAAAACTCCAAGCTATTGGTATCCACTCAGTTCTAAGGAAATGGATTAAGAGCCTTCCGTTCTGGCCGTTCAATAAAGGTGGTATTGGATGGCATCGAATCTAATCCACACTCAATCTCGGCCGAAGTTCCCCAAGGGTAAATTCTTTCACCCGCTCTTTTCCTAATATTCATAAACGATATGCTCTCAATCCCTTCCAACCCAATTCTCAGTTACGCTGATGACAGTACTCTGCGTTGTTCCTACGCTTTCGACAATATAAGACAAGCACTGCGTCCGTGATGCATTTCCGAAAGCAACCGTTAAGAAATGAGTCAGTCGTTAAATTCATACTGTCCACTAAGACAGAAGGAAGGTCAGTGCAGTTTTTGTTAGAGATGAAGCAGTATTTCGTTTTGGGGCCTTAAATTCGACACGATTCCTGCGGCCCCAATTTAGAATTAATTGGATATCCCGATTGATTGTATTGGACATCAGCTCACGATCGTGAAGACAAGGTCTGGAACCCCTGCGAAACATGGGCCGAAATGGCTTAGGATCTAGATTCGACACCATACAGACAGACACGGCCAGACAGAAAAATCTCAATCCAATTAAGCCATTTTAGCCCACATTACAAAACTTTACCATTGGCCATTGCATGATTTGCGCTTACTATTTCTATCTATTATGGGGCACGGGTTGTGATTCTTATTAATAATAATAATAATAATAATTTATTGTATAAACATTGTACAAAAGAAAATAATTCTTATAAGCGTACAACTAAAAATTAATCGGTGAAACATTATGCAAAAATTAAAATTATAGACTAAAAGCTAACAATAAAAAATAATATTAAAGAAAAGAACAAGAAAAATTAAGAGAATAAAGGAAAAAAAATATTCAAAACGAGGAAGAATGAAAAGAAATAAAGAAAAAAGACAAAAGTTCAGAAAAAATAAAAATAAATAAATAAATTCAAAATGTGAGTGACCCTACAAATTATTACTTATCAAATGTTCCTTCAGCAGTTTGTTGAATATTCGACAAGAGGACGCGCCCTGCATACCCGGGGTAGTCTATTCCATATGCGAGCAATTTGGAACAAGTAAGAGCGTTCACCACATAATGTTCTTCTACGAGGCACCAAAAGTGTGCTAGAATGTCTGCTTAGTTGCAAGAAGGTAAGTTTTTCAAATAGATATCCAGGGCACCGGGTGTATATAAGTTTAAAGGTGAACTTTAATCGATGATAAATTAGGTAGTTTTCAAGCGTCATACCTCGCAGAGCGGAAGCATAGGGCGTGATATGATCAAAACGACGCAATTTAAAGACTAATCGTATCGGGTATCGTTGAACGCGACTTGTATTTTTCTTGAACAATTAGAATCAAGTTTTGAAAAAATTAGGCTACCATAAGTGAAATAAGGCATCACCAGGGCCTTCACCATTCGTATACGTAAGGCAAGAGGCAGTAGATTAGAGGATACCCAGAGTTGGCGAAGGCAGGCATAAACTTTACGAAGCACAATTCTGGTTTGATTACAGCAGCTGAATTTGGAGTTGAGCTCGACTCCCAGATTTCTTACAGAGTCAACATAGGGTAAAACATTACCATTAAGTTTAATGGGGAACAAATTTACAGAATCAATAGGAGTTTTGCTGACGACAAGGCAGGACGACTTCATAGGGTTCAGCAGTAATTTATACTGAACTGACCATTCATTCACGCGTATCAGATCACTGTTTAACTGAGCAGTACAATTCTCGATAAATTCAAAGGGTTTGCTTAGATAGATCTGCACGTCATCGGCATATAAATGAATAGAGGAATGTTTGACTACATTTGGAAGGTCGTTTATGTAAAGGCTGAAAAGCAAGGGGCCCACGAAAGAGCCTTGAGGTACACCGCAATGAAGAAGCGCAGGTTCGGAGAAAGATTCTTGTACCTTGACAATTTGGGAACGCTCCTGGAGATAGCTTTCAAAAAGTTTGACTGCAGTAGGGCCAAGTCCAAAATTTCTGCCTAATTTTTCAAGTAACATCAGATGGTCAACTGAGTCAAATGCTTTAGAGAAATCGAGTAGGACTAATATTGCAATTTTATTGTTATCAAGAGACTCAAGAATATCAGTTGAAAATTTTAAGAGTGCCGTTTCGCAGCTGTGCCCAGACCTGAAACCAGATTGCCATATAGAGAGAAGACCACTTTGATCTAGACAGGACGCACGGAATCCCAGTGATTATGGCATCAGTCAGCCGATTTTGCCTGTTGAGGTCATCAATTTCCTGACGAGCGGCGTGGAGCTCTGATTTTACATTTTCCAATTCAGAGTGTAAATTGGCCATGTTAGAGAATTTTTCTTCAATAATGAGCGACAAACTTCTCTCCAACAAATCGAAACTGTCTGTAGAGCAGATGGAACAGGATCGACGTTTTTGGCTGGAGGCAGCTAGATGGTTATTCGATTGCTTCGAGGAAGTCGCTCTGGTGAGAGCTGGGCTAGGTTGTGCCGTTGTTCTAGAGGACGATGACTTTTGGGCATCAAGCTTTCCCATGGCGTAATTTTTCAGGAGTGATTTTCAAATTAAAGTTATCGGGTAAACCGAGCGATCGAGAGTGAAAAAAATATAATTAAAAACAGAACACTGGTGAAAAACTAGTGGAATAGCGCGGGCAAGAAAATTAGTGGACCGGACTATGTGCTGTTAGTCACAGACTGTCATCACTCACGATATGCACGCACCGAAGAGCTGTTGAGAACTTATTAGCTGTGCATTGATGCTGTTTTCTTCCTGTGAAAATGAACCGTTCAGGGCAGCGAAGAACTAATATTTCCATCTTCGGAGATGTGAACTCTAACGTGACCTCTACAAGCGACCCGGAAAAACGTCATCAACTTGAATGGAAACACTCCCAATCACACCGGGAAGTAAGGAGAAGTATCTGACGTCATAAAAAGTAGCAGATAAACGAGCTCGCACAAAAAAGTGGGAACAGCGGGAAACACAGGCCATGAACAGTAAACTGCTGTACCAAATTACTAAACTGCTCTCGGGAAAGCACGCCGTAAAGAGTGTGTATGGAAGACTGCTGTGCAGCGACGAGGAACAACTCCGAAGATGGAAATATTAGTTCTTCGCTGCTCCGAACCGTTCAACGAACGGAAGAAAACAGCAACAATGTTCAGCCAATAAGAATCACAACCCGTGCCCCATCATAGATAGAAATAGTAAGCGCAATTCATGCAATGTTCAATGGTAAAGTTGTTTAATGTGGGCTAAAATGGCTTAATTGGATTGAGAGTTTTCTGTCTGTCCGTTCAATCAAGGTAGTATTGCATGGTGCCGAATCTAGATCTTACACCATTTCGGCCCGTGTTTCGCAGGGATTCCAGACCTTGTCTTTACGATCGTGAACTGATGTCCAATACAATCAATCGGGATATCCAATTAATTCTAAATTGGGGCCGCAGGAATCGCGTTGAATTTAAGACCCCATAACGAAATACTGCTTCATCTCTAACAAAAACTGCACTGAAAATCCTTCTACCTTAGTGGACAGTATGAATTACTTAACATCCTAGGCATAATTGAGGCTATCAGCGCAAAAGTGGTGTAACTCCAGACTATATAAACCATGTAGTCAGCTTACACCCTTTTTGCTCTATTAATTCGCTATATTTCTTCTGTCCAACAGTTATGTTATGTACAGTTATGTTTTTGGACGGCAAAAAGTAGCTTACTCCACTATTGCATTGAAAGTTCATAATGTAAGGACCAAAAGCACAACCAGCTTAAATTGTGCGTTACACCACTTTTGCGCTGATAGCCTCAATTTTAACTGAGGATCTGCGAATTGAATGATCACATGCCAAATCGCCAAACAAGCAAACCAATTTTTTGAAGTGAAAACTTCTATAGGCACGTTGGGCACTTTTTGGCCTGGGGAAAAAACTAAAAACTCGCGTCACGCGCACTTTTTGTGTGCCATCACGCGCAAATAATATTTCTTTGGAAATTTATGAAAATAATTTAAATTAAAACAAATTTATTCTATTGAATAAATTAAACACTTTATTAATAAAATCAAAAAATTATATTATTCTTTAGAATAAAAACTTTTAGATTACTACCTAGTCTTAAAAATCCGGCGAGACTGATTTTAAAATTGTCTCTTAACATGTTTCATTCCTTCAAAGCTTTTGCTTTGCTTTTTTTTTATTCTTTATGATTCTCACCGAGTCAGCTAAAACAGAATCATTTTATGTGGATCGTTTACTGTCTGTATATTTGCTGACTCGGTGGGAATCGTTAACATCTTTACTTCACTTGGAGTCATATTTCCATTTTCTTTGAATTTTGACTCCAAATGACGAAAAGATATAACTCTTCCTTCGTTAAGATAAGGATTCTCCTGAATCCTGTTAACAACTTTCACCTTTAACCGTTTTTGTTTACAAATATATGTATACTACAATAATTATTACTATTACAATTATTATTGTTGATAAACTAATTCCTGTGGTAAGCAAAATTTTATGGTATTTTATTTCTTGGATTTCTTGTACATTTTGTTTTATTTCTAATACCATTTCTTTAAAGGATAAAGTTTTATTTTCAGGTTTATATTCTAAGTTTGGAATAATGTATTTATTTCTTATTTCTCTAATGTTATTATAGTAGGTTGTATTATCTATATTAATGACACAATTATAGAATTTAATAAAATAATTTCCCTGTAACTCAAACTTTCTTTCGTCACAATTTGACGTTAAAGCTATCTTATTTGCTAATTGAATTAATATACTACTGTCATCTATGATTTCTGTATGATTTCTGTGTTCCATTGGGTAGGCTGTTGCGAACTTAGTGAATTTGTCAATAAATACCATAAAACACTGCTTCTTGTTGTACCGGCACAATGGAGCTCCTTGCTGGTGACAGCAAGGCTACTGCCATCATGCTTGGGTAACCATAAAAAAATTTTTAAAGACAACATCCTCCCTAGTTTCCTAAATATTGATAGGGGATGCTAAACCGGCCACACGGTTTACGCTAGCTCGCCGGAAGGGGTCGTGGGGGTGTGTGACCGGAAATGTACACATATGATTCACCACTTACCTATTATTCAAAGAGGAGCTTTCTTCATATCGTTCTTGTCCTAGGTTAGCCAAAGGTATTCATCGCTGGACGTTACCAACGGCCTGGTGGACCTGTAATTGTTCAACGCGACGATGAGAGAAACGTGGAGAGAAAGCAACACCCAACCATCCTGGATAAATTACCCCTTTAAGCTGTCATAATTATTAATACTCGTTGAGTTAAAGAACTGGGTAACAAATATATTATATAATACTTACAGCACAAGACAATAGAATTAATTAACAACAAAATGAAGGTAAGTTTGAATTAAATAGTACGTAATAGTAAATCAAAACAAAAGTAAACTTATACTCTAGGTAATGTGGATGCAACCAACTATTACCACCTATACTACTGATAGTGAACCGGTGTGTGTTGAATGTAATGGGGGCAAGGAGGGATACAAAAAAAAACTCTGAGCCAATATTAAACTTGGCCAACCAAAACCAAAACCAAAACATAAGAGAAGTGACAACGTCGATTTGGCCAAACGATGCTTCAGGACGATATGTTTAGGACAATTTGTTCAACTAGAACCGACGAATGTTTGTTTGCACCCCTACCAAAAAAACCAGTGTAAAGATATTTAAAAGTTAAAAATCATCAATATAAATTTTGTAGTAAGTCCTTTAGTGGATAAAGTGTAAATATTTTTAGTTTATCAAGATAATTACGAACTGAATATATATATGTATATTGTAATTAAAAGTTAAATATGATAAAAGTATTAACCAATAAAACAGTTGGATAACAAGATAATTAAAAATGATCTATATATATATGAATAGTCAAAAAATATCCAGCTTAAGTCCTTTAGTGGATAAAGTGTAAATATTTTTAGTTTATCAATATAGTTATAAAATGCAAATAAATTTCAATTAATTAATATAGCAAACAAGGGGTGAATGAATTTAATTTACTTAACCTAGCTCCAAACTGTACAATCCTTTAAAGTAAGTACTGTAGTGGCACTCGGCATTCCATTTCCATGAACCTGGCTCCAATCATATGTTGTTGGATGAGTATGACTAACCTCTAGCAACACCTTCTTGCGAAGCGGTTTGACCAATGTTAATTTTCTGTTACAGAGCATAGTACATTTGACACGTGAGCTGCCTTGAGCTTAGCTGGCAGGGCACCCTATATATATGCCGCTTGAACTATCTTAGTGTCTTGCTTATTTCCGTTAAAAACACCAAAAACATATTTATAGTCAATATAATTAACAAGGATTCGTTTGAATATATATTCTAAAAAAAAACAACGATTTTAAATTCTGTTCACAACAATTACCCAACTGCGATTGAGCGATGGGGCTATACGCCAGACGACTTCGTTTGATAAAAAAACTTCTAATTCTTCTCCCTGATTTATTTCGGTTTATGGTGTGGTTGATAATCTGACAGTTTCTCCATTCATGTACAAATAGCCAGTATCCATCCCACATATACCCCCAAAATGTTCGAATTTATATCCTCGCTTCGAAATATTGTAGAATCCAGATTCAGCAACCTATACAGCTATTTTGGCCACACATTTATGATCTATATGGCTACGTCGTTGATCCGTATAAAAATTTCCTTTTTTTTATATATTCGTATATATAAATAAATCACTTCACTTCGTTTAATCCGTTTTAATTCCTTCAAAAGGCGCTCTTTTTGTTTTCACCTTTAAATTTACAGAGTTTACAGTTTCATAAGAAGGCAATATCTAACCGATAAACTTCGACCCAAAAGCATCGACTATTTCTTGCTGACCGTCTTTGGTCATGAATAACTCCCGACTGTCAAAACTTTTTAATTTTTTTCCTTCCTAGAAAAATTTTGTTTTTCTTTGCCTACGTGATTCCAAAAAAAGTTTCGCATCAAAAAGCTTCTGAAGTGATTGGACTATTAATTTCTGAAATTTCCGATAGATGGGGGAATAATTAATAATGAGAATTTTGCAATAAATAACCGACCGTTACATAGTTTACGTAAGTGTCTACATGAATTATCTGGTTTTTGTCTGTGGGGATTTCTGTTTTTTTAAATTTAGGTCTAATTGGGTGTCTATCGTACTTTCCTTGATTACATACATCACAATTGTTAGTAATTTTATTTATGATCGTTTTAAGTTGTTTATGGTAAATTTTAGTCTTTAAATCTTCGTAAAGGGCTATAATACCGGGATGTTTTTGTTGTTTGTGTTGTATTGAGACCAGTTTCACTAATTCTTCCTCAGATTTGATGTCTTGAGCGAAAAATGTGCATTTTACAAACTTAGTCTTAGGAAATTCTCTAATCAATATTTGCTGGATTAGGTTGAATTCGTGATCTGTAATTTCAGTGTAAATGGCTGTTCTATTACAAGTTATGTACGGTTTTAGTTTGTTAACTAGTGTCAAGAGACCAATTCTAATTATATTGAAGTTTATTAATTCAATTAAAATGCTTCCGATTTCGGTCTAAGTTCATTTATTTCTGATTTAATTTTTATTACATTATGTCAGTATAAAATTACTCGGCTACTCGATTAACTCAATATTTTGAGTTATCTTGCATTATTCTGACGATGACATTCGGCCATTCCTGACGTTGGACACGCCCTCGGGTTCATCTTTTTCTAAATGGTCATCGCTCTCATGTGCATCGTCTTCTTCCTCACTTTCCAGTTCTGGCGATGAACTGCACCATGGTTTTATCCTGTCTGATTCGAAGATAGAACAAAATCGTTTCTGAGTTCGTTGTTGTCCTTCAATGTCCTCGATAAGGTATCGATCCTTACCTAATACTCGGCTGATTTTATATGGACCTTTGTACAGAGGCTCTAGTTTCCGTGACATGCCCGTAGCAGGTGGGATATGCTCGATGAGTACTAGGTCGTTCTCTTTGTATACTTTCGGAGTTCTGTGTTTTCGGTCGAACCGTTGCTTCCATTTTTCTCGTTCTATTTGTATGCGTTGGAGGGCTAGTTGTCTCTTTTCATTAATAGTTAGCTTCTTCTGATCAAGTTCGTAATCATTGTTCACAGCTTCAAGAATTCGATTCGGTATTATATCTCATAGGTCGAAGTCAAATATAATTTCGTTCGGACAAAATTTCGTTGTTTCGTTTTTTGTGGTGTTTAACACCCATTGCAAATCTCGTATGCCTTGATCCCATTCGTTTGTCGTTTCTACTGTCGTCCTCAAATAATTGAGTATGGTTTGATTGGACCTTTCAACCTGACCATTTGCACGAGGTGTTCTCACTGCTGTTTTTATATGGACGATATGATTTTTAATACAGTAGTCTTCGAAAGCTGTTGACGTATATGCAGTGCCACGATCAGAAATTATTCGGGTAGGCAGTCCAAAATAGGTTGATACTTCATTCAGGAATTGTAGTACTGGCTGTGTTTTGGTATTTCTGACGGCTTTTACAAGTAGGTACTTGCTGAATGCGTCCGTAATTACAATTAAATAGAGATTTCCTCTCTTAGATTTTATAAACGGTCCTAGATGATCAATATGGAGCGTTGCAAACGGTATAGGCAACGGATCATCGTAATGCAGTTGTCCTTCAGCCTTACCTCCTTTCCTTTTATTATACGCGCATTCGATACATGATGCGATGTATGACTTTACGTAACGCCGCATTCTCGGGAACCAAAAATCTTGTTGTAAGCGTTTCAAAGTTTTTTCTACTCCGAAATGTCCCCTTTCGTCGTGGTATAGCCGAAGGATTCTCCAACGAACAGCGGATGGTAGGACGAAAACTGTTGCTCCTTCCAATTTCCTAAATAGACGTCCGTTTTTGATATCATACTCGTTTCGCATCTGCTTCCTTTGATGCGTGTTGGTTTGGTCCTTCAAGTCGTGGCAGACTTGCCGAAGTCGTGGGTCTGTAAGTTGCATGGACACAAGCCAATCTTCTGTGCCTTCGGTGACTGTGATTTTTAGAATATTTTCAGCAACGTTATTTGCTGTTTTCGCTTCTTCGTAAGGAGCTCGACTTAAAGCGTCAGAGTGGGGAAGTTTTTCCCCTGATCGATGAACAATGGTATAGTCGTATTCTTGTAATCTTAACAGCCAACGAGCGATTCTTCTATTCAATATACTTTTAGCCTTCAAAGTTGCAATTGCTGAACAGTCCGTTATTATTTTGAACGACTTACCTAGAAGGTACATTCGGAATCTCTCTAACGACTCGACTATAGCTAACGTTTCTTGTTCGTGGCTATGATAAATTTTCTCAGCGTCTGTGCAGTTGCGACTGAAATAAGAAACTGGCCCAACATTTCCGTTCAAATCTTCCTGCAGTAATACCCCAGCAATTCCGCTCGAACTCGCGTCCGTATGGACTTCATGTCTTCTCTCCGGGTTATAAAGTTGCAAGACTGGCTCAGTACAGAGGGCTTGTTTCAGTTTTACAAATGCCTCATCGTGATCTGAGGTCCAGACAAACGGTTTTTCTCTATTTTTATTCCTTAATAAATCAAACAATGGCCTTGCAACATGTGCAAATTTATTTACAAATTTTCGAAAATATCCGCTTAATCCAAGAAAACGTCTGACTTCGTGAATGTTGGTGGGTGTCGGAAAATTTTCGATACACGATGTCTTTCCAATTCCAGGTTTAATTTGATCTTGGGTTACGTGATGACCCAAAAATTCTACTTCCGTAGCTAGAAATTGACATTTAGTTGGTCGAATGGTTAGTCCCTCTTCACGAGTTATCTTTAGGAACTTTTGTAGTCGTTCTAGATTTTGATCAATCGTCTCGGCTGGGATTATTATATCGTCAAAGTAGATAAGTATTTCCTTCCGATTCATTTTGCTAGCTAATTCATTCATCATGCGCTGGAAAACACTCGGGGCGTTGACTAGTCCAAACGGCATAACATTATATTCGTAGTGGCCCTGATGAGTACTAAATGCCGTATACCGCTTACTGTCTTCTTCTATGGCGACTTGGTAGTATCCAGACATTAAATCAAGGATTGTAAAATACTTATTTCCAGCAAGCATTGCTAGTTGTTCTTCTACGATAGGCATAGGGAATTTTTGCTTAATTGTGTGTTCATTTAATAGCCTATAGTCTACACAAAGTCTGTGCTCTCCATTCTTCTTTTTCACGAGGACTACTGGAGCTGAGTAAGGCGATGTACTTGGCTTGATAATGTTATTGCTTAGTAGATCTTGCGTGATATCATCAACAATTTGCCTTCTAGCGAACGGAATTGGGTATGGTCGTTTTGCTATTGGTTCCGATGTTGTTACATCAATTTTCATCGTTGTTGTCTTGCTGCGGCCCAACTCTGGATACGTCTCAGCAAAACAATCTTCATATTCGACTACAATATCCTCTAGCCTTTCGACGACCTCAGGAATAATTTCAGGATTCACGTTTAACGGAAATTTCCTCCGATTGGCTCCTTCGAGACGGCAATTTCCTGATTCTATAACTAGACGAGTGTCTTCGGTGCACAGGATATCCGTTCCAAGTAATAAAGGTGTATTCAGCATTTCGTCTTTAACAATAAGTAAGTCTGATTGCATGCTTCTGCCATCAATATCGATCCATGGTCTAATCTTTTGTTCAATGTCCACGATGCTTCCTCCGAAACCCTTCAAAGTTTGATTTGTGGCGAGAAATTCGCTACCAGTTTGTTCTGCGTCAATTTGTCGGATAAGTGATCTCGTACTACCGGGATCTACGATGGCATTGATTTCGTGGCCGTTTAGCTTCACTAATTTAGTTATATCGGTAAAACGATCTGTGTCCAGTATTTGACGAATGTTGTTATTTGGAACGTCTTTCAAATTCGAGGCCATACATGCGTCTTCCGTATGTCCTACCTTGAAGCAGTTCTTACATCGAACGCGCCTCTGTGGTTTTTGGCAATTTATCGAAATGTGCCCCGGTTCGAAGCAATTGTAACACACTGGCTGCCTGTTACCTCTTGTGTCTTGTCTTATATGCGTGTTCGCCTTACCGATATTTTGGTTGTGTACATTATTTGTCAGTAGATTTTGACCTACATTCGCTATTGCGTGCGATCCGTTCCATGCATTAGGATTTTGCTTTGGGTATTCTTTGACGATTGTCTTTGCTTTAAAATCGTGTTGGCCATTAAATCTTTGCGTCGAGACATTATTCGTTAAATATCTCTGTATAGCTATAGACATTTCATTTACGGTTGAAAAGTGTACGCTGGCGATTGAATTTTGCAAACCTGAGTGTTGCAATCCGCTTCTGACGTATTTAATAATAGAAATATCATCGAGACCTCCTCTACGCCCTTTAGCGCACATTTTATGTATGTATTCCGTGACTGTTTCTGCCGGTTGACGTACTGTAGACATCATACCGATGTGGATATCGGCCTCACTTTCAAACGATGGAAAATCTCGCATAAGCTGCAAACTAAAAGTATTCCAATCGGTAAATATTTCGGATTGGCCGTCATTCCACGCCTTTGCATATCCCTCTAGTCGTGTTTGTACGGCAAATAATAAAACTCGTTCGTCCCATTTGTAGACTTCTTGTAATTTGTCTACTCTCTTCACAAATTGCCGACTGTTTAGCGATGTCGGGCTAGTAGGATCGAAGTTTGGTAGGACTTCTGCAATATCACGTACCTGGGTAGATGAAAACTTGTTTCCACGCGCATCGTGGTCTTCCCTTCCATCATTTTGTGCTATCTCTAATTGTGGCATTGATGCGCTGTCTCCCTGGACAGATGTTGATTGCTCGTTATGTCCTTGTCCTACGGCTTGCTGTCCTCTGGTATGGCTAACCAATGCTACAAGCATTTCTTTAATAGATGTGATTTCATCTGACAGCATGTTGATTCTGTCTTCTGTTGACGAGGGGAATTGTAATATTTGTCTTAATTCATTATTTACCTCTGTTGCTCCGAGATGGTCCTTGATCCGTGCGATAAGTTCGTCTTTATTCCCCGTTTCTGGCAAATCATAATGGCTCAATATCAGCTTGAGTTCAGCCACCTTTAAATCTTTAAGCTGCATTATGTTGAGTTAGTTTCCTTTTCGCTAAGGAGATGATAATTTTCGTGTGTACGTCGTAATCGGTGTGAAAAAAAAATTTTGTAATTTTTTTTTTTTGTTTCTTTCCGTATCAGTTTTTTTTCCGGGATCTGGTACAAATTAAAAGATGGCTAAATTCGTTATACGGCTAGGCTTTTGGATATGAAATCCCACTTCTGAGAATTTGTCAAGAGACCAATTCTAATTATATTGAAGTTTATTAATTCAATTAAAATGCTTCCGATTTCGGTCTAAGTTCATTTATTTCTGATTTAATTTTTATTACATTATGTCAGTATAAAATTACTCGGCTACTCGATTAACTCAATATTTTGAGTTATCTTGCATTATTCTGACGATGACACTAGTTCTTCAGGGATTATGTTTGGATATATATATATTCTTTTATTGCCTAATACTTGTTCTAATTCTTGGGTAAAGTTGGGAGTAATTATAATTTGTGTTTTAAATCTGTTTACTATGGTATCCAAAATTGATATGTGATCATTTTGTTCCTCTGGTTGTGAATGAATTGTGGGTTGAACCGAAAAATTATCAGTTACATCATTTTCGTCGTCCAAGGGGGTTGGATAGGAATTGTTATTTTCTGAAGGGGCTCTTCCTTCGTTAAGATTGATCGCTTCCGTTAATCTATTAATTTCATGTTCAGTATTAATTCTACTAAGAAAGTCTGCAATTCTATTTTCCTTGCCTTTCAAATATTCAATTTTAATGTTGTATTCGCCTAGGGATAGAATCCATCTTTGTAGTCTCGGGTTTAAGTCTTTTCCTAAGTATTTAGTATGTAGCCATTTTAAAGCTTGGTGGTCAGTCTGTAACTCGAATTCTTTACCGTAGATATAGGGACGAAAATATTTAACTGCCCATATAATTGCTAATAATTCTTTTTCTGTGGTGCTATATCTGATTTCATGGGAGTTTAGAGTTCTACTGGCATAGGCAACTGGGTGGTTGTCCTGAAGTAGTACGGCTCCTAAAGCGTACTGGCTTGCGTCAGTATTAAGTTTAAAGGGTTTGGAGAAATCCGGGTATTTCAAAATTGGGTGAGATGTTATTAAAGTTTTCAACTGTTCAAAAGCGTTCACATAAGAAGGGTCTAATTTATTAATTTGGCTGTTTTTCTTGAGATATTTCGTGAGTGGCTGCGCTATTTTCGCATAGTCTTTTATAAATTTTCTATAGAAACCGGTTATCCCTAAGAATGATTCGATTTGTTTCTGTGTTGTGGGGAGTTTTAGTTCTATAATATCTTCTATTTTCTTGGGGTTAGGTTTTATGCCAATTGTAGTCAATACGTGCCCTAGATACTCTGTTTCTTTGCAGAAGAAATTGCATTTGTCTATTTGTATTTTAAGGTTAGCTTGGTGCAATTTACTGAAAATGGTTTTTATGTTTATTAAATGTTCCTGCATCGATGTGCTAAAAATTAAAATATCATCAAGATATACAACACATATCTTGTTAATATACTCTCTCAACACTGAGTTTATAAGCCGCTGGAAAGTGGCTGGGGCATTTTTTAGCCCAAAGGGCATACGAATGTATTCGTAGTGCCCGAAAGGTGTTGAGAATGCCGTTTTCTTTTGGTCTTCTTCCTTTACTAATATCTGGTGGAACCCTTTCGCTAGGTCTATTGTTGTGAAGTATTGGGACCGACCTAATCTATCTAGAATACTGTCTATGTGGGGTATAGGAAACTTGTCGTCTATCGTAATTTCATTAAGTTTCCTATAGTCTATTACTATACGCCATTTTTTTATGTTGGAATTGTCCGTTTTTTTTGGAACGATCCAAAGAGGGGAGTTGTAGGGCGAGTTAGATTCTCTAATTATTCCCTGACGTAGCATATCTTTTATTTGGCTTTCTATCTCCTTTTCGTGTACCTGAGGATACCGATATATTTTACAATAAATAGGGTTTTCATGCTTTAATCTTATTTCGTGTTTAATTTCGTGAGTAAAGGTCAAATTATCACCTTCATTGAAAAATAGGTCTTTGTTCTTTACTAGTAATTGTTTTAGATAAGTCTTTTCTTCACAGTTCAAGTGGTTCTGATTGATTTTATTAAAAATTTCCTCCTTTACACTATTAGTGGGTTCTAAGTGATTCGCTTGAGCGATTTCACTGGAAAAATTAAGGTTTTCGAAGGGGATTTTATGTTTAGCAGAGAAGATTTCCAGACATTGGTTGACAGTGTTGATGTATGATTGGAAAGGAGTTAGGAAGTTCATGCCGATAATTGCTTCATATTTTCTGCTCTTAAGAGGAAAAATTTTCCATACCAATGTCCCTTTTCTAACCAGTTCTTTAGGAATAGGTGTGATCATTTTATGTGTCATACAACTTGGGCCTCCTAAAGAGTCATATGTCCGAGGGGTTATTAATTTTAAAACCTTATAAGGTAATATATTGGGTTTTATAATACTAGTATTTGAACCTGAATCAACTAAACAATTTATTGGGATATTTTCAAACGTTAATCTTATAATAGGTAATTTGTTTTCCGAGGCTAGTCTGTAAAATTTACATCTTCATCAATTTCATTTTTTCCATTGACATTTTCCACCTCCATCGCTTCAACTGGTCGAAAATTATTATTTTTATACTGTCCTGATTGATTTTGTGAAAAATTTAGTCTTCTGTATAGGCCTGAATTTCTGTTATTGTTATTATTTCGGGAAAAATTGGGTTTTGTAGGGTATTGAAAATTTTGAGGATTATGAAAGTTTAATTGGTTATGACGGTCCTTATTACATTCATAATTATAACTTCTATTAATATTTGGCACTTTTTTATCGCATCTATTATTTTTTTGAATTTTGAACGCATTTTTAATCACTTCATCATTTAAATAAATTTCGGATTGGCAAAAATAATTATCTAATTCAAACAAAGTTTTAGTTTGGTCTAGGTGCATTTGGAACATTGGAATTAACTTTGACTTCAAAATTTGAACCAATTCTTTGTCTATCGATTCGTAAGTAAAAGTATCTTCATCATCAAAATCACAAATTTCACTTGCTTCTGACTTAATACTACTTAATTTATTAAAAAGGTCCTTTAAATTAAATACCTTTAAATCCTTAGCATAAAATAACAGTTGATAAATCGACTTCTTTGGCCTAAATCTCATCATCAGAGTCTGCACTACAGTTGCCCAATTCCTCCTGTGATCCGGAATTTCCAGGATGGCATGTTTCGCTTTTCCAATAATTTTGCTGTTTATGAGCCTCTTTAAACAGTACTGCTTCAGTTGATTATTGTTGTCTCCGCAAAGTGCCTCAGTGTCTTCCACTGCTTTCAGGAATGATTTTAATTTGTAGGAATCCTCTCCAGAAAATGGCATAATCTCATTGAAATTCCTGATAATTTGATCAGGGGATAGTTCAAATTTCGTTCTACTCATAGTGTTGATCTGAGCTTCTTGATCGGTCAATTTTTGGGTCAACAATTTTACTTGGGCTATTAGCTGGTCCATTGTAGCCATTGCACACAAAACTTTTTGTTAGATATCACTTCTTAATAAAATCTCTTTCACCTTTATATCGATTTTTATGAAATCAATTTTCTTTCACTTGCTTTGTTTTTACACCAAATTACTAAGTTTAATTTTCACTTTAATTCGGTTCGAACACTGAATCCTCTTTCTTTAGAAATGGATTTCACCGACTGCGCCAATAATATTTCTTTGGAAATTTATGAAAATAATTTAAATTAAAACAAATTTATTCTATTGAATAAATTAAACACTTTATTAATAAAATAAAAAAATTATATTATTCTTTAGAATAAAAACTTTTAGATTACTACCTAGTCTTAAAAATCCGGCGAGACTGATTTTAAAATTGTCTCTTAACATGTTTCATTCCTTCAAAGCTTTTGCTTTGCTTTTTTTTTATTCTTTATGATTCTCACCGAGTCAGCTAAAACAGAATCATTTTATGTGGATCGTTTACTGTCTGTATATTTGCTGACTCGGTGGGAATCGTTAACATCTTTACTTCACTTGGAGTCATATTTCCATTTTCTTTGAATTTTGACTCCAAATGACGAAAAGATATAACTCGCACGTACCATCACGTGAGAAAAATGTTTCCTTTGGGGGTTTTAGTTTTAATTATATAGTATGAATTATATATTATATATTAAATATTATATATTAAATATTATATATTAAATATTATATATTGAATATTATATATTTAATATTATATGTTAAGTATTGTGTATTATGGACTATGTAGTGTACTACGTACTATGAGCTATGTACTAATTATTATGTATTAATTATTATGTTCTATGTGCTATGTATTATGAATTATGTAGTATGTACTATGCACTATGTACTATGCACTATGCACTATGTATTATGTACTATGTACTACACACTATTTACTATGTACTGTATATTATGCACTATTTACTATGTACTATATACTATATACTATGTACTATGTATTATGTTCTATGTACTATGTACAATGCATTATGTATTATATACTATGTAATATTTACTATGCACTATGTACTGTATATTATGCTTATTTACTATGTACTATATACTACGTATTATGTACTATGTACTATGTACTATGTTATATGTACTATGTACAATGCATTATGTATTATATACTATGTACTATTTACTATGCACTATGTACTGTATATTATGCTTATTTACTATGTACTATATACTATGTATTATGTACTATGTACTATGTACTATGTACTATGTACTATGTAATATGTACTATGTACTATGTACTATGTACTATGTACTATGCACTATGTACTATGTACTATGTACTATGTACTATGCCCTATGTACTATGTTCTATGAACTATGTACAATGCATTATGTATTATATACTATGTACTATTTACTATGCACTATGTACTGTATATTATGCACTATTTACTATGTACTATATACTATGTATTATGTTCTATGTACTATGTACTATGTTCTATGTACTATGTACAATGCTATGTCCTATGTACTATGTTCTATGTACTATGTACAATGCATTATGTATTATATACTATGTACTATTTACTATGCACTATGTACTGTATATTATGCACTATTTACTATGTACTATATACTATGTATTATGTTCTATGTACTATGTACTATGTTCTATGTACTATGTACAATGCATTATGTATTATATACTATGTAATATTTACTATGCACTATGTACTGTATATTATGCTTATTTACTATGTACTATATACTATGTATTATGTACTATGTACTATGTACTATGTTATATGTACTATGTACAATGGATTATGTATTATATACTATGTACTATTTACTATGCACTATGTACTGTATTTTATGCTTATTTACTATGTACTATATACTATGTATTATGTAGTATGTACTATGTACTATGTACTATGTACTATGTACTATGTACTATGTACTATGTACTATGTACTATGTACTATGTACTATGTACTATGTACTATGTACTATGTACTATGTACTATGTCCTATGTACTATGTTCTATGTACTATGTACAATGAATTATGTATTATATACTATGTACTATTTACTACGTACTATTTACAATGTATGCACTATGTACTATCCACTATTTACTATGTATTATGTACTGTGTATTATGTATTATGAATTATGTATTATGTACTATGTACTATGTATTATGTACTATGTGTTATGTACTAAATACTATGCACTATGTACTGTGTATTATGTGCTATAAACTATGTACTAGGCACTATGTACTATGTACTACATATGGACTATGTGTTATGTACTATTACTATGTGCTATTCACTGTGTACTATGTGCTATGTATTATGCACTATGTACTGTGTACTATGCACTATGTATTTTGTTCTATGTACTATTTATTATGTACTACGCACTACGCACTATGTACTATGCATTATGTACTATGTATTAGACATTATGAATTATATATTATGTATTGTGTATTGTTTTTTGTGAATTATCTATTACTTTGTTGTTCTTCTAATTTTATTGGAACATTAACAATAAAATAAACTTAAATGGAATATTCATAAACAAAATTTCTTGATCCTTATCCTACTGTAATATTAAGATTGATTTGGAAATATAGACTAGCCGGCCATAGAAGTTTTCACTTCCAACGTGTGGTCCTACGCACACTCATATTTTTTTTTTATTTATTGAAATGTTACAAGGGTATTTACATTTCATAAGACTACAACTAGTTTATACTAATAGGCGAAGAGCCGACCGCTGAAAATGGCGAGTGTGCATACTTTCTTAACTGCGTATCACACTATGTACATATGAATACTCCAATTCCAAAACTGCTTCCTTCCATTTTGGAAAACCAGTGAAGCAGTGGCGGTCTTAGTCTCTGAACAGGCTCCGTTGACGAATCTGTTACCCATTTCCTGGCTAAACTTGCTAAATGTATGTCCACCAAGCTGTAAAACTGAAAAAAGTTGACCAGATTGGTTAAAGAAGTTTGTTTATAGCATGTACACACCGAATTGGTTATCGTTTTATATGGTTTCAGACTATTTCAAAACTAACAACTGTATACACCAACTGGCTTGGTTATTTCTGTCATTTCAATTATTAGATATGGATGTCAATTCTTTTTTATTACAAAATAATTTAGCTTTGTTTTTAATTATGGATGACTATTACTCAAGGAAAAGTAATTATCTGAGGGAAAAAAGAAGCAACATATTTGGAGAGCTATTTGCCATTACAAAAGAGTAAAATTCTTGTATAATATTTTGCTCATTTTAATTTCAGCGAGAAATTAATTTAATTATATGGTGTCAACGTGGCTTTTGACAACTAATTTTTATAGATTGTTGTAAATTTTCATTGATAGATGGCACTCATGCCAGTTAATTATCGTGGTTAACGAGTTAACCATAGAAATTTTTCTTGGTTTGCAGTCCTTGCTTGGTTTGAAAATGTATGACAAACTAAGCACAAACCATCTATATTATTACGGTTAATAGCATGTACACACCGACTTGGTTACCACTATTGAGATGGTTTCAAGCACTATGCATAGTACATGGGAGCTCCCCAATGGCGAAGTTAACACTATCCCTTAACAAGACAAGTTTAGTTCGACGGAGGCGGCAATTGTGGCTTCGAAGGCTAAAACTAGGGAGTAAAGCGCCTGGCTACTATCCCAGAGGTCCCGGGTTCGAATCCCGGCAGAGCCCCACGGTCCTTCGCCTTTCCCACCTACTTTCTTCTTCCCACCTTACATTCCTCATCGCCTGCCCATAGCCTTCCGCTAGCACTGCCCTGCTCCACCAAGCGCATGTCATCGGTTGGTTGATGGGATTCAACTCGTTTCAGGAGGCATAACACTCCAGCGAGTTGTTTCTCATTGCCCCGATGCCAGAGTCGCGATAGAAATGGTTTGGGGTTAGGTGGTTGTGGCAGTTCCTTCCTACTTCTCTCTTCCCCTTCACTATCTATCGACTAGAGCTTGCTGTTTGACATTGCACTCTATACCAAGAAAATAGATTGTCGACAGTACAAAGGGCTTTCCCTGAGCTCTAGTCTTCCACATAAAAAAAAAAATATGAGTGTGCGTAGGACCACACGTTGGAAGTGAAAACTTCTATGGCCGGCTAGTCTATATTTCCAAATCAATCTTAATATTACAGTAGGATAAGGATCAAGAAATTTTGTTTATGAATATTCCATTTAAGTTTATTTTATTGTTAATGTTCCAATAAAATTAGAAGAACAACAAAGTAATAGATAATTCACAAAAAACAATACACAATACATAATATATAATTCATAATGCCTAATACATAGTACATAATGCATAGTACATAGTGCGTAGTGCGTAGTACATAATAAATAGTACATAGTACAAAATACATAGTGCATAGTACACAGTACATAGTGCATAATACATAGCACATAGTACACAGTGAATAGCACATAGTAATAGTACATAATACATAGTCCATATGTAGTACATAGTACATAGTGCCTAGTACATAGTATATAGTGCATAGTGCATAGTATTTAGTACATAACACATAGTACATAATACATAGTACATAGTACATAATACATAATTCATAATACATAATACACAGTACATAATACATAGTAAATAGTGGATAGTACATAGTGCATACATTGTAAATAGTACGTAGTAAATAGTACATAGTATATAATACATAATTCATTGTACATAGTACATAGAACATAGTACATAGGACATAGTACATAGTACTTAGTACATAGTACATAGTACATAGTACATAGTACATAGTACATAGTACATAGTACATAGTACATAGTACATAGTACGTAGTACATAGTACATAGTACATACTACATAATACATAGTATATAGTACATAGTAAATAAGCATAAAATACAGTACATAGTGCATAGTAAATAGTACATAGTATATAATACATAATGCATTGTACATAGTACATATAACATAGTACATAGTACATAGTACATAATACATAGTATATAGTACATAGTAAATATAATATACAGTACATAGTGCATAGTAAATATTACATAGTATATAATACATAATGCATTGTACATAGTACATAGAACATAGTACATAGTACATAGAACATAATACATAGTATATAGTACATAGTAAATAGTGCATAATATACAGTACATAGTGCATAGTAAATAGTACATAGTATATAATACATAATGCATTGTACATAGTACATAGAACATAGAACATAGGACATAGCATTGTACATAGTACATAGAACATAGTACATAGTACATAGAACATAATACATATTATATAGTACATAGTAAATAGTGCATAATATACAGTACATAGTGCATAGTAAATAGTACATAGTATATAATACATAATGCATTGTACATAGTACATAGAACATAGTACATAGGGCATAGTACATAGTACATAGTACATAGTACATAGTACATAGTACATAGTGCATAGTACATAGTACATAGTACATAGTACATATTACATAGTACATAGTACATAGTACATAGTACATAACACATAGTATATAGTACATAGTAAATAAGCATAATATACAGTACATAGTGCATAGTAAATAGTACATAGTATATAATACATAATGCATTGTACATAGTACATATAACATAGTACATAGTACATAGTACATAATACATAGTATATAGTACATAGTAAATAAGCATAATATACAGTACATAGTGCATAGTAAATATTACATAGTATATAATACATAATGCATTGTACATAGTACATAGAACATAATACATAGTACATAGTATATAGTACATAGTAAATAGTGCATAATATACAGTACATAGTAAATAGTGTGTAGTACATAGTACATAATGCATAGTGCATAGTACATAGTGCATAGTACATAGTACATACTACATAATTCATAATACATAGCACATAGAACATAATAATTAATACATAATAATTAGTACATAGCTCATAGTACGTAGTACACTACACAGTCCATAATACACAATACTTAACATATAATATTAAATATATAATATTCAATATATAATATTTAATATATAATATTTAATATATAATATTTAATATATAATATATAATTCATACTACATAATTAAAACTAAAACCCCCAAAGGAAACATTTTTCTCACGTGATGGTACGTGCGCGTGATGGCACACAAAAAGTGCGCGTGACGCGAGTTTTTAGTTTTTTCCCCAGGCCAAAAAGTGCCCAACGTGCCTATAGAAGTTTTCACTGCAAAAAGTAGCTGCTGACACTCACAAGCCGTCCACATCAACAGCAACATTCGTAAGGTAATCCTAAGCCCTTCAAAAAGGTAGAGCACAAGGGCAAACTAAAGAAATTTAGCCCGTCAACCCTAAAGAGGTCAACACGGACAAAAAGCCTAGAATGCTGGTGACGACAGGTATCCAGACCATCAGCTGTAATGACTAAAGCTCTTTCGGTGATGCAGTCTCATGATATCCTAGGGTTAATGTCGCCCGACTACCATTCCAGAGGTCCGTCGTTTGATTCCACTTCGCAGGATGGTCCTTCATCTTTCCACTTCTCCCACCCAGATAACATTTCTTCTTTTACAGCCATTCCCTGCCATGGTTCATTTTTATATGTAAATACAATTTTAAGAAGGATCCTTGATCCTATCTGTGATGGCAAGGGCGGCGGAGCGTAGTCATTGTGGGTGGGGAGCACGTGAACAGATGACCGTTAAAATGTGAAAAGTTCGGCCAATTTATTTACCTGTTGAGTTATATGTTTTAACTTCTTTGGTTATGGGGTTATGCCCGATTAGCATTTTGGGCGGGAGGTGCAGATATGGCTCCTATGAGGTTAGCTCCACTGCCTCATGTGGACCCTGTGTACATTGCTCTACAGAACCCACACAGGGCATCTAACGCCTTGCCTTGTTCTCGCCTCGTCATCAGGGATGCACCATTTGGCCGCCCCTTGAGGAAAATCATTGCTACCCGATCCCGAGAGGAAAAAAAAGGCCGAATGATTTAAGAATTTCGGCATGGATTTATTAGTAATAATTGCGCTGGTGTCACGTCCAATCACGTCCAATGCTGCTTGACCTCTGTAATCGAACCAGCATCAGTCTATTGAGTAGGCTGAATGACACCCATAACGGTCACTAACATGACTGAGATATGAAACAATGCAACAACAAAAACTAAAGCTTTGTATGATAAAAGTAAAGCTTAAGGGTATTCTTTAAAGCCTTTTAAAAAGCTTTCCGAATACGTAAGGCAGATGTTGGGATTGTCCCATTTCATTTGTAATGAGGTTTACCCTTATGAGAATTTGATAAGCCATACCTCACTTCAGTATCGCTATTTTTGTGTGTGGTGTTCATGAGGAAACTAAATAAATCCTTTGTTGGACTACCCTGAAAATATCAGTCACGTAGAAAGGATTTATTAAACGTCTGATGACCTATGCAAGTCGCGAATGAGTGCATTTGAGTATTTTAAATCTATAAAACGTCGATATCTCATGAATGGCAATTCGTACAGGAAAATGTATGATATCTTTTTTGTAGATAATCGCATAATATACAAACCTTGTAAAAACTTTTTTGTAGTAAGACTTATCGTTTAGGAGATACATATTTGCAAAAAACTGATCTTTTGACCTTTTGACTTTGAATAAAAATATTTGGCAGCGACCGATCGAGGGGCGATTCGACAATTTATTTATAATGATAGGGGTATTCATGATCTGTGTTATTTGTGTTAAATCGAGAAAAAAGTTTAACAAATCGAGAAACTTTCCTTAGTAAATGACATTTGTTTCGATTTTAACAAATAACATGTGAAAAGGCGTGTTAATTCAACAACTCGAGATCGAGATCGAAAATGGCACGTATTTTTTTTTCTTTTACTGTCAACAGCTGTTTAGAATTTATTCTGATTGATAGTTTTATTTGAAAAGTGCAAATTAATATAAAATAAAAATAACTTTCACATGGAAATTTAAAGGGGTCGCTCACGATCTTGTCTATTTCGAAGATAACATTTTACGATTTCTCGATGATTAACGATGATCATGAATACCCCTGATATTTGTAAGGGCTTAATTTTCAGCAAATTCAGAATTATCAACCAATTTGAGCTTTTTTCGTCTATTTTGACTGGACTATAGCGCTAACTAATGCGCGCCGCAGCATCGAGCTGCGAGTTTAATTGATTTTACAATGCTCAGCAACGGCCGATAAAGTTGCGGGAATTTTTTATTGAAAATATAAGTATGCAACAATAACCCCCGCAAATTTCAGCGACTTATCTTAAAAGATGGCGCCACACGATTTTTTTCAAAAAAACGGCTCCAGAAGGTCGGAGGAAAAAAATTTTTTTTTTCAATGTAATTAAAAATCAAAAAGATATTCATGGTTTTTTGGCGTATAAAAAAAGTCGATCTTTTGACTGATTTTGCGCATATTAGGAATCGTTTTGTGATATGCGCATTAGTTGCACATGAAAGCGCAACTATTAAAGAGAATTTGGTACCGGTCGGGTATAAAAATATGATGGCCTGTATGAGCTATTGACATTGAAAAACGCGTTTTTTTTCTGGAAAAAATCTTTTTTTTGCAAAAAAGGTTGCAATATTTTGCAAATCTGTAAAAACGCTCTTATTCGACTTATCTTGTACTACGCTTTCAGCGTGGTTCCTTAAAAAATATCGTCTTTTCACGGAGCTACAGGTATTTCAAAAAATTGCGATTTTTAGCGGTTTTTTGCAATTACTAATTGAGTTTGCAATCTTTTGAGACCGGACCAGGACAGCTCGATCCGTATTAAAGAGTTACACAACTTTGCCATTGAACTCTTTTTTGTACAACTCCAAGCTTCTTTTTTAAACGTAAAAAACTGTTTTTCGCCAACTTTGGCGGCAAGCGCGTCATATGTTTTACAAATAGTTCATTGAATTCCACGGAAAATTTCCTTTGCAGCCTGTTCATATTTTTTGAAAAAAATGCCTTTGCAGCCTGTTAATATTTTTTGCAAAAAAATGCGATCGACAGATTTACTGGACTATTTCCCCACCCAAAGCGAATGTGCGTGTGCACTTTTCCTTCCATCCCCACGCGCTCCGCCGCCCCTGTGTGATGGGACATGGAGAATACATACAAATCAAGAAATTAAAGGTCATATGGAGAACTGGCTTCATCAGCAAAGATAAATAAATATTAAAATGGTTGGGCTTGTTAAATGAAAGTCAAACTTAAAGACCGCAAAAAAGGTACATATATGTAAGTGTACCATAAAGAACACGCTTAAAGGGCGGTAGCCGCATAAGGTACCAAGTTAACACTGAAGAACACTCTCTCTCTCTGTTCTGTTCCTTTAATCCCTCGGGCGACATAGGGTAACAGTTGCCTTCCATCGGACCCTGTTTTGTGCGGCAGCTCTTAGCTCCGTCCAGCATCTACGAGTTGTGACGGCCTCTTCTGATAGGGTTCTCCTCCACGTTCTAGGTCTTCCAACTCGAGCGATTCCAGCCAAGGGCCTGTTTGGCTAGTTTCTCGTTTTCGCGTCGTAAGATGTGGCTAAACCAATTCCTTCGCCTGATTTCGTCGTCGATCCTTTCTTGGCCAGCACGGCGCACATAGGTCGATTTGGCCAATTTAGGCGGCCAAAATTATTTGACGGTCTTTTGAAGTTCGGGAGTTGATTTTAAATAAAAATACATAGTTTTTTTGCGATTGACAAAAAATATTTATTAAAACAAAAAATTAAATTACTCTTCATCATCCTCATTTGGCTGGGCAGGTATCAAAAGATCAATTGTCTCGGGAGAAAATGACTTAATTGATGATTTTTTTGGCCTTTTCATACTACTCAATAGCGGGTCTGAGGTTAATAATAATCTACTATATATATCCGCATTGCATTCTTCTCTAGAAAATTTCCTAGCATAATTCTGGCGGTAAGTCCGAAAATGTTTATTTCTGGCTTCAGCTGCCTCTTCTGAGAGTTGCCCTATGGGCAGGAGAGCATTTTCTATGATTGCCGCACCATGGATCAGGACTTTATGCATGGTTGGAGTCATTGGATGCCATCCATACAACTTCACATATAGCTTTGCCGTCTCTAAAGCGTATTGATCGTACTTTACAACATTTATATTATATCCACTTGATATAGCTTCCAAAATTATTTTCAGCCTGTAAGTGAGGTCAAAGCTGATTCCAGTGATGTCAGCAGCCAATTGCGGATTTTCAAAAAATCTTCTACTGGTATTACCATCATTAGTGTTACCAAAATTCGATTTTGGCATATCCACCAAGAGCCCTGTTTCGAGGCGAAACCTTTCTTGAATTTCTCGTTTTCTCTGTGCTTCTATATTTTCTTCTTCTTGTGTTTTCCTTGTGTGATATTTTTTTATTGGTAATTTGTAGGCCAAATGAAGGATACTTTCAAATATCCGGATTCGTGCATGTAGCACGGAAATCCCAAACTCTAAAGTTTGTAAGCTGACTTTATTTTTTTTGGTCAAATTATTAAAATCTTTTGATGTAGCACCACATATGTAACACTTGCTCGTTGATGTTGTGTTGGTTGCTGCATTACAGACTTTACCGTCAACCATGGTCACTTTAAAAATATGTTTAAAATATAATTTGTCACCCTTTAGGTCCACTTCTGTGGTGGCAAGTGACTTTACACTGTCTTTAACGTAACTTATTTCTTGTTTGGTGACATCTTTAGATTCTTTCACGAATCTAATTCTTATTGGGCGACAATATCGTGGAGAAGACGGTGTGGGGTTTTGCCAAACAACTTTTTTCTTTTCTTCTCCACACACAATTTTTAAGGGCACAAAAGAACTAATAAATATGTTTGCGTCTGATTCCGCATCGTTGCTAAATCTCTGCTTAAACTGTGCTTGCTGTGAACCGTCACAACCCCATTTGCAAATTATCTGCAGAGTATTCCTTTCAGCCTCGTTGAGTGTTACTAAGACTTCTTCCAAGTAAAGTGATAAGCGCCTCACGGTAAGGTCCATTAGGCACTGTAAATCACTTTCAACACAGGTGGCAGTAACACGTATTTTTTCCTTGGGAGGATAACATTCCTGTTTCGCTTTTAACAATAGATCGTAGCACGGGTAAAAACTTTTATTTGTCGCCCTTATTATTTCATATTGACGTCTTGTTAAATCTGCTTCTACAAACATTAAAAGCGCTTGCTGCGGGGTCAGGGGAGCTGCATCTTCCTTTGTTTTGGAAAGCCTTCTTTTATATTCACTTGCACTTGCTGGAGAATTTGTAATGTCTTTTAGGACTTTTCTTGCAGTTCTTTTTCCACTTTTTTGTAAAATTACTTGGGCAGCATGAACTATTACTCCATCTTCCACGACAGAACGAACTTCTTCCGTCTTCCTTCTCTTAGTTCTCTCGCTCGATTCGCTAAATGATTTGCAGGGCCGACCTGGACGATTTTGCGTCGATATAGGTATTTCAAATGTCCCATCTAGCCAAGAATCGTTGTTTTTCAAAAACATCTCTTTCACATTATGCGCTTTAGACCATCGTTGTTTTATGTTGGTTTTAAAATAGGAGAATTTATGCTTCAGAAGTTTTTTTCTCTCTTCTGTGTCACCATAACTGGAGATGAGATTATTTTCTAAGAATTTGAGTTTTTCAGTAATCGATGGCAGATTTTGCTTATCTAACTGCTCAAACAGATATCTACGAGTCACTACTTTCACACCCATTGTATATTTTTTTTAATTGTCCAAAATTTTTTGAAGTGAATTATTTTATTAACTGTACAAACTGGTGGCCAAATTTTGGAATGATATTAGCTAAAGATTCAGATTTATTAATTATAGTAAAATTATAGTCGGGACGGACAGGGAAATGCAAAAAAACGATCTTTTAAAACTAAAATTACTCCAAAAAATATACGGTAAAATGACTATTTTTATGGTCATAGGAATATGGCTTATAGTCCAGTCAAATTAGGGTTTCACCTCGGAATGAGAGGAAATAAGCTGAAAATTTGCATGAACTTTTGTTTTGGCATTCTAAATGATGTGTCAAAAGTCTCATAAAATCTCATGTCCGCGTCTTGAGATATTAGAGGTCAAAGGTCACCAATATCAGTTTTTCGCAAATATCTCGTAAATTATCCGCTTTACGTAAATTTTGGTTAAGGAAAGTTTGTTCTTTAGATAAATCTGCATAAAAGTGTCCTATACCGAATTTACGTAGAACCAATAGTTTTCGAGATAAAGGGCTGAGAAGTCTTGGCATCGCGCTGAATTCGTTTCCGCACCACCTCTGAGGTAGAATGCAAGGCGCGTTTTTTACATGGTTTTCCCGTAGGGCTAATCCATGGGTTACAAGTTATGATAAAAATTTTTGATTATCTCTCTATCTCTTCTATTTCCACTTCTTTCATATTGTCATCTTCATCCACACTCATCTCAGAGGAAAATAACGAAATGTTGTCGGCGTTATAATCGTTCAACTCAGGTTCAATGGATGTATCCTCGGACATCGAATTGAGACACGACTGGCCTCGACAAGAGCCATACGCTACGGAACATGGCAATCCTACTTTTCTGCATTCACGACAAGCAGTAGAGCTCAGGAGTCACCCGAGGGGAATAGGTTAAGGGTTATGCATGCGGATTCGGGAGGGTGTTGGAGAAGGTGGCGATGAACCTTGCGTTTGAACTCTTGGATGTTGTAGGAGCTCGGAAATACTAACTGCAAGAGGTTGCTCCACAGTCGAATTGTTCTATTTAGAAACGAATTACTAGTTTGTAGAGTGCGTGAAAGGGGGAGTTGCAGGTGAAGGGAATGAAACGAGTGGGCTAATCTGGTGTTGCGGGTATAAGATTGCCGTGGAGGTAGGAGAGCATTTATTTCAGTGGAATCCGGCCTGCTGTATTCTTAGCGTTCGGTCTACTTGCTATATTATCCTAGATAATAAAATGTATGACAATATATTATATTATTCTATTGTTAGGTCCCTCTTTTTGGTGTTTTGACTATGATACATTTCGTCCAATCCTCCGGAAAGGTCCAGGTGCTCCATGCTATGTCCAGAAATGGATGCAGCGCATCTGCTGTGTCTTGAGTCAGCTTTCAACTATGCTGGCGGGATTGCGGTTACTATTTTTGTCTTGGATGGGGCACGAGTTTTGATTCTTATTGGCTGTGCATTGTTGTTGCACAAACATTAGAGGGCAATTGTGAAGCGTTTTCTTAAATTTTGACTGGTTGACGAGACCTGGGGCCTTATTCTTCTTATTTTTACTCGAAAGCTCTTTCGTTTTCGGATCGGATTTAACAATGTAGTAATAGAGAATAGGGCCTCTGGCTAATTACCAGCAGCTAATTTTCTAAACCCAAAAGGTGGTATGTGAAAAAATATGCAATTACGAGTATTACTTTCAAAAATTTTAAAGCCAAATACTATTTTTAAAGCAGGGACTATATAAAGAAAAGAAAAATTTCGTGATGAACTCTTTCAAATGATTGATTGCTTATGGTT
Organism: Thereva nobilitata; assembly: GCA_963855945.1. Taxonomy (NCBI): domain Eukaryota; kingdom Metazoa; phylum Arthropoda; class Insecta; order Diptera; family Therevidae; genus Thereva; species Thereva nobilitata. The sequence continues at coordinate 77,529,876 of OY979694.1, forward strand.
ACCCCTTTTACTCGAAATACTGGAATGATGATGTTATATATGAAATTATGTTAAAAATACTTGTCGTCATCTATAAAATGCGTAAACAATAGCAAAATTAAGACAAGTGGCATAGAAAACAACTATTTCGTGAAAACGAAATACTAACATTTTTCAACTATTCTTTAAATATTCGTTCTTTAACACGACTCAAATACTATTATCTTTAGGAAATGAAACTTTTATTATTAATATTTGAGATGGAATATATTAAGTTAGTACACGTACTTTAGCACATTAGGAATACGATATGATGCCCCCTGGTTAAGATCTTCTCATGCTAAGCATTGTGTTTATTTCCCATATAATAATCCTCGTGCGATCAATAATTTCTCTAAGCTGTTTATTCTTCAACATAACAGTGTCCATAAGTTCCCTGTTCTCTTGTAATGCCTTTCTATATTCCTCACATTGATTTGATTCTGCACGATGATCCGGTTCGTCTTTGTAGGGGATCAAGCTTTCTACATGAGTATATTCCATGCCTATAAAATTGAATTGGAACCGAGCTTCTTAATAATTTAGATAAATACTATTTAAGTACCTTGTGAGCATCCCTCGTTGCTCTTTTCATAAATGATTCGAAGCCTTTTGAATAAAAGTCGAATCGTCCTAAAGTACTCTTGAACCTTTTTTTCAGTGCTATTTTCGCGATTACCAGTTGTAGGTTGAATAGTTTTCAATGCGGAAAATATCTCTTGAAACCGTGATGTAATATCTTGCACTGTCTCTTGCCCAAGCCTAGTAATACTGACTGTGTTGATCTCTTTAGTTGGGACAGTATTTGAGCTGGAAAGAGTTCCTGTAATCTGCTGTTGCTGCTGCATAGTCTGTTGTGTCATCATAGCACTTCCAGGATTAGGGGTTGAGGGCGTTTGTAGTGTTAATTGAGGACCTTGTTGCTGTTGCTGCTGTAATTGCTGTTGTTGCATTTGATGCTGCTGTTGCTGAAGCTGTTGTTGCTGCTGTAACTGTTGTTGCTGTTGGAGCTGCTGCTGCTGCAACTGCTGCTGAACCAAACTCTGTTGGCTTGGGGATTGTTGAGCGTGCGAAGGACTCTGCATACCTGCGCCTCCATGCCCCATACCCTGGCCACCCAAGCCCATACCCGGGTTCTGCATTTGGGCCTGCTGTTGAGAGAGCATTCCGCCTTGATTGTAGCCCATCATGCTCATTTGATTTGGAACCATATTCATGTTAACCATTTGATTACCGAAATTACCTCGGTGTCCTCCAACTGGACTATTATATCCACTTGCAAATTGCCCCGACATGGCAAAAACACTTATTTTATTAACAAGTATTATAAGAGCAAAGCGTTGTCAAACTTATTTCAGCTATCTTTCTTTCACATCAGCTGATTTTGACAACTTCGGATGTATTATTCCGTAGCTTAAATTTCTCAGAAAAAATTCAAAGATATTTGTCATTTTAAAGTTTGATTCAATGCTGCTAAATGCTAAAATAAGATTCAATAAAATAATTACTACTAAATTAAATGCTTTCTATGCATAAAAATGTTTTAATAAAACTATTATTTAACAGTTCTTTTTATAATAAGTCCTACAGACGAAAAGACTATCTCAGTAAGAAGAAGATTCTCGAATATGATTTTAAAAAACTTAATAAAGCAAGTAGAAACGTCAAAAGTAACAAAGATAAATTTTGCTTAAGAAACAGACGGAATGCCAGTGTTGAATTTTTAGAATATATTTTGTTAAATATAATGTTTTTACTAATTTTAAGCAGAGTATAAATTAGACAGCAAATGCCGTAATGGAAAAACGAGAGGAAACTTTAAAAGATGTAAGTAGTAAGAACTATAAATGTTTCCTTTGTAGTTGGCGATGCCGCTAACTGGTTTCCACTTAAAGACTACAAATTGCTCTTATTATAAATATTCTTGCGAAATATAAATATAAATGCGCATTTGAAAGGAGAGTATTAAATTTGTTGGTATTTTGCATTATATATGTGTTTCGCTTAATCAAATTAGCTACACGCTTTTTTTACAACTAACCAAAGATTGCTAGTTATTTTCAGCTGTCGGAAAGATTTTTTTATTCCAAGCAAACAAATTCATCAATTTCAATTGGAAAATTACAATTCGTTCCTTTGGTAGTATATACTCTGTGTACCAATTATATACAAATTATCTGGACAAGAGATGCATGTTTTTTTAAACAAAAGAGAATGGGAAGTATCGAAAGTAATCTATTAAGATCCCGGCTCTGTCAATCCATAAAGATTATAAAAACAGCTGCTGGCATATTTCATTCTTAACCGGAGGTTATCCGGACTCGTGGAAACTAGCTCATGCTTAGTCTATACCGAAAAAATGTGACTAACGACCCATCTAATTACCGCCCAATAGCAATTATGTATTTCTATTCTCTCCAAAGTCATGGAGATAATAATATACAGAAAGCTTATGGAATATCTTAAAAGCAACCAAATATTGGACGACAAGCAGTAGAGCTTTAGATCGAAAAGATCTACTGACGACTTCCTTGTATGCCTAACGGAACATCTCATCCAAAGTATACGCCGATTTGGTGAATCTGGTTGGTCCTGATATCTCTAAAGCTTTTGATAGACCCGCTCTGTTGACTAAACTCAAGGCCATTTGTATTGAATTTTTTGTGAAGAACTGGAGTTAGAGTTTTCTTTCTGGCCGTTCAATCAAGGAAGTATTGGATGGCGCCAAATCTAGCCCCACACCGTCTCTCCAGGTGTTCGCCAGGGCTCAATTCTATCACCAGCTCTCTTCCTAATTTTTATAAATGAGCTGATCTCAATCCACTCCAACTCATTTCATATCTTTCCTGACTATGGTACTCTAAGTTACTCCTTTAACTTCTATAATGTAAGACAGAGTTTCCCAAACTTTCGACATCTGTGTACGCTTTCTATAATTTTCGTAAGGTTGAGTCTCAAAATGGATCTTTAAGTTGGAAATGTTCATGCTTTCATTTGAAAGTTTTTCAAAACAAATGACGCCAAGTGGAATAGGCTCTTTTTCATCTGCAGTGCATGAGAACCCAAACTTAAGATAGTCTTGCGACTTTTCCTTGCTGCTTTCTAAACAGGTTGTTTCAGAATTGAAGGTGGTTCGCTATCGCTAATTTCATTATTTTCTGTTTGCTGATTGCTACTATAATCACTGCTTTCTTTCGGTTTAAAAGTTCCAGATTTCAACCAGCAATCCAATCCAGGGATTAAAAGTATATTTTGTAAAAATTATGAAATAAATGGGGCTTACTGAAGCACACAATAAACCTTTCCTATTAGAAGCACATAACAAACCTCTCCTATTAGATAAATCGTAACAGTTCAACGTGTAGATACTGGAGATGGGGAAACACTGATGTAAGACAAGCATGCATCAGATCTTGTCTGCATGATCTTAAACTCACGTTTAATTCAACCAACAGGGACATCAAACTAAAGGTTCGGGCTCGATGAGCGGCGTGCCTATTACGCTTACCGAGCTCGCCTTGACATATCGCAACAGGCGCCGCAAATTCAGCAAACCCGGGCCCAATGAAAGCTTTCACAACTAATTTTTTTAAATTTCGAACATAACTGAAAAAATAAGTTTAAATTGAATGGGCAATAGGGCGGAAACAGTTGCCCTCCAGCGGACTCTGTTTTGCGCGACAGCTCTCAGCTCTGACCAGGATCTCCCGGTTGTTGCGGCCTCGGCTAATAGGGTTCTCCTCCAAGTTGTTCTAGGTCTTCCGACTCGACGGGTTCCTTGCGGATTCCAGTCGAGGGCCTGTTTGGCTAGATTCTCGTTTTCGCATCGCAAGGTGTGGCCAATCCAATTCCATTTCCTTCACCTGATTTGGTCGTCTATCCTTTCTTGGCCGGCATGGCGCCATAATTCTTCATTTGTAATTCTATCCTGCCAGCGGATTTTTAGGATACGACGTAGGCATCTATTGATAAAAACTTGTAGGCGCCCTGTGATGAATTGGCCTATTCACACAGTGCATATTCATGGCGCCTAAAACCGGTTTTATAGATGAGAGAGGGAAGGGAGCGGAAGAACTTAACGAAACATTTTTCACGCAAAACCAAACGCGTGAAAACTATCACACATATAAAAAGTTACTTTTATCTGTTGCATTCTTTAGCTCTGTTTTTCTCTAACAAGTAAATTTCATCTGCAATACATTTAAATGTTCCTGTATACAGGCCCGCCACATCACCTTGGGGGGCCCGGGGCTAAAATATGTTTGGGGGCCCTTTAAGGATTTTGAAATTCCAAAAAATCTTTGACTAAAAAAAAATTGTGGTAACTTAAGAATAAGTTCATTCAGGCATTAAATATAGATACCGAACTGTCGGTTTTTAAAGCGGGGTTTCCGCTTAGCTGGCTACCAGCGCTGGTTGTATCTTCCGCTGGCCCCCAGAACATTTCCAGCTAATGGCTCAACCAGCTTGAGAATAATCAGAAATTTCCATATTCCGGATGGCTGGACAGCCAGTAAAACGTTACATAGTTACATAGTTTAACCTAGAGTGGAACAGGTTTATGTAGACACGCCCTTGTGCTTAGCTCTGGGGCTCAGCACTCATCTTTCTTTTGGCTGAATCAACCCAAGCTAGAGGGAAAAATTGGAAGCACTACTAAGGGAAGCGAATTCGGAGCACTGTTAATATGCTCCGATTGGATGTTTAAGGAATTGTATGGAACGAAGAAAACGGCAGACAGAGACCCGTTCTCGTTCGATGCGTTGGTCAAGCAGCATATTGGACGCGGTTGGTACTTAGTTGGGGACCGCTTGGTCCGAGTAAAAATAAATGATGGCCTTAGAACGGGCAAATGCCGACTGTGATTGAAACATAGTCCTCGGCCATCTGGCGGTTAACAGAAGGTTCGTTGCAGGACAGTACGGCCGTACAGGGGACGACTGACGGTGATACAACGGCCTTACAGTTCCAATAACGGCCATACGACGGCGGTACGGCGGCCGTATGGTTGCTATTACGGGTATACGACGGTGGTACAGTGGCAGCAACGTGGATATTCGCCCTCCTATAAGAAAATATATTTCACTGCAATTAAATGTTTGATTTTTTTCGGTTGTGTTTTTTTTTCAAGCCGTTAAATAACAAAATTTCCTACTAAAATATAAATCAACACCCACCACACACTTCACGTACAACAAACCGACGACTGGCGAGCTCGTTTCTCTTGTGCATCGATATCTTTAAGTAGGATAAATCGAAAGAACCATTGTACATAACGAAAATGATAAAGTTCCCATAAAACGCATTCAACAATACATTTGGTGCAGCTTTTTTTTGGCTCAAATTTCCCGAATGCCCGTTTCTACAGTTCAGTACTTGGCCTTTTAAATCTTTTGGTCAAATTTGACCGTCGTAAGGCCGTATGTGCTCGCATTAAAAATGGTTAAAAACTCTACGGCCATCATATGCCCCTTAAAAAGCCAAGGGGCCGGTGTTCGCCCTTTATAAGGCCGTTTTTTATTTTTACTCGGGTAAAGCCGCTGTCGAGACTCGCATTTGGAATGACGAAAAGGCAATTACACAAGGTGAACAAAAATATAAAGGTTTTCGACACTGCTACAACTACAACATAAATTGGAGGGTTAGAAAATTTTTTAAACTTTTGTAACTGCTTCAAAAATGCTTCTAAAAAAAGCAGCAGTAAAAGGAGTGCTCCCACGGCGATCATGCAATATTAAAAAAGGGTAAGTTGTCTCTTCTCTAGTGTTTACTATTTAAGTATGATGAGTAGAAGAATCCATATCCATACAAGCATAACACATATTTCAGAGTGCTGCATGCTTGGGTTTCAGGCTCTAGATTAGTGCTTGCTTGACAAGTAGAACGCATGGACAGGGTGGTCTTGACTTTTTGGGTTTCAAGATAGTTTCGGGGCCCCTAGGCGATTAGTATGCAGGGATATGGGGTTTTAACTTTTTGGGTTTCAATCTATTTTCGGGGCCCCCTTTAGCCGGGGCCCGGGGCAATTCGTCCCAGTTGCCCCCCCTATATGGCGGGGCTGCCTGTATAGCATTCAAATTTACTATCCATAATTTACGCCCCGTGTGAGTTAGTTGAATAAAACCGGTTTTGCACACCACAATTATGGCAACGTGTGAATATGCCCAATTGGGTGACTTTCCATGTTTCGCCACCATACAAAAGAACTGCCTTAACGTTGGAGTTGAACAGCCGCAATTTGGTGTTAATTGAGATCTCCACACACAGTTCATTTGATCTGTCAAGGCGAGCTCGTCGGCGCGGCGTTCAATGGGTCCGCACCTTAATTCTTGATGTGAGCCGCAAGAATCATGTAGAATTTAACGCATCAAAAACGAAGTACCGTCTTAGAAGTACTCAAAATATCCTTGGCACAGCATTAACTTTGCGCATTTTGGAAAAAATGTCATTTAAAAAATCCCCTACAAAAAAATATACACTACCACAAATTTTAAGTCCTATATAAGAAACCGATGAACTTATAATATAATAAAAAATGATACAAGAATCCACATACCTTGGTTGAACACCGACATAATACATTTCAATAGATTTTAGCTTTAAACGTTAGAAATAAATGTTTTAATATCGCGCATAAACTGGCATACGTTATCGAATAATACCTGTGACGCACTATACTTTCATTATGATGGTAACTTTCATTATGATGGTCAAGGAAATGATGGGGTGACACATTACACTTTACTTTCATTTGCATCTGGCATATCAAGTGAGGATATAAACCTGCGTGTTTTTTGCTTTAATTTTAAGCTGTTTCAAATTGTAATATTTAAAGTAGTAAAGAAAACATGCTTGCAAATTGTTGCTTAATTAACGTCAAATCAAATAATTTTATTTTAAAATGTAGTTCCCAATTTTCCAACAGATGTCAGTTAACCGAAATTACAGTCCAAATGAAAATAAAATACTTTCATTTTGGACTTTCATTATGGTGGATTTTGGCCACGATAATGAAGGTTACTTTCATTATGATGGCATATGTGTCACAGGTATAATTTTTATTTCGCCTAAACCGTAAACTTTAAGCTGATGCGCTCGATGACTTATAATCGTCAGCGATTCAATATTTGTACACGTGATCTGATACTTTAGGTGCGTTTCATTTTGCTTGGAGTACGTACTCAGGAGTAGTTGGGCGCACATCGGATAATTGCAGCTACCCCGGCCCAAATTGTGGTTTAGCAGTAGTTAAACGTAAATATCAATGAAGTCGCTTTAAATTTTATTCAAAAAAATAAAAAAAAAACTGTTAAGACAATAAATGCGTTTCATTTTTATTGGAGTATGTACGCCGGTGTAGTTGCACATCAGCGTAGATGCTGCTACACCAGCCCATTCTGTGGGGTAGCAGGATCTACTCCGATGTGCGCTCAAATACGCCGGCGTACATACTCCAATGAAAATGAAACGCTCCATTTATTGTCTAAACAGTTTTTTTATATTTTTTTGAATAAAATTTAAAGCGACTTCATTGATATTTATGTTTAACTACTGCTACACCACAATATGGGCTGGGGTAGCTGCAATTACGCCGATGTGCGCCCAACTACTCCGGAGTACGTACTCCAAGGAAAATGAAACGCACCTTTTATTACAACTACGTCGCGGTTTTGTCGAAAGTGATTTCACAAGGACCCAATTCTGCGCCGATTTCATCCAGTTTGGCATGCCTAAGCTCTGGCCGTCCTAGTATACGGCATCCTTCCAGCGGAGGCTGAGTATCTTCATGTCGCATCCAATAGATCTTACCGTAGAAAACTTTCCCAGCAGCTTCATCTTCACTCAAACGAGCTAGATGCCCTGCCAAAAGGAGCCTACCGAACTTTATCTTCTTCACAACGCGAGAACGCTCGTATATTTCGTCTTTATATAGTCTCCGGAATCGTCCTTCTCCCATAAGGAGACAACAATTCTCCGAAGGATTTTCCTCTCGAACACGGCTAAGAGGCCAGAGGGGCTTTTGTTAAGCTCTCACGTCTCGGATGCACATGTGACTACCGGTAAGACCATCGTCTTACATAGTAGAAGTTTTGATTTTACTACTTTAAATTCGCACTCCTGTACCTGATTGTGGGACAAATGTTAGGTGTTCTTGAAGATGGAGCCACCATGTACTTTGTTTTACTTTCATCATAGACAAATAAAAGGAAAGATATTCCATTTCATACAAGAAAAGTGTGCATGTTCCTGTTCAGAGAGCTTTCCTATTTCCTCCATTTAAGCTCCCTCCAAGCGAAAGCTGCCCCCTGCCCCCTGCACCATAAATAATAATGACGATCATTGTATTTTTACTGTAGAAGATCGGACGATTGGTGATGTCACTAATGAGGGTCACGAACTTAGCAATATAATCGAGTTAATTGTTTTGTTTGTGGCATTCACTTCAATTTAAAGATAATAGGGGGTTCACACTGACGCCCAAAACATGTTTTATGAACCAGTCGTTTTGAAAAGCTCAAAAGTGCTCACACTAGCTTTGTTTCTTAACTAAATCCCGGGTTCCCTGGGATCCCAATTCGTGTTTCTTAACTTTCTCGGGATCATTTCCCCTCCATCCCAAAGAGCCAGAGGTCTGGACTTCTGGCGGCGTGGATTAAAAGAGAAATGTCAAAAGGTGACAGTTCTCAGCTAAGGTGACAGTTCTCAATTTTCAACATCAATTGATTTAATAAAAGATATTCGTGTTATCGAGGCAATAGTGCAAATAATAAATAAATTGAAGTGTTGTGTTATCGAAACAACAGTGAAAATAATAATTAAATTTAGTTTTTTGTTATCGAGACTATTAGTACAAATAAATAAATAGTTCTTCTTCTTGGATTTCTCAATCATCCCAGAAAGCATTTCTGGAAGCAATAGAAATCGATTTAATGTTAAAAATGTTATTTCCATCTAGTTTTCAATGAAAAACTTGTAAACAATATAAATCACCTATCAAAAATTCAAAAATGACGTGCTGATTACAGCTGAGCGAGTATTCAGCATTGTCAGCAAGTGTTTTGTACTTGTTTTAAGGCCCAATCATATAGCAGAAACGAAAACGAACCGAAACGAATACGAAATGAACTTGAAAATGATAGCGATTATATAGGTGCCTGAGCGAATAGGTTTTTGACATTTGTTGACAAGTTCTGCATTGAGTGGAAGAGTTTTTTATTTTCGATAAATACATCTATTATAGAATTTATATAATTTATGGCGGATGTCGACAAATCACAAGAGAAATCAAAATTTAAAATTTTTCACCTTGTTTTGACTGCATTCTTGTTTTGACTAACTTCTTTTTCGCTCTTTCAACTACTTTAAATTGGAAAACAAACTGTCAAAGTAACGGGGTGAATAGCTGAAACGAATACCGAAATGAAATAAATTTATCGTTCCGTTTCGGTTCTGATCGTTTATATAACCGCGTTCATACATTTTCATACGATTTATTTCATTCTTTTCGTTTCGGATCGTTTTCGTTTCTGCTATATGTTTGGGCCTTTATTTTAAAAAACGTCCAAACCTACTTGTTTAAAAAAGCTCGCTCCTTATAAAATATATGGGTAAAACACAGGTTTTATAGCAGGAACACAAATGCTTGCCATAAGCCGTGGGCTATGAAAGCTTTATCGCTCTCAAATCAGGCCCTAGCTGTCAATCGTGAAACTAAAAATATAATATAGCAAAGCGATATCGTAGGCGATGAAAATTTTTTTCTTCCTGTCAAATGAGTTTCAAATTTGAATTCAAACTAATTTAAACTAATATGCGTTTTTTAACTTTTAAATAAACCACCCTCAAATTTAAAATTAACATGGAATGTCTGGTGAAGGTGGTGGCTATTATACGCACCAGAATTTGCCGAAAAGTTACTTTTATTGTCATAATAGTAACGTTTTTTTTGTTAGCAGCGGTGTTTTTTTGGTTGTATACATTGGTAGAACTGTAAGCGTCAACCACAAAATAGAAATAAGTTCTAATTTTTGTGGTCGTGGTTATGGTCGCTTAGCCGGTAGTTTTATTTTGTTCGTTCCTTTGTAGATACATGGTGTCTATTATTTGACAACTAAAAGGTTTCATAGCCCACGGCTTATGGCGAGCATTGTGTTCCTGCTATTACCCTGTTTTGCACCGAACTTTGAAGAGCTTTCTAAAACATGTTTTGGGTGCCAGTGTGAACCCCATATAAGAGCTCATTTAAAAGCTATTCCAAGCAAAAAATTATACAATTCTAAAAGGGAAAATTGTTACCTAAATTCTTAGGAGTAGAAGCGTGAATAGCAAATTGGAGAATTGCTTTTAAAAAATACAATTTTATGTCGGATTTACTCAACGAAGACTAAATAAATGCCTGTAAGGGATGTAACGCCGAAAATTTTTTTGTGGATTAGGCTTACTGGGGAAACCACTTTAAAAAAACGCGCTTAATACTCTACCCCTGCGGTGATGTGGAAAGGAGTATTTATTTTCAACAAAATACAAGTATTAGAGAGACACCGAAACTTTCCCGCACGTTTTACGAATAAAATGGTTGTCGATATTAATTGCGTTAAGTTAAAATTTACCCCAATAAAAGAAAACGTGACCGCTGAAACTAGGATACTTTCCAGGATGTCAGTAGAACATCATAATAAAGATAAGAAAAATTCAAGTTACTTGGATTTTTTTCCTAGTGCCTAATATAGAATTCTTGTATTGTCTGCACTATTAAGTTAGAATGGCCACAAATACCCATAAAGCAATAATTTCCACTTTTCATATTTTTAAATTTGTTCATGATATGATACTTTACATATTGAAATCCTTGTAAAACGCAATAATTTGCTTATGAATGTTTGATCAAAATAAAACTTTCGCAAATCTGCAAAATAAACACATCGCGGAAATCATTGTTATCAATAAAAACAAAACCAAAATTCGCACAAAACTCACGGTTTTACTAACTTTTGCAAAGTAGTAGAAACCGAAAAGTCAGACCTGAAAAAACAAAATCTTCAAACTTCTAAAAATATGTAATTGATGTATGTCATTTAAACAAAAAATCAAACAATACATTTAATAGCTTCTTTCTTATTTACATTTATTTCCACCAACAAATCCCTTTAATAAAATTTACCTAGAATACAATATACACATTCGTACATGCTCCCATGCATCGCTAAGGCTTTCCTTTCCATTTACTGTCTTCAGATTAGATTTACTCAAATACATATCTTGGCAGTGCCACCGAAAATAAAGATTTAGCGGGGGCAGCTTTCGCTTGGAGGAAGCTTAAATGGACACTTTTCTTGTATGAAATGGAATATCTTTCCTTTTATTTGTCTATGCTTTCATTGATGTGCATTCTCAGCTTACGTGCTGTTCGCTCAATCTGAGTGAACGATTGCTGTACAGCTCTTGATGTTTATCCAATGATGTCAATGTCGTTTGCATAAGCCAGTAATTGGGTGGACTTGTGGAGGATTGTGTCCCTTGATGGCACCCTCGAATCTCGGATTACTTTCGCCCACACCAGGTTGAAAAGGAAGCAGACGACCGCAGGAAGACCGTCTCGTTGTCGGAGTCCATTATAGATGTTGATTGGTCTGGAAAATGCTTCGCATATCTTTACTTGGCTTGTCACATTGGCCATGGTCAACTTACACAGTTGTGTCAACATATTGGAGATACCGAATTTTCTCATGGCTTTGCAATCTTTTACTCTGGTTCGCTTGGTGTAGTGTAGGACCTCCATATTTAACCAGATCTGCGAAGATGCTGTCGATTCTTCTAAGCGTAGGATTTTCATCAGAGATTGGTGGAGCCTCCAGTTTCTCCGTTAGCTCGCCATTTAGCAATTCATAAAAGTACTCTTCCCATCGCTCCAAAATTGCTTTTAGGATCGGTGATAAAGTTCCCCCGTTGTTTTTGCAGTATGTCAGTAGAATACCAGCGCTCGGTGCGGCCTTTATTGATCCCACTATAATACGAGAGGGCCGTTCACCTTTCAAACCTACACTTTTCTCCGTCATGTCTTCTTCTTAAATGGACCTTAAGTCGTTTTAAAACTCGAGCCTCTTCTTCCAGTTGTCTCCCCGTTTTGCTAGTTCTCTTCAATTCCCTATACGAAGTTTTCGTAATATTCTAGAAAATGACCCATCTACCTAATTCGTGGTCATCCTACGCTTCTTTTTCCTATTGTGAATTATGCGGAGTCGATTTGTTTGCACAAAAATTTGTTGTCAAGTTTTTTTGCTCTTCCTTCATTGAAATGTAACACTACTAATACCAGAAAGCAAAATTTATTTCTCGTTTCTAAACGGAAAATATCTCCCGAATATAGTCAGCGTTAGTGGTGTGAATAAAAAACACTTTCTGCTGTATATATTTGGCGCTAGTCGAGAAAGGGATAACATACTTTTCACATGATGATAACATCTACTATATAAAACTGAATGTTTGTCTGTCTGTCTGTCTGTACGCAATAGGCTCCTACACCGTGTAACCGATCTTAATGAAATTTTAACCATATGCTATTTACATTAAAGGGAAGAACATAGGCTATTTTATTACTTTCTAAAGCCACTCCTAGATGGCGCTGTTCGTTGAAAATCATCGCAGAGCTTTGAATTTTTGCATGAAGGTCCGTGGAGGTCTCCCATAATGCACCTCGAAGCCCGATTTTCGAGATTCAAAATGGCCGCCGAAATATGACCGAAATTCAAAATTGCCGCAGAAATATGGTTGAATTTGCCAATTTTATTCCGATTCCAATGAAAGTGGGTATCTAGGGGTTTTTAAGGTCGCAAATAACAAATTTGTGGTCAAAACTTATAAATTCAAAATGGCCGACGAATTTGCAAATTGTGTTCCGATTCCAATGAAAATCTGTATCTGAGGTTTTTTAAGGTAGCAAATAACGACTTTATGATCAAAATTTAAATTCAAAATGGCCGCACCAATATGGCCGGCGAGTTTGCGAATTGTATTCCGATTCCAATTAAAATCGGTATATGGGAATTTTTAAGGTAGTAAATAACGAATTTATGATCAAAACTTATTCAAAATTGTGGGGCCAATATGGCGGAAGAATTTTGCCAAATAAGTGTCATTTCCCGGTTAGCTGTATGTAGGTTGTTCAAGAGTTGGAAAATCGGAAAATTTTGACATTCTAGCTACAAATGGAAAAACATTGAATGTAGTGTATCCTGAAGCTCTCTAAGCAATAGGTTCAGAATTGATCAACAAGGTTTTTTTGGAAAGGTGGTAAGGAGAAACGGAAATATGGGATGTTTTATGTATAATGGATAAGAAGGAAAGAAACCCATCACCTCTGAATTTTTAGGTATAAGTCTAGGATTCTGCAATACGGGAAGAGGCTGGCATCTGGGTAAACAAATAAAACCTGAGTCAGTGACATTGCAGATGAGAACCCAGGGGCCAAGCAATTGCAAGTCATGTAATTTGTAGCGTATAATGTCCATCACCGTCAAAAGTCCATTTCTAAATATGAAATTAGTAGATATAATCCTTTAATTTTTTTTTTCTTTCAGGATGTAATAATATTTGTCGATTATTGAGTGTTTAATTTAACTAAAAGTCCATACGAAAAAAGATTATAGCATGGATAACACTGTGGATATGACATATTTTCTTGAAATTATACTATGTGTCTAATAGTTGCTGGAAAAAGCCTTATTTTAAAATAGTCTTTCACTAATATTTATTTTTGGTGGGTAGTTATATTTTTAAGGATATTCGTGTGTGTTTATTTTACCAGAAAGAACCATAACTTTATTACGGGCCACGCCGACAAAAAATATTGTCTGCCCCAGAGCTTTACAATAATAGGTAATTTTGGTCACACTGCAAATAAATGCATTTTGAATCCAATGTCTCGAACTTTTATAGGAATAGTTGGTTTTTCGTTACTGGTTAAGAAGAGTTGAATTTTGAAGGTTTGGATTGATTTTAAATGTTTAAACGTTGGGTGCAGCAAGGCGCACCGGGTCCCAGCTATCCAAAATACAGAAAATAAGTGGTTCATGGAGACACTTCATCTGTGTATGAAAATTCATATCTCGAAAAATGCCATGTCAATGGATGGTTTTTATTGTCTTGATCAAAATGTCAGATCCCTAATAGTTTCACATTTTGTTATTTGAAATCAAAAATACCAAAAAATTGCATTTTTCAAACTCTCCTACTGTATATTAAAATTCATATCACCTGATTACTACTATTGGTTTATGGGTGCAGCATAGGCGCACCGGGTCCCAGCTAGTGTTTTACAAAGCTTTACCTGAGACTCTATTTCCTTTAATAAAAAATAATAATAAATAATTAAGTACTACAATTTTTTTTAAAAAAAAATGCATTTGTCTAGGCACTTGTTAAAAATGAAGAGGAATTCAGGCGATGGACAACATATCAAGAAGATCATAAGCAGGCAAAAGAGAACTTGGACATGTTTGGAAAAAAGGTGACGGTTGATGTTATGGTACCACTTGGCTCCAAGGCATTCATACCCGGACAACTTGTCCACACTAATGAAGTTTTCGTAAGTCACTATCAGGGGATATTTTCCAAGTGCTCTGCCTTTCAAGCTAAGAATATATGCGATCATCGGTTAAAAATGGCCAAGCAACAACTCGAACAGCTAGAAAAGGAAAAAGAAATGTTTCAGTAAGTATGATTAGTACAAGAACAAACAAAAAATATGAAAAAAATTTCTAACTTAATTATATTTTCTCTTCAAGGAATAAATTAGATATACCGAAAACAGACGGTGTACTTCCAGATGAAGGACAACATGAAATTATTGAGGAATACGATGAGGAGGAAGAAAAACGTTGGAGGATAGAACACAGAAAAAGAGTTCAGGAGCACAAGCAAAAGAAGCAAAAACTAGAAGATAAAGAGAAATCGGATGAGGATGTAATGAATATGTTAGAGGATTTAGAACTTATGGAAGAACTAGATCAAGAATTAGAAGATTTAGAAGTAAATGATGATGAAACCCTTAGAAAATTATTGTCGGGTGAAATTGAGCTTCCTCTGGAAAAGAAAAGACTTTCACACAATTCAGAAAAATCAAACGTAGTTGTTGGTCAAGTAGTAGAAAATGAAAGACCCGAAAAAGAATTAAACATTATTGATGAAATAGCTTCCAAATATAAAACTGTTAAACTATCAGATTTAGATCTTCCTTCTGATTTTACTAATAATAATTCAATACCAAACTCTGATGACTTTGAGCAAGCAAGCGAAAGTGAGGCTTCATCCAATGGTGATATTCCAAATGAAGTGCTTGAACTTGAAAGAGAAACGGTACATTTAAGTAAACGAGAAAGATTAAAAGTATTTAAAGATAAAATTAAAGAAACTGAAAAGTCTCTCGATAAATTAAGCGTGCAAAATCTTGATGACTTGGATCAAAAAATGTCTTTACTTGAAATAAGAGAGTTTCTACTAGATTATGCAGAAATTATGAAAGATAACATAAACGGGGGAAGCGAAGCATCTGATGCTGAAGAAAAATGTAAACCATCACAACAGGAAAAAATTCACCATAAACGTCGTATTTCATTTGCTATGGAGGATCAAATAAAATATATTGATAATACAAAACCTGTAGAATCTATGTTTAAAGATGATAATGAGAAAAATTCAAAAGATATAATAACTTTAGATCCTGAATTAGATCCAAAGAATTTTCAAGAAGAAACAGAGGCTAAAACAAGCAAAAAAAGGTCTATTATAGAAATAGTAGAAAAAAATCGTGAATCTATATCGAATGAACAAAATGATGATTTTGATTTAGTGAGCAAAATAATTAATTCAACGGAGAATAATGAGAGGACTTTAAACATTTCATTCAGTCATTCTGGTAAAGTTTTTGAATCTCCGGGATATGAAGTAAATGATCCACAAATAAAAAAAGCTGAAGACAATGAAGAGAAAATAATTGGAAGCCCATCAGATATATATCAAAGCTTTAATGATTATTTTCCAAATATTTTAAGTACAGATGATGAACCAATTAGGGATCCGAAAGCAAGCAATTGTGCCTTTTCAGAAGCATACGAAGATGTACGAACTAAGGTATGTATGCATTTTTTTTAATTTATATAATAAAACAATGCGCAACTTGTTTCTTGTTTTAGTTTTTCTGCCCACAAAATGTAATTGAAGTTAAGCCAGAAGAAAGAAATGGTTATATAAATTTACTGAATAATAATCCAACTAAATCGATACTAAAAAATAAAGATGCGGTAAAGCAGGAGACGCATGCGGTAAAGCAAGAAAAGAAGAAGAACAAAAAGAAGAAAAAAGTTCAGGATGATTATTCCGATGGTTTCGAAAAGGTATTTTTTTGGTTTTTGTTTTATATTTACCGTTAAATAAATAATATTATCTTGAAATAGATTATGGGCGAGGTGGTAGAAAATCCCATTACAGAACCTGAACCTCTTCCAGAGGGTAAATTTATAGACGTGCATACACCTAAAAAACGTGTTAGCCGATTTAAACAAATGCGTTCAAGCCAAACTTAGTTAAGTATAAACTTGTTAGAAGAATATATTAAAGTTTTTTTTTTAAAAAAAATGTTTTATTTATTGCATCGTGTGCCACTTGATTGTGGACAGAATATTTTAGAATGACTCTGTTATGTTGACGCAAAGCTTTTGTTATGTTGACGCAAACAGAAGTTTACATCTTAAAAAGATGGTACATTCTGAAGGCACCTCACTACAATTAATGTAGCATCACAGTTCATGCGAGTTTTGAATCTATGTTTCTGTAGTTGTTGTATACGGTGGCTTAATGAGTCGATGGCGGAGAAAATGGTCCTATCTCAATAGGGTTTCTGGGTCGACTTTGTTTCGCATTTGTTTCAGACATGCTAAAGCGGTTTCGAGATCCCTGCCCAAATAAACGCGTTATATTCAAACATTGGGATATCTTGTTAGAATGCTGCTCCGACTTCGTAAAAATATACAACTTAATATTATTGTTCTGTAAAGTTCGCCCAAACATAATTATAGCAATTATAATTTGTGGTCATAAAAATAATAACTGGTAATTTTAAGATTAATTTTTTTTCGGTTTTCGGTCTTTCCAGGTGGACTATTCAGTTCTCTCTTTACTTCTTTGATTAATGCATTTTTGGCTAATGTTGAAATTTTCTTCATGAAATTTACAACTACCAGTTACAAAAAGAAGCCGTCAGAAACACCCATGCCTTCGATTTAGCTTGCCCTCAGCGAGAGAAGAGTAAGTTTTGGATACAAAATAACAAGAATAAAAATATATGGTTTAGAAAAGCTAAAAAATACGCTTTTATTTTAAAACTAGCCAAAGCCCGCGTGCGTTGCAACGTCTTTTAATTAAAAAACTTATGTGGGCACAGTCCGGGATAGGAAAAACGTATAATGAAAAAAATAACAAATCTGCAAAACTCGACTGTAGAATAATCTCTCGCAGTCAGTATTTCCAAACTTCTACAACATCCAAGAGTTCAAACGCAGGGTTCATCGCCACTTTCTTCAACACCCCCGAACCCCCATAAGCCTTAAGCTATTCCCCCTTACTAAGTTCACTGCTAGACATTGCACCATGACGTGACAAACGACATAACGGACTGGTAGTACAAAGGGTGATTACTGAGCTTAGCACTGCCACATAAAAAAATAAAAAAATTTAGAGTTACTTATAAAAAATGTGTTACAACTTTTTTAAAATTCGTCTGCATACATACCTACGTACATACAATCATACAGATGAAGCTAATATAAAGTGTATAAAAAAAGGATTCATTCGATTTCCTTCGACTATCGGTTCAAGTTTTCGGTCTAATGCGGTAGTCGGGTTGATACAAGAAGATTCCTTGCGAATGGACGCTTGTAATTCGGGATAATTCAATTTTATAAATTTTATAAAGGTTTTTCAGTTTTGTGCAGTTTTGTGTATTTTATCTGATTTTATCAGATTGGACCTTAAGATTTCGTAGTGATTTATTGAAATCGGCATGGCATAAGGAAAGTGTCTTATCGGCTAATTTTTTCGGTGATGAGGTTCCCAGGCGAGGAAGCCATTTTGCGGGTCGTTGTGAAATTGAAATTGTGGTGAAATCCACATATACTTTATTTTATACTTTATTCTGAGGCGTCAAACGGTGCGGATTTTCGCTTGTTGATTGGAAATTGTGAGTTTACAGTGATTGTGTCGAGATTGAAACCAATCAAATTAAGTATAATTTTCTCACTGTGCGGTAAAAAACTTATTATGTCCTAATTGAGTATGTCCAGAGTGCCCTCGTGGAAATGTCCAAAAACAAACCTTTAAAAGACAAACCTTTAAGGAGGCTTCCAAAGACAAACCTTTAAGGAGGCTATTGATATTAAAGGCTTTAAAAAAAATGCGGCATTTGTTAAAACAGTTAATGAAGGTGTCAAGAGTTGGTCCCAGGTGGACACTAATTTGGAAAAAAATGGCGGAAAATCTGCAAAAAGAAATTGCTGCAAACAATTCCTCAGAAAGTATCAATTAAAATAAATTTGGCAATATTGACGCCTCTCCTGTGGCTGCTGGGGCTGGAGAGGCCACGGACTCCGATGGACAGACCCCTGCTGCTGGCATTTCGGACAACGACGATGGTTAGATACTGGTGAAACAGAAATTTGGAAATAGCACTGTTATGTAAAAATTCCCAGAAGGGAAAATTTCAATGTAAAAAATCCCAGAAGGGAAAATTTCTTAAAAAATAACATTCCTAAAGTATAAACTTATCCATTTTTACATATGTCGGTAAATTTTCTATGGGAAACGGCCCTGAACCAAAGTTTCAAGACGAAACTTGAGCCACCCCAAATGATAATTTTCGCGCAACTTGCAATGCGCCGCGTGAGAAGCGCACTGTAAGCAAGTTGCGCAGGTGCATTGGCTAATAAAGTTCAAGGGCGCGTTTCCCCGGCGTTTGGAATTTTTCCTTGTCACCACCGGCGGGTGGAAATTTAAAAAAATTGAGTGTTGTCTAAACCTTTAACCGCGGCGAGCGAACTTCTCGCTAATTAGAGTTTTTCTTAACCCTCGATCGCGAGCGGGCGTGAAAATTGGAGTGTTGACGGAACTTTCGTACGTGGCGGGCGATTGATCAAAATTTGGGAATAAATTGGATAAAATTAAAGTTAATAAAATTGTGACGAATAAGTTAGCTTTGATAAAAAGTTGGAAATAAATTAGTTAATAAAATTGTGATGAATAAGTTCGCTGAACTAGAACTTTAAGTTTTTGAATTGAAATAATAAAACCAATTTGATCAAAATTTGGGAATAAATTGGATAAAAATAAACTTAATAAAATTGTGATGAATAAGTTCGATTTGATAAAAAGTTGGAAATAAATTAGTTAATAAAATTGTGATGAACAAGTTCGCTGAACTAGAACTTTAAGTTTTTGAATTGAAATAATAAAACCAATTGAATAAATATTTAAAAATAAATTTGGTAAATTAAACATAATAAAATATCAAAACACAAAAAAAAGGTATATAAGAGCACTGCAAACCGCACAGCTAGTAATAACAACAACGCTAGCAATAGTAATAATGTTAATACCAACAGCTTTTCACCGCTTCAATCTGATGAGAATTCAAATAATTTAAACAATATTTCTAGCAATAATTTTAGTAATAACCCTAAAGTAACTAACAATAACAATAATACTAACAATAATTTTAATAAAACAGATAAATCTCCGAGTTGGTGCCCCCCGAATATTGTTCAGGACATAAGCGTTAGGTTCCTCTCTCAGATGATTTGCGCCTTATTCCCCAACTGTGAGTTTAAGCTTGCAACAACTCGTGGGGGCGTGTAAGGTCTTTTTTAAGGACCGCATCCATCAGTCTGGCTTCTTTGCTAAGCTTAAGGCCAATAATGTAACTTCTCATACCTTCACGCACCCTGGGGTCGTATTTGGTTTCTCGAGTCGATATCGACTTCTGTCGATAAATAAAAATTGGCATTTGGCAACACGATATTGACAACCTTCTCGTCTCGATAAAGACGTTTGACGTTTATTAAAAGGCTCAATTTATGCATACAATAAACTTTTAACAATTTCTATTTTAATTAAATATACGTGGTTTGCTGAACTTGGAGTAATATCACACAATTTGATGGTTTTGTATGGCAGCTTTTATCTGTCGATTTGGGCGAAATGCCAAATATGAAACTTAGAGAAAATCGAGAAGCTTTTTTTGTCGAGTCGATCCATCGACTCGAGAAACCAAATATGGCCCCTGATGAGCGCTTTGAATCCTTCATTCTCAGGAGACTACATCCCGAGTTCCTACCCGGCGAAATTTTTGAGGCCTCCACAGTGGCGGACTAAGCCCGTCAGAGGCCCGGGGCGGCAAAGCTGAATGAGGCCCTCAGTCGAAGAAGTTGATGTAATTTTATAAGCGTTTTATTCAGTTGCCATTTGCATGTACAAGTGTGTGTACGTGACAATACGACCACTATTCAAACTCTGAACTCATTTCACTCACTCACGTCACAATAAAAACCAAAAGCACCCGAGTAAAAATAAAAAACGGCCCTACAAAGGGCGAACACTGGCCGCTTGGCTTTTTAACGGGCATATGATGGGCGTCGAGTTTTTAACTATTTTTAATGGGTGCACGTTCGGCCTCACGACGGCCAAATTTGACCAAAAGATTTAAAAGGCCAAGTACTGAGCTGTCCAACCGGCATTCGAAGGGAAATTTGAGCCAAGAAAGGAATTTGCACCAAATGTATTGTTGAATGTGTTTTATGGGAACTTCATCATTTTCGTTATGTACAATGGTCCTTTCGATTTATCCTACTTAAAGAAATCTATGCACAAGGGAAACG
The DNA here is from genome assembly GCA_963855945.1 of Thereva nobilitata. Lineage (NCBI taxonomy): Eukaryota > Metazoa > Arthropoda > Insecta > Diptera > Therevidae > Thereva > Thereva nobilitata. Next base: position 77,550,815 of record OY979694.1, read on the forward strand.
AGTTCGCCAGTCGTCGGTTTGCTGTACGTGAAGTGCGTGGTGCGTGTTGGTTTATATTTTAGTGGGAAACTTTGTTATTTCAAAAAAAACAATCGATGAAAAATAAAACGAGCACCAGATTTCATGACTTTTTTCTCAATAAATACGCGGTGAATTGCGCCAATTTAACTTATAGTTTTGCCGAGTGTCGGCCTTGAATATACAGAAAATGAGGAGATTACGATTGTCCGTTTGTGCATGCGTCTGATTTATTACAGGGGAACCCAAGTGCATTAGGATGTGTGAAAATATCTCTATATAGATGTATATTAAAGAGATTTTTTTAATCGCATTATATTGAAACCTATACCCGTCGGTGTGTGTGTGGTGTACGGCCGAACTGTCCTGCAACGAGCCTTCTGATAACCGCCACATGGCCAGGACTATGTCTCAATCACGGCCGGCCATATTTTATTTTTACTCGAGCACGTACTGTTATGCCGGATCCACACGTCACAAGCGTTGCCAAGCTTACACAAGCCAAGCCAAGCGCAGGGTCGGATTGGCCTATAGCCCATTCGAGTAAATGCTCGAAGGGCCGGGCCGCCGGAGGGTCGGAGGTTGAGTGTTCAGGATTTTTTGTGAAGAAACTTAAAGTTTCGTAATATTTGTGACTAGGCTCACGAAGATCAGCTCGAATTTGGCCTTTCCTCTTCCTCGCCTCTCTTCCCCGCCTTTGGCTTTCCGCCCTCGCCGCCTGAGAGAAATATTTCTCAGAGCTGGCCCTAAATCGAGCGAAATGGTAGAGCAGAAATTAGCACGGTGCGTGCCGTGCGCCTATTGCACGGGCCGGTCCAAGGTCCATAAGGAATATAAATTTTCGAGGAAGTACTGCACAGTCCGTGCAACAGTCGCACTGCGCCCGCCGTGCGTCTATATCACGGTCTGTGCAGTAATTTCAGTCTACGCTAATTTCGCATGAACCCTGGTCCGCCCCGTGCAATAGGCGCACGAAGCGCACCGTGCTAATTTCTTCTCTACCATTTCGATCGATTTAGGGCCAGCTTTGCAACATGCTAATTTCTCCCAAGGTACATAAAATTAAAGGTATTATCTTGCACACAAGAGAATCCATGATTAGCAGCGTGGGCACCACAATCCATATATATAAAATTTGGGCCGGTCACTACCGAAATGCTCGGGCCGCTAAAGGGGCCAATCCGTCCCTGCAAACGCCTTCTCCACAAGTTTGAATTTGCGAACGCTTGCCAAGCATTGACAAACGTGTGGATCCGGCATTACATCGTTTCATAATGAAATTTAATGGATTTAAAAAGAAAGGTTATGAACTTCTTCGACGAAAAATGTAGGCAAACGAGAGTAAATGATTTGCGCCTCATTTATTCAGGGTTCCCGCTTCAAAGTTGGGAATTCCCTGAGTATTGGACGCGTTCAGCATAAAAGAATATTAGTACAGCGTAAAAAGTCTAGATAGCTGTAGAATTCAGTAAAACTGGAACTACACGAAAACTAAATAGACATTGAAAGATTAACAGTAACAGTAATTTTGATTTCAAAATTGTAAACCACCGGTACATGCTGTACTTATTTGTATCTACGGGAACATTGAACGGGACCACTGACTCCAAAGTACCACTTAGGTAGACCCTGAGCATATTTTAAAAGCCTTGTTTAGGATTTGATGAAGGGAACTTGTAGACATTAGGAGGCCCCCAGGAACCAGAGGCCCGGGGCGGACCGCCCCCTCCGCCCCACCCTTAGTCCGCCACTGGGCCTCCATGAACTTTCCTTCTCTAAAGGTTAAGAGCGTAAAACGTTACGATACCCCCTACTCTCATAAGAATAAAGTCATGGTCGACCTGTACCTGGTCCAATTTCCACCTAAAACTGATATTAAAATGGTTAGTAGCAGTATCAAGTTTATTCTGCGTCAGCGAGTGACGGGAGCGAATTAAGAGCGTTGGTCCTGTCCAATGTCGCAACTGCCAGATGCATGGGCACGCTGCATCCACCTGAAATAAGGAGTATAGATGCGTGAAGTGTGATGGTATTCACCTGCCGGGGAAATGCCTTCGAACTCCGGATAACATGAAGGACAGTGATCCGTACTGTGTCAACTGTCGTGCTTTTGGACATCCTGCTAGCTTTAGTGGTTGCCCGGTTTACCTCTGACGTGAGGAGCTTCGTAAGAAGCTGAGGTCTGGCCAGCGTTTCCACGCTAATTTTTCTGCTAATAGCAATCAGTTCCCCTCCTTGGGTAAAAACCGCTCCCTTATGGGCCCCAGTCCTATGCTGACTGCTTTAGGAACAACCCTCCCCCATCCTTCAAATAACAATCAATCTTCAGACGATATACACGAAATCCTTCACCTTGAAGAAACTTCTGGATAAGATCCGTAAATTTCTGCCGCAGCTCAGTGGTGTCAGGGGCCAGGATAGGAAGACGGCCATTTTGGGGTTCTATTTCACTCTCGCGGGAGATGAATACTAGAGCCCTAAAGTGTTCGTCCCTGAATGTTGGTACCCTCTGGGTCTGCTGTGGTCTTTGAGGGACCTCCTTCACTCCAACAATTATGACTTCCTCTGCATTCAGGAAACCCACCTACATGGGTTTGCTAAAATATCTTTTAGCAACTATAAGCTCTACCATAATGACAGTCATCAGGGCACGGCCCTTTTATGTAGGAGCACTTTTGTGTCTCGCCAAATACACCTTTCCCTCCCCTTTTCAAATGTTTCCGTGGAAATTTCTCTCAATCTTCCAAATTCAGTCTCGGGCGAGATGCTTTTAATATCCTTATATCTACCGTCTATTTTCTCAGCTTACGCTGAAACTTTCCCGTCTCGAATCCGGGTATGAGGGCCTACTTATTGGGGGGACCTGAATGCTAAACACCCGAGCTGGTTCAACTCCACCACAAATAGAAATGGTAAAACTCTTACGGACTGGAAGGCAAATAACCCTCTTCTTGACTTTTTCTCTATTATTGGCCCGGGGAGCCCTTCTTTTCCCAGGTCCATGAGCTGCACTGATCTCTTCCTAGTTTCTTATAAATTGGCTGGCAATATGAACTTTCATCAGTGCTTAACTTCCCCTTCCTTCTCTGACCACTACACTTTAGAACTCGTATTTAGTTTCTCTTCCTTTACTCCCCCCCTCTTGGCGTTGCCTAAGTATGTGTCCTGGATAAGGTGGACTGGAAGCGGTTTGGCGTTAATCTCAATGGGCGCGTTTAGGCCCGAGTTATTTTAACTCTGTTAAATTAGCGCTGTTAACTTAGCATCGTTTCTAGCGTGCCATTTGACAATTCTCATTTTACAGCTAATAACAGGCAAAAATAATAACATTTCCCATTTTACAAATAATAAAAAGCTAAAAAATGAATAATAATAATGAAATCTTCATTCTGTATTGAAATATTTCTAAATTATTTGCTTACAACAAAAAATTAGAAGCAAACGTCAATTCATTTTGGCTGTGCTAAATTTTAGCTAAGCGAAAAAGCAGAAATAAGTTAGCTAACAGCGCTAAAAAAATCACTTTTTATGACGTTGTTAACTTGCCTAGCTCAGTTAAATTAACTTCGGCCTAAACGCGCCCAATGACTCACTCGCACTCCTTTCTTTCATGCGCCCAGCCTCTTGTAACTGGTCTAATGATGATATAGGCCCGCGAAAAGTTTCTATCCGGCCCGCGAGATATTTAGAAGACATTATAAAAAAGTATTTTTCGGTGTGATTCGTCTAGTTTAAATATATTAAACGCACATAGCAACATAATTTAGTACTAATGTTAAAACTTACATCCATTGAGTTTAGTTATACTATGCATGATTTCTTTTATTATGCCCATACACAGACCGGTTTTATAGACAAGAGGTTGCAGGGAAGTCTCAGGGTCAGAAAATTTATCAGACTCACCCATCCATCACACTAACACAATTATAACATCGTTCTCGGGGGTCTGTGGAAACCATGTGAAATTCCCTTTCTCATTCGCGTTAATTGTACAACTACCTATGCATCACAATCGTTACACGAAAAATAGACAGAAAAATGAATATATAGTGTAATACGTACATTGTGGACCGAGTGATGGATAGTAGGGTCAAAGCATCTTTCACTTCAAATGCAGACTAAAAATTTAGTATTGAGTAGGACACGATTATAAAATGAGTTTGTAAGAGGTGCCTCTTTTTTCTTTTGAGCCAGTACAATTTTGTACTTCAAATGAGGCGAGGTGCCATTGTAATGCCAAAATGACAAAAACAAGCAAATTAAAGAAAGGAGGAACATAAATAACAATGAAGAGCTTTTTTTAGGAGTTTGATTCTAATATGCATTAAACTGCCTCAGCGTAAGTAAGAAACCTATGCCTCCACAATGTATATGGGTCATTCTTTTACAAACCGGACCGATTTGGACAAAAATTGACCGGCACTTTGAATTTTTTTTAAGGGTTCTACATCGAAAAAAAAGATAGGTATTCGAGGATTTTTATTTTTATTCAATATTTTGGAAAATAGAGGGGATCGAAAATTTAAGAATTCGGTAATTGTTGAATTGGAGACTCATTTTTAAAAATTCATAACTCCGGTTCTTCGCTAGATAAATTATTTTTTTTCCAATAGTATTAAAATCCATCAATTAAAAATGCGTTTTTGAAAATTTGACATAGAATACGATGGTTATACTAAAAACTCGCTACGAGGTGGGGCAATTGTTAAAAATCGATTTAAACATTTTAATTGTTTCTAACAATATGATTTTGTCTATATTTTTTTTGAAACAATTTTTTTTTTAATAAAAAGTCCTTCTTTTAGCTTCAAAATGACAAAAAATTAACTTTCTAGAATTTTTTAAAATGAGTCTTCAAGCCCAAATTCTCAAATTTTCGATCCGCTCTATTTTCCAAAATATTGAAATTTTGATGTTGAGCCCGTAAAAAAATCCCTCACCTAATTTCAAGCTGCTGCCGCAAAAGGAGTAACAAATGTCTCTCAATGTTCGTATTTGCAAACTCACCTCGCCCCAGCTCAAATTGGATATTTTACTCCCGCAAAAGATGTAAGAAAGAAGAAACCGTTGTCTGTCTACTGCATATTTACAATCACACCTCGCCTCATCTATTTCGATACACCAATAGGACATTATTTTAGAACCGGGACTTTTAAAAAAATTGAGGCCTCAGTACAATTTACCATATTGTAAGGGACAAATGTACTGCCTCATGTAAGTCCGGCTCAACTCTATAAAAATTACAGGTCACAAAAAGGTGTCAATTGGCTACTACGGCCCGCGGAAAACACGTAAAATTTATTCTGGCCCCCGTTAAAAAAAGGTTGCCCACCCTTGATATAGACTTCCATCTCGTTTTTAAATTCTACCTTCAATTCCCTTCTGGACAATGTAGCGACGTTGAAGCCTCATGGTTTTCGTGACAGGCTCCCTCCTGACATACAGAGTCTTTTCGCAACCCACAAGAGTTGCATTTATTTCTGTTTTAATTGAATGTGCAATCTCTGGCCGGTCGCATCTCGCATGTAGGAATGTGCGAGGTGTGACCTTCTCGGGATTGCATATTCAATTTATATGTTGCATGCTTTAGTTGACCCTATCTCAGTGCTACTTGTGCTGAGCTGGTAAATTTTTCTTGGCCCAGCGAAGAAGTGTACCTTCGGAATTAGAAGGGTTAACTCTACTGCATGATTGTGTTGTTGCATGCATGCATGCATAAATGAATCATAGGCAGAAAGTGCCCCCACCCTTTTGATAATTTTAACTCTGGAAACTCCCCTTTGGACATCCCACCCTATAATTCGGTTAACAGTGAGCCGGTCACTCGTTCAGTCGAAGCCCTTCAACTTCATCTACCGTTCTCTCAGTTTAATTTCGAGGAAATATCTGCCTGTAGCGAGAGCCTGTCTTATCCTTTCTTTAAATCCAGTTCTCTTGACTCCTTGATTCACTCACTTAATGGCAAGAGGTCTGCTGGCAGTGATAATGTCTCCAACTATATTCTAAAAAGGATCGGCCCACATATCTCCTCTTCTTTCTCCACCCTACTTAATAACTGTCTGAATAATAGTTACTTCCCTACTGCCTGGAAGTTTTCTAAGTTAATCCCCATCCCTAAAGGAAACCTTCGTTCCTCCTCGGCTGACTTTCGTCCTATTTCGTGCCTCTCCAATCTGGGGAAACTACTTGAGCATAAGATTGCATTTGACCTGGACGATCACTGTCTTTTACATAATCTCATGTCATACGACATGAGCAGTTTCGTTTCAGAGCTGCCCACTCCACCGAGCACGCTCTCTTAGTTCTTCACAATGTCATTAATAAGGGCCTAAGTGCCCGTCCACAACGCAGCCTGCCTAGCCTAGCACTGCACCTAGCAAGAACACAATTTTTCCATCGCACACTAAACTTATATGGTGTAATGTGCAGTGCTAGGCTAGGCAGGCTGCGTTGTGGACGGGCACTTAGGCGTAAAAATCCCACAATTGTCTGCTCGTTGGTTATTAAAGCAGCCTTTGACTCAGCCTGGCATACTGGCCTTCTTTATAAACTCTCCTTAATGGGTTTCCCTCCCTACATACTTAAAATTCTCTCTAGTTTTTTGGCCAACAAGTCTCTTTCTGTCCAAATTGGGGAACTCTCCTCTACTCCGGTTGATGTACTGTCAGGGGTTCCAAATTGTTTAATCTCTACCTCCACGACCTCCCTCACTCTGTTCCCGGTATCGAGTCGAAGGCTATTCTGTATGCTGATGATACCCTGATTTATGCCACTGATCCTGATCCGTTGAAAGCGTTCTGGGCCGCCTCAACCCCGTGCTAAAATATAATAGTTAACTTAACCAGAAATCTAAATTGCTGCTCTACAAGCAAATTGTTAGGCCAATTATTAGCTATGGCTTCCCTTGCTGGCACGCTACCTCTACCACTTGGGCCCGTAACTTCGAAAAGCTTGAGCGTAAAATTCTTAGGCAATGCCTCTCCATCAAGTTCAAATCCCGTAATAGATTATACTCCAACCGAGAACTCATAAAGCTAACCTCCCTTCGCTCCTCTCCTTCCTTCAGGAGAAATGGAAAACCCGCGCACTCAAATTTCATGAGAACCCACTAATTAGGAGTTGCTGGGGTGACAATCCCCGCTCTCGGCCATCTTACTATCTCAGCCCGATAGACTTTCCCACGCCCCGCCCCCTGGTTTCTATGTCGGTCGTGATTCATCTCACAATAGGGGGTGATACCAGAGATAACGTAATGTATAAAGATGCTACTGCTAGAACAAAAAACCCAAACGCATTTCACATCTGTAGACTTCTGAGATTGCCTCCACCTTAGCAACATGCAACAAATTAAAGTTTCCAGCTACACTACGATGCGAACGTATTCTTCTCAGCCATGGTCCGCAACACAAGAGATGCGGTGAGTTTGTTGATAGGGAAGCTGACAGTTTAGGGGGGCAAGGAAAGGAACTGCCAACAGAATATTTTTCGCAACATTGCGATCTTTCGAACTTTTGCCTCTAGTGCTGCATTGAAGAATTGTGCTGGAGTTTTGTATTTTAATCATTTGTTAGAACAGTCAGTACATTTTTGGGGGCGTCTATTAATTACGTGAGGCGATTTTTCGACCCCCCCCTCCACCTTGGTGAGATGTCGTGATATTTGTCTCGGCCCCTCCCCCCACCCCCCGATTTGAGGTCGATTTTTGAGATATTTCTTGTCCATCAGATTTTTTTTGGATAGAATGATAGATGTAGGCGTAAATACATAACTATAAAATCATAGTGCGTAAGCACAGTTTTGCCTCTCCCATTATTTATCAAATACAATCGTTTAAAAATAATTAATATTGAGCAGGATTTTTTTATTTTATTATTACATAAACTTTATTGTGCATAGTCGTGTCTGACCCTCCAGGTGCAATTTAGTCCTTGATTGCATCCAAAAGTGCATTTTATGAATGGTAGTCCATTCAGAACGCGGAGGGAGGGTGTCAAAACATAACTTCGTTTTCTATATGTTTTTTAGGTCGCTGATTACGAAAATCGGGGATGGGCGATTTTTTTTTACATTTTTGGTAGTGCTAACCCCTAAAATGGTTCTCTATACCGAAAAAAAACATGTAACAATTTCCGCTGAATTGGCACAGTCTTACCCGTGCCAAAAACGCGGAGAAAATGTTTTTTTGTTTTGTGTTTGTATTGTTAATAACAAATACTAAATTGAAAAATTGTTTACAACTATTACCTTATATATAAATAAAGATCTCTTCATTACCTTTAAAATGATACCTCATTTAACTCGATACCATGAATAGAACCGGAGTAATAGCTATTTGAAAAAGGGCATAATCGGCGAGTGACGTAAACTTTACCCCCCCCCCCCACCCCTTTTTTTAAAATATTGACCGAAAAAATACGTGTACGCTTATTTTGTATAGAGATTCCGTAAAAAAATTTGAAGCAAATCAAAAATTTTGATTAATAAAAGTTTTCTCATAAATGAACAAACTTTACCGCGTTTTCGGGACGGGTTTACTTCAAACAGTTGAGATGAAATTTTTTGGAGAATTTTTTTTTCATAGTAGAGAACCATTCAGGGGTTAGCACGTAGAAATTTCTGAATTTAAAAATAAGGGCCACCCTAAGGTACATGCATTATACATATAATAAATTTTATCGTTAACAAATAATAAAACATTTCTGTTCCATTTTTTATATATAAAATACTAATTTTTTTATTTATAATATACTTTGCATCTTATTTGATATCCTATAATTATTTACTTTTTTCTATTACTATATTTTATATTTTTTTTTGCATTTAAACTTTATTTATATTAGTTATATTTATTTACTTTAATCTAGGGGTAGTTTAACTTAACCCTTTAATGGCTGAAAATAATTTATTTTTTGCTGATAATACGCATTCAATCGAATTTGAAGCATATAGTTGGAAAAACAATTTCAGGATTATTCCTTCTCATAAAATTTGGCTTGATTTGGTATAAATCAACCACCTTCGCAAATAAATGTTGAAAAAAGTGTATTTCATTGGATTATTTTTGATTGTTATTGAAATTATCGCGAAAAACCCTTAAAAAGGGGTGTTTTTTGCATTTTTTTAGGGTGACGCCCATACTTGAGGACTGCGGGACCCCGATTTTCGGAATCCGCGACCTAAAAAACATATAGAAAACGAAGTTATGTTTTGACTCCCTCCCCTCCCTGGACAAGAAATATCTCAAAAATCGACCTCAAATCGGGTGGTGGGGGGAGGGGCCGAGACAAATATCACGACATCTCACCAAGGTTGGGGGGGGGGGGTCGAAAAATCGCCTCACGTAATTAATAGACGCCCCCAAAAATGCACAGAATGTTCTAACAAATGATTAAAATACAAAACTCCAGCACAATTCTTCAATGCAGCACTAGAGCCAAAAGTTCGAAAGATCGCAATGTTGCGAAAAATATTCTGTTGGCAGTTCCTTTACATGCCCCCCTAAACTGTCAGCTTCCCTATCAACTAACTCACCGCATCTCTTGTGTTGCGGACCATGGCTGAGAAGAATACGTTCGCATCGTAGTGTAGCTGGAAACTTTAATATGTTGCATGTTGCTAAGGTGGAGGCAATCTCAGAAGTCCGCAGATGCAAAATGCGTTTGCGTTTTTTGTTCTAGCTGTCGCATCTTTATTTATTATTAAGTTATCTCTGGTTCTACCCTACGAACTTCAAGAGTAATGAGTCATCAAAGTCAAAATTTCGGTTTATTTAACAAAAATTTCACCTTCCACAATGTTGTTCTCAAAAAAATACGTAACTAATAAATATTTTTTTTCCAAAATTGGAAAGCTTGGACAATTTCCTATAACTAATGTCTAGGCAACGCGCAGAGATAGCCCCCCCTTTTGGTGTTTTTGTCGATCATTTTTTGCCTACTATTTAACACTAACCGCTTGGCAACTTGTGGTGAGACACCCTGTATTAGATTCTCTTTGTTTTGTCGCGACGAAATATGAGATTTTTTTTATTTTACCGTTTTTTGTTGTTATATAATTTTAAAGTTAAATTTAGCTTTGCACAATATTAATATAGACTTAAGATAGTTACTTTAAAGAACCTAAAAAAATAAAAGAAAAAATAATATTAATAACAACCGACCAAAATCCGTTTTTCTCTTTGTTTTGTTGCGCAGGATATAAGGTGAATAGGACCAACACCGGTTCAAAAAAAAGCATCCCCATGCGTTAATTGATCCTCATCCGTGTTTAATTACAATTGTTGTATATTTAGGATTAAATTGTTCATTTTTTGGGCGGCGAACGAACCTCTTTCTATTTGGACCCATCCTGTTAATCTTTGTTTCATCGCTCCAGAGGATTAATTTCCATCTGCTTAAATCCCAGTCTCGGTGAATCTTAGCAAAGATTATTGGCAGAAACTAATGACTTCTTGTGTGGGCGCTAAGAATATAGGTAAAGAGTCCCACGCTTTTTTACATTTCGAAAGGTAGGTAGTTTCCATATACTGGCTAGAGCAATAAAAACTACATTCATAATTATTTTTTACTTTTTAGTTCATTTTAAAATAAAAGCGTATTTTTTAGTTTTTTTAAACTGTATTTTTTATTTTCTACTTTTTAGTCTATTATATGTCTTCCGCCATTTTGTAATGACAGCCATATTAGATTTAAAATGACGTCATGCAGCTTACTGTACTATACACGTCATACACTTTCATTTAATTCTCATACCGAGCGCGTTGCAAAGAAAACGATAAACCGCCATTTTGTTTTGGCCGAAATTTTGAATTTGGAATGACGCCACACAATTCATAGTATTCTAATTGTCACACCCTTTAATTTGATACCCATACCGAGTGGGTTGTACAGAAAAAGGTAATCCGCCATTTTGTGTTGGCCGCCATTTTGAATTTACAATGACACAATGACAATGATTTTACTTGTCATACCCTTTCATTTGGTACCCATATCGAGTGGGTTGTAAAGAAAACCGGTAACCCGCCATTTTTTATTGGCCGCTATTTTGAATGACGCCACAAAGCTAATTGTATTGCACTTGTCATACCCTTTCATTTGATACCCATGTTGGAGAACCCAATTGCAAAATTCACCCGCCATCTTGGCACCGCCATCTTGATTTTCTTACAAAATGGTCAGATTCAGTCACGCGAACTATACCTATGTGCAAAATTTAAAGTTGATCGGTTATGGAAGTTGGTCAAAATCAAGTTGCAAGATTTGTTTACATACTAGATACAACATACAAGATACAGGTGAAGTTAATATAAAGCGTATAAAAACCTTTAGCCAAACGTCTGTGAACTGTTCTTCCAGATAATAGGCTTGTTCCCGTACTTTCTGTATTCTGCCACTTACCGCAAGTTGCTTATTGAGAGGTGGGGATGAAGTACAGAAAGTACAGGAACATGTTTCTGCAGGTTTCTGCAGTTTTAACACGGGAATGACAGTTCTGACATTGCCATATTTCAAATATCTAAGCTGCAGCAGTTTACAGCAGCTCGTAGCTACTGCAGGTTTCTGCTTCTTACTGCAGGGTGGGGAAATGAATATGGCGGCTGCAGTAAAAGTACGGGAACAGAATTCTGTTAAGTAATTCGAAGCAACTGGCAGATTCTGTACTTTCTGCAGGTACGGGAACAGACCTAATATGTTGCTGTTTTCGTCTGTAAAACTCACACGATGAATAACTGTTGCACTTTTTCTAGGATCTTTTTTTGATGTCTTGACTACAACTAGATCAACACCTGCAGGTCTTTCTTGGTCTCTTTACTCTGGCAACATTTTCATATGTTTCATGGATATGTTTCAATGATTTCTGGCATTAAAAACCATTTTTATAGAAACATTTACAATTTTTCCTATTTTTCTATAAGATTTATTTAGATTTTTTAAATGTATTATTGTGTAGCAGAATCACAACTTTTCACAGTTTTTCCCTATATTAATAATGATAAAAAAAGAAATTTAAAATAACGGTTTTTCTTCTTTTCTTTTAAAAATTTAAGACTTTACTTGGTCTAAAAGCTTTTGCAAAACTAAAGCAAAGAAGTGTTTCTAATTAGTTGTCCTTTTAAATTTTGACAGCAAATCGAAATACCTCCCCCTACTCTTAAAAAAATTTTGACAAATGTATAATTGTGGGCTTATTTAAGGGACAGCAATAGCAATAAAATAATGAAACCTTACCGGGATAGCTACATGAAAACCTAAAAAAAAATGTATAAATGCAATTTGTATGAGCCTGTTTCGAATTAGTTGTCCGTAGCAAGTCCGGCTCAACACTAATTTCAACCTTACCTACCTTTATGTAAATATTAAATTAAAAAAAAACAAATTCAATATAATTTTTTTAACAGCCAGAATTTTATTTTAATAATTTCCTGTTAACAAAATTAGCAAACAAGTTAATTGCTTAATTTCTACAATAAAATTGTTTTTTTATTATTATATTTTTTTAAATATGTTTTTATCTTTTATTTATAAATATTATATCAATATGATATTTCCTCTTCATTACAACATCGTATTATAATTTTTCATTTCCTTTGTTTTGTTTTTAATGCGAAAATCGTTAACTATATTAAAAATGAAAAAAAAATCTTCCTCCATTCCAGTATTTTTCCATAATAATAATGCCATAGTTTATTTAAGTACCATTATACAGTAAAAATGTGTGTGTTTTTTAATAATCTTGTTCCCACAAATTGTATTTATTTTTAAAATTGTTAGTTTTTTTTATAAAGTTTAGCTTTAGACAATGTATGTGTATTAGTTTTCCTTTGTTTATGTTAGTTATTTATGTTATTTATGGTTTTAGTATATATGTATGTGTGAACTATGCAATTTTACAGATATAGAGTGAATTAATTTAAATAAAGTTCTAAAATATTTTTTTTTCTAGATGTTTTATTTTGTTACAATTATATATATTTTTGTTTAGACAAAGAGAATTGGTTTGTTTGATATTTTTGTTTTTTCATGATTTTTTTAATTGATATTTTTATGTTGGCCATAAGCAAAGTCCTAGTGCAATAGATTGATTTAACTTAAGTGCATGTTACTTCCTTGTTTATTTTTGATTAAATATATTATTGTTAATTACTTTCTCTCATGTTTGATTGGTATTTCTGTAAAATTCAGATTAAAAGTTTTCTTTTAAGTAAATTCCTTCCAAAAATAAATTATGTTTAAAGTTTGTTTTTTAAGCGTGTTTTATGTATATATTATTTTTCCAGTTCTGCTTACCGAATAGGCGGTATATGAGTATTTTTATTACAAAAATTAGTAGTTTATAATGAATGTTAAAGATTTGAGAGTGAAATAGTTGAGACACATATAATATATAATAGGATGTACGTACATAGATGAGCAATACTTTACATGTTCGTTATTTTAAAGGTTGTTAGGGAGCAAGCAAAAAACAAATTTGCCAAAGTGTAAAACCATTTCTGTGGGTCGACATTGAAGCAGTAGGTGTGGCGTACAGCCGAGAAGGAAGCAACTTTCTATAAAGTCGCTTTAGAAATAATTTGCTCTTAAAAGGTTAATAGACACCATGAAATTGGGATTGATGCTGCTTATGCTTTCTTTGCATCAAATTATATGTTAGGGACGTTAGCATGTGCAAAATGGAATCAATATTAAATTCCTGTAGTAATTATGTGTAATTCGTTTTTTATTAGTAAGAAGAGTTACTTACAACTTACGCTTTCGGGCAAACATTTCAACATCGGAGCAGCTGCTGACCTTAACGCAAGTTCTGGAGAAAACCTGGGAAAGTAATGTAGATATATACCACATATTCGTCGACTTTCAATAGGCATATAACTATAAAAAGAGAGAAGCTGTACAAGATGTTATCGGAATTAGGAGTGCCCTCAAAGCTTATACAACTGATCAAATGGGCAATAAATAGCTCACTGGCGAAAGTAACGATCCAAAATGATGCAACAGAAGAGTACGGAGTACGACACGGTCTTAAGGTCCGGTTACACGCAACGATCTGCTTGTGCCAATTGGCTTGCGCAAGTCAATTTGCGCAAGTGAATCGTTGCGTGTAAACGCAAATTTTTGGCTGGCGCAAGCCAAAAAGGTTGCCTTGTGCAAAATATGTGTTCTTAGAAAATCGGCTTGAGGTTGGTGTTTTGGCATGAGCGTTTAAACGATGTTCAAGACAAGCTACAACCCTCAGCATGCCCTTGGGTGAATGGTGAAATTTTATGACGCTCCTCCAACCTTATCATAATCAATATAATATAATTATCGTGTCAAATTAGCATAATTTAGTGTCATTTTCACTCTTTTTATTTGCACCAATTGACTTGCGCCAGTCAATTTGTACAAATAAATCGTTGCCTGTAAACCGATTCATGTTCACTCAGTTTATTTGCACCAATTGACTTGCGCCAGTCAATTTGCACAAGCAGATCGTTGCGTGTAGCCGGACCTTTAGGTAAAGGGGTGGACTAGCCCCAATGATTTTCAACCTTGCCCTAGAATGGGTGATAAGGAAAACGTCAGTCCAGAGAAATGCATCAATAGAAACACAGTCTGTACAATTACTTGGAAATCGTGGGAAGGTCCTTTTTGGCAGCAAAAGAACCTTATGTTGAACTAAAAGAAGCGGCAAAGGACATATAGGCCTGAAGATTTAGAATGGGAATAAATATAAATATCGACGAGCAAGACCTAGAAGTAGTCGGTAAAGCAGTCTACCTTGGGTCTACAATTACAAAAAAAAAAACGAAGAAAAGGAAGAGATAACTAGAATTCTACTGGCTAATAGAGCCTTTTATGCTCAAAAACAAATACTGCACTCAAGATTTGTGCACAGAAAAACGAAACTCTGACTCTAAAAAACAGTAATACGACCATTACTTGCTATGGTAGCGAGATTTGGACTATGACCAGGACCCAGGAGATAGAGGAACGAGTCAACACGTTTGAGAGAAAAGTTCTCAGGTGCATAATAGGCCCAACGAGAGAGTATGGAATTCGGCGAAGGAGATGCAACCGCGAGTTTTATGAAACTGAACTCTCAAGTTTAATACAAATTATCACATTAAGACCCGCCGGGCATGTAATCAGGATGGAGGACAATCGTATTCCAAAACGGCTTATAGTAGTACCAATTTCGGGAAATAGACCAATAGGCAGGCGCAGGAGGAGATGCATAGACATAGAGGCAATGCTCAACATCCGGAATTGGAGACATGTTGCAAGGGACCGTCAAACTTGGAAAAATGCCCTAGAGGAGGTCAAGGCTCGATTTCCTTAAATGAGTTGTGATAGTTTGGAATGAAGCAAAGCAAACGGTAGAAAAAAGGAAAGAAAATGTTACAATTTAATTTTTTTGGAATTGATAACTTTTCTATACATATATCTACCGAGCTTTCCCTGTTTCCTGCATATAATGAACTAACAGCCTTTGTTGAAGGAGTATAGAAGACATTGGATTTCTATTCGTGTAGACTATAATCGAATTTCACGAGGAATTGACCGAATTTAAAGGGTTAACAATTTTGCCCTCAAACCTTATTTACACATCCGCGTACAGTCATATTTTTGCTCATAGCTGAAATAAATATTGAAATCTCGACTGAGCCTTCAAATCCTTATTATTTAACTCTTTTAGAACCTAAAAACATTGTGGTAAATTTCTTTCAAATTTTTTGAACCTAAACTTAATGACGTTAAAGTGCATCTGCTTAGCAGGTACATCCACCCGAGTTATTAATAAATATCATTTATAAATATTTCATTGAGTTGAGTTAACAGGGGTCAATAAATAAACAATTGCAATGATTTTCAAAGCAAATTAAAATACATTTAATTGCCGATTAACAGCGTTCATCGTAGACAGGCTTTTCGCTAACTGAACAACATTTTCGCGCTTTCCTTTGATCGTTTTTCTTGTAGCCAAGATTACAAAAATCTTTAATTCTTTTCTACTTGTATACACCTGTATTGTCTCGATCTTGAGTTTTTTCTTCAGAAGTAAAGCACGAAGCAAGCTGTAGCCCGATCACGCATTTTGCAATTTACGTAGGTCGCAGCACGTACGTACGTATGAAGCAATTACGCCTACGTTTAAAATCTTGAAAAACATAGCCATCGGCCATCTGTCAGTGCGCCAGTGTCATGTGCCCACCATTAGCCAAAAGGAACAGTTTGCTGCGGATATTGCTGCTGGTTCTGGTTCTGGGCCTTAATGCCTCACCGGTACACAACGATAAATTATAAATAGAAAAGGAGCGACACTCTACCAACGCGTTGCTGTGCGTTCAACACTTGGTCTCAGTTTTTTCCGTAGTACAATAAAACTATTCTGAATAATTCACAGCCCCTTGCCTTGATGCTAGAGGTCAACTTAAATCTCGCAACTATCCCTACTAATTAAATTTTGGACATCTGCTGGCTGCCGAAGGTCAAAACCGCACCGCTCGGAGACCCTACTTTTATCTGTTTTTATGGAAGCGGTAGCGGGTTTCGATTGATGTAGACTTAATAAAGTAAATGGACTCTAAACGATTCCGTTCATATGCAAACTCAGGAATTAACCATAGTACCGGGTACCCCATCTGCACCATCGGGTGAGTCTGGTCTGGTTGCTCTAGATATTTCAAAGGCTTTTGACAGAGTATGGCACCTTGCTCTGTTGACCAAACTCCAAGCTATTGGTATAAATTTAGTTCTAAGGAACTGGTTTAAGAGCTTCCTTTCTGGCCGTTCAATCAAGGTATTATTGGATGGCGTCGAATCCAACCCCCACGCCATTTCGGCGGGTGTTCCCCAGGAATGAATCTTATTAACCGCGCTTTTCCTAATCTTCATTAATGATTTGCTCTCAATCCCCTCAAACCCACTTCACTGCTTCGATGATGATGATGGTACTCTACGTTACTCTTATGCCTTCGACAATATAAGACAAGCATGTGCTAGACCTTGTCTTCACTATCGTGAACTGATGTCCACTTCGATCAATCAGGATATCAAATCGATTCTTGGTTGGGGCAGCACGAATCGTGTTGAATTTAACGCCCCTAAAACGAAGTACTGCCTCATCTCCACCAAAGCTAACATCGACCTTCCTCCTATCTCAGTGGGAGAAGAGAATCTAACGGCTGACTCAACTCTTAACATCCTAGGGGTAACTTTAACGGAGGATCTGCGATGGAATGATCACATATTCCAAATCGCCAAACTAGCGATGCAAGTTCCTCCTCCAGCCAGCCACCGTGGCTATAATCTACAAATCCTACATTCGGCCTCGCCTTGAGTACAATTCATATATCTGGGCAGGCAATATTTGCACAGCAATATTTTTCCCGCAACACACTAGCCCGCTCGGCCCGCTCCATTTCACATAAAAAACCTCTCCAGTGTGTGCAATGCCGGATAGGTATCGTATGTTCTCATAAGGCAATTGTATATACTTTTACATTTGTATTTGTTTACTAAGATGTTATTGATACGACAATGGCAGATATAATGTATATGGCAAATAGTCCAGTGGATAGCGGTAAAAATAGAGTATTACCTCCGAATTCTCGAATAGAGTATTACCTCCGACAGCACCGATTTTAATGAAATTTGGTAATTAAGGCTGTGTGTGCTTTTTGTTTTGGGGGGTTAAAATTACCCCTTTTGTCAAAAAATTTAAAAACAATATATTTAAGCAATATTTCAATTAAATCAAGTTTAAATATGTAAAATAAACTTTCTTGCACATTCTGGTATGTAATTTATGATTAAATTAAATGTTTCAACCAACAGTTTAAAAATTGTTAATGGTGCATTTATGATAAATCAAAGTCCCCTTTTGTTTTATACTTTGTAATTTTAAGACGAGGAAGACATATTTTTGTTATGGGGGGGGGGGCGAATTACGACTCCAAGCCAAAAGATTTCCAAAATTTTTTTAAGGTTTTCACAGCTATTTTTGAGTGCTCCAATAGTAATTTTAAGGCGGGGACATATATTTTTGCTATCGCAACTTTGGGGGTCAAGGTGGGAGGGTGGGTGGTGCGGAGGGGGGCTCCAAACCAAAATGCTCCAAAAAATTGTTTAGGTTTTCAGAGTGATTTTTGAGTGTCAGTTATTGGATGATTATGAATGATGTTGCGCCCAGGTCGGTTGGAGGAGGGTGCGTATAGTATTCTTTGCTTTATTTCAACATATCATTTCGTACAAATTGCCCTTGTCCTTTAAATTAGCTACCATGTTAATACGTAAAATAAAAAACAGAATTGAGTACATTATGTACTCAGTATAGCGGGAAAATAAAATTATGTACATTATAACAACATGCTTTATTAAAAATAAATCTATATATCATCAGAAGTATCATCACTACCAAAATCATCTTCCTGATCCGTTATTGGCGGATCTGGGTTTGTAAATAAACTCTCCTAATGTGCTCATTCAGAGCATCAACTGTCGGTACAAGGGATGCTAGTCTTACAGCGCTGCTCTTAGTGGTAGCCTTTACAAAAGATTCACACCGCATCTGTTCCGGAATAGCTGACAGTCTTGGACCCGTCTCAATTTTTTTAAATGTTCGGGTGGAGCTCCGACAGTACCTACCGGCTTCTAAAATTTCATCCAACTTTGAAGTGCTACTGAGATTAATACAATTTACATGTAATTTCAACGAAAACGCGATTGGTTTTTTAACGATTACTTCCTCAATTTTAAAGATATCTAACCGCTCTAAAATTCAATTTGCAGGGAATTTCAAGGGCTACAAGGCCTGCAAAGTTGAACTGTCTTGAACCTTTAGTTTTTGAGATTTTAAAGTTTAAATGGCTCGCGAAAGTTGGTCTTTGCACTAACATGCGAACTTACAGCCAAGATTACTCAATTACTTTTCATCGCACAGAATCAAAACAATAACCAAAATTTTCTTCAAGAAAAGCCCTTCATTTTTGTACCTTTTAATTTTTTTCGTATTTGACTTAGTTTTTTATTTATTGCGGAAAAAAGAATTTTTTTCAAAAATTTCAAAATTTATTACTAACGTAAATCTAACTTTTTTCAAATATAGGCATTCTAAACTGTTCAAACGTTTATAACATATTGTTAATACTTAAACAAAGTTAATTGTACAAGGATTTTGTTTACTTCCAATTCTTGCCGTGAAGCCATTGGTTTCATTGTGGCTTTTTTTGACAAAAAATGGAGACAACCATATTATTTTCATCATAACTTCGTAAGTTTTGATGCTAATAAGTTGTACCAAAGCTCGTCTTTTCAACTACTTTAAATATGGTCTAATAAGTTTTTCTCCAAAAATTCGCCGTTTTGCCTTTATTTAACGTCGAATGGTGCGGTATCTTTAACGACTCATAAATCGAGTAGTGTTTCATCTACAGAAATAAATAAAACACTAATCGATTCGTTATTCTAAAAGCTTAATTTTTGCAACAATTATTTTTTTTTTAAAAAACGTAAGGTTTTTAAGTTATTCGTGAAAAACTGCTCTAACATGAATTTTTTAGATGAAAAATCAACAATTTCAATCGCGACTAGCTCGCGAAATTGATTTAAAGAAAAATATTTATATAACATTTTTTGCTTCCAATCCATCCCTCTATCGATTTCTGCAGTTATTTTGAGTGTGCCAATAACCACCCCCTAGAAGGGGTGGCATTCCCCTTCAAAGAAAAAGCACGCATCAACACAATATAACTTTTGTTCCTTGAGCTTTTACTTACGTACTGTCCAAATTTCACGTCAATCGGTGCTGTCCGAAAGAAATCGGAGCCAAAAACCGCTATCCACTGGACTAAAATAGTCTCAGTTTTGTCTTGTTGGAAATTTGGTATGATCTCCATACTTGTTCATTTTCGTTTCTGCTCCAGTAGTCGCTCCGATTCTCAAATTCATTACACCACAAGACGAGTTTTATGCTCAATTCTGTCGTAGGTTAGTTATAATAAGTTATTTTAGGGTGTTGAACTTGTAAGTAAATGAGTCGTTACCATAGTTGAAAAATTCACAAAAATCGCAAAAGCAAAAATTTTCCTTATATCGAATAAGTTCGGTTTGTCCATAAAAAATAGAGTCTGGGTCGGTCCGGTCCAAACTGCACGGACGTGTTAGTATAACGAGAGAAAAATTAAATTGCTAGTAAACTTCACTCTTAAAAATCTTTCTAAATTCAGAAAATTGTGTTTTGTATTAAGTAAAGGAAGTGGTGTTTTTATTTCTCAACTGTTATCGATTGCTCCAAAATAAGGGAAGAAAATTACGAATATGCCTGGAACCTCCTGGCCCACTTCTCTCGTAGGAGAAAGCACGGGTAGCGATAATATAACAAAATTGGTGGCAGCGGTGGGATTAACAAGTTTTCCTTATCTGGAATCAGCTCGGTTCGTCCATACAGAATGAACTAAAATCGATTAGAGAACTTCACACTTAAAAATTTTTCCAAATTTATTAAATAAAGAAAGTTGCGTTTTTATTTCTAAACTGTTATCGATTACACCAAAATAAGGGAAGAAAATTAGGAATATGCTTGGTCTCTTCTCTCTTAGGAGAAAGCACGGGCGGCCAGGATATACTAAAACTGGTGGTAGCGGTGGGATCAAAAAATTTTATTTATCTCGAATAAGTCGGAGTTAAGCTTCCAAACTACACAGACGTGCTGGTATAACGAGTGAGAAATTAAATTGCTAATAGGATTAACTTATCGAACTCACTCTCAAAAAATTACATGTTTGGGCCTTTATGTTTTTGCCATGTTCTACTTCTTACTGATTCAGCCAGATAACACGTCTAAAGTGCAGCAGGAAAAAAATAATATAAAAATGTAGAATAAAGATTCATCAAAAAAAGTTTTGACTTAACAATTTATGGTGTTATTTTTATAATAATGTAATGTTGGAATGAGTGGGATGGATGATCGACCTCTTACGCTTACATTTAATTCTTCGTTATAATAATTCCTCCCACTACATATTGTGTCGACATAGAAATGGACTTACGCACAATTGGGATTACCAACTGCAACTGGAAGAGTGCCGCAAGACGAGAACGATGGAAAAAGATTCTTGAAAAGGCCAAGGCTCACAGAGGACTGTAGCGCCAGTGATGATGATGATAATATTATATTGTGTCAGTTAAAAACAAGTTTATTAAAATTTTTAATTTTCACACTTGGGATAAAAGTTCTCCACTATTTATATCGTCTATAGAATAAAATTCTATATTCTTAATTAACCTCTCTCGGCTGGCATTCGATAGCTTAAATTTATATAAATGAAAACCTTGTCACACACAGCCCAGAAAAGCCACAAGAGATTCCTAGATTCTGCTGCTTTGTATATCAAGAGCTCGGGGGTCAAATTGATATTTAATTGAACACTCAAAAGAGCAGCAAAAATTCTAATTTTCAAACAAAACCCTGCAGGATTTTAAAAAACTTAAAGGTCTGAAGTTGAAGCATTTGGTCTATTTTCTTGCATACTTTCGTGTGAATGTTATTATTTCAGTGAAAGCCCAAAGAGGAATTTTCCAATTATTGGAAATTGTTTTACGGACACCTGGAAATTCAGTTCCCATTAAAGCCAAATGTTCATCGGCTTAATAAATTTTTTAGATTTTTTTTAAATTATGTTTATGTCGGAAAAGATGAAATTTCGTATTTGTTAATAGTTGTTTAGTAAAATTTAATGCTTTTAATTTTTAATTATAGATAAAATGGTGTTTAAATACATTTGAAATATTCATTTTCAAGCATTTTTTAAAAAAAATCAATTCTTGATTCATTTTCATTCTCTTCCAGTTAAAACAATTTTTGATAAACAAAAAATTGTCCTTGTGATATACAAAACTTTTCTTTACTTAAAACTGTCTTCTAATGTCTATATTTGTTTTTTTTTTAATATAATTAAGCATAATTTTTTCATTTCTAAATTCGATATAACTATAATAAATTAACAAACGATTTTTTATTATTAATTTTAAGTACATATAAAAACATTTTCAGCATTTTTAAATGTAATATTATATTTTTTTAAACCTTTTACAATTTTTATTTTTTCATTTTTATATAAATCTAATTTCATGATCACAATTCACTTTGCATCGAATATTTATTTTTACATTTACATAACTTATTATTTATTTATTTTATTATTTTTCTTTATTATTGATATATAAAAAGACTTTATTTATTTTGTGTAAAGTGTTTTGGTTTTCTTGCAACAAGTTTTTCGTTAGTTAAACAGTAGAAAAAGTGATACACATTTCTTTTAGTATATTATAATAAATATTTCGCTTGTTAGGCAGCCATACTGTCGATTTACCATTTTGTGAGTATACCAAATTTAATAAATTTCAATTATGTATGTTAGTAGTAAACATAATTGAAAATTATTAATAGTACAGCCGCTGGAGCATTTCCAGTGGTTTTGGCGTGATGTAACGGACTTTTTTGTTGGAATTGTTCAGAAATGACATCCCCAACAATACATCCCCATTAATATGGGAGGCGGAGCCCAAAAACTGAAAAATTCACGAAAAATTCCCCGTTTTTTGACCTTTCTTGATAAATATCTCTTAACGAAGGCTTCTAGGCGAAAAGTTTGTAGGACATGTTTTGTTCGTTATTGGATTAGCTAAAACTTAGCGTAAGTTTGATTTTTGAAATTTGAATTTTTGCACTGAGAGGCATTTTTAGTTACCACAACCAAAATATTACTAAATTTTTTAGTTAAATACGGCATCAAATAAATATATTTAGTTGTTTACATTTATAAGCATGCGATTTACAGGTTCGTACATGCCGTTGTTAGTGTTAGAGGAGTTAGTATGCAAGAGAGGTTCACCCCTCAAGTTGTAATTACTCACTCTAAAAGACGTACGGCTTTGTAAGAAACCTGAGTCTACATTGCCATTCAGTAGCCGATGAACGAATATAATGTCAGCAGCCTCGCGACGCTTATGGAGAGAGCTTAAGTTGAGTAATTTAAGCCTGTTATCATAAGGCGAAAGTATAAGTGGATCACCCCAAAGGAGTTGACTGAGTACAAATCGGTAAAACTCCCTTTGAACCGATTCGACTCGACCAACTTGGGAGGAGTAGTGAGGAGACCATACCTGGGAGGCGTATTCGAGTAAAGGCCTAACTAAAGACATGTACAAATGCTTAGTGATGAGGGCGTTATTGAATTCCTTGGACCATCTTTTGATAAATCACAGGACTAAACTCCAATTGGAGGAGATATTGATGTGAGTGGAAAAATCCAGCTTACTATCAAACTTGGCCCCCAGATCGATCACAGAGTTAACGCGGGAGACTATGGTGTTGAGAAAAGTATAGTCATAAGTTAAGGGACCACGTTTCCTGCAAAAAGTCATGACCTCACACTTACGAATATTAAATACCAGGTTGTTGTTGGAACACCAAGAATATAAGGTGTTGAGGTCAACTTGCAAAAGTTTGCAATCCTCAATACTTCTTATGTGACGGTATAGTTTAATATCATCGGCGTAAATAAGAATTTTACAGTGCTTAAGCAAGGCAACAATATCATTAATTGATAAAATAAAGAGAAGAGGACCAAGGTGACTACCTTGCGGGACACCAGAGGACGCTTCAATGTTCCTAGATTTGACTCCGCGAAATAAAACATGGTAGGTTCTGTCGGCTAAGTACGACTGGAACCATACCACAGAGACATGCGGAAAGCCTAATTTTCTTAGTTTAAGAACTATAATAGAGTGAGGGAGCTTGTCAAAAGCCTTACTGAAGTCAGTGGAAACACAGCCGGTTTGGCAGCCAGTAACAAAGCCTCGAACTGTGTGAGAAGAGAACTCAAGTAGATTAGTAGTAGTGGAACGAGCTGCAAGAAAACCATGTTGATTAGTTGAGATAAGTCTCTTGCAGATAGGGGCGATAGCAGAATAAATAATAGATTCGAAGAGTTTTGGAATACACGATAGCTTCGCAATTGGTCTATAATTAGATATTTCGTTTTTACAACCTTTTTTTATGAATAGGGATTACCCGAGTAAAAATAATTTAGTTCGTTAATTTTCTTACTAGCACGCACGCGACCACTGCTAGCGCGCATAGCGAACAAATAGGGACGCCACAGGGATGCACGCTCCCGCCACAGGGATGCACGCTCCTGCCACAAGCACGAAAATCTAAAAATTCAGGCATGAACATTTATAAATGCATCCGCATTGGCATAAACCATTCCAAACGGGAATGTTGTTTTCAAGCAGTCCCCCAGCTAAACACTAACCATTTCCAATGCTACATGACCTACGCAATCGAACGAGAACCTTTTTACTGAGTATGTTATTGGCACCCTTTATCGTCACCAAGATAGTTGCCCCTTTTCCTCGTCCTCTACAATTTTTTAAAGCAATACAGGCGATTTCGTGCATCCCTGTGCCGGAAGCGTGGATCCCTGTGACGGGAGCGTGGATCCCTGTGGTGGGAGTGTGCGTGCTAGTTTTGTTCCCGAGTTAAAATAAAACTCGCTCGCCACAGGGATGCATGCTACCGCCACAGGGATGCACGAAATCGCCTGTATTGCTTTAAGAAATTGTAGAGGACGAAGAAAACCGTAGTAAAAGTGTGCCGTGCGCATTTGTTCGCTATGGGTGCTAGCTGTGGCGCCGTGCATGCTAGTGTGTACCTGGTACAGGCTAGCTGCAGGCTAGTTTTTAGTTTTACTCGGGTTGACACTCTGCGTGCATACCAGCTGCATGCTAGGTGGGCCCTAGTAAAAATGTGCCGTGCTAGCCGTGGCGCCGTGCGTGCTAGTGTGTACCTGATGCAGGCTAGCTGCGGCGAGTTTTATTTTTACTCAGGTATAAAAGAGTTCTTCCGTAAAGTTGGGAAACACCCTGTATTTAAGAATTTTTGAAATAAACACAGTAGAGGAGATAGAAGGGCCCCTGGACAAGATTTTAGAACAGCAGGAGGAATACTGTCAGGACCAAACGAGAAGTCATGTGGAATAATCAGGCCTATTCTGAACTACGCTGGAATTTCGATTCCGGCGGAGAGAAAATTCCAGCGGAATTTTTAAGGGTATCATGAACTCCGCTGGAATTAGTGAAATGAATTGCCCGATGAGAAATGCTTTCGAAAATGCAAAAACAAGCAAAAATGTCAACACAAAGCAATGAGGCTTTACATATACGCAACCAATAATGGATTCTTTATCATAAATAGGAAAAAAAATATTATTTTAATTAAAAAGTTTAATTCATTTAAAAAAAACAATACATAATATTTTTAAATTCATATTTATATAAAATATTGTAGTGTTAATAAATAGTAGTTTTAATGTTTCTGTTGTGAATTTATATTTTTATTTTAGTAAAAAAAATCTCAAAATATTTACTAAATTTTTTGAATTTATGAATTTAAAAAATGTTTGTTTTATATTTAGTTTATTTGAAAAAGGAATTAAAATTTTTAATTAAATAATTTCTACTATTTTTTTAATAACACTAAGCAATCGAATTCCACGCAAACAACAGAAAATCTAATCCTCCGTCAGAAATTTTTGGCGGAGAAACGACGGACAATTTTGGCATTCCGCTGGAGTTTCATGCTACCGAAATTTCAGCGGAATTGTAATTTCGAAATTTCTCTCCGTTTCGGCGGAGAGGAGCGGAATTCGTGCTACCGATGTAAGAAAATGCCAGCGGAATCAATTCCAGCGGAGTTCAGAATAGGCCTGAATATGTTTCAAGATATCTTCCCTGGTTATACAGAGAGAGAAGTTATGAGCCACTTGTATTGGATTGATATGTCGAAAATTGTTTTCGAGAAAGATTAGAGGAAGAACGATGCGAACATGTCGCAAATCTCGGACGTATTGGTACTGAAGGAGTTCTCGTGTTGCGTGGTGTTTTGGTAATTATCAATTTTTTTCTTAGTGTTGATAAATTTAAAGAAAGATCTGGGGTCACCATACAGTTTATCTTTCATGTTCCTGAGGTATTCCTTATGGAGAGTTTCGGAGAGCGCATGGAATTAACCAAAGCAATTGACAAATGCGTAGATGGTCCTTCCTCTTCAGGTAGATTTTCCAGAATTTATTCTTCTGGTTTCTGGTATGCCTCAATTCATTGTTGTACCCAGTGGGGATGATCTGGGCAACTTTAGAGGCTCAATAGGTATACAGGATGCAAAGGTTTCGTACAGGACAGAGTAAAATCAGAGTAAAAGCAACCTATTGAAATCGATCGAAGTGAGCTTGGGTGACAGTTCTTCAAGATTGGCCTATTTAAAGTTAAAGGTAAATGTTGACTCCCCTGGGATAAGCTTAACGTCCAAGATAGAGCAATAACTTAGTAGGAGGGGAGGATGATATTTATCAACATGCAACAAGACTATTGAGCTAGGCTCAACAATCATGTTATCTGAGTAAGAAAAGAATGCAAGATCTAACCGCGTTCCTAAAATATTATTCACACCGCTCATTGGATTCAAACCGCATGACAATAAGGAATTCAGAGAGCCGGGTTCCCTATCATTAAGGTTGTTTTCAGGAAGATGACGACGATCGTAAGATACCCACTGTACATTGGGTAAATTAAAATATCCTAAAAGTAGGAGTTCGTCTTTAGAGTCCATCATATCCTGGATATGATTAGTACAAGAGATTAGGGTATCATAAAGGTTTTGACTTCTATCGTCAAGAGTGCCGAACATATCTGGTGCGATATAACAGCAAATCACAAAAAGGTTATTGTGGACAAGGGAGATTTTAAGAGCAAGAATCTCAATGTCCAAAGAGTTGGAAAAATTGGGAAGCGTTAGTAAGCAACAATTGAGAAGGTTACTACAGGTAAGTAGTACACCACCTCCGCCAGCCTCCGAGTCAGTATATCTATCCTTCCGAAAAACTTGGAAGGAGGAATTAAAAAGTTCGACATTAAGGATCCCACTGTGTAACCATGTTTCAGTGAAAGCGATTATATCGAAATCACTGGCCGAAGTTGACAGAAACACATCAGGAGTTTTGGATCTGACTCCCCTCACGTTTTGGAAATAGAGGGTAAGTGTCTTAAGTTTTTTGAAGTCCGTCGAGTGTCAGGAATGCGACGCATCACTGCAAATGTAAAGTGTGTTGAAACAACACACCTAAGTGTGTTGTTTTCTTGTAGTCATTTTTAATCCACTTTAAAGTGTGTTGTTTCCGTAAAGGGTGTTAAACAACACACCTACGTGTGTTGAAACAACGCAGTAGAAAAAAGCTTTTTAAAATAGAATTCATGGCAGCCTGTGACATTTGTAGGTTCGATAAGCTTTTATTTTTGTTCGCCTTTTGCAATTGCTTTTTCGTCTTTCCAATCCCGAGTGTCGTTTTTCCAAGTGGTCCCCGGACTAAGAACTAACCACGTCCAATGCTGCTTATCTTCCGTAATCGAACGAGAACCGGCCTATTGAGTATGCTAATGGCACGATTCATGGTCATTAGGATAATTGCTAGTTTTGCTTTTTCTCACTGTAAATCTCAGCTTTTGGAAGTGTGTTATTTTAACACGCTTTAGTGTGTTATTGTGACGTCACCCATTTGATTAACATTGTAGTCACTTTAAAGCGTGTAAATAGTGACCACAATATAAATCAAATGGGTGATCTCACAATAACACACTAAAGCGTGTTAAAATAACACACTCCCAAAAGCTGAGATTTGCAGTGTGTACAATTTCTTAAAGCTCAAAATTTGATTTTAAGAAAATGTAAGAAAACTAAATAAAATTTAACTAAAACTGTGATAACTAAAAACTAATTTAATTTTTTCGTAATTTGATTTTTTCGTAATTTGATTTTTCTGGGCTTTTCAGAGCCTGAAAAAATGTTGCCAAGCTTGCATTTTTTTATTGATTTATTTGACCTAAGATTTCATGTTCCATATATTAAAGCATATTTGAGGATGCTGGCGGATAAATTCGATTCCATACGAAACGGGACGTAAAAGTATCGTAATCATTTGCTTTGCGCACGGATTTTCTATTTCAATTTCCACTTTATCTTCAAAACATGAAATCGTATGTAATAGCGCTTAAAACTGAGTTTTGGACAATTGAAATCTTTCAACAACTTTTTTGTAAAAAAAAATTAAAAACCGTGAAATATGAAAATTTTCAGAAGCAGGAACTGTAATTATCGTAGAAACTTATCGTAGGGCTTAAATCGTGGCCTATCTACACATCTATGCGTTAATCACAAAAATTTAAAAACAGCTGTTCCCGAAAAAAGGTTTGAACAAGGACCAAAATAGTCCTCGAGTTATTTTGAAAAGCCTTCTTTATTCGCGAAGAGTTGCCTACAACCCCATTTCCATAAAATGTATGTGAGTTTCCAGCCTTTTTGTCCAGGTTCGACCGAAATTAGCCAAAACATATTCATATAATTCCTACGACTTCTCTCTTAATTATAGCGTTAGAAATCTACAGGGTAAATCTATTTTAAACAAAAACTATCGCTCACAATCAGAATAAGTCTGTAATTGATATTTGCGATTGATTTGTTGATTTTATTTAACAAATTGTCATATGATAGTGATGTATTTGGGAAATTGGATTTTTTCTTTTTTTTCTTTACATATGTTAAGATAAAGAGAAAAAATAATTTCTGCAAAATCGGGCCTGTGCTGCACGAGAAAAGTGCATAAATGTGGATTTTTGATGCATTTTGAGTGCATTGCTACACTATTTTTTGAATTTTTCCAGTTCTGTTGGTCGTAGAAAAATAAAAAAAAATTTAAAAGTACTCGTGAATGAACAGACTATCGCACTGATTTGATATAAATACTTTAAAAATGAATCCTAACCTCAAAAAACAAAATGTAAGAATTTTTTTTTACTAAAAATGCAATAAGTAACGGGAAAATAGTCGGATTTTCCCAAAAATTAGTTTTTTACGGGAACAATTGGCACTTTCGAAAAACATTAAAATTGGCGTCACTTTATGCCAAATTATCGTAGGGTGAATTTTTTTTTTAAATTGTAGGTTTTTTTATGTACTTTCGTGTGAGCAACGCAATACTTCGTTACTTTATTTAAAATGCCCATTTTAGGAATTTTAAAAAAATAAAAAATTTCAATTTAAATTTAAAAATTATTTTATTTTATTGGAGCACAGGCCCGATTTTGCAGAAATTGTTTTTCGCTTTATCTTAAGATATGTAAAGAAAAAAAAATACAACTTCCCAACTACATCATAAATTTGCTTTTTTTTGTTTAATTTCCCTCTACTAAAATTATTCTACACACCAAAAAGTGTGTTGTATTGTCATAGCTCAAAAGTGTGTTGTTACTCCAAAAGTGTGTTAATAAATGTTAAGTGTGTTGTTTCAACACATTTAAGTTTGTTGTTTAGATTTCAGGTCATAATTCACGACTTATTTTTAACTCACCAAAAAGTGTGTTATAATTTTAACACGGAAGAGTGTGTCAATTGCAAGATAAAGTGTGTTAAAACAACACACTTTTTCTTGACAACACACTTAGGTGAGTAGAATAACACACTTTGGTGCGTTAAACAACACATTTTGTGTGTTAAAAAACACACTTCAGTGTGTTACACCTTTTACAGTGTACGTGTGCGGGGAACAAAACACTTTGAAAAAGCACCAGGAGGCCAGAACGTGGGGTCCAAAAGCTTTTCAGCGGTAATGGGCGGTGTAGAGACGCAACCGGCTTGGAAACATTGCTGATCTTTATACAAGAGACTGTCGCAGGATCAACAGCTCTTCCCCTTAGGTATTCTTTAATTGCCTCTAATTCATATTTCGTGGTCTGGGTACCGTTATCAAATTGGCGCCGGTTACCGAAGATTCATTATTCGTCACCCAAGGGTGCAACGATACTAAAGGCCCATTCAGATCCAGCAGCAGCAGCGTCAGCAAACAGTTCCTATTGGCTAATGGTGGCACATGACAACAAAAGCAGCAGCGATTGCTAGTAAAACTAAGCTTGCTGCCGCTGCTGCGGTTGGATCTGAATGGGCCTTAACAGAAGAGGTTGATGCTGCATTCGGTTCAAGGATATAGTTTGAGCGCATTGGGAGTGAAGGGGCGGGGATAGGCGAAATAGTAGAGGGGTTCGCAGTGACAGCATCCATAATGGTGGCTTTACGACTGCATTTGCGTTTACGATGCTTCCCACGGGTTTTCGGGTGGTCGGGAGCCAACCTAGAGGCAGCCTCCACCGAAGGGCCCTCTTCGAGTATTAAGGCCGGGTCATTCAAGGCTGTGAAGTTTTGAGTATGCATTGCAAAATAGCCGAAAACTGCGAAAAACCGTATCCTCACTTTAAAGTTATGCCAACAAAAGAAAATACCATTATTTTTTAATGTAATTATGGAATTAGGTGGCTTAAGGTATGTTTAACTTATATCCAAAACCCGATCAGTGTAGGTCAAATAGTTTTTGCATAATGTATTTTGCAATTAAGCGAATTAAAAAAATTAAATTTGTTGTAGCGCCAAAAAAAGCGCCCATGTTGGTCCTGATTTTTTTACGTATACGACTCACTTTACAATATCCAATCATAAAATTGCTGTTTATTAACTTTTTTTTTGGATTTTAATTGTTTGAAAAAAAACTCGGAAGGAAATTAAAAACTCGCAATCCCACGGACGAGAAGCAAGCCTTGAACCCTTGCGCTACGAAAGACTGTTACAGTGGGTTGACTAAATACGTAAATAAATCTTTCAGCTTTTCAATTCAAAGGATAATGCTCTTAGAATCTGCACGAGCATGCATCATAGAAGAGTTTGTAATTTTTTACAACATTAATCCAATCAGAATGGATTTAGAAAGAAGAGAAAAAAAGTCGAACTGCCCGATCCGGGGTTCGAACCCGCAATACTTACTTCGGTAGACTTTTATCTAGACTTTTTAGTAATTTTGCGACAATAAAATAATTTGTTCGCTGCCTTTGAAAATATGTACTTCTATCCGTTCAAGGTGTAATAATTTTACCAGTTTTTTATGCCTACACTGATAAAAAAAATTTCTTGGCTTAAAGCACTTTTTCTTGAACCAAGCAACTCATGTTTTGGATATAACGAAAACAAAATTGTCTCGGTATAAGCAATATTCATAGTCTTGGTTTTATTGTCTTGGATGAAGACAAAAGTTGACTTGAAGTTAAAAAAAATTACGAAACCGATGATATTATAATTGAAAAAAATTCAAGTTCTAAAATCGGTCTTAATAGTTGTGATATATTTTTAGAGCTTGAAAGACCGGTAAACGAAAAAAGTCCGATGAATTAAGAATTTAGTTTCTTGAGTAAAAAATCAAACAATCTTAGTTCGAGAAAGAAATATCTTGGTCGAAAAATATAAGTATTGAGCGAAGAAATACTTTTGCTTGGCTCAAGAATTTCCAGTGTCTTACTCTGAGACAGCATTCTCATGTTAAGACTGAAAAATTTTTCTACTCAAGACAAAGAAACGAAGACTATCGAATTGCTGGAATCAAGACAATTTTTTTATCAGTGTACCTTCGAACTCCTTTATCAGATTTAACAAAAAATGCACGGGACCACCGTGGGAAATTCCCCTTTCAAACAAAAAAAAATCTAAAAAGTTATTGCGTTACAAAGTTATGCGTGAACAAGACCAACAAAAACGAAGACCTACGCGTCGAATTGATAACCTCCTCCGTTTTTGAAGTCGGTTAAAAAGAACGTTTATCAGAGAGCTTCTGAGCCCCGCTGAAGTCCGGTCTTATTCAACCTAATACCTTCTTGCCTTCGTCCGGACGGCTGACGGTCTTGTACGTTAGTGGGGTATGTTCACAATAGGTCTTACTTGGCCGTAGTGTTCACCATATCGGTTACCACCATACTCTCCTTATAATATTAATAATACCTACGGATAAATACCTACGTAGAAGGATTAAAAGACAAAATTACGTATAAGGATTAACTATAACTGACTTGTTAAGCGCGACTACAAAAGCAAAAATTTTTTATTTAACCACATATCTGATATTCTATTTATTTTCTGTACTCTTCCGGATTACAATACCATAAATGTTTTGAAATCTTAACTTACCGTCAAAAATATTTTTAAATTAGCCTTAATGAGTGCTATAACAAAAGAACATCTTGTGGATGTGTATCCTCCCCTTATACTAAAATTATCCCCAACAGATTTCTCATCTTTTATTAATATAAATGAAAGGAAATTGGCTCTTAAAGTATGCAGAATTAAATTTAGAGCCAAAGAAGAAAATAACAGGTGTACAGAGAAGCTACGTTGTTATTAGGTTAGGTACTCTCAAGTGCGTTTGCAAGAGAACTACTTACTACTGTACTGTATGTAATTCGCCAATATTGTAAAAAATGATGTAATAAGGATATATGTAACTTAAATGTGTATCACTTTTTCGAGAAAAAATTAAATATAATTAATCATATTATTAACAAAAGATATTATTTTTTTTGAAATTGTTTTTATAATTAATACTTAAGAATCTACTGAATATTACAGTCATCTCCTGTAGCATTTTGTATTTGTTGTTTGGTTTTACGTGATGAGCGCCGAATTAATGATCTATAAATGAATTATAAATATTTTATCATAAATTAAGTTTAATTAGGAAATTTTAATTAAAAATTTACCGAGATCTTGGCTTCAATTTAGATTCGCCACTACTTGTGGGGTCTTCGTGTGATTCTAATAAAGCAGAATTGCTTTTCTTTTCGTTTGATATGGAGGGACTAGCGAGGCGAGACTTAGCTGAAAGAAATAATATAAAATGAGTTTGCTTTAGTAAAAATATGTAAATAAGTAAAGTGATAAACTAAGTATAGAGAAAGGTTATTGATATTTTTTTCAAATATATTTTGTAGCTTATTATCATTGCTCAAATTTCATGATTGTCATTGTCAGAAGTGGTAAGTGTTTCCATCGGACATCATGTAATCTCGCGCTAATAGCAATAACACGCCAATGACAACCAATTTCATCGTGGTAGTTTCAACGCAATTTGGACGATTCCAATGTCACTTGATCTGACTAAGCGAAATATTATAATTAATTGCTGTTTATAAAATTTAGTTATTCAAATCAGCCTTATCGAAAGTCAATGCCCCATGTAAACGGTATTCGAAATTTAGATGACTTACAATTACTAGCACTATAAACTTATTTTTCCTGGACATAGCGAAAAACAAAGATCAGAGAAAAAGGCTGTTGATTAAACTAACCTTCCTTCGGTTCATAGTCATATCTTCATACCTTTTTTATATGGTGTACTTTACCGCACCCACTACGAATTATTATTCGAAACGGGAAGTAGACCTTACATGTCCTTTTCCGCAACTGAAACACTTTTGAAAACCATCGCTACAACTAATTGTACTTCTTTGCTGGGTTGACACAAGGCCGCAAACTTTTTTCGTACAATATAGGGTGCCCCCGAACCATATTCTATTATTTTTTTTCCATTTATTCAATGAATTTCCAAAACAAATACAAATAAACAAATAAAAATCGTCTCAAAGAAGAAACTTTACTGAAATGTCAAAAAATGCTGCCTTGTTGGGCAGCAAAATTAGGATTAGGAATGAAAAAGCAGCGGCAGCACAGTGCTGCTTCTGCTGTCATGTGACCCGCGTTGACCAATAGAAACAGTTTGCTGCCGATATTTTTGTTGCGCTGCTTTGGATCTGATACAGCCTACAGTCATCACTTGCTGCTTTCCTGGAAGGATCAAATTTGCTGCCCAGTAGCAATTAATTCTTGTCCCTCCAACACAGCTGCCAATCAAATTGATTGATGATGACCTTGGATTCCCTTGACCTTGGTCTCAACAGCCGAAAATCAGTTTTGGTTCCCATGCCCAAGTGCCGCAATACCTACTGCGATTCTAAGCTGAGGAATCATTCTTTCTACTAAGGGCCGGTTTCACAGTCATACTTAAGTTTTCCTTAAACTTAAGTAAATTTTTTAACTTAAGTTAAACTTAAGTCAAATTCGGTTTCGCAGTGCATTTTCTTCTTCTTCTTACTATTGCATTTGATTCTTACGGCAGCCCTTCAATATTGAATTAAAGAAAAAATTAAATTAAAGAAAAATGTATTTAATTCATATTCGAGTATAATATCAATTAGCGCACGCCTTCCATTAATGTAAAAATTCCTTTAATTCGCGTTTTAAATCAAATGAACTAGCAATTAACTGACATTTGAATTTTCTATGCATACTAACTTAAGAAAAACTTAAGTCTAGGGAAACTGCCACTTAAGTTATACTTAAGTAAATCTTAACTTGCAACTATGAAACCCCTATGCATACTTAAGTGCAGCTTAAGTTAATTTCTATACTTAAGTCTCTGATGTCGTGTCACGTCATGGTGCAATGTTTCGTAGTAAGTTTAGTACGGGCGAGAGAACAGGTTTGAGGTTATGAGGAACTAGGAGGATGTATGAATAAATGGCGTAGAACCGTGCGTTTGAACTGTTGGATGTTGTAGAAGTTCGGAAATACTGCGAAACATTGTTTCCTAGTCGACTTGTTTTGTTTAAGAACGAATTCTTAGTTTATAGAGTGCGCGAAAAGAGCGTAAGCAGAAATGAGGCGAGCGTGCTAATCTGGTTCTGCCTCTATAAGATTGCCGTGGGACCAGAAGAGCTTTTATTTCCGTTGGATCATTGCTATGATAGTAGAAAAAAGTTTCGTCAGGGCTGCTGTAGTCCTAGGTGGCATAAAGGGTCGATGATAGAGGAAATGGCATCGTTGCCGATGAGTTTGAGTGCCCTTTTTTATTTGTATCTAGCTATGCTAAGAACTTGTTCGAGCCCCGCTACAAATAAAGGAGTTGTATTCGAGGAATTGTAGGAATGGTATATTACAGTCAAGTTGTATAGCTGCACAAGCAATTTTCATTTCTTAAGAAATCGTAGCTACTCAGTTGTTCTTTTGTCGATTTGTGGTCATTCCATCGCCAATGCTATGGCATGTTGAGGGATGGGCCAATCTTCCGCAGCCAGTATTTCCGAAATCATATAAAATCCCATAGTTTAAACGTAACGTTCATCACCATCTACTCGAGCAACCTCCAGACCCTTAACCTTTCCTATGACCAAATTTATTTCTGCCTGTATGATCCTGGCGACACGGATAGCGGCAGAGTTAACGTTTTTATTACGGAAACAAAGGTTCCAGTCAGCCTATTAGAAAAAATGAGTATGTTCCAGACAGTTATACAGCATAATGCAAGAGAGTTGTCTTAGCTGGGTTGGTGTGCAAAGTTGGCACTGACCAAGCATTGGTCCGAACTGCAGAGATGTAAATCAACAACGTCGGAGTATTGCATTATATGAGAAGTAAGAAATATGTCAAGGCTCCAGGAGGTGAGTTTCTTGTCCTGCAATTTTAGGGACTCTGGTAGGGTGGTTTACAATTTGATATAGATTATTGGTGTCTGCAAAAATCTCGATGTCTTTGCTGCCAGCACTGGTATTACAATGACTTCTCGTTCCGGATAGGGCGATAAAAATCTGGAGATCAATTCGGAAATAACACCAAATACCGCAGCTGTGGCTTCGTTACTTTTGTTAGGACTTCTGTATAGGAGGCAGAAGAGGTTTGAATAGGAAGCCACGATATACGTAACATAAATGGCAATGCTCCTTTGTGCAGAAAGGTTGTACACTTTGACTTAAGTCAGAATTAATTAGTGCTTTTGAGTTCGAGTGAGAGAGGCATAGGCAAAAGCTTTAAATTCGAGCGAGATAGGTACGAGAGAGCTGGTGCTCTGGAAGTCAACTATTGCCCAGCCCTGCTTTAGACTACAGCACGTTGATTTTCATTTATTATAGTTTTTTTTACTTTACGTACAATGTGTCTGAGCCATCATAGTCTATTCAATTTTATGTATGCAAATACATTTATGTTGTCATATATCTCTTCAAGCTCTTTGTTTGGTCTAATGCGCCATTCGTTCTGATTAACCCTTAAAAGGACTAAATATTCTTCTAGCATTTTCTTTCGAAGATTTTGAGCTTATTTTCTGTTTATTTGGTCAATGTCCAAGCCTCAGAAGTCAGACCCGTATCATAGGACTGGGGAATTAATATTTTTGTATATTCTCACTTTGTATTGACTTGAGATTTCTTGGTTTTTTAGGACCGGGACTAGGGCGAAATAGGTTTTATTTGCTGCTACGATGCGTCTATAGATGTCGTCCTAAGTCGATAAAATTATCTATAGTTTCCACTCTATTATCGTCCAGGCAGATGCTTCGCCCTCAACGTTGTCCTCTTTTTGATACAATCATATGTTTTGTTTGCGTCTTATACTTTTAGATTGAACTTTGCTGAGCTTTCTACAATTCTTGAGAAGGTATCCTTTAAGTTTTGGGTCTTGCGCTTTGTGTCCAATTATTACTAGCTGCGTTTCATTGGGCGATATTTTCTACTCCCGAGTACTTGCAACTAACCCTCCTTGGCCATGTTAACTAGTGGCAACTAGTATCTGAATGTTTCTTTTGAAGATGCTATTTGCTCCAGTCAGTATTACCCTGTATCTAACGAAGCCCACACCTTATTTGTAAAAACCCAGAATATTTCAAGATTTTTAAAAACATAAAAATAACCTGTCAAGTTCCTATGTTATGAGTCATCTAAAGGCATATAACATTTCGAGAAAACCAACAATAAGTATGATGTTTTCTTTTGCAATTTATTTAAATTAAATCCTTCTAACGAGAATTTATTTATTTATTTATTTATATAAGCCAAACAAGGCTAACTTAAATTACATTACATTGATGTTTTCTTATATAGTCTTAAAAAATTAGTGACACTGGCTAAAGATAATTGTTAGTGGGAAGGATTCATGCTATGTAGGGATCTAAGTTTTTTCTTGAAGGATATTTTGTCAATTGTAGGGGAAAAACATGATCCATTATTGAAGACCATACAACATCTGTTGACGGGCTCGTTTCTTCCATATTCAGTACGGTGCGGGTATTCCTTAAGGAGTTTCGTATGTCTTGTGTGTCGAACATGATCATTGAATTTGACCATACGCGATAGAAACTGTACTTTAAGGTTGTCGTTTATAATGTCTAGGGTAAGGCATGAAATAAGCATTTTTCTCCTCGCCGACAGTGGCATAAGCTCTAAAATTTTGAGCCGGTCATTGTAGGGTGGCAGGCTTCGAAAATCGTGCGGATCATGCAGATGTCTCAAGGCAAAGAGGAGAAATTTCTTTTGAACAGATTCAATCCTGTTCCTGTTGACTTCGAAAATGGGGTCCCAGATCGGGCAAGCGTATTCAAGGATTGGGCGGACTAAGGAACAGAAAAGTGTTTTTGTAACCCATACATTACCGAACTCTTTAGCCCTTCTCTTTATAAAGCCAAGAAGCTTATTGGCCCTGGCAGTAATATTATCATAGTGCATATTGAAATTTAGTTTCTTGTCTAGGACAACACCTAAATCCACAATATGATCGACATGATTCACTATCTTGTCATTGAGATGATAGTTCCGCAGCTGAGTGGTTTTCTTTCGGGAGAAAGTAATTGCATGGCACTTGTCAGTGTTGAGATGTAATTTATTGGCTATGCACCAATCTTGCAATACTTTAAGTTTCGACTGGAGAAATGATACGTCGGCATGGGACTTAATGGTGCTATATATTTTGAGGTCATCAGCGTAGAAGAGATGAGGGATATCGCCTAATTTTTCAGATAGGTCAGAGATGAATATATTAAACAGTAGAGGGCCTAGATGGCTGCCTTGAGGAACGCCGGAAGTGACGTCAATTTCCTTTGATAGAAATCCTTGGAATCTGATAACCTGTGATCTTCCGTCAAGATATGATTTTATCCATTCCAGCGGAAGTCCCGAAATTCCAAATTTAAAGAGCTTTGAAATTAAGGTATTGTGGTCAACTCGGTCAAAAGCTTTGCTGAAGTCAGTATAAACAGCATCGATTTGATAACCGTTCTCCATCCCACAAAGCACTTCGGAGGTTAGAACCATAAGGTTAGAAGTGGTTGAGCGCCCTTTTCTGAAACCGTGTTGTTCTTCGTTGAGATGAGGATCGATTAAGGGGGCGATCTTGTCATGAACAAGTTTCTCGAAAAGTTTAGGGATTGATGATAAGATAGCAATGCCTCTGTAGTTGTCGACCGATTGTTTATCAGAAGCTTTATGAATTGGCGTGAGGTAGGATTTCTTCCATATATTAGGAAACTTTCCTAGAGATAGTGATTTGTTAAAGATAAGGTGGAGCGGAAGCAGTACCTCTTTTGAGCAGCGCTGCAGGAGAATTGCAGGTACATTGTCTGGGCCGTGACCTTTATTAGTGTCGAGATTATTTAAACCGGACATTATATCGTCAACAGACAGGGAAAGATTATCTATAAGATTATATATAAGAAAAGTGTCAGTGTGCGTATTAGAATTGGACTTAGGGCAATAAACTTTGCTGAACTTATCAGCAAACATGCTACAGATCTCTTGGGGGCACGAAGAGTGTTTACTACCGTTTGTCATTGTTGTCGGATAGCCTAAGGTCTTTCGTTTTGTATTAACAAAAGCGAAAAACTTCTTGGGGTCATTTATGATGCTATTTCCGATGGAGTTGAGATATGTAGTATAGGCCTCGCGTGACCTAACACTAAATTCAGAGGCTAACCTAGTGTATGCTAACTTCAAATCCGCATTTACGTTGGGGTTATTTCTAATCATATTATACAATTTATTTCTATGATTACGAAGCGAACGAATTTCTTTATCCAGCCATGGTTCCGATAATTTATCCCTTTTTTTAATCCTGGGTACATGTTTGTCAATGACGCTAAAAAGATGTGGTGCTGATTTTATTCAATCTCTTGTCCCATTCGTCTAACGACCACGTTGTTCCGAATTTGTTTATTGTTTTTGGCAAGTGCAGCGGTGGTAAGTGGCGAGAGGGGCTGAATGAGATTGATAAGGTTTGCAAGTGAAGGTTGCTTAAGTTAGGAGGACCCAGTGTAAAATTACTTCCACTGCCTATTACTTCCTCCTCGTGCGTTCCTGTGGTATGTTGGGCGCTTTGTAGTTCTTCCGAAAGAGTAAGTGACCGTTCTTCTAAATTAGCACTTGCTCCATCGTTGGTATTTAACTTTGAACATGCCAGTTCCGCTTCCAGATGATTAAACTGGGATCTCATGTCATTTTTCAAGTCTGAAATACCGTCAAAGAAGGTGGATAGTTTTTGAAGACAATCGGACACTCCCGCGACTAGATTAGACGTTGATTCGTTGTCTTGTTTGCATTTGTTCCCTTCCGCAATTAGCTTAATTTTCTTAACTGTAGAATTAATAGAGTTAAGCTCGAATTTAATAAATTTATATAAGTCTTCCACTAGATCGTTAATAGTGGCATTATCATTAGTTGATAACTTATCAAGTTTCGATTTGATGTTGTCAAAATTTTTTGAATCATTTTGAAGAACACATTCAACACGATCGACGGTGGCGGAAAGCTCATTAATATTTTCATTTAGTAAGCTGCCTTTTTTTCAACGTTATGAGCTTTGGCGTTGCAGGCTTCGAACCCGTTTTTAAGCTCATTGACAGAGTCATTCAGGTTGGTTATACTGTGGCTATTTGATTTAATTGCCAGCAATATGTGCGAGAGGTTTACCGAAATGCACTCTGGGCAATAAAATTTAAATGCTTTTTTGAACTCACTCACATAATTCAGCGATGACCGAGATAGCCCAATGCATGTAATGTGGAATGAGTTGTCGCAGACCCCATTACACGTAATCCATTCATCCACGTAATCGGAAACTTTGGACGCGGTGCATGTGCTTTTTCTGCATTTGCTCATTGTGTAAGCACTGTTATGTTGTAATTTATCGTCCAAAGTCCAAACCTATTACGAGTTATTTTATCTCTATAATATGATATTATGGGGGTGGAAAACACTATTACTGAGCACTAGTATATTATTTTTATTGCCACAAAATCACTTTGTCACAATATGTTTTTATTAGGGAACTATTGATGGATTAATCAGTTAACTCTTGTCAGTACCGTTTATTGATTTTTAACTAAACTTATAGGAGAAAACTTATGCCCGGTTTCACAGTGTTCACTTAAGCTTTCGCTCAGCCTTGAGCTTTCGCTCAACTCATTTTACTGTTTCACAGTAGTGGTTCAACTGTTGAACTTGGTTCAAAATTGATTTGAACTGAGCGACTAAATTTGGGCACTTAAGCCAAAGCTCAGGGTATAAGGGAGAGTAATGTCATTAATTCTAGAGAAATCACAGTGAACTTGTGTTTATTTATTGATTTTCATTATAAGTTTGAAGTTTGATTTTTCAATTGCAAAGAGAAGAGAGCATTCTATTACAAAGCATGCTGTAAAGAGTGCGGATAGAAGGCTGCTGTGTAACTCTAAAGATGGAGAGATTATTTCTTGCCGCTTTGAATGCTTCATTTTCACAGGAACCTGGAGAAAACTTATCAATGCGCAGCAAATAAGAACCATAGTGGACCAGTTTCCTGGATTACGATCCCCCTTTTACCTGACAAAATAGTAATATTGATAAACGCTCCATATAACAATTCCAAATGCAGAATTTCCCACAATGGAAAATTATCCGAAACTTTGAGGTGAGCTCAGGAGTACGATAAGGATGTCTACTTTCGTCGTACTCGTTCTTATAGTAATAAGGGACCATATCTTTTAAAAAATCCTTACAACTAAAGATAAAAAACTAGAAAAATCACACAATTTATCAACCAAAAGCAAAAATTTCCCCAACTGATTCAACCCCAGTGGCCTACAAAATTCAGTGAACTAAGTTCAGCTGAACTGAGCACAAAAACAAACTGTGAAACAGTTTTGACTTGAGCTAAAGCTCAAAAGTAGGGGAGTTGGTTGGGTTGTGAACCGGGTTTTGTTTTGGTACTGTAGCTTTTTATATAATAAAGATATCAACGAATGCAAGATACCGTTGGAAAGGTGAACACAAAACGCAACTTTTTTATTCAGACAGTTTAGTGTTTTGATAAAGGTGTAACTGTCTACGGCCAATTATCTGAGGACGTGATTTTTGGCTCTTCCAAAGAAGTGGCTGGGTTGTGAACCATCTGGAATATCCCGATAAAAGTCAGAAAATAAATAGTAAAACACCCATGATTTTATAGAAAGTAAAAATTTTATTTATTCACAAGGCTTTAAGAGGCGAAACAAGTAAAACACACGTAGTAAAAGTAATAAAGTAATGAAGACAAGTAATGACGCCACTTAGGCTAAACAACCGGTGTGTGTGTGTGCGCGCGCGCGTGTGTGTGTGTTTTTGTGTTGGAATCTTCAATTAATGAGTTGAAGTGTTTAATCATCATTTTATTCATCATCATCCAAATCGGTGTCGCAATGTTTGCATGTGTAATACGAACGTCTTCCTATATTGGCGCACTTCAAGTGAACAGGCCGGTCGCATGTGTTGCATTTGATGGAGTTGTTAGGGGTCAGTTGTTTAGGCAAAAACCTCAAACAAATGGTGCAAAAGTCAATGTCCTCATCAGATGGTTTCGATGGTCTTGGTGGTTTTTTTGCCTTTGGACGCTTGGCTGATGGTGGTTGTGCCTTCCTCGGTGCTGCCTTTGCTGGCGGTTTTGAGTTTGCTGCTGCTTTCTTCTGCTTCAAATCATCGATTTTGTCTGGAGAAGTCAGCTCGCAGCTTTCCATTGCCTTTCGACCACGTTTTGATGGTTTCTTTGGGATAGCTCCTTGTAATGGCCCAATGTCGACCAGAAGTGACGAAACATTGGTGCTTCGTGACGCGGCTGATATAGAGCGAGAAGTGGATGGGTCACGAGAAGAAGATGGCGTGCTTTCAACAACTTCTGCACGTCCGACGTTCAATGGATCGAAAATGATTCGTCGTTGTTCGTCTTCACCGAGAGCAGCATCGACTTCAACTTCACGAGCGTTGACCTCAACAGCCTGGACAAAATCAACGTCTGTAAAAATGTCAGGGTTGAATGGTTGAATACCAATCGCCGAGAATCCTGATTTTATTGTTTTCGGCGTCAGAGCCACATCCAATGTATTACAAACAATAC
Organism: Thereva nobilitata; assembly: GCA_963855945.1. Lineage (NCBI taxonomy): Eukaryota > Metazoa > Arthropoda > Insecta > Diptera > Therevidae > Thereva > Thereva nobilitata. The sequence continues at coordinate 77,592,959 of OY979694.1, forward strand.
CGGCAATGTGACGAATTTCCAAGACCTGTTGCGAAAATAGGAGTAAACATGTCAAGTTTTTGAAAGACTACTTAAGAATACGAAGAAAAAATTTCGAAAATTTGAGTGAAAATGTCAACTTTTTAAAAGACTAATACGAAGATCAATGCGCGATAATTGTAGTAAACATCTACATCCTACCTTATTGGCATTATTCTTCTGCCAAGCGGAACATTGAGACTTGTAGTAACTCTTGATTGGCCCAAATACAGAAACGTCGAGTGGCTGCAACCTATGGCTGCAGTGAGGGGGGAACGAGAGAATGTGAACCCCATTTGCAGCCGCCAAATCCAAGGCATCAACCGACAGATGGGACGTATGGTTGTCCAACAACAACAAGATTGGCGAAGTGACTGTCGGCTTGACGAACTTGATGAAATGCTCGATGAAACGCACGAACTCTGGTTGGCACATCCATCCAGAAGAATTGGCATATCCTGCCGCACCACTTGCAGCGTTGTCCATGAAACATGACTGCATATTCTTGCGCGGAAACAAGAAAAACGGAGGAATAGAATTCCCACTCGCACTCACAGTGAGAGCCATCGTGATCATGGTGCCTCGTTCAGCAGCTTGCAATTGCCCAACGCGCCTCGTCCCTTTCAAGGCAATGACTTTGCCGATTTTTGTGGGCACCGTTGAGAACCCACTTTCATCCATGTTGTAAATGGAAGTGCTGTCAAAGTGGTGTTCGTCGAGCAACCGAGCCAAATTTGCAAAAAACTTCTCTACATTTGGCTTGCAGAAAGCTTTGACTCGGTTCATTGATGTCTGCTCGGGGGTTCTCAGCGTTAGATTGTTATTGCGCTTCATGAACCCTCGGTACCACATACGGCCGGCCTTCGAATTGTCATTCCAACAGTGTGGATAATCCACTTGGAGTTTGACTGCCAACTGATAGGCCAATTCCCTCAATTCATTAATGCTGAGGCCGTAATAATGATTGACGCACTTCAGGATATACTCCACGAGAACTTTTTCTTGCGAGGGAGAGAAAACCTGAAAAAAAAATTAAGAAAAATCCATAAAAATGCCATTTACATATGGAAAAAAAACTGTTGTGTGAATCGTAGGACACACGGTAGAAGTGGAACACTACGTTTCGTTAAAGGTCGTCTAAAACATATAAACCCTTGACATGATAACTTATAAGATTTGTAGGTCTTGTAAATTTTTCGATTTTTTTTCTAGTTTTTATAACAAACCATTTTTTAAGTATGCCTAACGAAGAAAAAAGAATGTTACCCCCTCATATAAGAAGTGTTCCACTTCAAAAACTATTAAAAACGACAAAAAAACATACCATGTTCGACGGAATGTGCATATTGGAAGTGCGGATGAATTCCAACAAATCAACATCACTGACGGTGGAAATATCGGTGAAATTGTCCGCAACTTTTTTCGCATGCCGGGTCAGCGTGATCCTGTCGACTCCATATTCCCGGGAAGCCGCTCGTATGGCTTTTTTATTTAATAAATTATCTTTAACTGCACCCAACAACGCATCAAAGTTAATTTCTTTGGATGCGGCAGCCTTTTTTGGTGTTGCGGCAGTTTTTTTATGGTTGACATGGCTTTGTTTACTTCAACAATTTATATCCACTTGCCCGGAAAAAGATCAAAATAAATTCTGGTGATTCCCCGAAATGTAGAACTTGAACTACAATGCGCAGTTTCACACGGGCCAACAGCCAACCAACAAAAATCTGCTGTCATCGTCCATTCCCTTTTGAAATTCGACGAAAGGTGGCATGGGCTTTCACACGAGCCAAATTTTCCAACCAACTGTACGTCAGAATGTTTTAATTTATTTTTGTTGTTTTTAATGTTAATTTTCCCTTCTGCTATTTCTCTCTCTTTTCTCCCAGAAAGAAAAAACAACAACAACCACACAGCTGTCAAAAAGTTGACCCGTAAATCTGCCCACTTCCTTGTCCTTTGTCACCCTCTTCTCCATAAACGACGTTTTCAGTAGATTTTTGTTGGTTGGCTGTTGGCTCGGTTGAAACTGGCCAATAACAGTTTATAACGAAAATTTCTACTTACGCTGCCCATTAAATACGTCGTTTTAAACGAATTCGTTGTAAAATCCGAAACCGTTATAAGCAAGTATTTTTCTATTAAAATAGATTAAGAACCATTTTTAACTTCACATTTTCGACGTTATAAACGAAATGTCGTTATAAAGGAGGTCGCTATAAATGAAATCTACTGTACTTTTAAAATTAAGCACTTTACAAATCAAGTAAAATGACATAAAAATACTTTATTCTAATATATCAGACGATATTCGACAGTTCTAGTACAAATCTAGTATGAAAAACGGACGGTTCGTAACACAGCCACAAGGCTGGTTCACAACCCAGCCATAACGCAATTTTGGAAACGTCAAAAACAGCACACTTACAATCTTCATTCGACATAACCAAATACTGGATCGTAAAATAGAATCAAAACACTAAATAAACATGCATTACACTCACCTTTTTGGGATAAATTCAGTCACTTGGATAGCACTTTACAAACAATCAAAAAAACTTTTCGCAAACGATTTTCAATAAGACGTCTGCAGATGGCATGAGCAACACGTATGTACACTTCCGTGTTAGCACAAAAACTGACTTATGTCAAAATACAATCTATCACAGACAGATGGCGATACATGTCAATTAGGGGGAAAAAAAGCTGATGGTTCACAACCCAGCCCGGTTCACAACCCAACCCACTCCCCTACTGCTCAGGTTCAGCTGAGCGAAAGCTCAAATCGACACTGTGAAACCGGGCATTAGTGTTCGAAACTTAAAATATATATATGTATACACTCCCGGAAATGAATGGAGCACTAACTATGATAGTTTAATTATTGGTCGGGGGTAGAAAAGGGCAAAAGAATTTAAAATTACTGTGAGCTCGCGACACACGACCGGCACGGTTGACGGTTGAAGACATAATTTTACTACAGGGTGAGTTTTATGTTCCGGGCCGATGGTCATTCTCGCGCCGCTTATGGTTGGCTTGTAGCTGTTGTGTCAATTTAATTTTGTACGGGTAAAAATGCAAATCTTTCTCAAGGATATTTAACAAACATGACGGCAACATTCCTAATTCCTGCAGACGGCGTCGATGAGAGGTGCTTGGAAGTACACATACAATCTGCCTTACTGCATCAACATTTTCTGGTGTACGTTGTCTACGTTTTCGCCCAGACTTTGGTTTATCTCCCAGTGTATGCAAATATTCAAAATTATTCATTACACGCTGAATGGTGAACTTAGTTGGCACATGCTTAACACCAAAAAATCATGCAATTTTCTTCGCGTATTCACAATTGAACGATTTGAGTTTCTTCAACTTCAAAAATCAGACAGGGAAGTAGAATTAACAAATCAAATCTTGTGAAAATTTCGAAGTATCAAACTTAACCACCGACCAATTTAAGATTTTGATTTTCATTAGTGGACTTCGTGCATCTCTTGACAAGGAAATACGTACCAGGCTCCTGTCAAAAACCGATCTTATTACGCCCAGCGGTAATTAATTTACAATCTGAAGTCAATATGATTGAATACTGCTCAAATCAATCAATTGTCAACACAATCAAACAAAGCAGTGCCCGTAAAATTTCATAAGTGAGAAGGATAGGGGTTTCAACACAAAATCATCAGAAATCTCCAGCGCCCCCCACGAACTCTTTGGAGTTGTGGAGGAATCTATTTCTCAAAAAATTGTTCGTACAAAATCCATAAGTGTCAAAATTGCAATAAAGTCGGACACAAGGAGAGCTATTGTAGCTGTTTCTCCAGCAGATCGCAGCAAAATCAGATAAGTAATATTTCTAAAAAGCTAATTTCTTTATTCCTTCTGTTAACAGCATAAACGTGAGGTCAAAGCAGAAATTTATCACCGTTAAAATTAATGGGGTCGCTATCAAATTGAATCGGTTATTTTGAAAAGGGCATAGGCCACACAAATTACCAAAACTGAGTTAAGTATGAGGAGGTGTTTATCTATGGTCCCTGCACGTTTTCACCGAAAAAAAGCACTACTCCAGTTGCATAGATATGGTCATCTATCTCTTTCCATATATTTTGAAAACGGCAGAAGTCCGCGACTTGTAAGGAAAAAAGTTCCTAGAGATAAGAAAATGCTTAGTCTCTATGAAGGTATTAATTAAGTAAATTTTATTTTCAAGAATTAAATTGCAACAGGAGAAATGAATTTTCTGTGTTTTACTCAAAGCAACTTAGATTGGAAAAGGTGAAACTTTGATTCTGATCGTCACATGTATTATATTAGGTGCGTTTAATTTTCCTTGGAGTACGTACACCGGAGTAATTGGGCGCACATCGGCGTAATTGCAGCTACCCCAGCCCAAATTGTGGTGTAGCAGTAGTTAAACGTAAATATCAATGAAGTCGCTTTAAATTTTATTCAAAAAAATAAAAAAAACTGTTTAGACAATAAATGGAGCGTTTCATTTTTATTGGAGTATGTACGCCGGCGTAGTTGGGCGCACATCAGCGTAGATGCTGTTACACCAGCCCATTCTGTGGGGTAGCAGCATCTACTCCGATGTGCGCCCAACTACTCCGGAGTACGTACTCCAAGGAAAATGAAACGGACCTATTATATTATTATATTTCATGAGTGCTGTTATGATTCCCTATCATAAGATTTGGCTTGATTTGGTATAAATCAACCACCTTCGGAAATAAATACTGAAAAAAGTGTATTTCATTGGATTATTTTTGATTATTATTGTAATTATCGCGAAAAAACGCCCATATTTTAGGATCGTGGGACCACGATTTTCGTGATCAGCGACCAAAAAAACATATGGTGTTCGATTTTCTTAATGGTGTAATGCTTCGACCCCCCACCCCCAGGTTTTGAATGGGACTATTAGGGGTAGTTTTTACCCCTAGATAGTGAAAAAATAGGTCAATTTTGGGATCACCGTTCACATAAAAAACTGAAAAAAAATTTCCAGGATTTCCATCTTTATGTCAATTTACGGGTGGTTTTCACCCCTTCTCTTCACGCGTTACCATACACTATGAGCGCAGTTTTTATAGACGCACTAAATTTGCCAATTTTCGGCACAATTTGCACATTCCAGATCATTTTTGAGAAAATCCCCTAAAAACTGGGGATTTTTTGAGATTTTAGGGATGTTACGACTATTTAAGAGCCCTGGGACCCAGGGCCGTCCTAAGATATTCAGTGCCCGTGGGCTACTAAAAATAATGCGCCACTCTCGGTAAGAAAACACACGGGATATCTGAGGGGAGCGGAGTGGCCGGCAAAATTAGACAAAAGTGTCAGAACTAGAAAAAGTCAATTTATACTAAATAAAAACAAAAAATTCATACAAAATTAAAAAAACAATATAAAGTCCGGTGAAACTAGCAAAAAAAACTGCACCAAAGGAGACAAAATTCCAGAATGGTTGAAAATTGTTCCACAGCTCCTTTGGAACTTTTTAAGAAAACAATTTTGGAATCACAAAAAAAACATGGCCGTCGGAGATATCGCGTTTTCCTTGTATCTCAGTTTCTATAGGTCGTACAACTCCGTGTTGACAATGAAATTGTCTACAACTTTAGTTCTTACAAAAATGTTGACCCGATTAACCCTTTTAAAGTTATGCAAGGTCAAAGTTATCAAAAATCGGTTTTTGTCCAAAAAATCGACCAAAAACTTTTTCGAAATTTTTTTTTTATCAGTCAATATGAAACGTTATTGCCTACAAAAGAACCTCTTGTCATTTTTTCGAAAACTCAACCCGTCCGAAGTTATTCAAGGTCAAGTTTCCAAAAATTACTATTCGGCCAAAAAATCACTCAACAATAGATTTTTGCAAAATTTGTTTTTCATCTTCTTATAAAAAATATTATTGCCTACAAAATACCCCTCTTGTCATTTTTTCGAAAACCTTTCGAAATTTTGCAGTAAATAGTAAAAACACTAGTAAATTTTGCAGAAACTAGTAAATACATTTTAAAATAAAACAATTTGATTTGACGTTAGTTAAGGGAAGGTTCTCTTGAAACTCGATCCGAAAATTGGATTTTTTTTTATTTCACTTTTGGATAGTCTATTATGTGTAGAAAAATAATTACAAGTGAAGCTAATAAAAGCGTATTAAAAATTCGTTAACAAAAACTTTAAACGCGTTTTTCTCAAAATCGTTTTTTTAAGACGGGCGGCATGGTATCTCAAAAACTACTGCGCATATCGTTTTTTATTTTTTTTTTATTTTAAAGTTGATTAAATTTAGGGAATCCTGAACCTAATCGCAGATGACTATTGTTATTATTATTTTTTTATAGCACTTTAAAGAGCCGAAAAATAGACGAAAAAAAGAATTTCCGCCATTTTTTTAATTTTTGACTTTTCCTTAGTTGGATAGGCTCAAGATCCTGTAAATGTCATATATTTTATAAAAAAATTTCGTTTTTTGATTTCAAGTGATGTTTGGAAGCGCTACAGTGCCGCCCGCTTAGATACTTTTTTTGTTGACTGGCTTTACATGTAAATAAACTTACAACTTAAAAATGCATATAATATCTCACTTGACATGTTAAATGCAAATGAAAGTAAAGTGTAATGTGTCATACCGTCATTTCCTTTACTATTGTAATGAAAGTTACCATCATAATGAAGGTATAATGTGTCAAAAGTATTATATGTATTTATGCGGAATTCGTTATTGGCATCAAATTTTACTTCTTTCGACGTATTTTCGTCCTAATTTTTTGTCCTTTGCGTATTAGTTTGGGCTCATCACATCCGGACAATGTTATACCTTCAGATTTGTAAAGGTTAAATTATTTTGTATATCGTGTCGTACAGATTTTTCTAAAGAAGCGGATAATTCAATAATGCTTTCAGTTACAGTCAGACCCTCCACATAGCCTTTCGGGTCCTGGGGCCCCTTTAAGGAAATTTCAAAAAATCTTTTACTAAAAAAAATACTTAATATTTTTTATAATCCGTGGCAAGAATAAGTTCATTCAGAACGGTCGCTTCTTGATTTCCAAATATGTCTTAAGTTACTAAGTGCAGCCAGGTCCACTTTTTGGCTTGCAATCCATTTTTGGGGCCTATGACCTGGGCCCCGGGCAATTCGCCCCATTGTGGCGGGCCTAGTTGTAGTAGCAACTTTTTGAAGTGATATATTAGTTTTATCTATGATTTCTAATATTTCACTCCAAAATGCTACCATAATAGCAGTTTCCAGTGATTTGAATTCATTTTACAACCCCTCAGCTTCAACTTTTGTTACAGGCTTTTGAAAGTTATAATCGTAACTTTAAAATTTTCATAACCAATTCCAATAACGAATAACCAATCTTTAGAAAATGTTATTTGATTATTTCTGTAATGAAAAGATTTTAAATAAAAATAACATAACTAAAAATAACAAAAAAAAATATAAGACCAACAAAAATTGCCGCCCCGAAAAGGCTTGCGCCCCGGGGCTACAGCCCATTTAGCCCTGTGGTTAGGATGTCCCTGCTGGGACCCCGATTATAGTGATCAGCGCCCCAAAAAACATAAAGTACAAGTCGTCTCGATACGTGGGGCGTCCCGAACGTCATACCATGTGTTTTAAATGGGCTACTTTGAAAAGGACTTAAGTCCAGGTTTCAAAATGAGCTCCGTTTCTATTCCGGCTAATTTATATTTGTCATTAATATAACAGAATAATAATCTAAGTAGGTGTCTATTGAATGGTAACCAGGATCATGCGCATAGTCAACATTCACACAATACAAAAACTAGCGCGTGTACCCAGCGCCTGTACATCTTTGGCGATCTTTATCTTTCTTTAAATTGAATATTTAGTCAGAATAAAGGCCACCCCAAACGCAAAGTGGAAACGCAGCTCTGGAGCTCTTTTATGGCACAGAAATTTTGGGTTTGGGATGTAAAATGAGCGTAAGTTTTATAGTCTTATAGTGTTGTAAATGTACCATTGCCATTGATGATCTTCGGCCATTATGAAAGGTCAGAATACTACTTGCAATAGGCCATAGTCCTTGGAACAAGCTGCACGTGACCAAGCGACATGTAATGAGGATTTCGACAGCTTCTTATCGTATTTGTAGATGATTTTGGAATATGTGCTTCCTTGAGACTTGTGTACTGTTGTCGTACAAGCAAATTAACTAATGGTAAATTTTTCTGATTTCATATTCAACATGAATAGTAAGTAACAAAGGAGCAATAAAAACTAGCAAAAGGACTACCCTACAGATGAGTAGTCCAAAAATTATAGGATTCCTGTAGAAACGGGGCTGCCAATTGTGAAACAAAATTTCAAAACAAAACCTTTCGTCGGACAAAACCTTTCATTAGTCCTTGAGCTCACAGTCATCAGAATTGTCGTAGCCCGGCGGGGCAAACGGGGCACCTTCCAAAGGTCTGCTGGGTGCGCCTTTAGTCATCAGATTCGGTCTTATTCCCCAGGTTCCAATGTAGATTGTGGGAGTTTTCCCGTACCACTCATCTTCTGACCTCCATATTTGTCGAGGGTTGCTGATCAAAAAGATTTGCAGGTATTGCTAGATTTGTGTCCTCCTCTACATGCGATCTCTATATTAGGTATCGGAGTCACAGTGCAGCGTCTTGCCTGTTAGGAAATCTATCATTATGTGCACGAGGTATTTGGGAATACCCAGCCTGATCAACGCCTCGATCATCTTGCTCCATCACTTCGGGTTGAAAGCATTTTTCACATCGAGAGTAATCATTGCGCAGCTATTCTTTCCATCTACCGCGTTCCTTGCCGGGCTCGTCACAATGCATACTGTATCTCTTGTTCACCTTCGCTTTCTATAACCGTACTGTCTATCCGATAGGATTCCTACCCTTGATTGATGATTGGAAATAATCTACTGCAGATTACTCGCTGGATGAGTTTACTAATGGTATAGATAAAGCTGACACTATAGCCTTGTGATAACTAAAATACGAAGCGTATATTCCAGATTCTATATTTTCAAGGTATCGTGTAAAAGCAGCATCTATTGTGGTCCCGGATTTTGTTGTTGCTATATTAGGATTATTATTAATACGTAGATGAAATTTTTTACGAAGAAAATCCACTAATTGTAAAGAATCGTCCGATGTAAAATTTAGTTTAAAATCATCACCCAGAATCAGTGGTAATTTATTTTCTCTCTTACCGTCAGTAGCACCACCTGCATTAATATATACTAGTAATGAGTGATGTATAAAATATATAATGTCATCGAGCTTTTGATTAACAGATATACATACATATAAATAGCTACAATGACAATTATTTTCCCATTCAGAGTTTTACACTCAGCAATACAAATTTCACCAACAGGTGTCGTCACTGAGTTTTGCAGTTGAGTCATCTCGGGGTTTGGCGTGATAATGTTTACCTTATCACCAGTGCTGCCGGACATGCAGATTTTTCCCTATTTTACCATAAAATTCGCGACATGTTATTGAAGAAATTTTATTGTGCATGTCCTACTTCCTACTCCTACTAATATTATAAATGCGAAAGTTTCTATGGATGTTTGTTACACTTTCACGCGAAACCTACTGAATGGATTTTAATGAAACTTTACAATAATATAGCTCATACATCAGAATAACATATAGGCTATGAATTTGTGGTCAAAACTTATAAATCCAAAATGGCCACGCCAATATGGCCGACGAATTTGACAATTGGGTTCCGATTCCGGGGCGAACGGCTAACAAAGACCTCGGAAGGTGGTGGCACCCGATTTGTCACTTCTGCCAAAACTCGAGAAGAGTCACTGCAGACGAACACCTAGCAGCTCTGTTAGCAAGTCCTAATCCCACCACCCCGCGGTGCCCCCTGGGGTACTTCTTCGGAAGGAGCTAACGGGAGACGGTCGAATGGCGAGTTCTCTGCGCCACAAAACAGAGTTCTAAGTCGGTTGGGCTGAGGGTTAGCAACCCGCTCCTATAAAACACACAATTGCTACGAATCGGCAAACATTGCCTCGGAACCGGACGGACAACACGACGACGACCTTTGCTTTTCGAAACAGGACACGAATCGGATCATGGAATGTGAGAACTCTGCTTGCTGATGGACGGCTGGATGAAGTCCTCAACGAGATGAACCGCTATAAAATTAAGGTCATGGGACTCAGCGAGACCAGATGGACCGATGCGGGGGAACATATCTGCCCAAACGGTGAGTCCTTCTTATATTCTGGGAGAAACGAAACTGAAAATCGTAGGAATGGCGTTGGCGTAATACTCACTAAGGAAGCCAGGTCCAGCCTCATTAGCTGGTCACCAGTTTCTGAGAGGATTATTACCGTGCGCCTACGTACCAGGCTAAGAAGTACTACGATAGTCCAAGGCTACGCTCCGACTGAAGACGCAGAATATGACATCAAAGACGAGTTCTACATGCGACTGAATGAGGTTTTTCGCTCTATTCCAAGGGGAGACATCATTGTTTTGATGGGTGACTTAAACGAACAGATCGGCCCCAACAACACCGGCCTTGAGCACACTATTGGAAATCAAGGCCTAAGCCAAGATACCAATAACAATGGTGAGCTTTTCCTTGACTTCTGTAGTTCCCATCAACTCATGGTAGGTGGAACCTACTTTTGTCACAAGAAGATACACAAGGAGACCTGGGTATCGCCCGATCGTAGAACGAAAAATCAGATAGATCACGTGGCCGTCAGCCGCAGATGGCGAACTATTCTGGAGGATGTCAGGAGCTTTAGGGGAGCAGACACTGGAAGTGACCACCATTTGGTAGTAGCAACTATCCGCCTAAAAATCGCCGCAATCAGAAACGTCCAACGCGATGCCATAAACCGTAGACGGTTTAACGTAGACCTTCTGCGTGAGAGCACCAAAAAGCGAGAATTTGCTGGAAATCTGCAACAAATCTTAAACCAGCAAACCGTTTCTGACGACACGAATATTGAAGAGCTGTGGAGCACAACAAAGGGCGCTATAATAACAGCAGCGGAAACAAGCATCGGTTATGTCCAAAGAAACCAGCAACACTGGATCTCGGACACAACCTGGCAAAAAATAGAACGCAGAACGGCCCTCAAAAATAACGTGAACTCTACAAGCGACCCGGAAAGACGCCAACAACTTGAACGGGAATACTCCCAATTGCACCGGGAGGTAAAGAGAAGTGTCCGGCGTGATAAAAGGCGGCAGATAAATGAGCTCGCAGAGAAAGCGGAAAACGCGGCAAACACAGGCAACAGTAAGGTGCTGTACCAAATTACTAAGCAGCTCTCGGGAAAGCACTCTACTAAAAAGCATGCCGTAAAGAGTGCGGATGGAAGGCTACTGTGCAGCGACGAGGAGCAACTCCAAAGATGGAGAGACTACTTCTTCGCCGCCCTGAATGGTTCCTTTTCGCAGGAACCTGAAGAAAATAACAACAATGCACAGCCAATAAGAATCGCCACTCGTGCACCATCCAAGACAGAAATAGTAACCGCAATTCATGCAATGGCCAATGGTAAAGCAGCTGGAAAAGATGGCATCCCGCCAGAATTGTTGAAAGCCGACTCAAGCCTCATAGCAGATGAGCTACAGCCAATCCTGGAAATAGCATGGAACACCTGTACCTTTCCGGAGGATTGGACGGAAGGTATCAAGTCAAAATACCAAAAAAGGGGGACCTAACAATATGTGACAACTGGAGAGGCATCTGTTTATTATCTAAGGTGGGAAAAATCTTGTCCCATATATTACTATCTAGGATAAGAGAGGCAGTAGATCGAACGCTTAGAAGACAGCAGGCTGGATTCAGAAAAGGCCGCTCCTGCACAGACCACATTAACACCTTGAGAATCATAGTGGAGCAGTCTACTGAATTCCGATCCCCCCTTTACCTTTCTTTCGTAGACTATGAGAAAGCGTTCGACTCGGTCAATGGGATCTTTATATGGCGAGCTCTACGGAAACGTGGACTGCCGGACAAAATAATAGAATTGATAAAAGCTCTATACAACAATTCCAAATGCAGAGTTCTCCATAATGGAAAATTATCCGACAGCTTTGAGGTGAGCTCAGGAGTACGACAAGGATGTCTACTTTCACCATTACTATTTCTTATAGTAATAAACGACATTCTTGTCAGCGCTCTAGATAGAAGAACAGGTGGCATACAATGGGGATTGCTAGACCGCCTTGAGGATCTCGACTACGCGGATGATATCTGTTTGCTGGCCCACAGACACCAGGACCTCAAAAACATGTTAAACAAATTGGCAACAGAAAGTAGCTCGGCGGGCTTAAGGTTAAATCCGACTAAAACAAAAGAAATGCGGATAAATGCAAACACCCTTGAACGGACAGCGCTAAATAACCGTGACGTGGAACTGGTAGCAAATTCTGTTACCTCGGTAGTATTATTACCGAAAACGGCGGTACAGAAGAAGATGTCAGTTCCAGAATAAATAAAGCAAGAAGCGCATATGCATGCCTGTTTCACATATGGAGATCAACAGAGATCTCAATTAACACCAAATTGCGGCTGTTCAACTCCAACGTTAAGGCAGTTCTTTTGTACGGTTGCGAAACATGGAAAGTCACCCAATTCATGACAGGGCGCCTACAAGTTTTCATCAACAGATGCCTACGTCGTATCCTAAAAATCCGCTGGCAAGATAGAATTTCAAATGAAGAACTATGGCGCCGTGCCGGCCAAGAAAGGATAGACGACTAAATCAGGCGAAGGAAATGGAATTGGATTGGCCACACCTTGCGACGCGAAGACGATAATCTAGCCAAACAGGCCCTTGACTGGAATCCGCAAGGATCCCGTCGAGTCGGAAGACCTAGAACAATGTGGAGGAGAACCCTCCCAGTAGGACTTGTAAGCTTAGACCGGCGACACACTACACCAATTTATGATCATATTCTTTATGTTCATTTTTATTTATCTTAATAAATTTTTAAGGTTGACACACTACAAACCTCATATGTGCAAGCTTTTGACATGCGTAGTTTGAAGAACTCAAATATTTAAAACTCGTAAAAATGCAAAGAGAGAGGAATTTGTGCTCAATTTATTTAAAAAGCGCAAAAAAGCATACATTTATTGAAAATATGAGTAGTGATATCAAGTTACCTCAGAATTTAACCAGAACTGACATTAAAAATGCCAACTGTGCAATATAAAAACGGGGAAAAAAAGCTTTTACTTCCAATATTTCCAACTTCATATTTAAATATGAGCTTTGTGTAACTTAATTTATGAAATTAAAATGAAGTTCACAAGCACAATTTATGATCATAGTAGGTGACACACTTGAAATTTATCTTAATAAGTTAGGATATGATCATAAATTCCTGTAGTGTGTCGCCGGTATTACAGAAGTACTGAAATGAGCCCTTACTAGTAAGGGGTAGGCCTTACCATACCCCCTACAAAAGTACTTATTTTTACACACGATGTCATAGGAGGTAAGGCCTTACTTTTTACTTTCCTTAGGGTAGTTACATAAGTACTTACCTTTGAGTACGTACAGAACTGCTCATCGATGAGCCCTTATATAACGCATTACAAGAGAAGCCATATGGTAAGGGGTAATCCAGAATTCGACCCAACGAAGTTAGAAATTTACCCGATGACTCATTTGTTTTCGTATTTTTGGAATGGTATTTGAGTCATCGGGCAAATTTCTAACTTCTTTGGGTCTAATTCTGGATTGCCCCTTACCATCTGCCTGCTCTTGTAATGCGCTATATAAGGGCTCCTCTAACACCTAAGAAAATAGGAGTACCCCCCAGTTGACTATTTATATCAGTGCTCCATCGGTAAGTGCTACCTAGAATTCCTACTGGGTAACTTCTGTGGGTCTAATTCTGGATTACCCCTTACCATCTGCCTTCTCTTGTAATGCGTTATATAAGGGCTCTTCTAACACCTAAGAAAATATGAGTACCCCTTACCAGATGACTGCTTATATCAGTGCTCCATCGGTAAGTGCTACCTAGAATTCCTACTGGGAGGTGACACACTTGAAATTTATCTTAATAAGTTAAGATATGATCATAAATTCCTGTAGTGTGTCGCCGGTATTACAGAAGTACTGAAATGAGCCCTCACTAGTAAGGGGTAGGCCTTACCATCCCCCTTACAGAACTACTTATTTTTACACACGATGTCATAGGAGGTAAGGCCTTACTTTTTACTACATCGATGAGCCCTTATATAGCGCATTACAAGAGAAGGCAGATGGTAAGGGGTAATCCAGAATTCGACCCAACGAAGTTAGAAATTTACCCGATGACTCATTTGTTTTCGTGTTTGTGTAATGGTATTTGAGTCATCGGGCAAATTTCTAACTTCTGTGGGTCTAATTCTGGATTACCCCTTACCATCTGCCTTCTCTTGTAATGCGTTATATAAGGGCTCTTCTAACACCTAAGAAAATATGAGTACCCCTTACCAGATGACTGCTTATATCAGTGCTCCATCGGTAAGTGCTACCTAGAATTCCTACTGGGCTATTATCAGAGGCCGCAACAACCGGGAGATCCTGGTCAGAGCTGAGAGCTGTCGCGCAAAACAGAGTCCGCTGGAGGGCAACTGTTTCCGCCCTATGTCCCATGAGGGATTGTTGTTTATTGTTGTTTATTGTTTATTATAAGAAAGAAAAGGGAGTACACAAGACTTACATCTTTTAGAGTACAGTATTTAAATATATAAAAGAGTACAATATTTAAAAAAAATAAAAAAAAAGAAAAATGAATACATAATGCATAGCCTAACCTAAACTTAAAAAACTATAAGATAAGGAAAAAGCGTAAGGACAGAGAAAGGAGAAAGGGCAGAAGATAGAGAAATAAGTGGACAGAAAAAAAAGAAAATACTAAAGAGAAGAAGAGGGAGATAGAAAAAGAGATGCTTGCTTTCTGAAAGTGTTGGCTGTGCCTATTCTTTGGATATTGCTGGGAAGATTATTCCAAATTCTAAACGAATGTACAAAGAAGGAACGGCTACCTATAAGGGAATAGTGTACAGGAATGAGGAATTTAATAGAACGCATGGATTGGAGAGGAAGGAGGAAGTCTGAGAGGTAAGAAGGACTTTTCGCGTGGAGAACTTTATGCACTAGGACCAATGCAGAGACATTAACAAAACAAAAGAGGTCACAACCTAGTAGGGAGTTTCGTACACCAGACACATGATCTGATCTTCGCAAGTGAAAAATGAACCTTAAACAATCATTAAATGCAACTGAGAGACGTTGACGGCAAGTTGCATCAAGGGATATATATACAAGGGAGCCATAGAGGAAGTGTGGAACAATAAGGGCTTTAACAAGCTTGAGCCGAATAGACGATGATAACAGACTACCATAGAGCCTAAGTTTACGTAACGTGCCATAGATTTTGGAAAGCATGAGTGAGACATGTTTGCAGCAAGATAGTTTAGAATTAATGGCGATACCAAGATTATTAACACAGTCAACAACGGGAAGAGAAACATTATTAAGTGAGATAGTAGGAATATTATCAAGAGAAAGAGAGCGACGACTAAGAACGAGTACTTGGGATTTATTAGGATTAAGTTTAAGGAAATTGGAAGAGCTCCATTCATTTATCAGGTATAAGACATTATTGAGATATGAAATACAGGATTCAATTCGATTGGGAGGGCAAGAAGTATATAACTGTAGATCATCAGCATATAAATGAAAGGAGCAGCGATGGATAATAGAGGGGAGATCATTAACATACAAAGAGAAAAGGAGAGGGCCAAGGATTGAACTTTGTGGAACACCCAAGGGTACAGGTAGGAAGGATGATACAACGGAGTTATGGCGAACGCACTGGAGTCTATTAGAAAGAAGAGAAGAAAAAAGACGAGTAGCGGAAGAGGAGAAGTTGTAGAGCTGGCTAAGTTTGGAAATCAAAAGCGAGTGAACCACGGAATCAAACGCCTTAGAAAAATCAAGGAGAACTAATATCGCAGTGTCGCCCCGGTCAAGCATAGCACGCAGATCAGTAGTTACCTTTAGTACAGCAGTTTCACAGCTGTGAAATCTACGGAAGCCAGATTGAAATTTAGAGAGAAAATTGTGAGAATCAAGATATCGAAGAGTTTGGATAAAGATGACTTTCTCGAAAGCCTTGGCAAGGAAGGGGAGAATACTGATAGGGTGAAAATCGGATATGTCAGAGGGAGAGGATTTTTTGGGTAATGGAATTACTATGGCTTTTTTCCATAGCAAGGGAACATGGGAAATTGTTAGGCAATAATTAAAAATATGCGTTATAGTTTCCACAATTAGGGGGGAGAGAAGCTTGATAAAACGAGGAGAAATTTCATCAAAGCCAACGCTGTTGGAGGAGATGGACAGCAATATTTTAAGAACTTCAGATGAGTCCATACATCTGAAACTAAAGCCATCAGAACTAGGAGAGTCAGAGGAGACAAGGTTGGAGGGGGAGGAGACAGGATCAGAAGGATGTTGGATGAAAGATGCATTAAGAAGGTTTACATCAGTATTAAAAGGTATAGGCACAGAAGCATGAATACCCAAAGAACGAAGATTTTGCCAGAGTTGTTTAGATTTTAAAGCGGGATCAAGTTTTCGGGAATAATACTCGCGTTTAGCGGAGATAACCTTACTATTGATGAGATTGCGAAGCTTTTTGTATTCACTTAGGTAGCAAGGGATCTTAGTCCTGCGATAACGTCGGTACATGGACTCACGCTGCACTATCAGGTCGCGAATTTCACGCGAAAACCAAGGACAAGGTGAAGATAGATTGCATCTTTTAGTGACCAAGGGGACGCACCGATCATAGAGAGATCGAATAAAAGAGGTCAGGAGCTCGACTTTAGTGTCAGCACAGGTAGTGTTATAAATATCACCCCAAGGCAGAGCAGAGGCGAGTTCCGAGAGCTGATCGAAATTGATGTTCTTATAATCACGATAAGAAAATGACGAAAACATGGGGGAGTGGAGAAAAGTAAAACGAATAGAGAGAAACAGAATATCATGATCAAGGAAACTAGGGGGGGAGATTTGGTTTTGTTTTAACACTGAGTCAGTAGAGGTAGTGGATAGAACATCAAGTAAGGAAGGATTACGGCAGTTTAGAAAAGTAGGAAGATGATTAAGAATATGTAGGTCCAAGGATGCAAGAAAGAATCTAAGCGAGTTCGCACGTGCATTATCCCTCAGCAGATCAACATTAAAGTCCCCAGCAACCATTATATTTTCATAATGGCGAGAGAGACGTGAAACAAAGCTATAGAACTCAACAGCGATGTCGGGGTTAAATATATTAGGAGGACAGTATACATTGATGACAACACATTTATCATATTTAGATTTTATCTCAACAGCAATGAATTCAAATTGAGAGCCACCGGACTTACCAACAACTCTAGAGGAAAGCATAGAGGATACATATACGGCAACACCACCACCAGTACGTCCAACACGGTCATTGCGAAGTAACGAGAAGCCAGATAGAGAAACAAAAGAGGAAGGGACTTCAGGTTTAAGCCAAGTCTCACTTACGAGCAGAACGTGTGTTCTATTACGGTCGAACATATACCTCAACTCGTCCATTTTGTTTTTTAAGCTCCTTGCATTCATAATGCATATATTCAGTCCTGAAGTGGAGGAACAGAGAATATTGAGTAGTGTTCCCACATTGCACACCCGATTAGAAGAACGATTCATAATTAATTCTATCATAACGCACAACCAATACTACAGAAGCAACCATAAAGAAAATATCTAGAAAGCATAGGAAAACAAAAGAGGAAGAGACATTAGAGAGGGGGGAAGAAGAAGAAGATAAAAAATAAACGTAGAGTGCGACAACATAGTGAAGAGGAAATCTAATAGACCTTAATATTAAGAAATACTTAAAAATGCTAGATAATTTCATCCTTATATCCTATCTGTAGATGGTTGATGTTGACCCCAGTGCAAAGCGCTGTTCCAGAAATTCTTCACAACGATCCAGGAGTTGACACAGAGTTGGTTGCCTCATTCAAGTCGAGTGCCGAAGTAAACATTTGGGGTCGCTTATTTTTCTCTAACTGCACAAAAACAAAGCCACGACGAGTAAAAACAGACGAGACAAGATTCCTCTTAAGGAGCTTCCGCGCCGTCCGCAGTATATCGCTGTTTTTCGACGTCAAGCTTTCATTAATGTAAACAAGGCTGTTAGACGAAAAGCCCAAGTTAAGTTTGTTCAGTGCTAGAGTCGAATAGCGAACGGATCTAGATTTAAGGAAGGCAATCGAGTCTAGCCATAAAATCAATCCTCTACGAATAAAAGGTAAATCTCAAAAAAGTACAAAGAAATGAAACGGCCCCTCCGCGGTCATCACACGAGGTTGCAATAATTGCTCTAATGACCTTTTATTATTCACGATACTCAGGCCTATTCTGATCGTTTACGATGTAAGAAAATTCTAGCGAAGTTCTTGCATTAGTTGCGTATTATTGTGCTACAAAATAGACATTTGATAATTCAACAAAAAATTTTAATTTAATTCATACAATTTCAATTCAATTTAATTTATTCATACATGAGGCCTATAAATTCAGCCAGAAGACTATAATTATTGATTTCGTTACTTCATCTCCTTAGGCTTTGGTAGCCGAATGGTTAAAATGTAGGATCAGCGTGAGGCCTGACGGCGGCGCTTTTTTTTGTTAAAATTTGAAAGATTCAGAAGAAGGGAAAAACATTCCACTCACAATTTTAATTTTGGGTGTGTACTTTTTTGGTATCATTGGAATCGCCTTCGAAATATATATATATTACCCTTGCCCAAAAGTCAAAAATTCGTAATTATTTCAAAATTTTGAATTTAAGAAAGAGTAATACATTGCATACAAAATTTAAGGATTTAAGAACATATTTTCAATTAAATTTAAGGAAACACTGTTACTTCATCCAGCTAATAGGCCGTATTTTCCTAAAAAAATTTAGTAATTTTTCAATTTTGACAAGACATGTTTTTCTGTGAAGGGAATATTTGTTTTGAAGTTGCAATATTTGCAGGGAATATTTCTTTGAAACGTTTTATGGCTTACAATTTATTTAAATAGCATCGGATTTGTATTAAATATTTGAAATAACAATTTCATATAAAATATTTTTATAGGACCTACATGAATATTTTTATTTTTATAGCACCAACGAATGAAAATTAGTTGTGATAACTAAAATGTTTTAATTTTTAGCTACGTCAATCTATTGTTGTACATTTCGAAAGGTAGGTTTAGGTCCATTAACTGGTAGAAGCAATAAAAACTTTACATTCAAAATTATATTTTACATTTTAGTTAATTTTGAAATAAAAGCGTAATTTCAGTTTTTTTTTAATATCGCCATCTTATTTTGTCTTCCTCAATACAGATCTTCCATCGTTTTCGAATCGTTGCAAATCACAACAACAATTGCATTAAGCCAAACGTTGCAACCTTGAAAAATTACTCTCAACGCGCGCAAAGATGTTTCACATCAATAATAGAATTGAAACTAACATTCACCAGGAAGTTGAGCCGACGTTCAGCAAGGGAACGGTTCCTGAGTGACTCTATTAAACAAGATGTTGGCAACCATTGTATTATACCACAATAAAGAAGGACCTTAGGGGAGTCTGTCAACGAATTGCAAACGAGTTGGGTCGGGTCGTATACATTTCGGTAACCTTGTATCATTAGATAATTTGTATCTTTCTGGAGAAAATATAGATTTAGTTAAAACAAAGGCCAAACAAAATTGACCTGAAACATAAAACGCACCCCGTACGTTTCTACCTGTCAGCAAAATTTTGGACTTGAAAAAGTTTTACAAGTACATATATACCCAAAGCTGATAAATTAACTTTAGTGTCAAACGATTCTACTTGAGAGTGTTTCACTAACGCAACGCCAATGGAGAAGATTATTAATCACAATCAAAATTGTTATTACTTTTTAGGCTTCATTTTCCAAAATGAGTGCTGTCAGTTTTACTTAAATGTGACATTTGGTAACAAAAGTCATAAATTAGTGCATGACCAACGCTTTATCCCCCACAGGAAAGCCGTCAACATTGATTAACTAACTTAATATTTATCCAATTCTCATGGAAAAATATTATCATAAGTATTCTGGGAACACATTTATTATGTTATAAGAGGAATTTGTCTTTAATTTTAAAGCCTCGTAAATATATCCGTCATGAGTTTACTCATCGAACATAAGCAAAAAAGCAGAAGGCATAATAAGAGGGGAGAAAATTAATAAACAAAATTTGCCTTTGGCAGATAAAAGATAACAAAAAGCCTTATTTCGATTACAGAGTAGAAGTTTATCTACCGTCATCGTTTTGTAACAAATTACATATAAGTACCACACATTCGTACTCTTGGCAATGTAAACATCGATGAGTAGAGTACAGACAAAAAAATAAATAAAAATATAGAAGTGAACAGCACCAAAGAGGGCAAATTCCAAAAGGATAATGTTATCCTAGGAAATTAATTATTATCCTCTTGTGTATGGTGTGCATAGTATTACAGACATCTAAATTTCGTTATCTCATGGCGTTGTTATTTTAATTAAAAGGCAGCACAATATTTATCCGTGCTCCTTCACTAATAAGGGAATACCTGCAAAAAGGATTCCCAGCTATTTGCTAGTAAACATCGAAAAACGTTACTTATTGCCCCTAATTTTGGTTAATCATACGACCGCAAAGGTAACGCCAAATCGTATGTACCTTCTACATGGTCTGTTCTCGTATCATACTCAGCCTGTGATTATATTGCTGACAATGGATTTAATAAATTCAGCCTTTAATGAGTACAGGATATGTGTACCCAGTTGTAAAGAGTGTATTCAAACTCATGTAAACAGATGTAGATTTGGATAAATTAACGCAAACAGATTGTTTATGATTTCAGCAAGAATAAATTTCCGAAATTGTTGTTTTCTTTGCTTAATTAGTGCACATATCTATCGATAATGGAGGGGAATCACCAAATGAAAGGGAAACAATTTTTGATACATTTACTGCGCTTATATGTGACTTCATTTGTTACAAAGGGCAAACATAAAGGTCTTTCGGGCTAAATTGATAGGTTATCTGTAGTTATGTTCGTGCTAGACAACTTTTTTGGCGACATAATGACAGTATGAATGTGGGAGATTATTACGAGTTATAGGATAAATTAGCCAGAACTGGTGTGGATTTTTATGGTGTCATAATTTTTTATTATTTCGTACCTAAATAGTTATCGATTTAAGATGAGTTCATTTATTTTGGTGTCTTCATTAAATTTAGCTTAAGCGTATCTACATTTAGGTTATTGATTTGAATCCAACATGTTAGCCTTAATTAGGAACAAAATGCTTCAATTGTGAGTCCAACCAATAAATGGGATCCTTCTTGATTTATGTTGCAGTTCTAAACTCAGGAATCATATTTTGTACTATCAGCCTGTCATGTTGTTGGCCACGTTATGGTACTACACAAGTACGCGAGTTACTCTAAATTAAATCTTTATTTAAAAAATATTTTTCAAATAGGATAAAAAGATAATTTGAGGCTATGAGAAGCCAGGAGGATGTTAAAAGAGATGGCGATGAACTTTGTGTTTGAGTTGTTGAATATTCTAGGAGTTGTGAAATAAGCCCAAGAGCTCTAATAATGCATAATTCGACAGGTCAACACAAAATAAATTTTTTGAGTCTTTTTTTAATGATTAAAGTCTTTATACCGAAAAATATCTAAAACCATCGTTGACTCTTCAAAAAGTTTTCTTTTATACGGTTAACAATGACAAAGAGATATTTAATTTTTTTGTATGGGCATATAGAGAAGTATTGTTTGCCCCTTATGTGAGGGAGAACGATTCGTGACTCTACAACGACGAGATCTATGAGTGCTAGTAGCTATGCCCGTTCCGGCGCAGCTTAGGCTTTGGTTTGTTCTTGGCTTTAGACTTACATGTGAGTCTTATTTTGGACAGCAACCTTTGTATCGAGTTTTGAGTGGGCTTAAAAGCTTTTCCTGAGCTTTAATATTATAGAGATGGCGCTTTGATATTCTGGACTACAACCGATCAGTGCCGCGGCACCCATATGTGCAGACTGTGCATTTGCACTGGGCGGCACTTGGGAAGGGTGGCAAATGTTTACAATATATTTTATAAACGACGACAGCCGCCAAAAGATAAGGCATTTTTGGCGATGAGCGCACAAATTTAAATGAGGGGCGACGATAAACAAAAGGAAGACAAACATGAAGCACAACACTCAATAGATTACCAATAATTAATTAGCACACGCGGCATGTACACAATAAACAAACGATGGACGAAAGGCGACACAAAAACAACCCAGTAGGGAATAGAAACCTTCTTGAGTCGATTCCGTACATTATCCTTCGAATGCGTAATGTCTACTTTCTAGATCGAAACATCTCTTCGATTAACATTGCGAGGTCCTAGGGTCGAAGGCATAACGACAACCTTTTGCATTACAATTCATTCCAATATGAAGGCATATGGGCTACTTTTTGCAATACCATTCATTTCAATAAGAAGGTATAAGCACATAAGTAAAATGCAGACGCCTAGTCGAATAGGCGAAACGTGTTCCATGTTGCCGAAATCGATCCCAGCAAAATATTTAAATGTTGCAGCCATGTAGCTGGCTAGAGCATGGCAACTTTTGGTCGAGCTCCAGCAAGACACCAGCGTAAAATTCTACGGTGTGCGAAGCAAAATGAAAGAAATGTTGAGAGTGACGTCTGCATTGCAACATTGAAATGCAATACCTATCGATTCTGAAGTAAGAGAGGAACTGTACTAATAAATCACTTGGTTGACTTTACCAAATAGAAAGAAAATTTATATTTAAAGAATTTCTTTCCGAGGCCAAGGTAAAAGTTAGTATTTTTGTCGGGCCAAAAATAAAGAAAATAATTCCCAGCAATGACAGCTACTCAACACTCACCGTGTCGTGGCTCATGGTTTTCTCGAAAACAACACAGTTGACTATTACAAACAGCTTATTTCAATTATGGTTGATAACTTTAAATTCATAGATTGTAAAATGTGCCTTAATGATAGCATTGGTGCTTATTTGGCAGAACAAGGTGAACGTTTTCATCTTTGGCTTGAAAAGTCATTATCAGGTTCAATAATGATGAGATGAGAGACTATATATTTAAGGGGTAATACGAGAAAGTCCATATAAACACAAATGAAATACAAAAAAATATATAGATTTGTAAATATGTTTTATATTATTCTGTTACTATTTGTTTTAAATTGTTTTTGGTTTTTTGTTCGTACAATTGTTTTCAGTACAATATCAGAGATATTACATCCAGTAGCGTTGCGTCTTTGGAAGCAAGGGATGCATTGCATCCCTTACAATTTCTTAAGAAATAAAAATAAAAATTCAAATTTTGTCAATAATTATTCTTTTCTTTTACAAAACTTTTCTTTTTTATTTTATCATTCTTAGATTACCTTTATATTATTTCTGCTTTTTCTAGCCTTCACTGTCAAGATATAAATTCATTCTCTCTAAATGAAAGCAATATTTTAGATTGCTCGCTGATTTTAGTTATGTCCATGAGCGAAAGGTCTCTCTTCCTTCTCTCTGAATTCGCAAATGAACCCTATTTCTATACGCAAAGAAACTTGCCAACGAGCTTCGAGAAGCAGGATTTGAATTGCTTCCCTTGACTGTTCGTTGGGACGCACTTCGGTGCGAACTTGTGGATGAAGAGAGAAGTGGCGATGGGGAGTCGCAATGAAAGTTTGTTCCTGTGCCCAGTGCCAAGGGAAGCAATTCAGATTTTGCATCCATACGAAGTTTTGTGAGTAGAGATGCGCCGAATGTTCGGCCGAATATTCGTATTCGGCATGTTCGGCGTATTTTTTTATGTTCGTATTCGGCCGAATATTCGGTTAGTTTGCCGAATAAGTACCGAATATTTAAATAGTATTAATTTAAGATTTACATATGTTAAAGAGGCTGGATTCTCGAAATGTACATAGGTAGTATTTGTAAATAAAACAGACACTACATTGTGTAACCATTATTTATTTAAAAAATCTAAAATTAAAAAAAATACCGACTCATTTATATGCTCAATCACAATTCAAACAGGCCCCTATTCCCATAGTCACGTCACCTATCGGAAAATGTGACAAACCATCTGACTTTCACAAACCATGTGACCTTCGTATTCTCATAAGCACCTTAGTGACAATTGTCACAAAAATAGAGTGTGGCATTCCCGAAGTCATTTAAAGTTGCATTTCACATGGATAATATGTCACTTATTGTCACGGAAAATTTTTAAGTGACGCGACCTTTTTTTAAAATAAAAAGAGACGAAGGGTCGGAAAAATTTTTATTGTTTAAATTTTTGGTGATTTAAAATTATTCTTATATACTCGAGTTAAAATAACAGGAAGGAGACAATTTGATTGTCATGTTGCCTTTATGGAGAAAAGCCAGGAGATATCGAAGGGCGTAAAATATAGCCAAAGTAAAGCAGAGTTTACTAGAAAATGGACCAGTGAACATGCTGTATGGGTTAGGTCCACCATCTCTTCAGAAGTCGAAGGAAATTTTATTACCAAGGGACAAAGTTCTCCCTCAAAAATATTCAAGAAGAAATACAAGCATTGTCTTGTCACTGAAATATTGTCTAAATCTGACGAGAAATAAATCTATGAAATTGTTAAGAAAAAATGAAATGTTCGGTTACGTCAAACCGAGCAGCAGGATTTGATTTATCCCTTATTGTTAATGGTTTTCTTACTAGAAGCCTTAAATTCCTCTTCCCTCATAATTATCAAATTACATTTCCAAAGAGCTCAAAAATGAACCGAATAATTCGGCCGAATGTTCGGTTCGGTACATTTTTGACCGAATATTCGGCCGAATATTCGTATTCGGTTGAACCCATATTCGGCGCATCTCTATTTGTGAGTATATTTTTTGTTGGGTGAGAGCGGAGAGAAGTTTTCTAATAAAATTTGAGGGAATTGATTTCTATGAGCACTCTAATTGGAAATGAATTTGTACAATGTGGTTTGAAATTAATGACTTAATTGTAGAAAATAGTAAAAAGCAGTATTTTTGGAGTAATTAATTAAAATAAATAAAAAATTGTTTTGCCTGCAATTTAGTTGGTGCGATTTGTTTTGTGAGTTAAAAATAGTGTAAGTAGTTTTAAAAAGTAAGTTTGAAAAGAAAATTGGAAATATTGAAAAATATTTATATATTATTTATGTTAGTTTTTTTAGTTTGTTTTTGCTTTATTAAAGATAATGGGTAATGTTGATGGTAAGCATTTTTGCATAATGGATCATTTTTTGCAGCCATCCTTTGGCTCGTGTTCATTTAAGGAAAATAAGTCCATAATTGAAAATGGTAGACCGAAACCAATATTACATATTTTAAGTGAAAATAAAACTTGCATTAGGCATTTTTCTATTAAATTATTATTATTGGCTTTTACCCAGTGGCGGATTTACACATGGGGCGCCTGTGGGCACTTCACTCCATGCCGCCCTTTTTTCTATGATCCAATTTTCAATAAAGTAAAGATCAATAATTTATAAATATATACCAATATATATATTCGATTCTTAACAATAATATAAATTCTTTATTTATATCTAATGTAATGAATTGCACTACACACATTAAACTAAAATCGCTTGCGTCTTGCTGATTGGACAGCGAATTGGTCGATGAGATCTTCACACTTTATTAATTTTAAAATTTCGGTTTCTATTGCCAACAAAGCTAGGGCATTTAATCGAACTTCAGTCATTTCTGATCTGAGGTAGCTTTTCACACGTTTCAAACATGAAAAGGATCTTTCAGCGCAGCAGTTACTTATCGGTGTGCAGCCAAGCATTCGGTAAACAATATCAACGTTGGGATACACCATATGACAGTCATTTTCACGAAGAAACTTTAGCAATTCCATTGGAGACCAATTTTTAATATTTTTCTTGACGCAGTGTGCTTGGAAGTGCAACGTTTCATTTCCCAACGTGTCTTCTAGCCGTGTCATAGAAGTCTCGCAACAAGTTCGATTTTTCTTGTATATATTGCTTGCATTCAAGTTTCCAAGGTCTAAAATTATGCAGAACTTTCCACTGATCTTCTTGTACCCTTCGTTTCGTATTGACTTTGAAGTGATCGTGGCCAGTTAATTCAACCACGCCGTATTTAGTCTCGTTGAATTGTAGTTTCTTTTTTTGACTAATTACAGCTCGATATTCTTTGTTTATGGATATTTCTACGCTTGTTTTCTCACAAACTTCAAAATCGTTTCGCATGTCTCTTACAAGCTTGATCAACGTATTATATAGATCAATAGCTTCGACAATGCTTATATCAACGCTTTGCAGATTTTTGCTTGTTCAATTGAATCTACAGGGTAAAAATTCCCACATGCAAAATTGTGTTTTCCCAACCGATTTTGTATGTCCGTCCATTGTGAACGGACAATATTGTTAATTGACATTGTGACTCTCTTTGACTCTCTCCAACCCGGTTGGGAATTGTTTACAAACGTCGGGACTGTGTTAAATCATGAGCGTCTGTGCCTCAAATATTTTTTAATAAACAAAAATATTCCTAACGGACATATGAAGAGTTAAAGCATAAAAGTTTTTTTCGACGAAAATTTGCCGCCCCTAAAAATTTGCCGCCCAGGGGCGAGTGCCCACAATGCCCATTCCTAAATCCATCACTGCTTTTACCGGTTGTCAAAATTAACAAAATTTTTTCTGTTGGCCTTGCATTGTATTTTCAACTGAAAAGAACGTTTGGCGGTCTTCGGGATTTAACGATTTAAATAATTTACATAACGCCGTTGATAGGCATGGCCAAAAATCCTCCGAGCATTTGAAATCGGTTTTTGCTCTTTCTAAATTCGGTACAGGCCAAAGGATTGAAAATCTAGTAGACACTCATTATAAATCCTCAATTATGAGAACAATGAGTTAGTTAAAAAGAACCGGAAAATTATTAAAACTTTTGCAGATGTTCTTTGCCACTTGGCGTGTTAGGAGCAAGCCTTTCGCGGACAGAGCTAGGGTCAAGATTCTGTTAATCGGGAAAATTATGTTGAATTAATTTCACGTTTGGCCAAACATAATCCTGAAATTAAAAATCAGCTTCAGTATTTTCTGGATTATCAAACAATATTCAAAATGATTTAATAATGGCTATTTCCTGCACTCTTACTAAAAATTAAAGTTTCTTCTGAAACCCACAATTCTGAGGTTGTCGCAATTATTTGTGATGAAACCACGGATATTTCCTGTCGATCTATGTTGTCAACCACTCTGAGATACATTTCTTCTTCTGGCAACACGAAAGGAACATTCATTAGTTTTAAAAATATTTCCGATGATAGAAGAGCAGTTCGTTTGCATTAACATATAGTTCATGTTATGGAGAATTTCGCATGTGGTTCCAAGTTACAACGTTTTAACGGAGCTTCAGTTATGGCGGGTGAAGTTAGTTGTCTTCAAACCCGGGTTAAAGAAATTTCCAAATGCTCTTTTTGTATACTGCTTTGCTCATCGCTTAAATATTATTTTATCGAAATCGTGTGACAAGATTCGTGAGTGCCGAATCTTCTTTCAGTCAATCACAGGTTTCTCAAATTAAACTCAACTAAACGAACCGCTGTCCTCGACTTGTTTTTAAAGCGAAAACTTCCAAAAGTAGCTCAAACTCGCTGGAATTTCAATGGAAGACTTTATTTTATCTATTCATGATAATATAGATAATCTTAATACTCCTTTTGATTATATAACGTTTGCCGTTTTAAGTTTTTTGACGGAACCGTGTTCATTACACTAAACTACAACTAATTTCAGACACTTCAAAAGCATTTGCAAGTCATACTTTTTTGATAGCAAAATGAAGCTTTCCCTGCAAAAAGGCACATGTCCTACGAATATTTATACAGGGTATCCCGTCCTGGCTTGCCAAGCAGTTAATGTTAGATACTAGACAAGAAATGATCGACAAAAACACGAAATGGGGTGGGAGGCTATATCTGCCCGTTTTCGAGGTAGGGCGTTTTGAATTTTGGTTTTGGGAAAAAATGTAGTTTAATGATTTAGAATAAAAAGTTAATGAAACAACGATCGATTGCCACAAATAGGGTATCTTTGCAATCTTAAGAAATAGATACGGCTTTTACTTAATTAATAAAAAATAGTGTACGGTGGGAAAACAGAAATAAAGAAACAAAAACAGAAATAATTGGTACAAAAATATGAAAAAAAAGCAATTTTTTGCCACATATTTCACTGTAACTCAAAAAGTAGATTGTTCAAGTCCTTTTTTCTGAACTTTTTTAACATCCCCAAAAGTTACCTGAAAATTTCTTGGCACATTCTAAGACTCCAGCTGGCTTGGTTTTTATGCTATTTTCCATTCAAAATAGGTATCACTTTTTAGTATTTCAACAATTTTTGAAGTGAAACTTCCTTGCTCTCGTTCCGGGATTTTGAAGTGATTCGAGCGAGCACGAGTGAATTCAGAAAACAGAAACGAAAACAAGGACAGTTGTACGAAACGGAAGTTGCCTTCTCACTCATTTACAATTGTCACAATTCAGAATCGGCAACGAAAACAAGGACTGCCGTATGAAACGGAAGTTGCCTTCTCACTCGTTAACAAAATAACCAGAAAAAAACAATAATCTTGAAACAAATGAAATACAACAAAACACAAACTCAATGAATGCACAAGTATACATACTAAATATTTAGTTTCCACTGTATTTCATTCAACATTTTGGATTTAAACAACCAAGCTGATGAATTTCGCGAATATCACCGCCAAAAGAGCAGCACACAACAAAACACAAACAAATTTCACAATTCAATGAATGCACAACTAAACTAACAATTTAGTTTCCACTCTATTTCGTTTAACATTTTGGTTTTTAATAACTTAAACTGATGAAATTCGCGAAGATCAGCGTCAAAAGAGCAACTTTCCACACTGCTTCAACCAAGTAACTGACAGCAACAGCCATGATAACAATTAAGTGATGCCATATAAACAAATTCTACCAAACCAGCAGGAAAATATTTACAATTTATTTAAATTCGTACATAGACGGCGCAGGCATCGGTAAAGTAAAAATGAGGAGTCGGTTATTTAAAAAATTAAGATTGTTTATTAAAGATCAAGTGTTTGTAAAAGCAGCGAAATTTTTTTGATTTTATACACTGTATTGCATTGGTTTCAAAATATTCATTATACTATGATTTATCAATTGTGTTAAAATATTATGGGTCTTACTTCCTATTCCCTGCTTCATTCATATGCATGCATGTACATACCGACTTTGTTATCATTTTATATGGTTTCAGACTATTTCAAAACTAACAAGTAACAACTGTACACACCAACTGACTTGGTTATTTCTGTCATTTCAATTATTAGATATGGATGTCAATTCATTGTTATTGCAAAATAATTTAGCTATGTTTTTAATTATGGATGATTATTACTCAAGGAAAAGTAATTATTTGAGGAAAAAAAGAAAGCAACATATTTGGAGAGCTATTTGCCATTACAAAAGAGTAAAATTCTTGTATAATATTTTGTTAATGAGAAAAAGTATTCGAAGAAATATAGGGACATTGTAAATATGCGAATTTTTTCTATTTTTTTTTAATCCTTCGTAATTGTCCTTCCCCAGTTCAATTATTTGTTGTTCTGCCCTTTGAAGCCAAATAGATCTTTTTCTCTTGTTCATTTTAATTTCAGCGAGAAATTAATTTAATTATATGATGTCAACGTGGCTTTTGACAACCAATTTTTATAGATTGTTGTAAATTTTCATTGATATATGGCTCTCATGCCAGTTAATTATCGTGGTTAACGAGTTAACTAACCATAGACATTTTTCTTGGTTTGCAGTACTTGCTCGGTTTGAAAATGTATGACAAACTAAGCACAGACCATCTATATTATTACGGTTAAGGCTTGAAACTATCTCAATAGTGGTAAGCAAGTCGGTGTGTACATGCTATTAGATTATAACACAAGACACGAGCAAATGAAGAAAAAAATACAATAATAAAGAACATAGAGACATAAATATGTACGCGAAGTTTCACTTCTGCCTTGTGTTCTTTAATACACAATCATTTTTTTTTGTAATCAAGTCGTAGTTCAAAAGGGCACAAGTCCATTCCAGGGTTAAACAAAAAGGCACATGTCCAGTTGTGTCCCCGCAAAAGGGCACATGCCCATGATTGTTTTAATTTTTTCTCTGGAAGTTTTTTAAATATGTTTTTTTTGGTTTGAATGAGGTTAAATAGTAACACAACCTGACATAATCATAGCTAGTTAATGTGATCAGTTCAGAGACATAAACAGCTTTTTTGCGATTTTTGAACAATTTTCAAAACTGGACATGTGCCGTTGTGTGAGTTCAAAACTCACAGTACACACTGTTTACCGCTCAGACATGACGTCACCTG
Organism: Thereva nobilitata; assembly: GCA_963855945.1. Classification (NCBI taxonomy): domain Eukaryota; kingdom Metazoa; phylum Arthropoda; class Insecta; order Diptera; family Therevidae; genus Thereva; species Thereva nobilitata. The sequence goes on from OY979694.1 coordinate 77,623,551, forward strand.
TGATAAACTGCGCACTTAAACTGAAAGTGTGGGTCGCTTAATAAAGGTTTTTATATAGGAATAGAACTTCCAAGTGCTCCCTGTCATCCTATATGAAAGTTTGTTAAAAACTGATTGCGTATTCAGGGTATATCCGTTAAGTTTACAAAGCATCCAGCTGTGGATAGGTTTTGGATAGACGGACCAAAAATCGTATGGGAGTGGGGGGGGGGGAGGGTGGGGAAATCGTAATGGTTTAGCCGCTAGGGCGTTTGTTTTTTATATTACCCTGTATTTTTGTATCTCTATGTCCTACATTTTTCACATAAGCTTATGACGAAAAGTACTAAATGAAGGCAATTTTAGTGGAATAGTTTTTCAAATTTTAAATTACAACATGTCTCTATAAAAAAGAGCTATATGGCCTACATTTACACTATGTTTTACTTCAATGTTGGAGATTAAGTTTAAAAGGGACTAGATTTTATCTTTATGAAAGCTTTTTAAAATTTCTCAACAAGTCCCTTATTCAACAGTGCTGGTAATTTTCTGGATCATAACGGCTTATTATACATATACCCTGGCTTCACCGGCCGAACTGCGTAAATTCGAGTAAATTGGTGAACTGAACTTTAAAATAGCCTCAATTCTGGTACAATATCCACATGTTCAACTGAGGATAAAACAAACCTCCGTTCGCCCAATTGGAGTCGAACTGAAGGTAAAGGAAAAAGCTAGCTCAAAAGAGAGTATTTAGGTGTGTTGGCGTTCATTGAGACTTTTTGACAGTTCCTTTCTGCTGTCAATTGCTCTGCTCTGTGTTGTTTGAGCCTGCTCTGGGTTGAGAATTCTCACTTTTTCTGTTAGGAGCAGGCAGAGCAGCAAAATTCTTCTTCTTCTTTTTATTTTGACAGTTTTAAAATCGAAAACAGGAAAAACCGAAAATTGATTTATGAATAATTTATTCGGAAAATACTTGGAAATATTTAAAAATAATCATTAATATTTATAAAAATAATATTTTGATACTATTCAATTTATTTTATTGGCATATATTTCTTCTTTTAAAATTAACATTCGTACCTAACCGGAATTTAGAGCAAATATTAGGAGAAAAGTGTTTTTTGAGATTGTTGCTATTTTCTGATTTTTTCTGCTCTGACATCAATTTGACAGCTGGTCCAAAATGAGCTGCTCTGCTCTGCTCTGAACTTTTTAGACAGTCATCAAACAGATATTAGTACAAGACAAAGATTGATTACTGGAAAACGAGATAGGTTTTGAGTTATTAACGAAAAAATGAACCTTTAGAGCCTGTGTCAAAATTGGCTTCTCCATGTATTTTGTCCTCTATTGAGAATTTTTTTGTCTTCGTTGCCTGGACTATATCACCAACTGGCAGCCAGCGTAACCGCAGTCTTGGAGTTTAAACGCAAGATTTATCGCTTTCACGTTAAGTCCTTGCTGACTTCTTTCAACCTGGTGAATAATCCTCTTTTAAGCCTACAACTAGACATTACGCCATGACGGACGGGTTGTATAAAAAAACAGACAAAAAACTTTTATTACATCCAGGAGTTAAAATGTAAGGTAATATCTCTTTAGAATTCACAGCCTTCTTCAGTACCTACCACCTGGATTCTAATTAACTTATTGTGCTCTTTAAACACTCTTTAGTATCACCGGTTGTTTTAATCGACTTCTTAATTGAGGCTGCAGCTAGTTATATTTTTCTCGTTTCGTTGTCAATTTCTTTTAAATGCTTCAACAACACGCAAAATAGTTCATTCCTACAGTTTTGGCAGTAATAAATGATGCTAATCTTAGTTAATGTCGAATTTATTACAGAAAAATTTTAATCTGATTGTTCACACAAAATGTGGTGTAATTTTGCTCACTAGTCTATAATGCAATTAAAACAAATTTCAAAATGCCTCAAAGTATAACAGATAATGGGTTCGGTTGTTAAAACTGGTCGGTTGGTAAATGGGCAATAATATTCCCTCCAATCTAACACACAGATTCTTTTAATAGCGCCATAACATTAGATATCCCCAATGAAGATACATACATTTCCCCCATCAAGTCTAAATCTAGTCCTAAAATACCCTAATACCATTCGCCATTCACTCACATTAAATACTCGTTTTCAGAATGCGGCGATAACATTAAAGTCATTTGGAAACCATCAGTTTACAATCACGCACGCACACCTGGGCCATAAGCATTCCCGGTAATCCCAACCCCACAATATATAGCAATGGGTTTTACTATCGATACCTGTAAGACAAATTGCATAACGTTAGCGGAACCATTACTAAAGCCCGGGATTGGAGCGCGGACAGTAGCAGAAACGAATCTATTTAAATACGAAAAGTGATCAACATTAAAAAAAGTGCTTTTAAAGCGTCTAACACCCACGCCTTACCTGAGTGTCATACAATGAAATGAAACCGACATCAAAAATCCCTGAAAACTAATGAAATCCTGATTTCACAATGAGATGGCGTCATTTGTGTTTTTACGTTTCCTTTTCTTGTGGATGCATGCAGGAAGTAGATTATCGAGCCTTTGTAGAACAAAAAAAAATGATTTTATGAAATGAAATTTTAAAGTTATGAAATACTTAGTTATGCTGTGAGAAATTTACGACCTGTCAAACGGCGACAGTCGGCAATTTTTCAGCTTTGCACAAACTTAGGGAAGCCGCATGACGTGCCATTCTCATTGACCTAATTACCTGAATGGAACGCTGCAATAACTCCATCGGATTCCATTTTCACGTCTATAATCACGTGTATTAAGTAGAAACACTTTCAGTCGTGACAAGAGGGAAGTGAATGTCTGTTTTTGAAGTCGGGTAAGATTAAGCTTTCTTTAACGAAATTGTAATTGTAGAATAATTAGTAGTAACAAAGTTACTACTAACTACGGCGTCACCTTTAATCAGAACATAAAACTGTTAATGGCAGGTAGGTACAAGTGACCTGTTTGGCGATATGGAATTATGTGGTCACTCCATTGTAGATACATACTCTGTTATGTCTAGGATGTTAAGAAATGATTCAGCCGTTGGATGAACACTGTCAACCGAGATAGAAAACGGACGGTGGTTTTACTACAGATGGGCTAGTACTTCGTGGTCGTTGAATTCCACTCAATTTTTAAGGCCCCTATCAAGAATGAGTTCATTGTTCCCGTTGATTGAAATGGACGATCGGTTTGTAGAAGTCCAGAGAGGCAGGAATCATATCGGACAATGAGAGCATTGACTCCAGGTTAAGTTCCTTGAGAATCGATAGGTCCAGAGGTCCTTCTTCACTACTAGGTGTAGGTGGTTTCAGGGGCGGATCCAGCCCTCAAAAAAGGTTGTGGGCACAGCCACCCGAAAATCGGACAAGTGCGAGTCGGAGTATGAACTCGCTCATGATCGATATAGTTCATTCGTACAAAGGAGATGTTTACAAAATATATGACGCCCTGACCAAGATTTTGTACAGTGTATAATTCCACGTGGGCAAACACTAGTAGGTAAATTAATTACCCAGTAAAATGTTTGTTTGTTCGCTCACGAAAATTACTAAAGTAAATGAGTGTTTGTTTACACATCACAATGTCACATTTAGACTCTAAACTACTGAACCGATTTTGATGAAATTTTTACAGCTTTAATGGATATCAAATTAAATTAAACGCTAGTATACATTTTACATTAAATAATTTTATTTAGGTGCTTACTTAAATTACAAATTCAAGCTTACGTTTCTTTTTCGCGGAAGCGTTGTTAATTTCATCGATATTCAGGTTCACATCTTTGTGTATAGGTATTTAGGAGAGCCCGGACAATCTTTCCTGTGCCATTGAGGCACGAAACCACGATTTTACGCTTCACAGAGTAGAAAACGATCTCTCTGCGGTAGCTACGCTGACCGGGAAAGTTGCCAGTATTTGTAAGAAAATTTTTATGTTAGGGTACAAATCTTGGTCGCTTCAATGAGATAAGCTACCACCTCTGGTATAGCGAAATTGTTTTCACATTCTCTTTTCCATTTGGCCATCCAGAGCCGGTATTCATTTATAACAGTTGATTCATTATCGTTAATGAATAGCCGGTAGGTACATCTGGAAAACTTTTTTAACTGTTTCGATATCGATATTCCAGTCGCTGACACTAACATTTGGTTTAGGTAGACAAACTCCAAACTGAAACAGGTCGAGTATAGATCGGGCCAAGTCAATAATGCACGTTGCGCGAGCAAATGACTTATTCAGCTACAGACTTCCAATTGCTGAAGAAGTCATTTGCTCGCGCAACGTGCATTATTGACTTGGCCCATCTTTTCAAACTCCGTGACATTTAGCGCATGTTGGGGTAAAAAGCTCTTAAAAATGTTTAAAAGCTTGAGATAAATTTTCTTCTTTGTATTTTACATATTTGCTACAGAAATAATTTGTAGCAATTTCAATTAAAAAATACGAAATTTGTGTTTTTAATACTTTGATACTAGGATTGTGACGTTTTTCGTCAGTCGCATGCGCGCTTCTGCCTGGGGAGATTGTGTTGCTTGCGGCTGCGGAGAACTTTCATCTTATGAATGAAAACGCTCATGTATATTTAAAAAAAATTATTTAGGATTTTTTTAAATTATTTTAAATTTAGAGATCAGAAATATTTCGCATAATTATAGTAAAATTATACTTATTATGATGAATAGATTTACTTGGTTGAGCTCTGCTCAATACATATTAAGATAACTTAACTTTATTCATTCGGCATGCGCGCATCCATAACCTTCTATATTTACAAGCCATAAACAAGAATAGATATTGAGAGAATCGGAATACCAAATTCTCCCAAATTCTCCAAATTACACTAACAACATAACGTGACTGCACCGAGCTGTAGTCCGATTGAGCGGAAATTCGCTCTCAATATTTTCCTTGTTAATGGCTTGTAAATATAGAAGGTTATGGCACATCCCTTCCCAAATTATTTTGTTGAGTTTTTGCTGCATTTGTAGTCTTTTTAAATGAAAAGAGGGGAAATAATAAAACAAAATTTATAAAACTTGGCAGAACTGTTCAAATTTTTTGTGTCACGCAGTTTTTTTTTTATGTGGAAGATTAGAGGGAAAGCCCTTTGTACTGTCGACAATCTATTTTCTTCTTTTGGAAACATCTATACTTCCGAAGACAATCTCTGCCCTAAATCATTAATAACGGAATCTAATAAAGGTATGTAAATTGATTTCCGAAAGTACTCTTCTGCCGATTTCATTCTGCCGGAATTCATACATGACAATCTTCACTTCTGAAGGTTCAATTTTACTAGGTCAAAACTTCAACGAAATCCCCATGATTTTGAGTGGCGATTTCAATATTATTTTTTCATCAGATACTAGGTTCGAACTTTGTGGATGAAGGGGAAAGTGAGGATGATGAGAGGTACCACCCCACTTCTCCTTTCATCTACAAAGTTCATGAAGAACGTTCTTGGAAGCGAAGGGTCTAAACAGACCCAATATTGACAAAAGAACCACGACATAAGGAACCTCACGATTTTTAGACCAGTTTCAATCGAAAATATTTCAGTTATCCTAAAACCTTTGCTTCGTTTTTAGGTTTTAATTTAAATAGGAATTCATAAATATTGATATTCTGAAATTGTACTTGTATCAAGTCCCTCGGTAGGCTCGTCACTATACTTCCTGCATCTGTCGTTGGCCCTACTTTTCTGAAACCGTACTATGTATTCGACAGACCTCCTATATCAATTGCATATTGCTAGCTGATTAATATTTTAATAATTGTGGCAGTTGTTGGGTAAAAAAGTTGTACTTCTAAAGTGTGGTCTGAAGCATATTTTTTTATTTTATTAAGGCATAGGATATAATATCATCAGCCTATCAATCTCAATAGACCGTGACAGTGTGACGTCAAAAGTCTATTAGGGTTGTGGGCATGCCCATCGTGCCCACAACGGTGGATCCGCCCTTGGGTGGTTTAGAAGGGCTTCCGTAGCCGCAGCTTCCGTGATATCGAGACAGGCCAGTCCTGTACCTTGACCAACTTAATCACAGTACCCTTATGTTTGGTCCTGGTCAACCATGCAATGGATGAATACGTCACCATAGGCCTTACAACCATCGTGCATAGCCAAAACGTTATCCTCGGTTTGAGTCGCCAAGTTTTGCTTTCAAATTGACGTTAGATATGGAGAGATGTAATTGCCGTGGCAGTTATTCCCTCAATCTGTTGTTTCCAGGAGCTCTTTTTAGCCAGGATTATACCTACATATTTAGTCTCTTTTGAGAAAACTATTTTCTTACCATCTAGACAGAAAGCTGTCAAATTTAGTTTCCTTCTATTAGTAAATGACCCGACGACAGTTTTTGTGGGTTCTTAATACCCCAGTAGGTTCCGCTATGGTCGGGTCTTCACCTATCGGACGGTGCACCTCTTTGCTCACCTGGTAGTCTGATACTGTCTGCGTCACAGCATTTGTCGACTGGTTCGCGGGATTCTCTTTTTTCAGGAGGCATAACACTCCGACAAGGCTGTCCCCTGCTAACCCCGACTGTTGTGTTGTGCACTCATGCACAAAATGCACTCATACAACATCCAAGAGCTCAAACGAGGCGTTCACTGTAGTGTTGGGTAGGACACGATTATAAAATGAGTTTGTAAGAGGTGCCTCTTTTTTCTTTTGAGCCAGTACAATGTCATACTTCAAATGAGGCGAGGTGCTATTGTGACAAAAGAAAGAAAATAAATACCAATGAAGTGCATTTTTACAAGTTTAATTCTAATATTCATTAAACTGCCTTAGAGTAAGTAAGGAATCTGTGCCTCCACAATGTACAGCCACGGACAACTAATTTGAAACAGTTTCATAAAAATTGCATTTAAAAATTTTTTATGTAGCAATCCTGTTATGAATTCATTATGATATTGTTATTGATTTCCTTCAATCATTATATATTTAAAAAAAATTGAGAGAGGTGGTGGTAATTCTTTAATTAGATTCCTACATAAAAACTGTATAAATGCAATTTTTATGAAACTGTTTCTAATTAGTTGTCCGTGGCCATATATTTATATTTTGCAATCCCACCTCGCCTAATTTCAAGTTGGAAATTCTGCTACCGCAAAAGAAGTAAGAAATGTCTCTCCCGCACAAAATTTCACTCCCTTAGAAAATGTAAGAATTGTCTCTTCAGAACAAAACCTCACTCCCTCGAAAAATGTAAGAATTGTCTCTTCAGGACAAAACCTCACTCCCTCGAAAAATGTAAGAAATGTCTCTTCAGGACAAAACCTCACTCCCTCGAAAAATGTAGCAATTGTCTCTTCAGATCAAAACCTCACTCCCTCGAAAAATGTAAGAAATGTCTCTCCATCCAGTTCATATTTACAATCTCACCACGGCTCAGTTTAAAGTGGTTGGTGTTTACAATCTCACCTCGCCGCAGTTTATATTGGAAATTTTACTGTCGCAAAAGAAGTAAGAAAATGTTTCTCCTGTTCGTGTTTACAATTTCACCTCGCCGCAGTTTAAATTTGATATTTTACTGCCGCAAAAGAAGGAAGAAATATCTCTCTACTAAGTAATTTACAATCACACCTCGCTTCATTTATCTCGATACACGCTCACGATACAGTAGGACATTATTTTTGAACCGGGACATTTAAAAAAACTGAGGCCTCAGTACAATTTACATCGTGTAAGGGACAAATGTACTGCCTCGTGTAAGTCCCGCTCACCACTAGTTCACTGCCTCCTCGTCATGCATTCTCCAGACTCCACCCTTAATCTATCATATCCTTTTCCTATTTTCGAGCTAAGCTTACTACTAGGTATTGCACCATGACGTGAACGACATGACGGACTGGTAGTATAAAGGTTTATACCTAAGCTTCGACTTTCACATAAAACAAAAAAAAAGTTATTGTTTCGATACCAGCTGTGGCCATATGGCTTGTGACTAGCTTGCATGAAGCCCAAGGTGGTGCCATCGTGACCGCCGCCGATCGTTATGACGATGTCATCTGCATGTGATTTGTGCTGTGCTTTGAAGCCCCGGTAATTCAGGTCGGCAAGAAGTTCATCGTTTACAGGACAGTCTTTTGCAGCCATTATCGTAACCATTATCAAGTTATCAATCTGCTGCTGAGAAGCGGCTCGCCCCACCTCGCAGAGGGGGGCGGGTTCAATAGCCCTTTCTGCTGCGGCTTCATTGATCGCGTTAAAGGTAACGTTGTCAAACATACCCTCGATATCTGCAAAAGCCCAGGGGGGCCTCTCTATATCTCTCATTAGCTTGTGAATGGCAGTCTCTGTATATCTGCCTGGCGGTAGGCAAATTGTAAGTGTGCGCTGTAAGACCCTCTACGCCAGTGGTCTTCAAACTTTTTTGACCGCGTACCCTTTTGACGAAAATAATCATTAATTGTACCCCCAAATATATGAGCGGCACTATCCGCACCATATACGGCATACCGTGTCACGGGGCTGCAAGGATACGGATATACCGTTTCACGAGCCTACACGGGATACGGCCTAATTTTTGGAAAAAATTTCCATTTATAAATGATGGTAACGCTTATAATAGAATTCAAGCTGGCGTACCAAATGTGAGGTACTTTTCTTAAGTACCATTGGGGAAATATTGTCAGGGCTAGTAGAATTTGAGGCGAACCGAAGTGTTCATTCGGCATTGGATTTGGTTTCTGGTCTCACCTCCTCATTATAAATGTTAGAAGGTGTGGAAGAGCAAATTCTTCTTGATGGAAGTTACCAAGGACCCAGGGGCGTAGCGAAGGGGGGGGGGGTTCAACCTTCCGGGTATTTTGCTTATTTTTTTTTTATGTGGAAGACTAGAGCTCAGGGAAAGCCCTTTGTACAGTCGACAATCTATTTTCTTCGTATAGAGTGCAATGTCAAACAGCAAGCTCTAGTCGATAGATCAACTTTTCCTAAATAACTTCGCTATTTCTTACAAATTTCACTATTTCTTCGACGAACCGTTCGGGGTTAAAGGCTAGTTGAAAATTGTCGTAAATCCGCACTTCTGTGGTGACTTTCAAGCTGTAAAATTCAAACGAAGCGAAAGGAGACTAGTCACAGCCCATACAAAATTACCCGAGGCCCGGCGCAAAAGAAAAGTATCTCAGATTATCGGTTATATTGAATATTGAAATTCTATATAGTTTCTATATCCGCAACTGTGGCGAAGGTGTTAATATTGGCGTTTCTGTTTATTCATGGGAAATAGCTAATATCTGCCTGTATTTTTGTAACGCTATAACCTATTTTCATGAATAAGGTATCAGTGTACGCAGATTACTCCCACCTATCTAACACTGTAAAAGTTAAGGTTCTAACCTACCAACTTCCAGAGTCATCAAAGTCAAAATTTTTGTTTTTTTAACAAAAATATCTAATTCAACCACCTTTTTATCCAAAAAAAATACGTAGTTAACCTATACTTTTTTTCTAAAATTAGAAAGCTTGGAATATTTCTTATGAATAATATCCAAACAATTTTTATGCTACGGCCTTTACTTTTGAAGTTATAACCAATTTTGATGTTAAAATTGGCCTTATTTGATGCTTATTTGGTTCTTTTCGACAAAGCTTAGGTGAAAAAGTACTATAAAAGTTGCCAAGCAGTTAATGTTAGATAGTAGACAAATAATGATCGACAAAAAACACAAAGGCGGGGGGGGGGGCTATCTCTGCCCGTTTTTAAGGCGTTTTGAATTTTGGTTTTGGGAAAAAAATATAGTTTAATGATTTAGAATAAAAAGGTAATGAAAAAACGGTCGAATTCCTCAAACCGGGTATCTTTGTAATCGTAAGGAATGTGGCTTTCAATTAATTAATAAAACATTTCTCAAAAACTCAAATTTAATGACAATTTCATATTTACGCAGCTGCCAAACAATATAATAGGTGGCTTTGAAGCTATTAAAACTAATTTGCAGTGCAAATTCCCAAAATTACCAATTTTTTAGATTTATGAAGAGTTCCTTTGGGTTTTTCTTATTTTTTTTTAAACCACCCCTGTATTGAGGCGAGCTATTTTCGAGTTTTTGCCAGACTAACAATGGAATTTTATATAGATTATTGAAAATTACACTTAAACATTATCTTATTAACATATTTAAGGTGCAAGATCATATTCTCCATCATTCTCATCTGGATTACCTTCAACATTTGTAGTTGGCCATAAATATGTTCTGATAAAAAGATGTATGAGCTATGAGTTTTAACTTTAGTATGAATGAATGTTTAATGAATCCATCAATAAATTCCTCGGCTGTAATAGTATCTTTTTTATATGAATCATAATTCATAATGAAAACTCATATAATGTCGAAGGCGCAAATGATTACGCGGTATTATTTGACGAGGAAGCAATGTGTTGACTCAGGGCCGGCGCGTGGTTTTTTTGCGCCCGGTGCAGTATGCCATTCTGCGCCCCATTAGCTGATCATATGAAAAAAAGCTTTTTTCGTTTGGGTCGCAAGGACGCGCGAAATACACAAGTCACTTCAAACCTGGTAGCAATTTGCTTTGACTTTTCAATAAATTCCTGAAATTTTGCTCTGATCGCAAATCTATCAAAAAACTGCAGCAGATAAACAGACATTTGGGCTTTGTAAGTATATATTGGTTGAATTTGTTTTTTCTAAAATATCACACAAGATTACTATGGAACAAATTAAATTTAACTCAGTAATTTTATTTCATAAAGATTCTGTTCTATGTTTTGATACGGGTTCCCCTACCTGAACGAGTTCTACAAATAGACATCATCTAATGGACGAACTAATCGTTTTAACGAGTCTATGCTACTTTCACTACTAGTCTCACTGAGTTTCTTAAAAATTAATAATTTTACATGTTTTTCAAAATAATAATCTTTTAACCGAACTTGAGAAATAAGCATATAAATTTTGAACGGTATCAAAACAAGAAATTGCCTTTAGAAACATACGTTTTTTCAAAATTCACACCTATTATCAAACGATGCATCAATGAAGTCTGAGTTGAAGAGGTATTTAAGAGAAATTGTATGTACTATTTATGTTTGCCCGGTACCATTTTCGTATAATATTTTAATTTTCGTAAACATACAAAAAAATAATAAACAAATTAATTCTAATAAAATTTAAATAATATAATTTAAAAATGTATTACCTAAAATTAGTAATTTAATAATTATTATTAAATCTAAAATATCACTTTTATCACTCAAAATTTGAAATCCAATAAAAATATTTCACTCAATTTACTCTTCATAAATTCTTCCAGAGGATGCAGGCACAAAATTTAAAATTGCACCATAAATAACTCGTATAACATAAAAACAATCTCCACATATTAATTTGTTAGACAGTGGGAACAAACAAAAAAATCGCAGATATTTTGTTCTCATTACATTTATTTACCCTTTTTAACAAATCTTGGAACAAAATTTAAAAGTGCACCAACAGCGCCCTGAAGTTTATACAATCACAGTAAAACAGCAATAACAATACAGAGCCATCGGAACATTTTGTTTCGTTTGTGTGAGTTCATATGGTGCATTTTACAAAATGTTCAAAAAGTGCTCCAGCGTAGTGAAAATGAAATTATTTTGTGTTTCGTCTCGCTCATGCCACTACTTAATTCTGTATTTACATCTCATGTTCAAATTTGAGAACATACTTGAATGAGAGATTTTTCTCCCACTTGGTGGATATTTCTCCTGAATTTTTACTTCTGCTGATTCTCTGGACAGAAATTATATGAAAATCTCGAAGCAAAAGTCTCGAGAGGAAGTAACAAAAGTCTCGAGAGTACGAGAGGAAGTAAAATTTTGCCGCTTTTTTCTTGCATGGAAAGTATTGGGACAGAATTTGTGTAACTGCTTGCGAATTTGTGTTGTGTTGTTACATGAGTTAAAATATAGAATATTTTATTGGGAAAATAAACTGGAAAACTAAATCGTGGTAATAAAAATGAAATCCTTTAATATATGAAAAGGATGTCACAGAAAAACTTTTTTAATTGTTTTTTTCAAAGTTTTAAATTTTTTTTTATAATCTTAATATCTGAAATAGCGCCCTTGTCCAATGGCGCCCGGTGCAAGTGCACCATTCGCACCTATGAAAGCGCCGTCCCTGTGTTGACTTATGTGATAACGTGACTCATGAGGGTTTTGAAATGACCGATTCAATCATATTAATTGTTATTACATTAAACATCGTTTTTTCTTAAAAAAAGGCAGTGGATTTTGAGAATAGATTTGGTTAAAGCGAATAATGCCGCCATATGCCGCTTTGCAACATAAATTTCCAAGCAATAAGTGAAGAAAGGCTGCATAAGAAGCTTTGGAATACAGCCGGTCTTAGACTTTGGACTTTGTTTGAGGATTTTAATATTGTAAAGTTCTCAAGGAAAGTTCAAGAGATTTGAGTGACTGCGAAAACATTTCCGAGTCATTTTACGGTGTTCATTACAATGTCGAGGAGAACACGAGCTTGCATAAGTCGTTGAAGTCAGTCGAATGCGCGGCGGCTAGCTATTTCACGTGCAAACCGCACTGATGACCAGCGAGCGACGGATAATGAAAATAGTCGTTCGTTATTGTCAGGACAAGGTTCATATGAAAGAAAATATTTGGAAAATACACGGGACAAGTCCGTAATTTGGATGGTATTTTGATATGGAAAAAAATGTTTTTCTACTATATTGAGTAAAATTTAAATTGGCGGTGCGAAAAAATATTTCATTTCAATTTTCATGTATAAAAAAAACGGTTATATTTTCAGGGTGGCTTTAAAGTTTGACTAATACTATGTACCTACTATGCATTCTGCACTATGTATTATGTACCATGCACTATGTACTAGGTACTATGTTCTATGTAGTATGTATTATGTACAATGTACTATGTACTTTACGGAAATTTGGATGGTATTTTTATATAAAAAACAAAATTTCTTTAACCTTGAATTAAAAGTTCCATTTCATACTCGAAGTCAGTCTCGAAAATCGAACTTTGTGGACCCCGGTGCGAAATGACTCTCAGATCGTTGGGTGCGCATTTTTAATCTAATGTCTCGAACTTTTATAGGAATAATTGGTTTTTCGTTAATGTTTATACATAAATATTTGTTGAAGATTTGAATTTTGAAGATTTGGATTAATTTTAAATGTTTTAAGATTGGGTGCAGCGAGGCGTACCGGGTCCGAACTAGTAGAATATATTGTTCGTCTTTTTCTCTAGTATCCCTTTTCCAATCCACATCACATCAGTTTTTAGTCTGCTAGATTGATACAATGTCCTTACATTCCAAGAAAATAGTCGTAAATCATGGTCCTTGATTCGATATCCGGGTCTTCGTTGCCTAGACAATCCTACCCGAGGCTCTGCTGCAGGTCTCGTGGCAATGTAGTAGTGCCAGAATGGGTTGCCAGCCCGTCGCCGGCAGTGGGAATATAGCGTCCCACACTCGCCACTATCGTCGGTGGTTGGCTTTCCAGCGGGCAGCGCGGGGAGGTGACGGTTCGATTTTGCCTACATTTGTCTTTAGAACATCATTTCTGTTTAACTCATGAACTTTTCGAATCTTCCAACGACAACAAAGAAATCAATGTAAGCATTAAAGGCGCAACATTTACCTTGAAGTAGTCAAATTTGTTTACGTGTAAATAAAGAATAAAAAATTTATAGCTCTGCAAAAATAAATCGCTGTCGTCAAAAATCGATAACGCTATCAAAAGCTAAAATGTTAGGCCCTTTGCCCTTCAAAAATCCAACCAGAAAGAGGGCATAAAATCTCAATTCGTCTTTATTCCAGTTGCTAAACAGTGGAACATTATGATTTACGTTGAAGGTGACATACTTGGGGAAACAGAACGTAAACAAACCAAGGAACCTCCAAAGTTCCTGAAGTAGTGAGAAATGCTTTCTTGGCATCTAACAACATTCAATCGGAGCCCCTTGTTTCCGATACTTAGCATAGCATTCATCCGGAACTTGCGATTTAAATTTTTTACTTTAAGTAAAAACTTGCGGCAAGTTATAATTAAGCCTTCAAGTACATGTGTTTCGTTTAAGTGGTCCTTTTGGTGAAAGTGTCTGTAAAAACAGCAACAATTCGTCCCTTAGCCATAAGTTTGCTTTACTTAACTCCCCCAAGGAGAGGCGTCTTGAGAGTTTACCACCAATTTCATGGGTTAATTAACAGAAAACTGCGTCGTTGCTCACTTAAGGGCTTCTTATATTTACACCGAATTATTATGTTAGCATTAAATAGGTGGCAACCTTCTTGTATGTAGGGAATAAGCCATACCGTAATTGAGAAAAAGTTTTATGCTGATTTTCTTGAATCTTTTGTGTACTTGTTTTCTTGCTAAAAGCATATTTCTGTTCGTTTTTCTTGGTTGAGTGTGCTAACATATACTATAAAAGTGGTGGTGTACATTTTTGACAGCCTTACTTACCTTTACTACTAGTACTGACGTACGCTGAAGATCTACGTTTTAATCCGGTTGTACTTTCACTGCTACCTACTGGTAAAATTCGCGATAATGATAACAACGTCTTAAATAATTCGGTAACATTATAATCGTCCTTTGAGGAGCACTCTAGTACTTTTGCTCTGAAATTGAAAGAAAACACCAAAATGTAATGACATAATTAAGGTTTTTTTAGAAAGTATTTATTTGTAACTTCAATTTTCTTGTAAAAAACTGAGAACATGAAAGTTTTTGTTTTTATGAGAAAGATCAGAGGTTGTTGACTGTTCTAGGTAGTGGGGTAGTGCCGCGGCCGGCATATGTGCAGGATGTGCAACTGCACAGGGGCACGTGATTTTAGGGCCCCGCTAGCGAGGCGAGCGAAATTTTGTTTGGACTCTCCCAAAATCCCCCAAATTGTCTGGCCGCGGCACTGTAGTGGGGTTGATGAGAGGTACCACCCCACCTCTCCCTTCATCCACAAAGTTCGTGAGGAACGTTCCTGGGAGCGAAGCGTCTAAACAGGCTTTTTTAGGGACAAACACAAAATTAACAACACGAGCAAAACTAACCGAATTTTCTCTTGGATTAAAAACAAACGTAGTCCGCTCAAATTAGTCAAAAAATCGCCGTTTTTAGGAAATTTTTCCCACAACTATGAGACCCGTGCCAAGTGAAGTCTCTATTTTGTGGAGAAGCTATGCATTTTAGTGAAAATATCAAAGTTGGAGAGCATAAAATTACCTACAAATTTTACTTTTACAATTTTTCCTAACTCCGCATATTTTCGCCGATCGAGGCCGTTTTGCCCCATTTTTAGGTTTTGAGCCAAAATTATGCATTTGTATGAAAAATTAAATGAGATCAAAGTAGTAGTTGTAGTTTTTCAACGGCCTTTCTTTGGACGCTTTGATTATCAACAGAGTCTGAAAAAAGGCGCAAAACGAGCTTTACCGGCGAAAGAATGCCGAATTCGAAAAAAACAGTGAAGGCAAAATTTGCAGGAAATTTTATGCCCTATAACTTTGCTCTTTTGATATTTTGACCAAAATGCATAGTTTCTCTTAAAAATAGAGAAAAGGCGAAAAAACTACAAAATTCACATATTTCTCAAAAACAACCCTTTTTTCGAACTGCGGGTTGTGAAAATCATGCTTAGACAACCCATATCCTTCACTTGGCACCGGTCTCATAGCTGTGGGAACAATTTCTTTAATTGTCCCTAATTTGAGCTGAGTAGGGCAGAAAACGTGCCCTAATGTGTTTTTGATGAAGACGCGCCCTTTCTTGTGAGTGCAGCTAACTTCAGAGTTTACAAATCAAAATATATAGATAGAGTATAGATAGAGTGAAAAAAGAAACGGAATCCAATACTTCCACGAAAAAACACACTAGGTGGACATAGCGTCGAAACTAGGTGACCAGGTCATTCGCTCCCAGCCCGCACTTAGGTATTTGGGAGTGATGATTGATCGAAGGATCAACTTCGGGATGCACTTGGAAAGCACCGCGGAAAAAGCTTCCGCCATCAGGGCAGCACTCGCAAGGATGCTGCCACCAACTGCAGCTTTGCGGATAATTTCGCACTTGGTGTCCCCAATCTCCATACACAAACCTTATCGGTTTCATCGCGGCCATCTCATTCTTTACCACCTTTATACCTTCCGGAGCAAAACATAAATAAATTTGGTACAACGTGGTCATTGGATGAGTGGAATAGCAGGCTGAAAAAGTTTAATGCGTCAAACACTGTGAACGTGAAGAATTTGAAAAAAGGGTCGAAATAACAACATAAAAAATCGAGTCGGAATGTTGTAAATAACATTGTTAACACCGTGGTACTTCACAAAGAGATATCGGCTTACCTCCTCTGGGGCGCACCAATCCAAGCAAATTCGTATTGGGTTATCATTGTTATTGGCTGTGAACTAGTATCGCTTAAAAGAAACAATAAGGACAAATTACGGAGCTTCAAAATAACAATGCCCACTAAATATGAATGGCTATTCCTCAATTCCGCTTCGTAACACTATTGTAAGCTCCTCCAAAACCACTAACTCACTATCTAAACTTACAGTAACCTCTAAAAATAATCATCATAACACAAAAACCACAAGAACAAACCATACCTTTAAGAATAACATCCCCCCTACATCTTCTGCTGTCTTTCTTCCAATAAATAACACACAAATTTAACATGAAATACCTTATCTAAAACCAAAACTAACATACCTAATCCTAAGATAAATAATATGCCTGCTTCACCATCCACTGTCCCCGCACCCCCAACCCCCGAGAACTCTTCAACTTACCCAAATTTTTCTCGCAGCCACATCATCGTCGGCGATCGATCCTACTCTGACGTCAATGATAGTCCTCCAAATCACCCAACACAAACTTCACCAGTGATGGATTTAAGGCCCAATTACAATGAACGGATCTACGCGGATTGAAATGTCAAAAAAACGCATCGGAGCGGATATGGGAAACTGCACTGATCACATTGAACGGATCCTTTCGCGTTTAAACGTCAAAGTGTTTTGTGTAATTTTATAACCATTTTTCGCCTTATTATATCATAATTCGTATTCTTTTACTTCCCCTATTAATTGTTCGTCAGAAAATATTTTTTAAATTATAAAAAAACAACAACTTGACTTGTTTACAAAAATTCTGACAGCCCAATCCGCCGATTTCTAAACAAACGAAAACGAATCCGCCCAGATCCAATCAAATGCGTTTGTATCCGTTCATTGTAATCGTTTAAATGGAAAACGCATGCTTGGAAAACTACTTTGACAGATCAATCCGATTCTGTTGCGCTCTCATCCGTTCATTGTAATTGGGCCTTTACGCTTAGGCCCGCGAGGCCCGGGCCTAGGGCGGCAAAATTTTAGGGGCGGCAAAAGTTTTGAGGCTGCAAAATTTATAGAACGATTCAAATTTAAAAATCTCTGGCTCTGAAAAATGGAGAGACCCAAAGTCGTGCATGTCGTCCCTTGTGTCTATAAATGGTTTTCAAATTTTTCGTAACGATCGCCAAGGTCGCACTGGTGGTGGTGTTGTAAATTCCTTAGGGACTACCTAAAATGTAGAATTATCAGTCATTCTATGAACCTTGGTATTGAGTTTATTTGTGTTGAAGTCTTAAATCGGTCTGAAAAACTTTTACTTGTCAGTGTTTACTCTCCCGCAGGGCTATTTAAACTATTTTAAAATTTGTTCGTAAGATAATTCTGCATAAAAATGTCCTTTACAAAATTTACGTAGAACCAATAGTTTGCGAGAAACCTGGGTGACAAGCTGTGGAGCAACGCATATCCCTTTATCCTATACGAATGCATGTGTTTGTGTGTATGCTTTTGCCAGCTTTATAAATGAGAACACAGACGCTATCATATTACAAGTCCATGAAGATTTTAACAGTTTAAGCCTTCTTCGGTGCAAATAAAAGGTTGGCCATCTGTTAGTTTCTTTTTGAAATTGTTATTAAAATTACACCATTCAATATTTTTCAATGAATGCTGCTTTATTGAAGAGAGTATATCTCCCGATTATTTATGTAAAACAATTTCAACCAAATGGCTGCAGCGGCTGGCTTGGCAGTGCTTCATTCTGTTAACCAAATTTTGTTTGTGGCCTTATTTCACGAATAGCTCGACGGGTGTTTTCCTCAAGTGAGTCAATTGTTAGTAGATCGTTGGAGTAAAAACGGTACTTAACATTTACCTATAAAAAAAAGTCCATCGAATAAATGTTATTTAGCCAAAATTAATGTAAAACAAATAATTTACGAGATAAAAAGAGAAGATTTTTGTGACCTTTAAGGTAGAAACAGAATGGCACGGATACCGTGGCGGAGTCCGCCGCTCAGAGAGTTTCCCATACATTTAATTTGTCCGCGCCGCCTGGGGGGAAATTAAATGTATGGGAAACTCTCTGAGCGGCGGACTCCGCCACGGTCTCCGTGCCATTCTGTTTCTACCTTTAGCCCTCCGTAACTTGAGTAGCCGGTCAGTTGGGTTTATGGACTTTTAAGTAACTATTTGTGACCCCAAAATAAAGAGAATCCCGCTGGAAAATCTCCAGTTGGCATTTCTTAGAGGTGGGTGATGAGAAGTGGATGCATGAAAGTAGGATTGCCATGTTCCGTAACGTATGGATCTTGCCGGGGCCCATCGTGTCTCAATTCGATGTCCGAGGATACAACCATTGAACCTGAGTTGAACGATAATAACGTGTGACCACATATCGTTGTTTTCTTCTGAGACGAGTGTTGATGAAGGTTCCAATATGAAAGAAGTGGAAATTGAAGAGATAGTGAAATAATCAACAAAATTATATCATAACTTGAAACCTATGGACTAGGCTTACTGGGGATACCATGTAAAAACGCTGCTTGCATTCTACTGCAAAGGTGGTGGGGAAATGAATGCAGCGCGATGCCCGAGTTTTCTCAGTCCCAAATCTTGAAAACCATTGGTTCTACGTAAATTTTGTGTAGGACATTTTTTTTATGCAGATTTATCTCACGAACAAACTTTCCTTAGCCAAAATTTAGATAAAACCGATAATTTACGAAATATTATAAAAATTGATTTTGGTGACCTTTGACCCCCCGTAACTTGAGTGGCCGGTCAGTTAGCTTTATGGACTTTTGGGAAATCATTTATTTATTTGTGAGGAAAATCCCGCTGGAAAATCTCCAGTTGGATCTTTTTAGAGGTTCATGTATAAAGTGACTGGGCTTATAGTATTCTAAGGCGGCTTCGTATTCATCGTAGTCTCTTGTCACAAGCGTATGAAGTTGGTTAAAGCTATACTCGTGCCGCACATAATGCATGGCCTCTGTGTCTTACCATTAACGACTGCATGCGTTTCATTCATAACCTTCGCAGATATGACCATATTTCGCCTCACCGGCACTCAGTTTTTGAATGTTCCTTAAGTGACTACCGAGATTTTAGGGTCTTGTGCTACTACCATAACGTCATCAACAACCGAAAACGCTTCTATCTAAACGAGTTTATCCAGCTCTCACAATCCAGCAGAAATAATACTGTAATTATCCCCCGCTTTCGGCATCTATCGCGGCAACGTTCTTTCTTTGTTCACGCAGGAATATCTTTTTTTGTTTATTAGTTTTTCATATTTGCCATAATAACATTAAAAATTGATTTGCAAAAAACCCAATTCTATTTAACAGTAGAACTGACTTAAAACTATTAGTGATAGCGTTGTTAAGAGCTTAAGTATCTTCTCGTAAACTTGGTCAATGTTGTCTATCCAAGCAAAATTGGTACAAGAAATCGATTATCAAGATATATGGAGTTTTCATTATTCGTAAATTAAATGTTTTATTATAAAAAGTAGCACTACAAAGCAAAAAAGGCGCCATATTGGACAGGCCTAGAGCGCAGTCGAGCTTAAATCCGCCACTGAACTCCACAAGCACAATCCGTGGATGCCATTGCTGTCCCTCCTGTAAGTCGTATAGCCGAAACCCCCACGAGCCGCGTCAACGAAACACCCAGAATTAATCCACCCTTTTTAAATCCACTGCAACCTCCGGTAGGTGAACGTCCTGATGAGGAGAACCTATTCCATAATACTATCCACCACTCTGCATGGGTCGTCGATTGTGCAATCATTAGTCACCGTAGTCCTACAATAACTCTATGGTTTACGACTTCAAAAATGCCGATTTTATTATTATTTGCTCTGAACTATCCCTAGTTGCCTGGAAGAATAGGCTATTAAGTAATGACTTAGATATGGTAGTCTCATGCTTCTACAATATTATTTTTAAAACCATCGATAAACATGTACCTAAAATCAAAAAAGGGACAAATTATCTGGACCGTGGCTAGACAAAAATACTAGATCTCTACGTAACCATAGAAATAAATTGTACAATATGATAAAAAAAATATCAATGTAAATGCTCATCGGAATATGCTAGATTAGCTTCAGAATTCTCACTCAGGTCAAGTGAGGCCTATACCACATTAGTAAACACCATCGGTGAAAACATCATTAAAGACCCTAAGAAATTCTTCGACTTCGTTAACATTAAACGAAAAACCTCAGGTTATCCGTCATCAATGACAAAGGGTAGCACACACTCCTCGTGCCCTAAAGAAATCTCTAACATGTTTGCTGATAGGTTCAGCGAAGTCTTTTGCTCAAAATCGAGTACAGTTAACTCTTACCTTACAGGTACAGAAATGTCAACAACAGGTACAGAAACAACACTTATAAACAATCTCTCTCTGACGGCCCACGACATCACGATTGGTCTAAACAGTCTTGACGACAACAAGGGTCATGGTCCTGACAATCTTCCCCCTAGTTTCTTGAAATGGTCCTGATAGTCCAAGAGCTCGTGAACCCTCTGGGTAACGGTCTTTCTGTAAGGCTAGAAATTATTTTAGTGATGCGTCGTAGCATGCTAAGTACGGAAACCACCACCTGGCAGGCATCAGCCCTGCACGTCATCAGCCCTTATATTTTTTAAAGTGTAAATTTAATAAAAAAAAACTTGTCGCTGTAAGCTTGAAATTTTAATACGATTTAGTTCATTCATTGTAAGGTAGAAAAAAAAATTGACAGGCGATTTCGGTGAGCACAAGTGCCTGACAGGTGAATCGAAAGGTGTGCAATATATGAGTTAAAATAAACTTTGTTCTGTAAAGATGAAATTTTTATATATGTTGGACTAAGCGATTTAGAAAAAGTGGGTACAATGACAGGCGGTTCTGGCTAGCATAAGTCCTTGACAGGCGAGAGGAATGATGCCATGG
This sequence comes from Thereva nobilitata, assembly GCA_963855945.1. NCBI lineage: Eukaryota > Metazoa > Arthropoda > Insecta > Diptera > Therevidae > Thereva > Thereva nobilitata. The sequence continues at coordinate 77,644,848 of OY979694.1, forward strand.
GAGTGCGAGTGAGGGACGCGAAGTCACCATATAAGAACTACAATTATATCACATACAATGGACATTATAGGTTTACGAAGAAAAAATTATGTATCAGCGGACCTAAACGAACATGCAATGAAGAGGGATTCTTCACAGTTATGTAACTTCATGAATACCTTCAAAACAAATTTGAATCCATTTCAATTAATTCTAGATGAAAATTTCCTGTATAATATTGGTAATGGTGCAGTAGCTTCGTGCGCAGTACAGCATTACATGTTTCTTTTGTTTAGTAGAGATCGCAGCAACTAAGAAAGGGTTATGAAAAAATCGACTCCTAAGGGGGTTGCGGGGGCGTTAAAGATATAAAATAGCAGTTTTTCAACTATAACTTCTACAGACATGAAATTTGGTAGGGATGTTTCTTTTGTTGAGTAGGGATACGGTAAGAACGAGTTTTCCAGAAATTGACTCTTAAAGGGGGTTGCGGCGGGTGGGGGGTCGAATGAAAAGAGGAAATATTGAAGTTTCCTTCACATAGTTTATAATGAATGGATCATTCTTATTGAAGATATTGTCATATTTATGTATGTCACGTAAACCACTCCTACAGTCCGGTCACGAGAGGCAAGATTTGTTATCAGTAACCGTCAATATCCGAATGAACTCGCTTACGATGTCGTCCATCTTACCAAAATCGTGATTCAAAATTAAATCAAGAACAGAAAGAAGAGTATGACGTAATATTATATAGTGTTATTTCTAATACTGGACAGTTATATTTTCTTGATTCACCTCGGAATTGGAAAAACATTTTTAATTAATTTGTTATTTGCAAAAATTAGTAGTGAAAGAAGTATATGTATTGCTGTCGCTTCCTCGGGAATTGCAGCAACTTTAATTGACGGAGGTAAAACAGCACACATTCTGAGTCTGTTAATTTATTATAACATCTCCAAGCAAAGTAATACAGTATTTGATTTTAAAAAATAAAGCACTCTCAAAACCTACCACAGTACTTTTATTTCGCAACTTTTACGGGACGAAGTAGTAGGTATGTATATACAAGCTAGTAATTAATAAAATATGTTACCCATTATTTTTATCTCCACGTAATGTCAATTGCACCATTGAGTTCACGTTAAGTCTCTCACTCGCACTCCCATGGCATCATTCCTCTCGCCTGTCAAGGACTTATGCTAGCCAGAACCGCCTGTCATTGTACCCACTTTTTCTAAATCGCTTAGTCAAACATATATAAAAATTTCATCTTTACAGAACAAAGTTTATTTCAACTCATATACTGCACACCTTTCGATTCACCTGTCAGGCACTTGTGCTCACCGAAATCGCCTGTCAATTTTTTTTCTACCTTACAATGAATGAACTAAATCGTATTAAAATTTCAAGCTTACAGCGACAAGTTTTTTTTTTATTAAATTTACACTTTAAAAAATATAAGGGCTGATGACGTGCAGGGGTGACGCCTGCCAGGTGGTGGTTTCCGTACTTAGCATGCTACGACTCATCACTAAAATAATTTCTAGACTTACAGAAAGACCGTTACCCAGAGGGTTCACGAGCTCTCAGTCTATGACAATCTTCCCCCTAGTGACAACCACTTGGTGGACAACTACAGGGGCATTGCCATGTTGTCTTCAATTCCAAAACTGTTCGAAAAACTCGTCTTCGACAAGATAGCCGACGCTGTCTATATGGACTTTAGCAAGGCCTTTGATCGTGTTAACAACCATATTTTAATAACAAAACTTCTAAAATTTGGAAAATCCGGTCCTGCCCTTGAATGGATAAAATCATATCTTAACGGAAGAACTCAAGTGGTTAGGTTTCAAGGATTTTTATCAAAGGAAATCGACGTAACTTCCGGTGTCCCCCAGGGCAGTTATCTAGGCCCTCTCCTGTTCAATATATTTATCTCCGATATAGCCGAAAAACTAAGGGATATTCCACACCTCTTTTATGCAGACGATTTAAAAATTTACAGTGTCATAAGGTCCCAAACAGATGAATCCTTCTTTCAGTCAAAACTGAACGCATTGCAAGACTAGTGCACCATGAATAAACTACAACTCAACATCAATAAATGCCATGCAATTACCTTCTCACGCAAAAGAAATAAACAGCTGCAGTACTATTATCTTAACGGCAAGGTTTTAGCCCATGCCGATCATATTAAGGATTTAGCTGTTGTCCTTGACAGCAAGTTAAACCTCAATTTGCATTATGATCAAATTACTGCTAGAGCCAACAAGCTATTAGGGTTTATTAAGAGAAAGGCTAAAGAATTAAAGGATCCAATATTCCAAGTAAGTAGTAACAGGATTGAATCAGTTCAAAAACAATTTCTCCACTTTGCTTTACGACTTAGGCTACCACCCTACAGAAACAGGCTGAAAGCATTGGTTCTCTTACCACTGTCATGTAGGAGAAAAATGTTTATATCTTGCCTTATCTAAGATGTTTTAAAGGCAAATCTCAAAGTGCAATTCCCGTCTGATAAAATTAAGTTCAATGACTATGTCCGACAGACGACGAGTCACGTGAAACTAATTAAAGAATATCCACATCGTACCGAGTACGCTAAGAATGAACCTGTTAACATATGTTGTGTGGTCTTCAATACTCACACCTCCTGGTTTTCCCCATCCTTGACGAAACAGTCCTTTAAAAAAAACCTTGTTGTCATCCACATCCGGTACTAACAATAAAGCCTAAGTTATATTTATGCATTATCGATAAGGACAACGATGTAAGTTAGTTTAAGTATGCCTTTTTGGCCTACTAATAAATAAATTAAATTAATATAGGGGCTCCAGGCCAAGCTGACGGGACGCCTCCTCATCACAAAAGTGGTTAGTTAGATCCTATTGTAAGCAGCGCCAGTGTGGGCAGCGGCATTGGGCAGAACGGGCAATAGGAGGAAAATAAACTCTGCGTATCGGTTAAGTGCCTTCGGGTGTGCTGTGCATACCGTACTGCGTCTGACGAAGCAGCATGCGTGATAGCTCGAATGATCCCCATTCATATCTTGCAATGGAGGGCAAGAGGTTGTACGACCCGGAGTATGTAAGAGGGGTGTCCAAAGAAGTACGGCGGACTCTGGCGCGCAGCCGGTCCATCGCAATATGGCAGAGAAGGTGGGACGAGTCTACTAACTCCTGGGACACAATGAGGCCGACAACGACAATTCTCATATAAATTGTTGTTTTCCCGTAGAAGTTGTCGTTGTTCGTTATAAGGGAACATGGGGAAGTGAGTTATTACTTCACACAGTGTCTGAGTGGGCATGGAGGTTATAGGGCATACCTTCACCGCCTCAGGTTGAACGATTCACCGTTCTTCCTGGACGATAAAGAGGACGCGGAGCATGTCTTCTTTAAATGCCAAGGTTTGCAGAGCACAGGACTGCGTTAGAAGAGTTGCTGAAGTGCAGCTAACTCTTGAGAACATCTTGGACGTTAGACCATATGATAAGGTCGGAGAATGTGTGGGGAAGGATGGAAGTGGCGTTAAAGGCCATCCACCAGAAGCTTAAGCATTACGAAACAGAGAAAGGCACAGAAATGCAAGGAGAGATAGCAGCTATGTAGCTAGATGGGTAGACTGTTCCGGCTCTGGTGGGGATCTTTGAGGGATCCCTTTTTTAAAGGGACATGCTGATAACGCCAGACTGAAGTAATCCCTTAACGGCTCGTACCAGTCTGGACTTAAATGTCATGCAAAAAAGGGTGGGTGAGTTTAGTCAGTAGGAATCTGACACAACCGTCTCGGTGCGTACCCCCAGCCGAGTCTCCTATCATAGACATGGAAACTAGGGTTTCTCATACCGAATAACTCGGAATCGGATTCGGCGAATTTTTCCCCTGGGATTCGGAATCGGGATCGGATTCTGAAATTCGCCGAATCCCGATTCCCCGATTGCTCCATATGAAATTCACTATTAAAATTAATAACTAAATTATAACTAAAAAATACAATTAGTTGTTCTATCTGTTAGAAACTTTGGTAATTAAAAGTAACAACTTGACTCAAAATTTTAAAATTTTAAAAAATTAAATATTAGTAAGTTTCGAGTCTTTGGATTTTATATGATTAAATTGTATTGACATTTTAGGATTTTCGATTGTTTTAGTTTCAGTTTCATTTTTCAAATTCAAAAGGAGAATGCCCAAATTTGCCCCAAGGAGTACAAACATAAATTTATTGCCATAAATTTAAATAAAAAAAATGAAGAATTTGGAAAAAAAAATTATGCCTTATAGCAGAAATGGAGAAGAGAAATAATCACAATAAAGAAAAACCCAAAGGAATAACTGAAAAATCTAATAAATTGCTTATTTTTGGGGAATTTTCACTGAAGATTAGTTTCAATAGCTTCATGGCCTGCATATTGTTTGACAGCTGTGTAAATGTGAAATTATCATTAAATTGGGGTTTCCGAGAAATGACCGATTCAGTTTAATGACAATTTCACATTTACACAGCTGTCAAACAATAGATAGCCCGTGAAGCTATTACATACATAAAATGACCTTAGGCGTAGTGCAAAATCAACTTTTTTAAACCTTCATAACTTTTGTCCGTTACTGCTGAGCAATTTGAACTTTTCAAATTGGTTTATATAAGATCTGCACTATTTAATGACATAGATTTCATATCTGTACATTCTGGGGCACAAGCCCATACAAATTTGGGCATTCTCCTTTGGTTAAAAAAAAATTACTTACAAGTATACCTTTTAAATTAAAGTACATATTCTAAAATTAATATGGCCTTAGCTATGGCAACTAAAAGATCTAAAGTTTGGAATTATTTTACCGTGGAACCAACAACTAGCAATTCAAAACAAGCAAAAGTAATTAGGTAGTACTTTAGTAGTAGTATTTTTATTGCCAAAAGTAGAGCTACTATTGTTAATTTTATTTATTACTGAATTCTTCAATATTATTTATTTATTACTGAATTCTACAATATATATTTTTTGTAAATCAAAATTGCGAGTTTTTACTTGGAGTCGGAATCGGAATCGGCGGTTCTCAATTTTAAGGATTCGGATTCGGCGAATCTAAAAAAGACCGGGTTTTGAGAAACCCTAATGGAAACCTTAAGCTGGTGACATATCCAAGCGTACATGCGTTGCATCAAGACCTTCTCAAGTACAGGCCTGGAAGTTGCCTACCTCACTAACACTAACGCAGCTGCTCGTAGTCCCAGAATCTGTCACTTTTGTTGGATTTATACGCCGTGATGTAAAGTTCGGAATATTTTTGCATTAGTTTGCCGTAAAAAGTCATAAAATAATATATTTAACCAGTTTTTATTGCAATAGAATTACCAGTGAATAGTGCTTTAGTGATTTAATTAAGAAAATTTAAAAAAATCGAGTGATTAAGTGTGTTTTAAGTGAGTTAATTGTAAAGGTGGCCAATTTTGTTTACATTCGCGGTGGTTTTTTCTTGTTTATTTAGGGGAAAAATGTTGAATTTGTGTACTAATATAATAAAAAGTGCTTTTTGAGTGATTAAAAATTATTATAGAATAGTTATTAAAAACATAAGTGCAGAAAAATGTGAAGGAAAAGTGAAAAAGTTATTGTTATGTATGTTGTGTGGTGGTACTTGCACTTAATGTGTTTAATAACTATTCTATAATAATCTTTAATCACTCAAAAAGCACTTTTTAATATATTACTACACAAATTCAACATTTTCCCCCTAAATAAACAAGAAAAAACCACCGCGAATGTAAACAAAATTGGCCACCTTCACAATTAACTCACTTAAAACACACTTAATCACTCGATTTTTTTAAATTTTCTTAATTAAATCACTAAAGCACTATTCACTGGTAATTCTATTGCAATAAAAACTGGTTAAATATATTATTTTATGACTTTTTACGGCAAAATATCCCGAACTTTTACCTCCTCCATATAATATCTTCCGATTTGACAGATAATGGGTCTATTACCAACACAAACACAAACTCTGCTTCCAGGCCTGTACTTACGAGGGTCTTGGTTGCATTCGTTGACAGATAATATAGAAGTGTGTGTATTCAAATGCGACCTCACGAAATATTCCGTGAATGTTCCGCATGCCACGCAAATGTCGGGCTACTTTCAACTTTGTCTGCATTACCGCATTCGACATAGGACACACAAGCATACACAACAAACACATGCGACTCGTTACTCAGATTTTTGGGCTAAAGCATACATACACAACAAACACATGCGACTAGTGTTGGGTAGGACACGATTATAAAATGAGTTTGTAAGAGGTGCCTCTTTTTTCTTTTGAGCCAGTACAATGTCATACTTCAAATGAGGCGAGGTGCTATTGTAATGCCAAAATGACAAAAACAAGCAGATTAAAAAAAAGAAAGAAAATAAATAACAATGAAGTGCATTTTTACAAGTTTAATTCTGCCTTAGAGTAAGTAAAAAATATATGTCTCCACAATGTACAGCCACGGACAACTAATTAGAAACAGTTTAATAAAAATTGCATTATACATTTTTTATGTTTTTATGTAGCAATCCTGTTAGGAATTATTATATTGTTATTGATTTCCTTCTATCATTATATATTTAAAAAAAATTCTGGGAATTCTTTAATTTGATTCCTACATAAAAACTGTATAAGTGCAATTTATATTATGCAATATTTATATTTTGCAATCCCACCTCGCCTAATTTCAAGTTGGAAATTCTGCTAGAAGTAAGGAATGTGTCTCCAGCACAAAATTTCACTCCCTCAAAAAATGCAAGAATTATCTCTTCAGGACAAAACCTCACTCCTCGAAAAATGTTAGAATTGTCGCTTCATGATAAAACCTCACTCCCTCAAAAAATGTAAGAATTGTCTCTTCATGACAAAACCTCACTCCCTCAAAAAATGTAAGAATTGTCTCTTCATGACAAAACCTCACTCCCTCAAAAAATGTAAGAATTGTCTCTTCATGACAAAACCTCACTCCCTCGAAAAATGTAAGAATTATCTCTTCATGACAAAACCTCACTACCTCGAAAAATATTAGAATTGTCTCTTCAGGGCAAAACCTCACTCCCTCGAAAAATGTAAGAAATGTCTCTCCATCCAGTTCGTATTTACAATCTCACCACGGCTGTTTAAAGTGGATATTTTACTGCCGCAAAAGAAGTGAGAAATGTCTCTCCAGTTCGTGTTTACAATCTCACCTCGCCGCAGTTCCAATTTGAAATTTTACTGTCGCAAAAGAAATAAGAAAGTGTCTCTCCCGTTCGTGTGTACAATCTCACCTCGCCGCAGTTCAAATTGGATATTTTACTGCCGCAAAAGAAGGAAGAAATGTCTCTCCACTAAGTAATTTACAATCACACCTCGCTTCTTTTATCTCGATACACGTTCATATACAAGTAGGACATTACTTTTGAACCGGGACATTTAAAAAAACTGAGGCCTCAGTACAATTTACATCGTGTAAGGGACAAATGTACTGCCTCGTGTAAGTCCGGCTCAACACTACATGCGACTCGTTAGGGGGCGTCCATAAATTACGTGAGGTGTTTAGGGGGGGGGGGGTCGAGCCGAATCTCACCAAATCTCACGTGGGGGAGGAGGAGGGTCTCCGCAAATATCACGTAATTTTTTTCCCGCAAGAAACAGTGTAAAATCGCGAGAAAACTGGGTTAAAATAAAGTACAGGTAAATTAAGCCGAAAAAAGCGATATAGCGGAAATAATTATGTACAGGCTGAACTTGGCAGAGAGCTTCTTTTTATGCTTCTTAATAAGGGGCTATAAAGTCTAGCGATTTTCTACCCCGAGAAGCCCACTTTTTAGGGCGTTTTAGCCCTCAAAATGGGTATTTCTTGATTTTTCTGTAATTTTTTTTGCAATATTTCTTAATATCTTTTTGTTTTGTCAATTTTAAGTACAATATCTGTAAATGAGAAAATCTTTAAAATCGTCCTTTTGGACCCGCACTTAGATTCACGAAAATCTTGGCGCAGTATCAGATGAACATGGTGAAAGGTTTTATCAATATATATTTCAAATAGAGAAGGAATAATGAATCCATTACATAAAAATAATACGTGATAGCAATTGCAATTGGGTATAAAAATTTTGCACTGCCGTTTACACTGTATTTGTTCACTGTTTTAAATACCATCCAACTGGAACATACAAAAAAAGTAAAGAAAATAATTTAAATATCTGGGAATGAAGAGTGTATGACGTGATGAAAAATTCTTATCATTGTATACAATGGTCTGGGAAAAACTGCGAAAGTAATGTATGCATTGACTTATACGACCATTTTTAGACAGATTGCGACCCTATGATGAACTATTGTGGGGGTCTAAGCTTAAACAAAACAAAAAGGCCTAGAAGTCCAATTGATAAACTTGGAACCTAATGCCCTCCTCAGTATCTCAAGTGCATAAGGTACCCAATCCTACCCCAATCATAGAGATTATATTAAGAATCGACTCTTTTCACATCAGTCAGAACACATCGTCGGTTTAAAAGCAGAAATCACTAAATCAAAAAACTAGTTCTTAGTAAATCGATATTTAAGAAGTGTGTGGCTCTGAAAATTTGGGAATTGTATTTGATAATAATCGGCTCAGTATACATTGTCTTTTAGACTTCTTAGTTTAGTTTACAAAAGAATTGAAATAATTATTTAATTCCAATACTGCATTTTTAGATTAAAAAGTCAAACTTTTTTTTAGATTAAAAGCCAACTTAGGGATTTCTGATTGAATATTATAATAGCACGATTGACTTAGTGCAATAAAAGTGCGCCTAAAAACCTTACTAATATCAATTTCCGACTTAAGGTCGATTCGCACCATACGGAACGTGAACGTCACGTCAAGGAACAGCAACGGCACGTCAATTTTGCTGTCGATTCGCACTTAACCGTCAACGTTACGTGAATTTTGCCGTTCAGTCTAAAAAAAATTAGATAGAGTATTGTCGTATTCCGTATCGTTATTTGGAATGCCAAAATTTAATAATAAAACGTTAGCAATGATTGCATTAATTTCGGATGATCAAGAAGAAAATTTAAATTTAACAACAAAAAAGAAAAAAATGGGACAAAAGATACTTACAAAAAGAAAACAAGAAGGAGAATACCACACGCTGTATAAAGAATTGGAAGACGATGAAATAAATTTTTATAAATATTTGAGAATATCCAAATATCAGTTTCATATCCTTTTAAAAAAAACGATATTTTTTAATTTTAAAATATTCAAGGGCTAAAAAATGTTGAAAGGTTTTGGATAGAGGAACAAAAAATTGTATGGGATAGGGTGGTGGGGGGAGGGGGAGATCCTAACGGTTTAGCCCTTAGGGCATTTTGAATTTGTTTTTATTAGAGTTTTACATATCACCCTATGTTTTTGTAACGCTATAAGAATAAGATATCAGTGTAAGCAGAATACTTCCACCTATCTAAAATTGTAAAAGTGACGGTTCCACCATCCCTACTTCCAGAGTTATGAGTCATCAAAGGCAAAATTTTCAAAAAAGTAGTTAATCTATAGGTACTTTCTTCCAAAATTAGAAAGCTTGGGGAACATTATTCATAGAAAATATACAATTTTTTGTGCGTCTATCCAAAACCTGTCAACATTTTTTAACCCTTTACTATTTAAAAGTAAATAAATATCGTAAAAAAAATTAATTTATGTATAAATTGTGTTTATATAAATATTTAATTGCGCACATTGAAATGTTTCTGATTTCAAATAATATATAAAAACAAACATTTAAAAAAAATCATCAAAATTGGAGTTGTCCCTGAGGACTAAGAAGTAAAAACCTTCATTGGCTAGACTAAAATTAGTTTGAACAAAAACAGATAAATACTTGAAAAATTCGAAATGCTGCCGTAACTACGTTCACATTCAACAGAATAGATCAGTCACGTCAAGGCACGTCACGTCAAAATATAGTTTCAAACTAATCTTGACGTGCCGTTACGTTGACGGCTCGTGACGTTGCCTTTATATGTGAACGCGTAGTGTAAAACTCATTGAAGAATATTTTGACGTGCCGTTGCCGTTCCTTGACGTGACGTTGACGTTCCATATAGTGCGATTCGACCTTTATAAGGTTTTGCCAGCATGTTGGCATTATAAGACTTACTTTAGTATAAAAAACCAAAAACTGGGAAAATTGTACTTAGTGAATTTTGCTTGTAAACCAACGACATGCTATCTGCGGTGCATTGCCACTATACAAAAAGCAGACATTTACACCAGGCGACGTAATTAGTTATCTAAGCAACTAACAGGATTCGAATTTTGAATCGACAACCATCTGCTCTGATATACTAGAGCCCAAGATAGATTTTGAAAACCTTTTGTTACCATTATCGAGAGTTGTGAAGAATGGAAGTCGAACAGATCCGCACTTCTTGAATCTGTATCCTGATGTACAGGCGGCTCAAACGTCAATTTGAGAAGCTGACTGTGACTTCAGACTTCGCTTTTCTAAGGCGATACGAAAGTAGGAAGCAAACGGAAGCTAGTAGCGATGCCTGATAAATCTTCGAAAAGAAATTATTTTCAGCCAACCAACTTCATTTATTAACTTAATTTGACATTTTGATGCGAACAATAAATTGTTTCAAGAATATGTAAAGAGTTTTTAGAATATTTTAAAACAAACAAATAAGTGCAGCGCATGCGGCAATGGCTTTACTCGCGGACTGAAATCCGATAACAGGCGGACAAATTTAATTCGAATTCGCATTGGAGGAAACCATTTTCTTATTTCCGAATATTATGACTTTCGAATCGCATTCCAGGATAACCCCCTGGGTCATTCAGTCACAGGTTTTTTACCCAAAGATAACATCTATAGAAGAATGCTCCGGAGTTTGTATATCTCCAGAGTCATAAATGGCTCTACCATTACTATTCAAACAGTCAAGTCGTTACTCTTTAAAAACGATTTAGTGGATGCCAAAGTCATCCTTCATATGTCAATATGTTAAATGTTGTAACGGTCGGTTATTTAACGAAAGTTTCCCCCTTTTCGATGCTCCCCCATCTATCGGAAATTTCAGGCTTTATGAACAAATTTACTTCACAAAAAAAAAATTTGGAAAATTTTTTTTAAATTCAAGGAGTCGAAACAAAATTTAGTTTTGGGAGTGTGGAAAAAAAAGGAGAGTCAGGGAAAAGTTTTTATGAGAACGAGTCAGGATTTTTTTTGCCGGTCGAGAAGGTATGGCATTTTGAGCCTAAAAGTTGTAGTATTTTTAAAATCATATAAGTTCGAACAAAGAGTTAGTTTTATTAACTATAAAGATACGGCATAGTTCCTGATTGGGAAAACTGAGGACGACCCCAATTCCCTTGCGATTTATGAAGAAAGAGGCGGTGTTGACTGGGCATAACTCTGTGAAGGACGGCACAGGCGGAATTTTACTGGACTGGTGCCTGGATATTCCTTGCCAGCAGTAAGACAAGAGCAGCTCTTCGGTAATAGCGGTTATACTTTGAAGTCGGAGGAAGAAATTGAAATCCTGGTACGAAGATTCGTAAGGTGAAGTAGCGGCCTTGGATCAGCAACGGGAAAATTTACCTCCTTGGAAGGTTTTCGCCAGAAGCTCCCATTGCCGAGTTCCGAAATTAATTAGATTGCAACCATTTGCCATTTGGGTAATTCTAAGGTATGTGAACTCCTCGATATCTAAATCCTATATTAGTGGTGTACCGAATAAGTACGGAAATGAACGGTTTTTTTGTTGTTGATTGAGACGGCCAAGGGTGAAGAAGAAGGTGTGGTGGAAATTCCAAATTAGTATCACCCGTACAAAAGGCAACCAGGAGTACTTAGCCTGTTACGCCGAGTATATGACAGGAAGAATACTGGTATACCCTCGCAATACTAGCTTTAGTTTTATTCATTAGTAGTGATATTTATTGATTAATATTACTTTCATTTTATATTTGATTGTTTTTGTATTGACATGATTTTTCATGGTAACTATAGTTTTTAACTAATTTAAATGTAATCAGCAGGTTACCATTTTAAACTCTTTTAATTATACTAACAAATATTTTTCTTTCCAAATCTTAACTATATTCATTTACATCACTATATTTACACTGTTATAATATTACTACACCTATATTCACCGTTTCTTATAATATTGATTAACTAGTTACCAGTTATTAATTGTTACAATATTTCTCAAAATAATTAAATATTCCTCCAATAACTAAGAAGGTTGTGCTTTAGGACACACCCCTAATTATAAATTTATCGGTTGGTTTTGGGGGGTTGTACGAAAGAAAGGAATCCTCGACTGGTACCAGCGCGACGATTGGTTTTTTTCTTTTCCTTGTTGTATGGAAGTTCTATTCTGTGGTAATAGCTGGTTGTATCCACGTTACCTAGATTGTAGGAGTATTTGTTGTTTGGTTTACATCTAGTGTTTAATGCAAACTTACCTTATTTTACTGTTTGATTAACATTGTCTTGAGTTGTAAACTATTGAATAAAATACTTGTTGTAAATTTCTTTAACTATACGAGTAGTAATGGGCAGTATGGCCTAAGGGGATAAATTATCCAGGATGGTTGGGTTTCACTTTCTCTCCAGGGTCCTTTCAAGGTCGCGTTGAACATTTACAGGTCCATCAAGTCGATGGAAACTTCCATCGAGGAATACCTTTGGCTAACCTAGGACAAGAACGGTATGAAGAGATCTCCCTTTTAATTAATAGGTAAGTGGTGAATCATGTGTGTCGAATTCCGGTCACACAACCCCACGCCCCCACCGGCGAGCTAGCGTAAACCGTGTGGCCGGTTTAGCATCCCCTACAAACATTTAGGAAACTAGGGAGGATGTGGTCTTTCAAAATTTTTTTATGTTTACCCAAGCACGATGGCAGTAGCCTTGCTGTCACCAGCAAGGAGCTCCATTGTGCCGGTACAATGTTTATCCACAGGTATTGTAGTTTATATTGGGTGCATGGCGAGTTGGTGCTGTTATGATTTTGTGGTACTGTTCTTCAACACAAATTATGTTTTTTTAAATAAATCCAACGCAATCAACCACAGATTAAGGTATTTACACTAAAAGTACGCATAATAGTGTAAATCCTACAAATTTTTTAAAATTTTAAAAATCTCACGTGAGATTGAAGGGGGGGGGGGAGGGGTCGAGCCAAATCTCACGACATCTCACCAAGGGGGGGGGGTCGAAAAATCGCCAAAATCACCTCACGTAATTTATGGATGCCCCCTTACTCAGATTTTTGGGCTATCTGTGAGAGGCGGGACGGAACGCAACCATGCAATTATGTGTCAGTGGAAAATCTCCGCATATCAGGGAGCCGCTGAATGCAATGCATGTACGCTTGTATATGTCACCAGCTTTTAAAGGTAGAAACAGAATGGCACGGCGACCGTGGCGGAGTCCGCCTCTCAGAGAGTTTCCCATACATTTAATTTCTCCCCAGGCGGCGCGGACAAATTAAATGTATGGGAAACTCTCTGAGCGGCGGACTCCGCCACGGTCGCCGTGCTATTCTGTTTCTACCTTTAGTGCACGGCCACAACGCAGCCATCGCACCTAGCACTGCACATAACACCATATAGGTTTAGTGTGCGATGGTCAAATTCTGTTCTTGCTAGGAGCGATGTGTTAGGTGCGAAGGCTGCGTTATGTGCGTGCACTTAGAAAGGCGGCCGCACGCATTCTCTGTTGCTTGACGGTCGCACGCATTCCCTGTCCTTTTCCCATCATTCCTTATGATAACAAAGATGCTATTCTATTTGTGGAAATAGACCGTGAATTTAAATAGTGACTTTTCACTGGAAGCCAGTGAATAGTTACTGATTCGTTGATGACACGTAAAAAATGCAAATAAACAAAAGTGTCACATTTTGAATGTAAAAAGTGGTCCAGAATCCTCATTGCTTATCTTCTTATAACTTCTCAGGCATGTTACGAAATAAATTTTAAGCGTTTTTAAATGTCCACTTTAAGTGTTAATTGTAGAACCTCCACGTTGTCTATTAAATACCCAAGGACGTTTCTTGTATGACGTACTTGTAATCTGTTCAACGCCTAAGGGTGGCTGTAGAAGCAAAGGAATTAAGAAAAACTTCCCCAACGAAAGAAATTTTCTTCTAAACTTACTTAAATATTAATGGAGTTTTTTTGGTCGATTTTGTATGTAGCTAATATATTATGTAAATTAAGAAATTTTGTAACAAATGTGTTTTTTTTTCTATTTTTTTTAAGTAATTATGAAACCTTTCCATTATTTTTATTCAATTCCTTGATTTTTTCTCGTTTTTACATTTACCCACTTGTCGAAAAATATTTTGATTTTCATTAAAGAATTCTAACCCTCCCATATTGAGGCAAAGAAGTGTGATCCTAAAAGCCCCTATTTAAATAAAACAGATTTTTCCCACCATAAAGTTTTACAAAATTTAATTAATATTTTTTAATTTCTGGAAATATTGTTGACGTAACAAGAAATTATCCCTGATATTGAATAGAGAAAAAATTCGATCATTTCTAATCAGATTTTAAGGACTGGGGATTTTGCTTTAGTCCGTTGAAGTTGGCTTCAAACTTTATGTATTCTATCATGCCCAAAAATTTTCTTGTTTTCTCCGAACTGTATTAGAATTTTGTGTAAAGTGAGGTATTTGCGAGAACTTTTACCAAACGAAACCAACGATCCTAAGCTGCTAAGATTTACGTTGTTAATGAAACTTTCCAAAGTTATTAAATATCAAAAGCATTTCGTATACCTCCATTTTGAAGTATATCCGTATATTAATATTTTATTAGGCAAAATTATTAATTAGTTCGTCCTTGGATATCCTTACCTTAATTTCGGTAGTTCACAGTAGACCCAGTCGGACACTTCTTCCAGTCGAACTTCTCTGTGCGTTGATGCCAAATCAGACTTGTTACCCGCTATGACCATAGGAATGTCCTGTAAAGGTTAAAAACACATACAAAAAATAATAATTAAAATTTCATAAAAAAAATGTCCACCCCCGCCACCAAAAAGGAAAAAAATGTATGTTGCATGCACTAATCTAGATGAAGGATATGTGGGTGGCTTACCTGAAAGTCAGCTCTCTGTTCGCGGATCTCCTCGAAACACTGCTTGACACAAGCAAAACTAGGGGATGATGTTGTTGCATAAACGAGCAGGAATGCATGTGCTGTCGCAATTGATAACCGCCGCATTGCAGGAAATTGCATATCCCCCGAGGTGTCCAAAATGTCTACCTGTATGGTAGGGTCCAGAAAAACACATAAAAAATAAATTTTTTTTACATGAGTGAATTTTGTGATACATTTGCGTGTATAGGAAAATTGGATAAAATGGGACGTGACATGACAAATTGTTCATCGTTTGAAATCTTTTTATAGCTTGAAATTTGTATGTTAAGTTGAGAAATAGCATGGGGAATTTCATTGTGTTAACCACTAGCCCGGTGGGTGCGATTGCAGTGGAAAATATGTTGTGTGTAAATTATAATAGACTAGGGGTAGAGGCAGCCAAGATTGGAACAGGTATAACATGAAGTACATATATAAAAATATGTATGTGTCATGACTATTCAAGACTAATGGAAGTGCGATCATAAAGTCCTTAAGAAATAAACCTCACTTTTGACTAAACCACTGCGTAAACGTATTAACGAAAATATGATCTGAAAGGATTTTCATAAAATTCGGTTGGTTTAAACGACATACGTGATTTTTGTACAGATCGTGTCTTTACGATCGATCTATTAACACAGAATTTATATTGAATTAAATTCTTCCAAAGGGAAGTACTGTCTGATTTCCAACAAAATCCACCTCCCTAGGTGGATGGGTGAAAAGGGATCCATTTATTGTCATCCCAGACGTGACATTAACAAGTATCTGAAATTGAATGAGTATATAGTTCAAATCGGCAAACGAGCATCCTAGGGCCTGGGATTTCTTAAAAGATGCAAATTCCTCTAGCAGCCTTTCGTTCCAGCTCTAATATACAAACCCTAAATTGGGCTTCTTCTCGAATTGAACTCGTTTATTTGGGCTGGGGATCCCAAAAGTACTTTGCAGGCAGGTAAAGCACAAAAAGGCCTCTCAATTCTTCGGTGAAGCTGCCACTTGCTCCACCATCGACCGTTTGAGTCACCGCAGCATTGTAATAGCCAAGATTAAACTGTTCCACGAAAATAACAGAAACAGCAAATTTGCTCATGCGGCACATTACATTTGCCCGTTTCGCGCACTCTCCAGACAACAAATTCGTTCTTAAGAAGAACAACTCGACTGTGGAACAATCTTTCGCAGTCAGTATTTCCAAACTCTTACAGCATTGCGGGGTTCACACGCTGGGTGAACGCCATCTCTTTCTATATTCTCCTGGCTACTCATAATCTCTGAGCTTACTACTAGACATTGCAAAATCACTTGAGTAGGTAATGCGGCATTTGGGCGTGGGGAAAAACACCGGTTTGCGGCTTTTAATGCAAGGTATGGTTGAAAGTCGCATTGATTGCCTATTTAATGACTTTAATTTACCTCTAAATGGATAATAAACATTGATATTAGTATAATTCCATATAGCCCAGTTGTCAGAGACTTTGACCTCGCAAAAAATGTGATCTCGCTGAAAATTGGAACTTAGGTACTTTTTTGGGTCTAGAAAACGATAAAAAAATCTTTGCTGCACTAAAGTGTATGCTAAGTTCACAATTTCGAAAACAAATTCCAAAATTTGGTTTTTGCTTTATATATCGAAAAATAAAAAAAAAATCGAGAAACTAATAGCGCCACGTGAAAGAGCGGAAAATTTCACTAAAATTTATATTATAACTTTTTTTAAAAAAAATTGTTTTATTATTATAAAAAATTATTAAAAATAAGAAGAAAATTCGAAAAATCTAAGCGCGCCAAAAAGCTGAATTAAAATATTCTAGCGAGGCGTTCGGGGAAAAACTAAAGTATCCTTGCCTAAAATGTACGCAAAAATAAAAATAAAAAAAGCATTTTAAAGAGGACACTCTAAGCTTTCTAAGAAAGCCACTAGTTTTTAATTTTTTGTTTTTTTTCTCATAGAAAACTATACTTTAGTTTTTCCCCGAACGACGCGCCCGGGAGCGCGTTCAAAAACCTTACTATGGTAAACCACGAGGTAAGCTGTGGTTATGCTGCATCACTTCACTTAACCACGAAAGTTTATGTTTAACCATGGAGGTTTTTGAACGCACTGTGGTTAACTACAGGTTAAAGAAAAATAAAAAAATAAAAACAAAATTTTCCATAAAATAGTCCCCGCTAATTGCATCAATTATTTCATTAATTATTTATTTGCCATAATCCCACAAATCCCACTTTGATTTGTTCATGTGTTTACATTAAAACAACTGTTAGAGAGTTGTTTTTATTCTTCTTCTTCTTAACTATCGCTAACCATGCTCCCGAGCAGCGTTAAAATTTTACTACACCATGGTTAACCACGAGAGTTTTTGAACGCCAAAAAGCTATGCTCGTGGTTATGTTGTAGTTAACCACGGAGTTTTTGAACGACAAAAGTTTACCATAGTTAACCATGGTTAACCATAGTAAGGTTTTTGAACGCGCTCCGGGTCGCCGCCAGTCTTTCACTTCTATCGTCTCGTGCCGGCTGTTTTTGAAAATAAAAATGGCGTCGAATGAATGCTGTAAGAAAAAATGAATATTTTAAAACATAGATTTTATTAAACAGAGACAATGTTTATCACTTTAATTTTTGTTACATCAAAAGTAAATGTCTAATGATGATGAATGTACAAGAATGTATTTTTTTTGTACACCTCTATTAATATATATCTTCAATTTTATAAACATCAGTGAGAATTTTACAACTTATAACTTCCGGTCAAGTTTTCTATGAGAACAAGAACAAAAAACTAAAAACTGATGGCTTTCTTAGAAAGCTTAGAGTGTCCTCTTTAAAATCCTTTTTTTATTTTTTTTTTTGCGTACATTTTAGGCAAGGATACTTTAGTTTTTCCCCGAACTCCTCGCTAGAATATTTTAATTCAGCTTTTTGGCGCGCTTAGATTTTTCGAATTTTCTTCTTATTTTTAATAATTTTTTATAATAATAAACCAATTTTTTTTAAAAAAAGTTATAATATAAATGTTAGTGAAATTTTCCGCTCTTTCACGTGGCGCTATTAGTTTCTCGATTTTTTTTTTTATTTTTCGATATATAAAGCAAAAACCAAATTTTGGAATTTGTTTTCGAAATTGTGAACTTAGCATACACTTTAGCGCAGCAAAGATTTTTTTATCGTTTTCTACACCCAAAAAAGTACCTAAGTTCCAATTTTCGGCGAGATCACATTTTGTGCGAGCTTTCGGTCTAAATTTGGCTCTGACGACTGGGCTAATATTAAAAAAGGTAATTCTCATAAAATTAATTTAATTAACAATAAATAGATGGCTCATTCTACGATAAGAGGTTTTGAGTCCATAGAGGATGCGGCCAAGAGGAAAAGTTGGAGTTTTTTGATCAATCACATATAATACGATTTTAGTCTCTTTTATGCACACATTCATGTACCGGCAAGTCACTTTATCCATATTTAGTTACTTTTTAGAAGGCCAGGGTAAATACATCAGGCAGGGTAGAGACACTTTTTTGGATCCTCAATGTTCCATGACACCTAATGGCCTCATGACGCAAGAACCAGGGAAAGTTTTTATGTGTTTTTGTCACTAACAAGCAAAGCGTCTTTCTCTAGGACAGTTTTGTCGTCAATAAGGAGACCATTGACGCTAGGACAGCATCGGATAATTCGCTCAGAGATGCTATATCACGGCCACTACCTACCAATCGGTCTGCTGATCTCTTAAGCTACTGACAGAATCAGGCGCAAACGCCGTGCGGACATTGGCTTCGCGGTGTGTGGCGACTTTTCACTGACATGATGTTGCGGTGTCGGCGGCTCGCTCCGACTTTGAACACAACAACGAAATCAAAGTGACAAGTGGACGTGATTGGAAAAAAATTGAAAAACCTGAATGATTTACATATAATTTTTCTATCCTACAGGGTTTGTCTTTTTTTTAGGTGCTAATTTAATTACCCCAATTTGGAAAAATAAAGATTTTCATTAAAAAATATAAAAATCAACAAATTTGCTATCACAGCCAACACCAACACACGACTCCAAACATATGCCCACCACCACCAAAACACGACTCAAAACACAAACATCTCTTGACACACGCGGCGGCAACGCGCAGAAAGTAGAAAGTAAAGCAACTTGCGCGGTGTGTGCGTAGCGTAAATCAGCATTTCGTTAGTGCGCATTTGAATACACTACTTCTATTCTCTCTGTCATTGCCCGCACGGCGTTTGCGCCTGTTTCTGTCAGCAGCTTTACAGACAGCACCGATACCATCAGAAGCCCTTACCATGTCCGGCTTCATGGTAATTCCAAGTAAAGCATATTAAGTTTTGGGGGAAATTCTGTCAAATGAGTAACAAGAAAGTAAAACATATATTTGTTGCGGTATTGTGTCACAGGTCCATCGTTCCAAAAATGCAGGTTTGCCACTTCGGCTGACAAGCAGTTCAAAATTGGCTGTAAGTGAGCTCACATAGCTGGAGGTGAATGTAACAAATTTTGTGACGTAGAACAATAGCATGTAACCTTTACTTCACCTGATACCTCTTCTTTTGTATAAGTTACATCCATGTGTGGAATGCTCCATACTCCTTTAGAAGTTAGCTATATCTGAATTAGTTTGCACAAACATCTTATGATCCACATTGTCTCTCCTGGTCAGTGAGTATCTCCCCTGGTAGTTAGCTTTCCAGGGAAATACGGCAGGGGAGAGACGTTTTCGTGACAAATTTAAAATTTTTAACTGGCATAACTTAATATTGGGTTAATAATATATCACACCTCCACTATTACAGTATTGTTGAATTTAGGCAGTAAATACAAAAAAATAAAGTTAATTTTATAAAGTTTACGACTGACCAGGGGAGGGACACAATCACCTTGCGAAACCACTGCCACGCACTGTCGCGTCGCTCCAACTAACAAATGACAGCGATTTAACGGCTCCTGTGTTTAGTGTTACAAACTTCACATTGATACGCGTCCGTGAGCGCCATTTAGAATATGGCCATCTAATACTTCTGTTTACATAAACGGGCCAAAATTCGAAAGGGGAGATACACAAAAAAAGCGGGACAAAAAATAAGTTCGAAAATTATTGCAAATAAACAAATATGTTTGTATTTTCCCTTTATAATGCTTAAATCTACTTGTTTAAGTTTGTGCTAAATAAACTTTAATTTAACAACGGCGACAAAGAAGGTATATACTGTCTGCATGTTTAACTAAAAACGATAAAGGGACAGGCCAGGGTAAAGACTTTTTCAGACTTAAATTTGGAATTTCAGGAAAATGTACTATAATTGTGCATTTAATCATAGTGGTATTTCTAGAATGCATTAAGATGCTGTGATTTATTGCATAAAATGACAACATGTAGAATAAAAATGCTATTTTATAATGGATGCCGTACACATTTCCTCTTATCGTAGAATGACCCAGATAATAAATAAAAAGGGTGAAGGACGAGTGTTTCGCGCCTCAAAACGAAGCAAACACCGGACTGGTCCTCTAAATCGAGGGTTGTGCGAAAGTTTAACAAACACTCCTCGAAAAACCATTCTTGTTATGGAATCGAGAAGTTTGCTTCGGAACAGTCAGGATTTATGATAAAGATCTCCGCAGGTCCCAGCAGAAATGATTTAAAGACCAACGATATAACATCATGGAATGTAAGAACATTATATAGATCTGGAGCAATGGTAGAAATGATAGATGAAATTAGACGATATAGAATATTCATCGCAGGACTATAAGAACTCAGATCGACTGGAAAAAGCAGTCCTAGAACAAAGAGACCCTACCGTATTCTACAGAGGCAATAATGACTCCAGAAGAAAATTTGGAGTAGGTTTCTTTGTCATTAAGCCTGTTCAGGGCCACCAAGAAAGGAAACAACAGCAAATTCCTATGAATAGAAATCAAACCACCATGCATGGTTCGCATTTTATCACGATAAGAATTACTTTTAATAATCAAGAACTCCCGCGAAGATAGGCTGAGATTACGTCTGCCGTTATCGGAGCTTTTGAGTTCTAAGGAACAAAATAAATTTCTAATTTGCATCGTTGCAGTTTTTAATCATTGGGGAACTTGTGTTTTTGGTTTTCTTGGTGGCCCTGAACTGAAAATGTCTTTTTATCCATTCAAATTCTTTTTTTTGTATTTGTTTCTCTTGTATTTAAGCCAAGTTGAGAATAAAATTTAGTTAGTTGTCAATCAACGTTAACAGAGGTTTAATTAAATATTACGTTTTCAGCTATTTGTTTTTCGGTGTCCCGGTACAAAGAACCAGGGACACTCACCACATTAGTCAAGGTACAAGAACCTTGACTAATTATTTTTTACCTTTTTCAATTGCGATTTATTTTGGCAAGGTACCAAGAACCTTGCCAAACTGCATCAAAGGGAGCAAAGGAGCTCTACATTTCTGGTGACCCCGACGTGATCTTCCACGGAAGATCACGTTCGCACTTCGTTGGACCATCACACCATCGTCAACGGACCAATGGAGGAATTACCAGGAAAACAGAAGAAGCTTGGAGCAGACATCCAGCAGCTGATATCCAATTATCGAAAGACTCCAGTGCCACGAAGGACCAGAGCCCTCTGTGAAGAGAAACGCCAACGTCTAGATGCCTTGTGGGAGGAATTCGAAAGCATCGACACCACTATAAGATGCAAATACGAAAGCAGTACAGACCACCCATACTTCAGCACCGAATAAAATCTATCTCAAGTACCGGGATAAGATGACTGTAAGAATTGAATCCACGAACGGTACAAATGATCAACCAATAGATCAGCCTGCAGAAACCAGTCTAGCAGAAGAATCAGATAATGAAGACGGAGCTGCTGCAGTCGGTACAGCATCTCAACCAGAAAATATGAAAGCCATGGGTGCACGAATAAAGCAACCGCCTCATACACCAAAGAAACTAGTTAAAGACAGCGCCACAGCTAACGATTTCAACACTGCTCAATCAGGAACTCCTCTGAGCCGAATTATTCGGAGACATAGGGCCAGAGTCGACTCATTATACCACTTACTCGAAGCATCGAGCAGCAATTACCAGGAGCGCAAATCTAAACAGTATTATCAATACACCATACGCAACATTGAGCGACATTGGTCCCAAATAGAAAATTTTAATGCTGAAATATGGGAGTTGACAGATGACCCAACTGCAGCCGGCTACAATCTTCAGGAAGTCATGGACTTAGAGCAACAAGTGCAGGCAACAATAATCCAGCTGTCTGAGTGCGCAGACCAACAATCCACTGTTGAGGCTAGTGGACATTCAACCAATAATTCAACCATGAAGCTGCCAAAGATCGTAATCCCTATCTTCGACGGGAATTATCTTACATGGAGACAATTTTACGATTTGTTTACACAAATGGTCCACAATCAACCCATGAGTGGATGCGAAAAAATGTGATACATCAAGACCAACTTGAGGGGTGAAGCCGAAAAACTCGTTAGACATCTCGGTCTATCTAATGAAAACTACTCAGCTGCCTGGGAGCTGCTAAAGGCTCGTTATGAAAATAAGAGATTATTAGTAACCGCCTTGCTCAACCAGTTGATGGTACAACCAAAACTTAATTCCGAGAGCTCCACGAACATAAAGGCTCTACATGACACCACCAAGGAGACGCTCATGGGTCTTGAAAACCTCAACGTTCCCACCGATAATTGGGATCCATTACTCCTACACATCCTAGTAGGAAAACTAGATAGATTGACTCACATCCTGTATGAGCAATCTCTGATCCAGCCTTGAGCATTGCAGTCAATTGAACATTTCCTCACCTTCCTGGACAACAGATTCCAATCATTGGAAGCCATCGGAACTAAGAACAAGTTAAATGAAGAACCTTTTAGGAAGCCGAGTCAACCTGCTCGAAAGGCCAACGCATTTGTATCAACAACGACAACATCTAAGTGTATATCATGCTCTAAGAACCATGCACTGTTCATGTGTCAAAGCTTCCTCCAACTGAATCAGGCCAATCGACTAAAGCTCCTGAGGAAACATAACCTGTGCGTCAACTGCATGAGGCCTGGCCATGCAGCAGCCACTTGTACCTTGCGCGGTTGTACAATTTGTAACAAGAAACACAGCACATTAGTACACCTCCAGCAGTCAAATCCAGACAAACTCCACGCGCCTCAGCCACCACCAACCACCACTGTCGAGCACACCAACGTGAATCCGACTGGACAATTCTTCAGCCTGGTAGCGCAAGGGTACAACCCACATAGAATCTACGTTCTACTCAGCACGGTGAAGGTTCTCCTCAAGACAGACCACGGACTGAGTGTGGAATGCAGGGCAGTCTTAGATTCCGGGTCCCAAGTAAACATTATCACCGAAAGGATGCTCAAAAAACTAAGGGTAAAAGCGATTCCTGATATGATGCAAGTTCAAGGCATCTGCTAAGCAAAACAACAATCCCGCCAGAGGGTAAGTCTGACCATGCAATCTCAGACAACTGGATTTTCCACCAGAATAGAAGCAGTCGTCTTAAAACAGATTTTGCCGCCACAGCCGAGTCAACCCATCGAGACGACATCCTGGCCTATACCAAGTAACATCAAATTAGCCGACCCAGGTTTTAATCAACCTAACCATGTAGACCTATTGATTGGCGCCGAGCATTGCCTTCAATTGCTATGTGTAGGACAAATCAAAATGGGCGACGACTTACCAATCCTTCAAAACACATCACTGGGATGGTGGTCGCCGGGAAAATCAATAATGCTTCTCTAGACAACCCAGTGTGCAGCGTTCTCTGTACAGATGAAGACATGAACCAACAACTGGAGAGGTTTTGGCATATCGAAGAAGCCACTGAAAATAAAAGGCCTATGACCACGGCTGAGAAGCATTGTCAGGAGTATTTCAACTGCACCTTCAGAAGAACTAATTCAGGTCGTTTCATAATTAAACTCCCATTCCTAGATAACCCTCACAGCCTGGGAGAATCACGGGACATCCGCCGATTCATGGCCATAGAACGAAGACTAGCCAAGAACGAAACTTTGCGTGCTCAGTACGTGGACTCCATGGAAGAATACCAACGGTTAGGCCACATGCAAGAAGTTGACCTTACTAAAATACAAGCCCCATGCTACTTCATTCCGCACCACTGCGTAAGAAAGCCAGATGGCACCACAACTAAACTTCGAGTGGTTTTTGATGCCTCCTGCAAGACTTCTTCAAACCAATCTCTGAACGACATTCTAGCCACAGGTCCCACCATACAAGATGAATTATTTACCATACTGTTACGCTTCCGATTGCCAAAATACGTCTTCTCAGCCGACATAGAGAAAATGTACAGGCAGATCCTAGTCGACGAGAATGAAAGGAGATTTCAATTGATCTTATGGAGAAGCAGCCCTAGTCAGGAACTCAGGTGTTATCAACTAAACACGGTTACGTACGGAACCACATCGGCTCCATATCTAGCCACGAAATGCTTGCAAAGACTGTCTCAGGATGAAGCGGATACTTTTCCATTAGGAGCAGAGGTTCTAGCCAGAGATTTCTACGTCGACGATGTGATGTCAGGAGCCAACAACTTAACAACAGCGTTAGAAATGCAAGCCCAGCAAAGAACTGTCCTCTTGAAGGGAGAATTCAACTTAAGGAAATGGTGCTCCAACAACCCCCAGCTCTTGAAAGACATTCCGCCAGCCGATATAGGACTTCAATTAAGCCTGGACAAAACAACTGATCAGCAAATAAAGGTTCTAGGATTAATTTGGTCACCAAGTTCTGACTCATTTCAAGTTCAAACAACCCAAGGTAAAGAACGCAAGGTTACGAAGCGGATCGTTTGCTCTGAGATTGCTCGCCTCTTCGATCCGCTTGGAATTATGTCTCCCGTGGTGATCACAGCCAAAATATTCCTTCAGGAGCTATGGTTGTTAAAACTGGACTGGGATGCATCATTACCCATGGAGCTACACACCAAATGGAGGACATTTCGAGAAAGGTTACCGGCACTCAGCGAAGTCACATTTCCCAGACATGTATTCTCGCACTCAACACCACAAAAGGTACAAATCCACGCTTTCGCAGACTCCTCTCAGAAGGCCTATGGGGCGGCTATATATGTGAGATCACAAAACAGTAACAAACAAATAATCGTCAGGCTGCTGTGTTCAAAATCGAAAGTAGCGCCAATCAAACAAGTGACTCTACCGCGGCTGGAATTGTGCGCTGCTAAGCTAGCCGCAGAACTCACCAATCGCATAAAGGGGGACTTACGCCTCAAAACTGAGCCAACATTCTTTTGGACAGATTCTGAAATTGTCCTCAATTGGATAAACTCCACATCCTCATCATACCAAACGTTCGTGGCCAACAGGATTGCTGCAATCCAGAGTCTATCCCACGCTAACCAATGGCGACACGTTAGTTCCAAGGACAATCCAGCTGACCTCTTAACAAGAGGGATAACACCCGAAGAATAAAAGAACTGCGCCATATGGTTCTATGGACCATTCTTCCTGCACGGAGATGAAGCTCTTTGGCCCCAACCATATCGTGGCAACACCGAAAATACGCTGGAGAAGAAACGAACGGCTCTACCAGTGACTACAAGCACCAGCTCTGAAAATCATTTTGTATATGACATCGACCATCGCAACTCATTCGGAAGGTTAAAGAGAGTCACGGCATATATCTTGCGATTTTTAGACCGTCTCAGAAAAGGGAGTACCATCAACAACCAATCCGAGGGACCATCAACGCAGGAGCTTCACCAGGCACTCCTAACAATTATCACAGTGGTCCAAGGAGATCACTTCAAGGAAGAAATAGAGCACCTAAGACAAGTCAAGGAGTTGAAAAAAAATAGTGCTCTAAATAGTCTCGCGCCATTTATAGACGACAAAGGAATTATGAAAGTAAGCGGACGTTTGCAAGCAGCAGACCTCCCGTACGATGCAAAATATCCCATCCTGCTTCCTTACTCGCATGCATTCACAAAACTACTGATGTCAGATATCCATATTCAACAACTGCACGTTGGGCCCCAAACTCTGTTGGCCATCACCAGGCAACACTTCTGGCCCATAAAAGGTAAGACCATTGCCAGATCGGTAGTTCAGCAGTGCGTACGGTGCACAAGAGCCAAACCAAGCATGCTATCCCAAATGATGGGAAATTTGCGGCCACATCGGGTCCAACCTGCCAGGCCATTTGTAAATACTGGTGTTGATTTCTGCGGCCCCATATGGACGCACTAAAAAATACGAGGCAAACGGCCTCACAAATCATACATCGCAGTCTATTGCTGTTTCGCCACCAAGGCGACCCATCTAGAAGTAGTAAGCGACTTGACGATACAAGCCTTCATCGGCGCTCTAAAACGCTTCATGGCCAGACGGGGGCATTGCCGAAATATTTACTACGACAACGCAACCAATTTTGTGGGAGCTAAAAACGAGCTAAAGGAGCTACGAGACTCAGTGCATTCTAGTGGAGCCAAATCGAAAATCGATGCCGCTTACGGAAGTCACGGAACCGACTTCCATTTCATTCCGCCACGGGCGCCACATTTTGGCGGTCTCTGGGAGGCCGCTGTTAAATCCGCCAAGCACCTATTGACACGAACTTTGGGCAATGCATCATTGACATATGAAGAGCTTGAACAGTGGCAGTTCAAATTGAGTCCATTCTGAATTCGAGGCCGCTAACATCCATGCCATCAAATCCAAACGATCTATCAGCTTTGACTCCAGGTCACTTACTCATTGGGGAACCGCTCACCAGCACCATTGACCCAGAAGCAGAGCCCAGCAACTTCACGCTCCCAACACGCTGGAAATTGATCGCACATCTTAAGAACGAATTTTGGAAGCGATGGTCACGCGAATATTTGAACGAACTACAACAGCGTAACAAGTGGACACACGGCAGTCCGAATGTTCAACCAGACACCTTAGTCATCATCAAGGAAGACAACATACCTTCGTTAAAATGGCCTCTCGGTAGAATCATCAAGGTCATTAAAGGAAACGATGGTCTCGCACGAGTTGCTGACATCCGAGTTAAGGGGAACATTATACGCAGACCCATCCACAAGCTTGCACCACTCCCAATCCAAACCGAAGGTACGTCATCTGAAAGTGACCAGCCGAAAAGGACGTCAGAACCTCCGATAAAGCAACCAGACAAAACACCGAGCAACGATATGAGCACTGCTAACTTAGAAGCTCCGACAACCCAGGGTGAACGACAAGCTTCACGAAAAAGGGCACGAGTCTCGTTAGGACGAGCCATCACCACGCTACTATTGACCTGTCTACTAATCCCATCAATATCCAGCACCAATTCCACCCCAATCACAGTAACGTCGTTTAAATCTCAACCTGGACTCCACTTCGAAAACCTCGGACCTGCTAGCATAATATCCGACGAATGGAAGCTCATTGTGTATTACGACTTAACAGAATATTTTAAGGAAATTGAAGGCCTTGAAAAGGCGAATAAGATATTAGAAGACCTCTGCCACTCGATCAAAAGCGAAAAATCGTGCGAAACAACAATGGCCCAACTCGCCCACGTGAAGGAAGAGATAACAAGCAACAACCAGCTGCTACTGCCACACTCACCTCGAAAAAAACGTGGTGCCATGAACTTCGTTGGCAGCATTGCCAACGCTCTATTCGGCGTACTAGACGCAGAATATGCAGAAACAATCTCTCAAATCATTAACGACGTAAACTCCAACCAAGATCAACTACGTCAATTAATAAAAAATCAAACATCTATTTTGGATGCAACCGTTAATATCATGCAAAAGGATCGGCAACGGGTGCATCAACAATTCAGAGACGTGGAGGTCCAGCTAAAATCCATGATAAACCATACGCATGCAGTGGCAGCCGAGAACCAGCAAGAAAGGCTTATGGTTTCATTCACGACACTCTCCATTCAAGAAATGCTGATCGCATCAAATATTCAGAGATCGCAGTCCTCCATCATTGACGCCTTTGCAGACACCCATCATGGACAAGTCAGTCCACAATTAATCACGCCAAATCAGTTGAGACAGGAGCTTTTTCAAGTTAAGGGATACCTTGCCTCCCATTTCCGGCTCCCCGTTGAACTCAGCAATATTCTCAAATTATACCCCATCATGAAGGTCACGATCAACCGGCAAGTACATCATCTTTAAGCTCAACATTCCACTATTAGCGCTGGAGAAGTTCGAGTTGTTCCACGTTGTCCCGATTCCAGCACTAATAAACGACACCTTCCTTGCCATCCAACCATCCGCACCGTTTCTGATCATCAATCTTCATCGTGACACTTACTACCCTTTGACAGAAGCTGCTCTACGTTCTTGTCTCTCGTTGGAAGAGGAGCACCACATTTGCAGACAAACTCAGCCGCTCTACAAACGGGGCTCTTCGGTGGGGACGTGTGAAGTTAACCTCATCAACGAGACTCCCACAACATCCACCTGTCGCATCACCACCCTAATAGGCGACACCCAGTGGATTCAGCTAAACAAACTAAACCAATGGATTTTTGCGGTCAAGGAAAAAACGAATCTAAAAATCGTTTGTGGTTCTAAAGTCACCTCCACGAGCATTGAAGGATCCGGCCTCCTGGTAATAGAGCAAAATTGTGTCATCAATAACAACTACGTCACAATACAGGGACATAACATTCAACTACACACCAGTAGAACGTCATAGTGCCATAAGTCCAATTTCGGACATAGCAAAGCCAGAGCAGATAGCAGCATTAAGGAGTATCCACACACATCAGGGCCGGGCCCGGGACGTCACAGGGCCGTGTTCTGTCATGTGTGAACGAGCCCCTGCCCGGACACGGACATGTGTGAATGAGTAAAGGAGTATCCACACATATTAGTGTTCCGTCAGAGGTTCAAAAAATATCGGTGCGTACATTTTATACGAACTCGTTCACACATGTCCGTGTCCGGGCCGGAGCAAAAATCGAACGTCCCGGGCACGTCCCTGATGTGTGTGGATACTCCTTTAGTCAACCAAGTTCAGCAATATCAGTCAAACCAAACTGACCTTCAAGAAATAAAGGACAGGATCAACACTCAATTGCTCAACACTGACCTAGCAATGAAGATGCGACCGCACGATATCCACCAACTGTCTATAGGATACATTGCGGCAATCGTAGCACTTTCAACCGCCATATGGTTACTTTGGAAATTCCGACCTAAATTCAGCATGCAACGCACACAGAAACCAACACCTCGGCCAAGACAACACACATCATCGGATTTCAGCATCGACATAGCCACCTAAGCCTGTTGAATCAATGCTTCAACGGGGGGAGGATGTTCAGGGCCACCAAGAAAGGAAACAACAGCAAATTCCTTTGCATGGAAATCAAACCACCATGCATGGTTCGCATTTTATCACGATAAGAATTACTTTTAATAATCAAGAACTCCCGCGAAGAAAGGCTCAGATTACGTCTGCCGTTATCGGAGCTTTTGAGTTCTAAGGAACAAAATAAATTTCTAATTTGCATCGTTGCAGTTTTTAATCATTGGGGAACTTGTGTTTTTGGTTTTCTTGGTGGCCCTGAACTGAAAATTACTTTCTATCCATTCAAATTCTTTTTTTTGTATTTGTTTCTCTTGTATTTAAGCCAAGTTGAGAATAAAATTTAGTTAGTTGTCAATCAACGTTAACAGAGGTTTAATTAAATATTACGTTTTCAGCTATTTGTTTTTCGGTGTCCCGGTACAAAGAACCAGGGACACTCACCACACTAGTCAAGGTACAAGAACCTTGACTAATTATTTTTTACCTTTTTCAATTGCGATTTATTTTGGCAAGGTATCAAGAACCTTGCCAAACTGCATCAAAGGGAGCAAAGGAGCTCTACAAAGCCTTTAATAAACAACGTAGTGGACTTCATCCTGATTAGCGCTCAGATCGCGACCTTAAGATTTAAATTCAGGTTTCGTAATATAACGGTCAACACGGTACATGCACATACAGAAGAAAAACCAGAAGAAGGATGACTTCTATGAAATTCTTAGAGTGAGTTATGATAAATTCCTTCCTACGACCTGAAAGTCGTATTGTAATCCAGCAAAATGGTGGTTTTGTCGTAACCAGTAGTCTAGGGAGTAAGGCGCCTGGCTACTGTCTCAGAGGTCCCGGGTTCGAATCGCTGCAGGGCCACGGTCCTTCGCCTTTCCCACCTTCTTTCTTCTTCTCTCTTTACATTCCTCATTCCTCCTGTCATAGCCTTCTGCCAGCACTGCCCCGTTCCACCAGAGCATGTCATCGGTTGGTTGATGGCATTCAACTCGTTTCAGGACGCATAACACTCCAGCGAGTT
The DNA here is from genome assembly GCA_963855945.1 of Thereva nobilitata. Taxonomy (NCBI): domain Eukaryota; kingdom Metazoa; phylum Arthropoda; class Insecta; order Diptera; family Therevidae; genus Thereva; species Thereva nobilitata. The sequence continues at coordinate 77,675,386 of OY979694.1, forward strand.
GTTTCTCGTTGCCCGCCAGAGTCGCGATAGAGTGGTTGTGTCAGTTTCTTCCTTCACTTCTCTCTTTCCCTTCACTTCTATCGACTAGAGCTTGCTGGTCGACATTGCAGTACAAAGAGCTTTCCCTGAGCTCTAGCCTTCCCAATTAAAAAAAAAATAAAACGAAATTGCGGAAGTTTTTTTCGCAGCGGTTTTAAATGTTTTTGGGGTGCTGAATCCGAATTTAAAGTTTGCTGCAATTTTCTACAATTACTTAGCCCATAGCCAGCCTTAATTTTCTGATGAGCGGTTTCGGCGCTAACCGCGTTGAAAAACAGTCCTTCTGCGAAAACAAAAAAATCGCCCACTCCCACCCCTACAACTCGAAAAATATATACGTTATCAACAAAAACCCTTCTACTGAAAATACATTAAATTTTCTATACGACAGGTCTCTAATATTCAATTTTCTCATAAAGGGAGAGGGAGCAGAGCGAAAATTACGAAATGCCTTCTGGATCCAAAACCCAGAACGACCCCTTCCCACCTGTCTGTAGATGTATTACGTTTAAAAGAGGTGTTTTTAAATGAATTGATGGTAAAGCATGTTTGACGAAAACATTAACAAATTATATTTACAACATATTAGGCACGAGACACTCAATATAAAGAGAAGGTCCAGAGGAGGAAGGTCCAGGCTCAACAGGGATTTGTTGCAATAGAGTGATTAATGTTATGATAGAGAAAAATTGTTTAGAAAAAATGCCTCAAAATATTACATGAATTAATACCTTCTGTCGCTTCAGCTGCTCCAGACAGTGGTACTGCAAGGGGCTCGTCCAGGTCGTCTTCCTCTTCTATATCTAAATTATCGTCAATGTTGGAGCATGATTCTCCAATCTCCACTTTGCTGGCACAAATTTGTGCAGAACAGTCCTGCTTGCCTACACCCACACCGACCTTGGCAATCCGTCTTGTATTTGCAAGATATAACCTGAAGAAAACTCTCGGAAGCGGGGGGTTAATGTGGTAATGGGAACCCACCCATATCTTGTCAAGTTGCTCTGGATCCAAGTAGTTTCCGATCCACTGCTGCGCCTGATGGAAAACTCTGTTGAGTAGCAGCTTCAGTGGGAGGTATGGATGCCATGTTTGCTGATGCCTTATAGGCTGATGTTACGTATTGCTTAAGGATCAGTGAATTTAGTAGTGTTAGTTTCGGATTTTTGGATAGGGTCTTGAGAAATTTAAACTCGCCTTGGCTGAATAACGCGGACGTAGAGTGGCAACAACTCATTGCGGCGAGGAAGAGCAACACTTTTCTCTACTGCACTTTGCGGATGGTAGAGGAGCTGAAGGGCTTTACTTCTCCTTGGCTTGAGGAAATATACAATTGGGGAAGTTTGGAGCCCCGGAGGAGTTTGGAGACCCATCATTATGGCCAGAAGGTCAACATCTTCCCTCACAATTGCGACACTCTTGTAAGCCGAAGCCAGGGATTCTGCCGCTCGTACTATCAGTGCGTATGCGATTTTACTTTCATTGCATTTTGTCGTCAGCATCCTTGTTTTGTCCTTGTTTTTCGCTTTCGATAGAAAATTTATTTGTGAAACTGTTGGTGTCATGGTGCTGCTAAACTGTATCTCCACGGATAGTTTTTTGGTCGACCATCTCAAGCGCTCCACGGACATCATACTCTTCTATCCGTCCGACTACCCATCATGTCATGTGCATCCTGTACCTCGCTTCGATCCCCACTGTACAAAAGTCTAGGGACTTCATTGTACCAATAGCGCAGCCCTTCTGTTACCGACTGACTGTAAAGAGAGGACGTGATATTATAGGGCGAACGTGTGTGATTTTGACACGTATGTCTTATTATCCGCATTATTTTAACACGGTTTATTCCTAAAAAGCCTTACTTTTACACGATTAGCCGAATTTACACGCGTGAAGTGTGTGGTGTGTTAAACTCACACGGACAAAATATTCTGGGGTTTGCAGTGTGGGCGCACATCGGCGTGCTATACTGTGGTGTAGCAGCATCTACTCCGATGAGCGCCCAACTACGCTGGCGTACGTACTCCAATGAAAATGAAACGCACCTATCGTCGTGGGCTGTCATATTCAGCCTTATTATGGTTGTCACTTATGGTGACAAATGGCGAAGTGAGTCCAAAATAGTATTATGGCTCTCTAAAAAAGTAACATTTCAGTGAGATAAGGCGAATTACAGTTCTCACTGATATCGAGACACGGCAAATTCAGTGACGATTGTTCTCACTTGATGTTTGTAAGTAAGATTTTCTCATTTGATTTTAAAGGTGACATTTCTCACTATGGTGAAGTGACAACCATAATAAGGGCCATTATTTTCAGTGCTGGTGACTGCGTAGTGTAGATGGTGTTGAATCAGTGGCGTATTTTAAAATTTGGAGCCTTGGGCCTATACAATTTGCGGTCCCATAAATTAACAAAAAAAAAACAAAAACATTCTAATATTAGAAAAAGACCATTTTCATTTTTTGCGATGCACAAATTGGTTGACAAATTCGTGAGTAACACGATAATTTACGGATTTTGTAAAGTCACCTTCTATATTAAGGGTGGCTATGATATGTGTTTCTGTATATGGAAATGTGTCCTTCAAATCCGGCTGCTTAATAAATAGGTTGAATTAACTTAAACTCACTTTGCTTTTATGTGACGTCCAGAATTGTTTTAAAAGCACACATTCTTGTAGCTCATCCGCAAGATCCATCGGGTACAATTCATGTGCATACAAATTTCTGTGCGATAAAAGAGCTTAAGAGTTGCACTTCCACTTTGACTTTGGGATGTAAATGGGCTTTTATGGCCTAAACTCTAATTTCCGTTTGGCGGTTACTGCGTCATAAGATTTGCGTCACCTCAACTCGTCCAACAATTCGTCGCATATTGGCAAAAGGTATTACCCCTGAAATGGTGATGTCCTTGTAACATTATTTTTCTTCTGAATTCTTCTGTGGATTGTTTCTTATTAGACTCTTCAAAAGCATCAAGTTTCCCGTTTGTTTTCTATGGAAGTAATAAGTGGACTCGTAGAGTCTGAAAACTACCTCTGTCGATATCTTGAAGAGTTTTGGAAACTATATTAAATTGTTTTAGTATCCCAGCTAGCACAGATTTCAATTTGTAACAAAAATATGTTACAATTGGGTTGTAATCCAGTTTTTTTTAAACAAAGTTAGTCACATTTAGGTTAAATTATTTTTTTCGAATTAGCATTTTGCAACAACTCGTTCAGTTACACTACAGTTTTAATTTTGTTACGGAAAAACCAACTTGTTGTAAAAATGTTCCAAAAAAGTTGCAAAAAAAGATGTCATATTAAAATTAAATTAAAGTTATTAAAACATTTTGTTTAGTAGTAAAACTCAAAAATATTATTGTCGCAAATGTGACTAAGTTTCTGTGTGTTTTTATCAAGTTACTATTATAACTAAATGTTCAAAACGCTGCAGGGAGGTTTTTATTCTGTTTCAAGGACTTTGGAAAAAAATCTGTCAAAAAGCTCCATGTTCGCCATATTTTTCGTCGTTCTATGTTTCTCCTACACCATGCAGTTTTATTTGAAAAAAATCAAATGCTATTTGCCATAGTACTGGAGTCGGACAAGCATCAAATTTGAGTGAATTAGGAATGTTTCCAGTCTCAAATTTTTTTTCTTTAATATGTTAGTTACATCGAATACTATTCGAAATGGACATTTTCTACCACTGGCAACCGCCGCTACGTAAGTTATGGGCCATTTTGTGGAAAATCTACCATTTTGGTCGTGCTTTCTAAATATAGATTAGAATTTCTCGGTATGTGTAGTGTAATGTTTGTGTCTTATTTGACCAAGCCAGTAAACCAGCTTTTGCGTTTGGCGTCTAGTGCCGCCTTATTTGGTGTAAGAAATGATTGATGATTAGGTCCAAGGAAAGCGAAAAAAATTGAGGCTGTTCATTATGATATTACCTCTCAGTGGTTACAAAATGAAATTTTAATCTGCACACATAACCTCATAAAAAATTAAAAACTGAAGAAACTGATAAATTTTGGTTTTTTGGTTATAACTTCGGATGTTTTAAGTAAAATTTGATGAAATTTTCAGAAATTATACATTATAATGTGGGCAATTACTGGTTAAAATTTCTAGTCGAAATTGTTAATACAAGTCTCAAAAATTAACCTCAAATTTGAAAATTGATTGGTCAATAAATTTTGTGCATCGCAACGTATGAGGTTCGTTTTTATTTTAAGCGTAAGCTTTTTTATGCACTTTATGATGGCGAAAGAAAAAAAATTTTTAAACTTGAAAAAAGTGAAAAAAATCGAATAGAAAATCGTGAATTTTTGTATTTTTTCGTCAATTTTCTCGAAAAATTCCACCTTTTTTTTGATAAAACTAAATTATTTCTTGGCATATGTCAAAAATGAATTATTAATAAAAAAAAAGAGATTTATCAAAAAAAAGTGGAATTTTTCGAAAAAATTGACGAAAAAATACAAAAATTCACGATTTTCTATTCGATTTTTTTCACTTTTTTCAAGGTTAAAAATTTTTATCTCTTTTTCTGAAAATTTCATAAAATTTTACTTAAAACATCCGAACCAAAATTCAGCAGTTTCTTCAGTTTTTAATTTTTTATGAGGTTATGTGTGCAGATTAAAATTTCATTTTGTAACCGCTGAGAGGTAATATCATAATGAACAGCCTCAATTTTTTCCGCTTTCTTTGGACCTATACATACCGGTAGATTTTCCACAAAATGGCCATAACTTACGTAGTGGCGGTTGCCAGTGGTAGAAAATGTCCATTACGTATAGTATTCGATGTAACTAACATATTAAAAAAAAATTTTGAGACTGGAAACAATATTCCTTATGTTTTGCTTGTCCGACTCCACTATAGTGTTTTATATTTCCTATAACAATTTTCAGTGCAATGTGACACTAGGAGCTTAAACAAATTTATTTAGCTATAGTTTTCGGATTCCCATGCTGATATTAAAAAATCGAAAATTTTCTAAATTCGCAATTATTTTCCAAATTTTCATTTTTTGGTTGTCGCGTGAATTTTCCAGAAGTAAATCACGCACATTCATCAACAAAATGGCATTCGTTCTATAATTTTGGTGTAAAATCATGCAATCTTTCAATTTTAAAGTAATGTTTTGTCTTTTCAGTTCATTCCATTATGACTCCGACTTTTAAAACACACTTAAACTTTTTTGTTCTTTTTTGTTACAAATACATATTACATTTGTTCGATTAAAAGAACAATAACTTTTCTGGATGTTCAAATTATATTTCATCTTGTTGTGTGCAACTTCAGTTTGTGGCAACAACACATTTAAAGCATAGCTACAACACATTTGTCGCCACATTGCGACCAAAGTTCTTATCTTGCGACTCTTTTACTTGTTAGATTAATTCCATTGCTACTAATTTGTGCTAGCTGGGATATGTCCCCAAAATTCAGATTATATAGCCTTTTCTAGAGAATTTGAGCCAATAGTTCTGCCTTTTCATTTTTAACCAAAGTTTTTTGGTAGGCAAAGTCAATTTTTATTACTTCGAGAGCTATTTCGTTCCAATCTTTATTAAGCCTAGCACCACCATCGTCCATGGCTGGGACAAATTTTTCGCAGTTACATTTTCAGGAACAAAAGTCGCACATACCCCGTTTATGATTAGGTTGAAAAGTTGAGTCGAGGTTGAGTTGAAATTTCGACCCCCGTATATGATGTCAAGTTGAGTTCACTTTGGGTTGAAATTGAGTTGAACTGACATCAAAACAAAACTTCGAATTTTTGTGTGAAATTTTTGTGTGGGTACGTAAAATTTTTTTAAAAACATGGAAGGTCATCAGAACGAAATTATTTTATATTCCTGTGCAAGCTACGTTACTTACATTAATGAAGTGATCGCGATAATAACACAGCAACATAACAATAAAGTGAAAGAAATGATAAAAAACTTCATGAAAAGACTTACAAGACAATTAAACATCTTCACTGCCGCTCATATAAAGAAAGTAGCAACAATAAAACATGCTATCAGTTATTTACCAAAAAAGAGAACAAGGAAAGTGTGGTCTAAACAACGAAGCAAGCAGTGGTGGTGCTAAATTGTTAAAAATAAAACATTCGATGACCAAATGACAGAAAATTTTCGTATGGACAGGGAGTCCTTTAATTTTATTTGTGAGAAACTAGCACCCGATTTAGCACCCAAGCCCTACGTAGTACATGCTTTACAAATGCTATATACAAATTAGCATCATGTGCAGAGTATAGGGTCATAGCAAACCAATTCGGTGTGCATAAAAGTACAGTACTGAAGTGTTTGCATAACTTTTGCGATGCAATGATTAAAAATTTTTTGAAAGAAGAAATTGCAATGCCCAAAGGAACCCACGCGCAAAGAATTATTGAAGGATTTAAAGAAAAATGCGGAATTCCTCAAATTCTTGGTGCAATAGATGGCACGCATATACCAGTTACAGGCCCTTTAGAAGGACATTCCGACTTTATAAACAGGAAAGGCTGGCCATCTATTATTTTACAAGCTGTAGTTGATTGCAATTCACTAGTTTACAGTACATCTGTTGCCGGGAAAATTTTTGCTGTTTCTGACTACATATGGTATGCTAAGTAAAAATATATAAGTAGAATTTTTTGATCAGCTCTAGTTTATGAATTATAACGAGGGATGTTTTTTTTAGAAAAAATACTCTCACCGTACTAAAATATTTTATTTAAAAAAACTACAAACTGCATTGCACGCAGAATACTCCCACCTATCTAAAACTGTGAAAGTGAAGGTTCTACCCTACCAACTTCCAGAGATATGAGCCATCAAAGTCAAAATTTTGCTTTTTTTAACAAAAATATCAACTTCAACTACCTTTTTCCCCAAAAATACATAGTTAGTCAATATTTTTTTTTCCAAAATTGGAAAGCATGGACAATTTCCTATAAATAATGTTCAGACAATTTTTGTGTTACGGCCTTTATTTTTGAAGATATTAGCAAATTTTGATGTTAAAGTTGGCTTTATTTGGTACTTTTCGTCATAAGCTTATGTGAAAATTGTACCAAATGAAACCAATAAAACTCGAGCTGATACAATAAAACTGAGTGTAGATTCGAAATCAGTGACCTCAAATTAGTAAAAAAACATTAAAATATTTTATGCAACAAAAAAAAGTTTGATTTTGTAAACTAGTGAGGTAAAATTTAACAAATATTTTATCACTCATTTTATGCATAGTTGATGTTTCAGATTCCTAGATATTACTTGCAAACATCCTGGTTCAGCCCACGATGCTACTGTATTAAAAGACTCATTTTTCTACAGGAAGATGGAACAGTTGGATTTGGTAAAATCGCTTACATTATCGATACATTATTTAAAAAAAAATTAATATTTGTATCAGCCCGTAGAAAATATCGATGGGAAAGAAATACGTGCGTTCTTCGTAGGTGATCCTGCATATCCCCTTCAACCATGGCTCCTTAAGGGATATTTAGGAAATATAACTCCCGAAGAGGATTCTTTCAATGCATATCTAAATAAAGGAAGAATCGTCGTGGAAAACGCATTTGGAAGATTGAAAGGGAGATGGAGAATCCTTCAGAAAAGAATTGACGTGGACATCAATTTTGTGCCAACAGTTGTTGGTACTTGCTGTATACTGCATAATTTATTGGAGAAAAGAAAGGCGCCATATACAGAAATGTGGACTGAGGTTGCTACAACTTCAGAAAGTATTTTACAGCAGCCATCTTGTGAAACTCGAATGATAAGCTTGGAAGGAACTGAAATTAGAAATCATTTAAAGGAATACATGAATAATAATTTCCCCTTAATTCAGAGTTTGAAAAAAAAGTAACAGTAAAAACACAACTGTATCATATAAAAATATTTTTAATGAGAAAATAAATTATTTAAATAAAATTTCTTTGTGTTAAACATTATGGTATGGCACATCCAAGTAACTTAAGTACTAAAGGAACAAGAATAATGAAACAAAAATAAACAAGAACAATGAACCAAAACTAAACTAGTAAAAAAAACAATGAAACAAAATTAACAAGAACAATGAACTAAAATTAAAAAACGGAAAAAAAATAATTCAATATTAAAATTAAAAAAAAAACATATATAACGCACTTTTTATCCTCAGTCTTTTTGAAAATTAAATTCACTAATATATTCTTTAAACTTAAAGAACGAAAAAATAAAACAAAAAAATAATTCAATATTTAAATTCAAAAAAAAATATATAACGCACTTTTCATCAAGACAATTAAACATCATTACAACATCATTCTTGAAAATTAAATTCAATATACTCTGAAAAGGAACTTGAATCTTCTGATAAAGTAACTGTGCTATCATTTTGTATTACATTAGAGTTATTTGCACTTAATATTCCCGTTAGTTTATTTAAAAATGTGTTTGTTGTTTCCTCTAAAATGGTTTTAATATTTTTTTGAAATTTTTCTTCATTTTCTTTTTCCAATTTAGAGTACAGGTGGAACTCGTACTCAATAAGTTTTTTTTGATTATCAAAAATTTCCTTATTAAGTTCTTTTTGATTTTTTTGTAAAGTTCGTCCTAGCATTTCAATGCTTTTCGCGTAACTGCCCTTTCCATTTTTGTTCGTCGCACTTCCTTTGCTTCCTCCCCCACCTAATATTATATATAATATTATAATTAAATTATAAAAACGAAACAAAGACATCGTACCTCTTAATTTCAGATCGTGTGACGAGTCTCCTACATCCTGTGATGAAGTCGAGGCCTGCGATGTTGAAGCTTGTGAACAATTTTGATTTTGTTCCATAGGAATGTTTTCCACGTCGTCTATTTCACCTATAATTACATACAATTTTATTTATACAAACTTAGCAGTTAATGCAATATAATACTTACTTCTTGAACTATCTATCCCATAATTTATTGTGTTTACTAATGGTCTATGGCCTATCATTTTATCTAATTCCTCATAATATTGGCAGGTCTCCCTGGAGCTTCCGCTTTTATTATTATTTTTTTCACTATTATATAGGCCTTCTTTAAATGTTTATATCTTGTTTCAATTTGCTCCTTTGTTTTCGTTGTGAATCCTCTTTTTATTAATTCTTTTTCAATGTTTTTAAATATTTCTGACTTCCTATAGAGTTTCCCATCAAAATGATGCAGGGAATTTTGTTCCTGCATTATTTCCAGCATGGCTTTTGTTTCCTCATGCTCCCAAACGTTTCTTTTAGCCATTGCCAACTTTAATTTTCCACTGTTATTACTTATGTAGTTTATATAAAAAAATAAACGCGCTACAAGAACACAGAACACAGAACTAACGCCGAATGGTAAACAAACAAAATAAATGTCACTTCAACCCAATTTCAACTCAACACGCGTTTATGAGGAGAATTATCAACTCGACCCAGGTATGAGAGCTGAGTTGGGTTGAGTGGACCCAGTTTGAACTCGATCCCCGTTTATGACTGGGTTCAACCTGGGTTGAACCTGGGTTCAACCTAATCATAAACGGGGTAACAGACGCTTGGGCAGCAACCCGAAAAATTTTGTAGCTTCTGGGCAACATTCAGATGCCGATGATCCGATCAAGTTTGAAGGCGGCTCCAGACTGACGCCGTGGACACCCGCGGACAAGGCAGAACGCGATTGTGGATGGTTTTCGCGCCTTGTTTTCCATACGGAGTGGATACGGCGTGAATTAAAGGTAGAAACAGAATGGCACGGCGACCGTGGCGGCGGTGGTGTCCGTGACGGCCAAAACGTTTAAAATACACGCACCGCCATATATGCTAACATAATGACACGGAGGCGGTGGCCGGCACGGTGAAATTAGAGCAAATCCGAATTCTGCCGCCGCCGCCAAGTGATACCAACCATTGAAAACTGATTTAGTACACATTTAGCACACATTTTTTGTTTTTAACTGCTGTCTGCCTGCAATTTGACACTTTGGTCGTGTCGCTGTTTGGCCGTTATTTTCAATTTATTTCGTGATTTTTTTTAGTATTTTAAATAAATTAATGCAATTTATTATATAATGGCAAAAAAGAGTTATTTATAAATTATGGGGCATCAGAAAGACTGTGTTGCAGGTATTTAAATCTAATTTTTATAATAAAATCAAACCAAAATAGTCAACAATAAAAATAATTTCTTGTCTTTATTTAGCAACTCAAGATGAATTAAATGGAACTTTATTAATTTAGACTTTTGGAGATACTTCAAGGTATTGTGATGTTATTCATTTTCTAATAAATACTAATAACTTATAACTTTAATTATTAGTGAAAAACAATGAATCTTTAAATGTTTGTATTTTTCCTAGAGGAAAAACTATAAAATTCCCGAACCAGAGCTTGTAGTTGTGATAGCTGAGGAAAAACAGGAGCCAAAGTAACTTATTACATTAATTTCTGGGAAAGTTTTGTAGTTAAAGTTTTTTGTCAGATAAAAGTTGAAATAAAAAATGCTGAGGATTCAAGCTGGAGATAGTGATGCTAGAAATTTTAGGCGGAAACCCGGAAAGGTGAGAAGTATTTTTTATTGCTTTCTAATGATGTAGTATACATTTTTGGTACTTTCAGGCTTTGAAAGTTATAACATCATCCAAGAGAGAAGGGGAATATATGTCTTATAGATTATGTACTGTGCTATGGCTTAAAATAAAAGTGCTTGTTTAATAACACAGGCCTACAAATTTTAAACCCAGAGACTAGACCTATCGTACCCGAAGGATTTTGATGCGCTGAATCCGAATCCGTGTTCAGAATGGCTCCTACACGTTTTCATGAAAAATTTTGAAATAAAATTTACTTACGGCTAACTATCGATCTCTGCACCATATAGGAGACCTTCTACTTGTTCTAGAAGCTCATTCTCTTCTATCCTGAAATTTTTCCGTTTCGTCCTGGACTCCTTCGAAGCTTTAGAAGTCCGCTTCTCAGCTTGTTTGATACGAACCGCATCACGCTCTTGTGAATAACTGAATGCTGCACATCCGATTTGAACACCCATAACTTCCAATATTTTTAGAACTGGCTTAAGTCCTTCATTGAATATGCAAGCTACTGTTTTGGTTGTAATTTCTACCACCTGTTTTCCAGAAAACGTGTGTTTGGGAACCATATTCCAAACAGTACCATTGAAGCACTCGTTGTTATTTTGGGTATGACCCCCAAGACATCTTTCTAACAAGTCTTGTTTCGTCAAATCTTCGTAGATAGGCTTCAAAACTGCTTGTACATCTTCAGCAAGAGTTGGAGGATGTCTGTAACCTCGAAAATTTTTTTGGCCTTCCGTTTGCGGTACTCACACTAAGAGTCAGCTCCTGCTGGACAATATGAATGCTGTGGTTTGGAATCAGTTGAGATTTTATGGTAAAAGGTGGCCCATATTTCTTTGCGCATATTTTCTACTGAATTTGTATTTCTACGGATCGCTAGTCCGTAATAAGTGGACAGTTCTTTCATTAATTTAATAGTTAAATCCACAGATTTTGGGACAGATGTTTTTCCTTTTTTTTGAAATTGAACCTTTTTTTGTTTTAAAAGTTGGAGTAATTTTTTTTTCCTAATAGTTTCTTTATTTCCCGGAGTTTTAGTATTTTTTTTTCCAGCTTTTCTTAATTGAGTAAGAACTTTTTTAGCGTCACTTGCTCGCTTGAACATTCGCTTTTTTACGTAGAAAACGCACTCAACTTTTTTAACAGTCAACTCTTCCCCATATGGAAAAACATTCAGTAACATTTTAAAAGTCTTACAATCTCCATCACCTATGTAATGGCTATATCGCATTCCAAATTTTTCCACAGATCGCATAAACATTTCCACTATACCATCAACCTCCATTTTGCCGGCACTTCCAACGTGGTTTGCCGAACAATCTACCTTATGCGTTTGGTACCAGGCGTCGTATTCAACTGTTTTTTCTTTACCTCTCCATTTTACACACTGTCTGCAAAAACTTGATCGTATCTCAACATCAAGGATTTTTTTGCTATATTTTCCGATTAAAGTAACAATACCAACAAGAGAAGTAAAACCTCTTTTCGCCCATGAACCATCGCCAGAAACTATTAGTTCATTCTGAGGGTTCCCTGCTTCGGAATTCAATTTCTTCTCTTCTTCAACAGCTTTACGCGTAACCAAATCAAAAACAGTTAATACTGCAATGCTTATGTTATCTAGTATTTTGTAATATGTTTGACTCAATATCGCTTTGCCTAAATCCATCAAACCAAAAAATGTATTTATACCTTGAAAACCGACACCAAGTAAACGCATAACATATACAAAACGTCGATTTATTTCGTAGCCATTTCCAATATACGGACTTGTTGGAATATACTCTCCACAATTACACTTAATACAAATTTTAAAACCTAGTCCTCTTTCTCCATATCTAGTAAATGAAACATCTTTTTTACAATCCTTACAGTGTAAATATTTTTGCATACTTGAAAACACGAGATAAAATTGTATTATACAATAGCTTATCGTATCATCACAAACAATGTCAAAACTATCATCACCTGTTTCTTTTAGTTTACATGTAGAAGTACTAGCATAATTTTTATTTAATTCAACAGTGTGTCTATTACCGAAAAATTTTCGTTTTTTAGGAGTTCTAGATTTTTTAGCCGAATTTCTACTTCTTTTTCTATCCATAATGCTACAATTTTAACGTTCAGATCTTACTGATTCAAAACTCAAAACACAACTAATTATTAAATATACATTCAAAGAGTACCTAGTCAAAGTTTCCAACATCTGTAAAATGTAAATATAATAAAGGAATTATAACGGTACACAGAAGTTCGTTTACAAAGCCTAAAGGCCCCCATACACGGTCAAATTGGATGTACATCGAAGTGTGGATGTACAACCAAAACTATCGATTGTGAGCCAGTCGGTGAAACTCATGGTACAGCATGGATGTACATCCAATGTGACAGTGTAGGCGGAGCGAACTTTTAGAAAGCCGGCTAGAAATAATCGAAGGAATGCTCGGATTTATTTAAAATTTTCTGAGAAAATTTTAATTGAAAAATGAAATAAAAAAAATTCCGTTTTTAAAAATTTCCGACTAGAAATAATAGAAGGAATGCTCGAATTTATTTATAATTTTCTGAGAACACTTTAAAATACAGTTACTTTTGAAAAATGAAATAAAAAAAAATTCCGTTTTCAAAAATTTGTGAAGTAGGAAGTCACCTTAATGAATGTGCGCCGCAGGCCACGTATGTTGCCTACTGACATTTTTCTTTGATCTTAGCCTGCAGGCCATTATATTGCTAGTGTTGTCATAAAATTGTGTTCTGCAATTATTAATGTCGATATTCAGTATTTTGGAAGTGTCCATAAAGGCTAGCAGCATGTCTTCTGTTTGAGACCAGTATTTGGTAGAGGGCAGAGGAATCGTTCAACTGGCTCTACATTATTTTGAATGAATCTAACACTTATTATATCAAGAAAATATTGGTTTTATAAAAGTTATTTTTCTCCCAGTGTATTTCCCGCCTCTCACAGCCTGCCGCCCCGGACCATGGGCCCCCATGGCCCTAAGGTAAATACGCCACTGTGTTGAATAGTTCTGCCAGGCCACTCCGTCCGATAATGTACTTCACAGTCATAAGCAGGTGGAACCCACCTACTCATATGACCACTTCAGGTAGCTCAGGGTTAGCCACACGATTCGCTATCACATCTCGCGCCTTAAGGTAGAGAGGTTGATCGAACGTGACGGAAGTTGTACGCTGCCCCAACTAGTTTTTTTAACGGCAGACACCAATGATGTATATCGTGTCGTATTACTCGAGAGGCGCATTTATAAAGGGTTGGCAGTCTATGAATGTTATTTGGTAAGGTACTTCTTTGGTAACCTCTATAAAACCGATTCATCCAGAAATTCATGGCAGATTTGAAAATATGCTGTACAGCCACAGTACAAGAGTGATACTGATGGAACGATGGTCTTAGTGCGAGGGAACGATGTACTTAGGCCATTGATGAGACCAGCGGCTAAGCAAACTTCCTTCTTGTTTTCAAAATGTTTCAGTGGTGCAGCTCCAAAGCATTCAAAGATTTGTGCTGGTAGTACATCGTTCAGTCGTGCAACCTTTTGACCCGCGACAACAGCATTTTTTGGAGTGATACACAGTCTACAGTGTGGATGCCCTCAGTGTGGAATCTGTTTCGTCCATCCAGAGTGTGAATGTTGAAATCGGCTTTGACATAGACTATCTGGCGAAGTGCTTGTTGGTTAACACCCAAAGGAGGACGCATAATTGACGATACTTCAAATCGAGTTGCTATATTGTAGGATGAAGAAATCCCCATGGAGGACAGTACATCTAACAATTTGCAAGAACCATATTTTTTGTAAAGACATGTTGCCAATCCGATTTGAAGAGGTGAGAGAATCCTCACAGCACCAATCACGATGTGAAGGCACCTGAGATCGGGGCATGGTGGAAGAGTTCATTTGGACGCAGTAGGCATTTTTCGTAGTTTTTGTTTTGCTCCCTTCCCCTTGATGAGAAAATTGAATATTAGAGACCGGTTTTGTAGGAAATTCAATGTACTTTCACGTAGTATAAGAGTTTTTGTTGATAACGTGTGTATTTTTTAAGTTGTAGGGTGGAAGTAGGCGTTTTTTACGTTTCCGCAAAAGGGTCATAAAAGCACTGTTTTTCTGCGCGGTTAGCGCCGATACCGCTCATCAGAAAATCAAAGTTGACTAGTGCATTTAGTAAAAAATGTTGCCTACTTTAATTTTGCATATAGTGGTCATCTTCGAAAAACGCATAGTTTTCGAGAAAGAAACGAAAAACTGGAAATTGTGGAAAAATGTTCAGGTTTTTCGTTGTGAAGCCGACCTCTTACAAGGCAGCAAACTTTAAATTCTGATTCAGCACGCTAAAAACCACTGAGAAAAAAGCAGCAATTTTGTTACGAAAACGAGTATTTACACCGATTGACTGGACTATTACTTTAACGCAAAAAAGAGTAAGGAACCATATTAATACCGACAAAACAGAAACAAACAATACTGTATTAGGGACACAAAACCACGAAAGAGTGAGGAGGTTTGATGATAAATGTAAGAGAAGCATCGAAATAAAAAACTAGAAAAGACCAGCTGGCCAGAAAATTGGAGGCCCTGTTCAAAAATTCAACCAGAGGCCCCGGAGAGCCGTGACGGTTCCTCTTTGGAAGCAAAGGAAACACTGCTTCCCTTGACCAAATAGGCAACTTAATAAAAATTAATTTAAATATATTAAGATTAATCAGAAACAAAATCTTCATACACTGGAAACACTAAGCAAGCAATGTACAGATTTTTTATATAAAATGTACAATTCAACTTTATCATACTACTGTAAACAAAGAGTAAAGCCTAGGCCACGATACGAGCGGAGAGCGGCAATACTAAAGTGCCGCTCACCTCTAATCCGAGACATTAAATTTTTCTGGTGCCGCTCGCCGATCTTAAGGCACCAACAGATTGGCGCGGCGGCGGTGGCGGAATCCTCTCGCCAGAGAGTTTCCCTTTAATTTTGCCGCGTCGCGAAAATCTGTTTGTGCCTTTATCAAGGCCGAGGCTTAACACAACGTAGGGAAGCTGTAATATCTCCAGTTTCTATGGCACCGAAAATCTTCGAAACCGAACAGCGGGAGATGACAAGTCGAACATAGACAAATTCTCTCTATCCACCATATTCTCTTTGTTTTCTTGGTTTTGTTTTCTGTTCTGTCTGGTTTCGCCTGCTTTGGAGTTGCTTTTGAAAATTTGCTCCGACATTTGTTTTGACTCTTACTAAAAAAGATGAATTTTCGTTTGAGTCAAGAAAAAAGAGACCGATGATGGGTGAACTTTTTCTTTATCAATATTTTATTCTAATGGGGAGGCAGGAGTTGTGTATTGAATAAGCTGATAACTTTCTAGCTTCCATAGCTTTTTATGATTCTCTTTAATGATGATTTACAGGGATAGAGAGAGATTATTTTTGAAGTGAAAACTTCTTTAGGCACGTTGGGCACTTTTTGGCCTGGGGTAAAAGCTGAAACCTCGCGTCACGCGCAATTTTGTTGCGCACTTTTTCCTGCGCTTTCACTTTGAGGAACATTTGTGGGAAACATTTGATTCCTTGCCTTCCCTCGTATAGCCAGCAGTTTGTGTAGCAAAGAAATGTACCCATGTGTCTTCAATGTAGCTGGCTAGAGCAAGGCAACTTTTCGTCAAACTCCAGCAATACAAAGAAGCGAACGAGCAGCTACGAGGAGTGTGAAGGATTGCCTTTCATTGTTGTAATGCAGACGTCACTATCAACATTCATTTTATTTTGCTTCGCACAGCGTACGGATCTCACGCTTCTGGCTGTGTCTGGTGGTCGACCAAAAGCTGCCATTCAGTTATATGGATGCAAATTTAAACATTTTGCTTGGATTTATCGCTTTCGGCAACATGGAACACGTGTTTCACGACTGGGCATCTGTGTTTTACTTATCTGCGGTAGTAAGTTCAGTAGGGAAACTGCCCAGGCGTGAAAGGAAGAACTTCTTCATTAAAGCTGAATGCCTGATTTTGCAAATACTATGCATTACCAGATGGGTTATTTTGTTACTTACAATTAACATAGAAATGTCATAGCCATGGAAGGCCTTTCATAGGTCATTACTTGTAAAAGGGAGAAAGAATCTAAAAAAATGTAATAGAGCTATTAATTTTTGCATTACCAGGTAAGATTACTACATTAGAGGCATTACCAGGTAATGCAAAAAGTAAATAGTTCTTATGGCTTATTGGTGTTCTGGATTCTGTATTAATTACATTTCAACCGATTACCTCTTTGCAGTAAAATCAGGACTGAAGTAATTAAATACATAAAGTAAGAGCTTCCAATATTCCCGACTGGGTGGCAAGGCAATAAATTACATGCAGAATTAATTTTAGAACTGCTTCATATTTCTTTAGGTCTCATTACAGAAAATAAGAGCGTTTTATTATTTAAAAGTACTTCCTTGCTGCATTACTTCCACATGAAAGTAATGCAAGGTGTAATGATTTGAGAGTTCTATGTAATGCAGTTTGAGAGTTCTGTGTGATGCAGAATGGAGGCGATTGGTTACCGCGTAAGACATCGCCCGCGCAAATGTAATGCCTTATCTTGCTGTAATATGAACGAGAGAGTTGCTACTACTTAGGCGGCCATTACACGTTCATGCAACCGGCAATCAATTCCACCAGTCATGATTAATGGAAATCAAAATATACGGAGGATTACGTCAGTCAACACCTTAGACGTGAGGTTTTCCGTCAGTCGTAGGCAAAAATGTGGAAAAACTGACAGCAAAACCTATCGTGTAATGGGCGCCTTAGAAGTACTTTCGGAATCGATGGGTAATTACTTGCTTTCCCTACTGGTATATTATGTACCTATTATGTACTGTGCACTTTGTACTATGTATTATTAGAACAATTTCATATTTTATTGTAGTATCACAACAATAACATAAACTTAAATGGAATATTCATAAACAAAATGATCCTTATCCTCTTGCAATATTAAGATTGATTTGCAAATTTAGACTGGGCGGGCATAGAAGTTTTCACTTCTAACGTGTGGTCCTACGCACACTCATATTTTTTGAATTGTGTTATACAGTGGCGAACAAAAGTCAACGTAACCATACGTACACCATATAAAATAGCGAAAATTCGTTAACTATAGCATAAAAAAAAATTGTGGTATTACAAAATAAATAAGTACAATCCTTTGCCCAAAAACATTATATTGAAATTGCATAATGAAATTGTTTCTACAAAAAAAAATTATAAACAATTTTAAGTGTAGGTATACCTACATACGTGTAGACTTTTGTTATTTGTGAATTCTGTATATTTTACTTTTTTGTTATTTTTTTGTAGAAATTATTTATTATGGAATTTCAATAAAATGTTTTGGTACTTATATTGTTATTTCACAATTTTTTACAATTGTTAAAAATAAAATAAAAATACGAATTTTCGCTGTTTTATATGGTGTACATTATGGTGTACGTTGACTTCTGTTCGCCACTGTATGTATATCTTACTATATTATTTTTTATTATATTAAAATAAAAACAAAATGGATTGGTAGTACGGTTTTCTACTTTTTGGCTGGGGGTAATTACTGAATTTGTTTTCATATTTGTTATTTTTCAGTTTTTTTAATTAAAGCCGCCGATACCTTTACTTTTATCGCTTGCGGCGTATATTAGCTTTGACGCCCTACGCATTGCTTCCCTTATCCTGAACCTTACGAGCCGCCACTGCCGGAGAGTCCAAAAACATTTTTCGCTCGTTTCGCTCGCGGATTTCCCTTCGTATAAACCCCTCCCCCTGACAGAATTATGCCCCATATGCTGATTTCTGTGGCCCTTTCAATGAAGTAAAAATACAAACAATGAATTCAAATGATTTTTATTGCCAAATTTTTTTTTCGTTCGCTTCGTTGGCGGGCCCCAGGCATGCGGGGCCCTGCGCAGTGGCACACCCTGCACATATGCCAGCGCGGCACTGCGTATACTTAACAAAAGAAAAGGTTTTTAAGGAAGAAAAAACGAGACTACTTCATAAATGGATTAAGTGCAATGAAAAAAAGCTACAGTAATAAAGATGCTAGGAGTTTCTACAAAGAAGTAAATATGGTATATGGATAAAAACCACCTGCACACCATGGTAAGAAGAGAGGATGGTCTATAGCAGGGGTGGGCAAACTTAATATTGGTGTGATCGACATTAATTTTTCTTATTTATGCGCGATCGACTTCGGAAAATGGATTAAATTAAAAACAAATAAAAATTTAATTAAGAATGCTTGTTGTCAAAAATCAGCTTTTTTCTGATAATTTTTGTAAGACCAACTCTTCTCCAGTCGCCAAATTAAGTATGAGTAATCGAACTTGACAGTTCCGTGATTTTGCAGCAAGACTGTGTAAGGCCGTATGCCCACTAAAGTGGTGTCAGTGGCGTGGTTTTGGCCTGCCATGTGCAAAGAAAGTGGTGCGGCAGTTGAATGGTGGCGGAGTGATATTAAAATTATTAAGCGGGCATCGAAATGGCAAGCAGCGTATCGCGTAAGTGATTCAACATCATCTTATTACTAACGAGCAGTGGCATACACTGCCCCTTGCCACTCAAAAATTAAACTTGTCGGAGACTAGTGGCAATGAAGTGATGCCACGCCACTTGACAGATGCCACACCATCGCGCTATCTCATTTGATTTTACGGGAATACATTTTTCCACTTGCCATTATACCGCCACGCCACTGCCACATCGCTGCCACACCACTTTAGTGGGCGCCCAGCCTAAGAGAGAAAACACTTGTCGAGACAGATATATTTTTCTGACCAATCAGAGCAGCTCATTGTAATGCGCCTTAAGCCGTATGCACTCTGAGTAGCGACCACTGACATGTAAGAATGGACTGCTCATCAGAAGATTTTCATGGGACCAATTCGTTCCATCTACATCTACAATTTTGTAAATAAAAATTTTTTAAATTCGTATTTGGAAGATTGAAACTAAATAAATTTTTGTTAAAAGAAATAAGAAATAAAATTTCGATGATTTTTCCCTTTTAAAATGCTTTTTTTCAACAATTACAAATGTTTATTTTAAAAAATGCAAGGTTTTCTACACCTGTTTCTAAAATTTCGGGGCTTATGGAGGAAAGAGAAAGAAAAATAAAATATTCTGACATTATTTCAAAGGAAAAAAATGAAATCAGTTATGGCAACTTTAATGAAAAGTAAAAATATTTAAGAAAATGGAAAAGTATGCAGTTTTTGAGTGTCAAATTTCATTTCTTCAATTTTGGCACTGTCTGATCTTATTTCTGCCAGTGAATGCAATGTTGGGTGACAAAAGGGGCTTATGGATGAGGACGATACTTTTTGGGTCCATAAATTTCTATATAAATATTTCAGATGAACAGTCCATTATTACATGTCAGTGGTAGCGACAGCTAGTTGCATCTCACCGCAAGCGCAGTATTAAGACAAGATGCATAGCGGAGAGTAAAAATAAAAAGTGCATACGTATAGAGTACAATGAGTAGAAGGGAGTAGAATCACTGCTTTGGAATTAGTCATGTCAGTTGTAGAATAGATACGTGTTTAATTTTAAATTCATGTGTCATCGTCTGCTAAATTTTCAGTACACATTTTAAACTACAAGATTTGAAACTAACCTAGTAAAATATTTAAAATGTCGGCGATCGACTGGCTAACTGTTCACGATCGACCGGTCGATCGCGATCGACCGTTTGCCCACCCCTGGTCTATAGCTAGTAGTATTGATGCAATACTTGAGGTGTGGGAGAAATACTTTAGAGACTTCTTCAAAGAGAACATAAACCTAAACCTAAATCTAAGAGTAAATGACACGAGAACAAAGTATGTATATGATTTTATCATAGAGTGGAAATTGTAGGCAATTTTATATATTTAGGGACAATTCTTACTGCCGAAAATAAGATAAAGAATGACATCCATACAAAATCGTAGCCGAAAATAAAACCACCTATTTCGCACTAGCGCCGATTCTACAGAATATAAAGTGAGATTATGCAAAACACTAATGCGTCCTGTTCTATGCTACTGGTCAATGTCCAAGGAGTAAGCAAACAGAATATTAGCTCAAAATCTTCGAAAGGAAAATCCTAAGAAAAATATTTGGTCCTGTAAGAGTTAACTAGGACGAATGGTGCCTTAGAACAAACGAAGACCTTGAAGAAATGTATGACGAAATAAACATAAAATTTAGTAGACTACGATGGCTCGGGCACATTTCACGAGCTTCTGAAGAAAGAATGATAGCCAGGATTTTCCATGGTAGACGGTCGACAACAAATAGGTGGTTGAATGACGTGCTAGAGATATACGGAAACTTCGTATAACAAATTGGAGAGAGTTAGCAAAACATAGAGACGACTGGAAGTCCTACAAGGACTGTATTTCCATTTAATAATAAGGAATAGACCGTTAACACCTAAAAATAGGGGTTAGCTGCCCATTAACAGGTAATAAAAGTCAATAAGTAGGCAATCAACACACCTTTTAATGACCTTGATCTCAATCACCACCAAACCTGTTTAGGTTTCCACGCCTAAGTGGCGCATTACCTACCGGGATGTCCAACTACATGGCAGACGAGTAGTACAAAAGGTAGCTCCTGAGCTTACAATTGCCACATAAAAAATTGGCTGACACAAAGGACTGTCAAACAACAACTGAGCTGGAAAAATGAGTTAAATTTTCAAAGGTATCTTTTAAAGGGTTAGATTAGTTGTCCACAAATACGCCATCTGTATCTTGAGGGTTAAACTTTTTATACTACTGTCGTATAGAATACTAGACTAATCAGCGAATGCCAAAGATTGTACTGGTTTTTTTTTGTGAAATCCGAAGAGTCCAGAAATACGCGGACAGTCGCCGTCGAAAACGACATTCAGGCGGCGCGTGCAATGGCAGGACGTGGTATAGGTCAACCCTAATGAAAACCAAATCCAAGAGTGTAGCATTGGGATTGAAAAGGTTCAACGTTCTAGCAGCAATTTTGAATTTCCACTGATTCTGTTTTCCATAAATGTTGCATGTAAAAGACACATTAAACTGAAGATAGTAAATATGTTATATAAAATAGTTTACTTGAACAAATTGTAAGCTCTTGTTAACTCTGATTCTTTTTCTGTTTATCACAAATTCAAGAATGATGCTAAAATGCTTCTCTATTTTTACCTATTAATACCCAAAAGGTCCTTCATAAATTCATAACAGCCACGCTGACGCTAATAGCAACAAAACTTATATGGCTCCATCATAAGGCGACCATTATCCTAGAACAATAACCGTGGTGCTATTGGCCCTCTTTCCATAAAGGAGTTTTAACTTTGTCCAGTGTCATCGCAAGCGGGGCATGAGTTTTTGGGGGCAAATATGGAGTTGTTTTCAGTTAAGGAATATAAATGGTTGTGATTCTACTTTCAGCACTTACCTTAAGTGTTACGCCACCCAGATCATATTCCCTGTTGTATAAGTCCTCAACGGTCGCCCTATACTTGTCTGTGTAAGTTTTGAACAGGAAACGTTTTACGATGCAGCTTTTCCCAACGCCGGCACCACCCAGTATCACAAGGCGAATTCGTTCAAAGTCCGACATTGTTGTGAAGCTTTAAGGCTAAACTTGTGTGACTAATGGCCTTCTGCTCCTTTTGGTTCAATTTTCAGGACTTCGGGGAGCTTCTGCTACCAGCCCAGCTGTGTGTAATGTGGTTTTAATTATTCCCTCTCGGGAGTCCTTTAAAAAAAATCTATATAAATATATATTCTCCACTTGTGCTGTTTCCTGTGTATGTTGCACGCCTATGCGGAAAGTGTCTTGTCTCCGGTCACTGTACCCCTTGAACTTGCTCTGCCTAGACTACGTCGACCAGTTGCTATTATGTTCGATTTATTTCCACCATTTTACAGAACGACCATGATTTTAATATCCTTTACTAATTGGCACTACATGAGTAGCATGGTGAGTGCGATTTTTTTAAATTATTGAAATTATCCTTTTCCGTCCATGCTTTGTTCGACATAAAATTTCTCATTTTTCTCGAATGTGAATCTGGAAGAAAAAAGTTAATTTTAATTATAACAGCAAGAATGATTATTTTTAATTACTAGTTAGTAATTTGGCAGAAGTTGGCCATTAAACTTCAAATTCTTTCTGTTTTAATACTGAGTTGCAATGATTGCATTTTTTATTATTAATTTGAAAGATATCTAGAAGTTTTATTTATACTTTTTGATAAAAGATACATTAAGTTAGATCATAGACACCACCAGAAAATACTGAAGCTGATTTTTAAGTTCTGGATTATGTTTGGCCAAAAGTGAAATTAATTCAACATACTATAATTTTCCCGATTAATTGAATCTTGACCCTCGCGGTGTCCGCGAAAGGCTTGTTCCTGACATGCCAAGTGGCAAACAACATCTATACAAATTTTAATAATTTTCCGGTTCTTTTTAAATAACTTATTGTTCTCATAATTGAGGATTTATAATGAGTGTTTACTAGATTTTCAATCCTTTGGTCTGTACCGAATTTAGGAAGAGCTAAAACCGATTTTAAATGCTCGGACGATTTTTGACCATGTCTATCAACGGTTTCATGAAAATTATTTAAATCATTAAATCCCGAAGACCGCCAAACGTTCTTTTCAGTTGAAAATAAAATGCAAGGCCAACAAAAAATTTTTTGCTTATTTTGACAACAGGTAAGCCAATTCGCGCTATGGTATAATTTAATAGAAAAATGCCTAGTGCATGTTTTATCTTCACTTAAAATATGTAATATTGGTTTCGGTCTACCATTTTCAATAATTATGGATTTCTTTTCCGTACATGAACCCGAGCCAAAGGGTTGCTGCAAAAAATGGTCCATTATGCAAAAATGCTTACCATCAACATTACCCATTATCTTTAATAAAGCAAAAACAAACTAAAAAAACTAACATAAATAATATATAAATATTTTTCAATTTATCCAATTTTCTTTTCAAACTTACTTTTTAAAACTACTTGCACTATTTTTAACTCGCAAAACAAATCGTACCAACTAAATTGCAGGCAAAACAATTTTTTATTTATTTTAATTAATTAATTAATTACTCCAAAAATTCTGCTTTTTACTATTTTCTACAATTAGGCCATTAATTTCAAACCACATTGTACAAAATCATTTCCAATTAGATTGCTCATAGAAATGAATTGCCTCCAATCTTATTAGAAGACTTCTCTCCGGTCTCACTCACTGACATATAGAATGGACTGCTCCTCAGGGAATTTTCATGGCACCAATTCGTTCTCTTGCTGGCAAATCTTTTTTTAACTGACATGTAAACACGTCAGTTACTTTTGTAAATTAAAATTGTTTATATTCGTTTTTGGACGATGGAAACAAAGTAAATTGTTCTTAAAAAAAATAACAAATGCAATTTTGATGTTATTTCCCTTTTATAATGCATTTTTTCATTAATTACAAATATTTATGTTAAACCATGCGAGTTCTCTACCCCTGTTTCAAATAAATGTCAGTGATTCCCGGTCTTATGGCGAAACGAGACAGAAATAAAAAAATCACTATACCCATCTATTTTTTGTAAATATTCTGACATTAGTTCAAAGGAAAAAATGAAATCAGGTATGGCAACTTTAATGTCGTGCAACTGTTGTGCCGGTTTTATTTTAAATTTCGCTTAAAATCATTCCAGAATTTTATTTACCGTTCTTATTTTACTGAAAAGATAAAAAAGTTATGGTATTTTGTGGTTTATTGAAAGTCAAGAGTAAAAATATTTAAGAAAATAAAAAAGTGTGCAGGGTTTGTGTAGAATTGTTACACTGGCAACACCCATCCAATAAACTTTTAGAAAGTTCTCTATAATTTTCCTCCTTCTTCTTGCCCAAGCCGTCAGCTGGACCGCACGTAATCTAATCTAATCTAATCTAATATTATATTTATATTACATAGATACATTAATTATTATTATATTAAATGATTGTTGAATGTTAGTTGTGACCTTTCATTTAATAAAAAACACAACAAGTGGCGACGAGGATTTTTTTTTAATTACGAAAAATGGACAAAGAATTCCTGAAACAATTAGGAGCCATACTGGGAAATCAACAAACATTGCTAGAAACTGTGGTCGCGAGCCAAAAAGAATTCCAGCGGCAAGGAGCCAATTACAGTGCACAAACGCAAAAAAATGTACCAACATTTCCACAGTTTGATTCCAGCAAACACACCTGGGAAGTTTTTAAAAATCAGTTGGATCAACATTTTGCAGCCTATAATGTCACAGACACTGCGGACAAAAGAGCTTTCTTTTTATCGTGGAGTGGTCCTGAATTATATGAGCTCATGGAAAAATTATTTGACGGCAAACCTGTGTCTCTTCAAACATTTGAAGAATTAATCACCAAATTAAGTGATCATTTCAAGGGCAAGACACACATTCTTGCATCGCGATACCAATTTTTTCAAACAAAAATGAAACCAAACCAGTCATACGCGCAATGGATAGCGGAACTTAGGGGCATAGCCAGAAGGTGCAACTTCATTTGCAACAAAAAAAACTGCAGTCATCCATTTGTTGATGAGCTGATTCGGAATGTCATTGTTCTCAACACACCACATGATCCAGTGCGAATAGCAGCACTTCAAAAGGTCAATCCAACACTTGATGAGGTACAAGCGATAGCGGATACTTTTGAAGCCACACAACTAGCGGTCCAAACCATAAAAGGGGAAAACGAAAAGCAAACCCCAATGCAAGTCCATCAGGTCCATCGATATTCAGAGCAAAATGTAAACAAAAGGAATAAGGAGCATTATGAATACAATGGAAATAGCAAAAAGTTTCAAACGCGAAGAAATTTCGTTAATATTCAGTCGTCCAGTGTTAAGTGTGCAAGAAAGGAGAAGAAAGAAAATCGAAATGTTAATCCACAAGAAAATTGTCAAGGCTGCGGAGGAAATCACGCACGAAAAAATTGTCGTTTTAAGTCAGCCAGATGCCATAAATGCAGCAAAATTGGACATATCGCAGTTGTATGCAGATCAGCGGTGAGTGACAAAATCCAGTATTTAGAATCGGTGTATACACTGGAAACTGACATGTGTGTGGGTGACATGAGTGACAATAGGAAACTGTTACGAAGCGATGGTAATAAGATATTAATTATGTTGGAAATAAATGGTTCATTTTTAGAGTTTCAAGTCGACACGGGTGCCACCTGTTCCTTAATAGGATTACCGGGTTACAAAAAATTAGGACAACCGAAATGTCAACAAACAAACAAGAAATTAAATGGATATGGAAATCGCTCAGTTCCAGTGTTAGGACAGCTACATGTGGATGTCAAGTGATCATCACAGGAATATCACTTACCCTTACTAGTGACAAATGTGGAGTCGGGTAGTAATATAATGGGAATTGATTGGTTTAGAAAACTAAATTTTAAGGTTGAGCACCATGCAGTGAATAAGTTATGTGAAAAACCCCACCAACTTCCGACACCAACTGAAGTTAAAGAAAAATTAACCACATTGTGCGAAGTGTTTAAACATATTTTCGATGGAGATCTTGGTAGATGCTCATTAATCCAAGCTAAATTACATTTAAAAGCAGGCGCGCAACCGAAGTTTTTCAAACCGCGACCTGTTCCTTTCGCGCAAATGGATTCGGTGAAAAATGAAATTGAACGACTAGTAAAGGAAAAAATATTAACGCCAGTGTCTTTCAGCCAATGGGCTGCTCCAATAGTTGTCGTAAGAAAGCCAAATGGAGGAATAAGAATATGTGGTGACTATAAGGTGACAGTGAATGCTCAAATTGAGGCTGATCGTTATCCCTTACCCCGAGTGGAAGAACTCTTTAACAAGCTAAAAGGTGGATACTATTTTTCCAAATTGGATTTAGCTGATGCTTACTTACAGATTGAGTTAGATTCGCAGTCAAAAAAGTTAATGACTATAAATACACCATTTGGATTGTACGAGTATCAAAGACTTCCTTTTGGAGTATCTTCAGCCCCGGCGATTTTCCAACGTCTGATGGAACAAGTTATTTCAGGTATTCCAAATGTAGCCGTTTATCTAGATGACATAATAGTCACCGGATATACCACAGAAGAACATATTGCAAATTTAGAAAAACTTTTCAATCGATTAAGTCAATGTAACTTAAGGTGTAATCTAAACAAAAGTAAATTCTTCCAGGCTTCTATAGAATATCTAGGTCATGTCATATCCTCCAGTGGAATCAGACCAACTAAATCCGGTATACAAGCTATCGAAAAAATGCCACGACCAAGGAACTTGAAGGAAGTACAGGCATTTCTAGGTAAAGTTAATTATTATGGCAAGTTTATAAAGAATTTTTCAGATCTGTGCAAACCACTGAATTACCTTCGTAAGAAAGGCGTAAAACTAATTTGGTCCAAGGAATGTGAAAAGTCTTTTCAATCTCTTAAGGCAGAAATAATTGAAGCTACTGAATTAGTTCATTTCCGAGAAGAATACCCAATAATATTAGCGACAGATGCATCTTCATATGGAATCAGTGCTGTCTTGCTTCATAGATATCCGGATAATACAGAACGTCCTATTGCACACGCCTCTAAAACACTAAACGACTCACAACTCAACTACAGTCAAATTGAAAAAGAAGCCTTATCTATTATTTTTGGAGTTAAAAAATTTCACCAGTATTTATATGGACGTAAATTTGAACTCATCACGGATCATAAACCACTTATCAGTCTTTTTCATCCACATCGAGCACTACCGGTCATGACCGCCCAAAGGCTGCAGAGATGGGCGATAGTGTTAATGGCGTATGAGTACACTATTAAGTATAAACCGACGGCATCTCATGGTAACGCTGATGGCTTATCTCGACTACCCCAAGGTCCAGATCCAGAATTTGATTCATCCGAAAATGTTTGCCTAGAAGTGGATTTAGAATTGGACGACGCCATTTGCTCATTACCTATCAGTTCAGATCAAATTGCCAAATTTACTAAGCAAGATAAAATTATGAGAATGGTAACCGAATTTGTAAAGCAAGGATGGCCAAATAATAAAAGTTTATTACCCAATGTTGGAAATTTGGAAAAATATTTTGTTCGAAGACTTGCAATCTCAATACACAGAAATTGTCTTATACTCAAAACTGATTATAATCGAATTATAATTCCTTCACAGCTACAACCTCGAGTCTTAGAAATGCTACACCAGGGTCATTGGGGATCTGTACGAATGAAGCAGCTAGCGAGACGATACTGTTGGTGGCCAGGGATAGATCAACAAATTGAAAAATTTTGCTCGAACTGTCAATCATGTCAAGAAAATTGTGCCAAACCCAGACAAGAATTTAGCAGTTGGAATCCACCATCAACCCCTTGGTATCGAGTGCACGTTGACTTTGCTGGACCCTTCATGGGATCTATGTTCTTTATATGCGGGGACGCCTACTCCAGATATCCGTACGTAGTAAAAATGCAAACCTCAACTTCAAGTGCAACAATTCGTGCTTGGAAAATATTTTTGTCATCGAAGGGTTACCGGAAGTTATCGTTAGCGACAATGGTACGCAATTTACAAGTGAAGAATTTCAAAATTTTTGCAGGACACATGGAATACGTCATCTTACAACAGCACCATTTCATCCAGCCTCCAACGGTGAAGCTGAACGCTTTGTGAGATCATTTAAAACATCGTTAAAGAAAATTTGTAGTGGTGGTAATAACCTGGATTCAGCACTTAGACAATATCTTTTCACGTACCGGGTCACTCCTAACCCAGTAAGTTTGAAGTCACCAGCGGAGCTTCTACATGGTCGACAACCTCGAAACCAACTTTCACTACTGATACCTAACGACTCAAGTAATTCCAAACATTTTAATAATACTGAAACTAGTTCTAAATTTCAGATTAATGAGCCTGTATTCGCGCAGAACTTTTCCAAAGGCCCTAAATGGATCTTCGGACATATCTATAAAAGAATTGGTTCAAAGATCTACAATGTTAAAACCGAGAGTAATATCCTGAGGAGACATCAAAATCAAATTAGAAGAGCCAAGGGATTTACACCTAAAGGAGAACAACAGATTGAAGTCAGTCAATCTCGGACTGTGCCACCATCGTTCCAACAGGAAACCCAGCACACTGCAGAAGGAAATGTGTCGGATGCAAGTACTTCACGTGAGATAATACCAACGACTTCCCAGCGGACCTATTCTGTATCCTCCGACTCAAGCGAATCGTGGTCATCCCCATCGGAAAGACCGTCTCCACCAAAACGTGAACCAAGGTCTTCGCCAATATTGTCATTGCCTAATGATATTGCGCCTGATAGCCGAAATAATGCAGCCACACCGCCAACATTCAGCGAATTACCTAGACGTACAACTAGACCGTGCAAGGCAGTTGAACGTTATGTACCGCAGTAATTACGGAGGAAGGAAGTTGTAGAATTGTTACACTGGCAACACCCATCCAATAAACTTTTAGAAAGTTCTCTATAATTTTCCTCCTTCTTCTTGCCCAAGCCGTCAGCTGGACCGCACGTAATCTAATCTAATCTAATCTAATATTATATTTATATTACATAGATACATTAATTATTATTATATTAAATGATTGTTGAATGTTAGTTGTGACCTTTCATTTAATAAAAAACACAACAGTTTGAATGTCAAATTTTATTTTTTCAAGTTTGGCACTATCTGATTTTATTTCTGCCAGTGAATGCACTGAACTCTTAACACGAAATTTAACAAAATTTGAGTTCAGTGACAAAGGGGGCTTATGGATGAGCGAGAGGACTATACTTTTCTATACTTTTTGGTGCCATGAGTTTGTATGGGAATAATGTCTGATGAGCAGTCCATTATTATATGTCAGTGGTCTCACCCAACAAAAAATATACTCACATTATTCTCACAAAACTTCGTATGGATGCAAAATATGAACTGCTTCCCTTGGCACCAGGCCTGCCGAAGTTACTCCGATCGGAGCATATGTGCTCCTCTCGAGCCGTCTATACTCCCCTACTCCCCACAGCGAAATTTTACTCCCTTTACTAAATTTTATTTCAATATTTCAAAACTTGTAAAAAGGTAAATTTTTGGATTGCTATTACTTGTTTGTGCTACCACCACTACGTACTTTATCGGTCATAACGTACTTTTTTCTATTTCATGCTTTACCTCTTGTACTTTGGGTCTGGTTCTGGTGAGTTTTGTCTATATTCTAAGAGTTTTGCGGTGCGTTCTGTCACTGCCTAAGCGGGAAAAGGATAAAAGAGGCGAAAATACAAGCTTTAGTCTTAGAATAGAGAAGAGAAAGGGGTTAAAATTAAAAAAAAAATCCGTATGTATGTATGTAGGCTCTATTATAGTCCAGAAGAGATAGCGGAAAAGTATTCAAAAGTTGAAATAAATCTACCCTGCGGTTTTTCGACGCTATAATTAAGAGAAAAATCGTAGGAATTCAATGAATGTGTTTTGGAAAAAATCGGTCCAGGAGAACAGGTGGAAAAAAGCTAATAATGGTAGCGAAAACACGTTTTTCAACGTTTTAGGTGCGAAAAAATTTTGTTTTTGGAAAAAAAAATAGTACGTAATAGCGCTTAAAAAGACGAAAATTATGAGTTTTGGACAATTGAAATCCGTTAAAAGGTTTTTGCACAAAAAAATAAAAACCGCGAAATATGGCCATTTTTTGACATTTAATTACAGAACTGTAATTATCGTAGAACCTTGTTTCAGGGCTGAAATTGTGGCTTCTGTTAGTGCCTACCTACAATAAAAATGTCATGCAAAAATAATTATAACTTTTCGCGTAAATCTCAAAAATGTAAAAACATCCGTTTCAGGAAAAAAGTTTGAACAACACCCACGGTGGTGCTAGAGTTCTTTTGAAAAGCCCTATTTATTCTCGAAGAGTTACTCTACCAACCCATTTTCATGAAAAGTTGGTGAGGTTCGATTTAATACCTCATAAACGCGTTTGAAAACAGGCACTTTTCTTGATTTTCAGAAAAAAACACCTTTGGGCGAAGGGGAAGTACATGCATTCGTTTCCGCACCACCTTTGCAGTAGAATGCAAGCAGCGTTTTTACATGGTATCCCCAGTAGGCCTAGTCCATAGGTTTCAAGTTATGATATAATTTTGTTGATTATTTCTCTATCTCTTCTATTTCCACTTCTTTCATATTGTCTCCTTCATCAACATTCATCTCAGAGGAAAACAACGAAGTGTGGTCGACTGTATTATCGTTCAACTCAGGTTCAATGGTTGTATCCTCGGACATCGAATTGAGACATGACGGGCCCCGACAAGAGCCATACGTTACGGAACGCAACGCATCCGAACGCGAAATAAGGACACAAACAAAATTTGGTTAACAGAATGGGCCACTGCCAAGCTAGCCGCTTGTTTTACATAAATAATCGGAAGATATACTCTCTTCAATAAAGCAGCATTCATTGAAAAATATTGAATGGTGTAGTTTTAATAACAATTTCAAAAAGAAACTAACAGATGGCCACCATTTTATATGCACCGAAGAAGGCTTAAATTGTTGAAATCTTAACGGGCTTGTAATATGATAGCGTCTGGGATCTCATTCATAATGTTGCCACAAGCATACACAACAAACACATGCAGTCGTATAAGATAATGTTGTATGCGTTGCTCCACCGCTTGTCACCCAGATTTCTCGAAAACTATTGGTTCTATGTAAATTTTGTATACGACATTTTTATGCAGATTTATCTCACGAACAAATTTTACTTAGCCAAAATTTACGTAAAACCGATAATTTACGAGATATTTGAGAAAAACTGATTTTCGTGACCTTTGACCCTCCGTAACTTGAGTGGCCGGTCAGTTGGCTTTATGGACTTTTGGGAAATTATTTGTGACCCCAAAATAAAGAGAATCCCGCTGTAAAATCTCCAGTTGTATTTTTTTAGAGGTTTGGCCTTTTTTTGTATAAAGTGACTGTGCTAAACCCACAAATTGGAAATTCCTTAACGGGAAAATTTTTAAATTCAATATTTTGAAAAAAAAAAAAATTAAAAGCCCTAAACGGAAAATTTTAAAAAATTATCTCACGAAAAAATTTAGAGTGTGATAGGATACTTCTCTTCGCCGGAAACGACGAGGACAAAAGCAACTTAAGTTTTTCCGTCGGCGAAATAATTTTCGCAAACATTTGCAACCAAAAGAGGGGAATCTAAAAGTGCAATCCAGCAATTTTTGCATATAAAATTGCAATTATGCAATTAGATGGACACTTTTTGAGGGAAGTAAAATAATTTTTAAAAATTACGAGTCTTGATTAAATCTTCAAACAAAACAAACAAACAAAAACGATATTAAAGAAAGTTAAATTATAAACCAAAATATATAGTTAATATTGCTGAAAAAAAATGTGTTTTATATTGTATTAGTGGGGTATTTACCATGGAGCCTTTAATAATTATTACTAAATCCACTGAGAGAAAGATAACTTTTATAAAACCAACTAGCTGGAACCCGGTGCGCCTCGCTGCCCTGCCCCCATAAGCCAATAGTAGCTTCCGTTTATTTTGCAGTTGAAGTGATATGAATTTTATTATACAGTAAGTGAGTTTAAAAAAGGCAATTTTTTCGTATTTTTGATTCCAAATAACAAAATGTGAAACTATTAGGGATCTGATATTTTGATCGAGGCAATAAAAACCATCTATTGACGGCATTTTTCGAGATATGAGATTTCATACACAGACGAAGTCTCTCAAAGAACGGCTACTTTTCTGTATTTTGGATTTCATATCCGTCGTGCGATTCTGCGCACAAATAAAGAACACATATAGTTACTTAAGCATTAATGGATACACAATATTTTCGGGTTTTCTCTTTGGTGTATAAATGTATACATTTATTGGTGTACCGACTCGCGAACAGGACTCGCCGAGTGAAAACAGGAATTATCTAAAAATTCAAACCAGCAATAGTCAACGATTGACTTTGTGCTTTGTTGATAGTGATCGCGAAGGCAAGGCGCAAAGGAAGTTCAAGCCGTTTAAGCAGGGACCAAAAATAACTATTATTAGTGGTACAATTATAATAAAACTCACTGCCTGACTTTTTGGATTTTAGTTAATTTTTTGATAAGAAAAACTCGCGAAGCTAGTTATTTTGATAAATTCTTATTGAAACAAAAAAAAGAGATTTCTAATTTTAGTCGAAAGGTTCCGCTTATTTTTAGATTATTTTTTTTTAAATTATATTATAATAGTTATAATCGGACTTTTAATTTGTGTATCTTTCATAACCCTTAGCCAAGGCGCGCACTGAAGTGGGGTGGCGGTGAAGTGGCTTTGGCCTGGTGATTAAGTTACAATAGGTGTGCCAGAGAAATGGCATCGAAGTGGTTTAATGCGCACCGAAGTGGCAGGCACCACTTCGCTACATCGATTTAATACATGATATTTTCAATCACAATGTGGTTGTCGGACGATGAATGCATGTGTGCAAATTATTAACCTTAACAATAAAAAAAAACAATAAAGGAAAAAGGTTATTGGGTCCACCCACTGTGGCAAGAAAATGCAAAATACGGCATTTATAATGTTTATAAAGGTGATTTACACCTGGAAGAAAATAAGTTTAAACTTGTTTGTAGAATGAACAAGGCCACATTTTGTAAATTACTAGAAAAATTGCGACCTATGCCCTCGTATACGTGTTTTCCCCAAAAAAAAAATTAAAACCCAAGTTGGCCGTGAAATGGCATGCTACTTCAAAATTAAACTTGTCGGAGACTAGTGGCAACCAAATGGGTTCCAGTCCACTTGCAAAACACCACTCCATCTCGATGCGCGCTGCCTCAATTGATTCCGTGTGATTAAAATATTTCACTATCCACCCCACCGCCACGCCAATTTCTCATCACCTCAGTGCGCGCCTTGCCTTACAGTGGGACTTATATATTTTAAGTCCCGAAATAAAAGTCCCGAAGCGACTCTTAATTTTAACTCATGAAATAAGACTTGTTAGAACGATTTTATATTTAAAGTCTCAAAATTAATATCTTTATCTAATTTCACAAACAAAATTTTTGCTAAATTCTTTTCAAATCTTCAAAAACTATATTTAAAGCGGGAAATGCTCTTTCAAACTTACTTGGGTAGCTGCTACCGCATGTAAAATAAGAGCAGTTTTTCGTAAGTTTGGGTACTGACCCTCCCAATATTCTAGAAGATCGTTATTTATGTTTGGCCAACTCGATATATGGTAACACTTAAATAATGGGCGCACCCGAGAACCGTTGTACCAGAATTTTGAGTCACATAAAAGTTCCTTTCGTGACCATTTTTCGGACATTTGTGTGTGTCAAATTGACACACAAGGGACACTTTCGATGAAAAAAGTAAGGGACGGATGCGCGTTAACATGTTTTTAGGGTCCTGATGTCTGTGGGCCAGCAAACAGATATCATCCGCGTAGTCGAGTTCCTTAAGGCGGTCCACAGTGGTCGAAATCGGCAAAAAGATGGACAAAAGTCGAAAAAACTGAGATAATTGTTTGAAAATAAATTTATAAAGGTTTTTGGGGTCGCTGATCACGAATTTGTTATTATTTCTTACAAAAAACAAAATGGCGGCTTCAAAATAGCGACCATCAATATTGAACACTGTTTTTCAATGAAATTGGAGTTGTGTTTTCCAGGTCGCTGATCACGAATTTGGTATTATATTTTATTTTATTGGATATGGTAACGGTTTAGCCGCTAGGGCGTTTTGAAGTTGTTTTTTAGAGTTTTACATATCACACTGCATTTTTGTAACCCTATGACCTATTTTCATGAATAAGGCATCAGTGAGCGCAGACTACTGCACCTATCTAAAACTGTATAAACCAAGGTTCTACCCTATCAACTTCCATAGTAATGAGTCATCAAAGTCAAAATTTTGGTTTTTTTATCTAAAATTTCAACCAAAATCACCCTTCTCTCCATAAAATAGCTAGTTAACTAATTTTTTTTTCCAAAATTGGAAAACTTGGACAATTTCGTATCAATAATGTCTGGACAATTTTTATGCTACGACCTTTACTTTTGCAGTTATTAGCAAGTTTGATGTTAAAATTGACCTTATTTGGTACTTTTTGGCAAAGCTTAAGTGAAAAGGTACTAAAAAAGTACGAAATGGGCCAATTTTAGCATTGAAATTGCTTATAACTCCAATACTTATGTTAATTTGACCTAGAAAGTTGATTATCATTGATAAAACGGTTCAATTTAAGCTAAGCACTACATTAATAAGTTTAAAAAACAAAACATGGATTACGCAGAATTTTGTACAAAAAGTGGAATAAACAATATAAGACAAAAATCAGAGCGGCATATTGCGGCACTTCTTTTGTAGGTCTATTAATATAAAAAAAAATTTTACTTTTTCGATAAAAAGACAGGTGAAGAAATCTTCACCATGTTAAAAATATGTGAACAAATGAGTATTCTTGTTAATATTATTAAATTATACTTACTTTCCTGAGAATAATCCAATTTATAACATTTAAAAATATGCGACACAACACTTCCTATGTATGTTTAAATAATTGGTTGCCGCAGGGGTTAATGATGCTATTTCAAGCAATGCATGCAACGGCCACTTTCAGAATGATTTTAAAAGGCAAAAACGCTATTTGATTGGTTCTATTTGTCTTATGCTATCCTAGGTACCCTAATCTAACAAGTTAAAATAAAAAAAGTTCCTAAATAAGACTTTCATTTTTCGACTTTTGGCCAGCTTTTTGGCATTTTCGACCACTGTGCGGTCTAGCAATCCCCATTGTATGCCACCTGTTCTACCATCTAGAGCAGCGTTTCTCAACCTTTTTAGTGCCGCGACCCCCTTTGAAGCCAAAAAATGAAGTAAAAAATCTTGCGACCCCCTCACTGTAATGTTGGTTGAAAGATAAAAATCCAACCATTTGGCGGCGATTTCCTCGTTTTTCTCGGTAAGAAACCAAAAATTTAGTCTGGAAATGGCAGGAAAAACAAACATGTTTGATCGGGTTCCATCTTCTTCCCTCAACATCGGTCGTAAAATTGAGTTATTACCGGGAAAATCATGGCTAAATTCTTGGATTTCCGGCCTTTCCACAACGGCTCCAATCAGTGTTGCCAGGAGTTTTTGGCAATAATTCCCACGAAAAGAGAAAGTAAAAGGAGTTTTTCCCACAGGCTTTTATATAAATTCCCTTAGATTTTCCCACGGAGAAGAACTTTGGAAATATTGAAAAAAAGAAAAGCAAAAAACTACAAATATAAAAAAATACTAAATTTTTAGTGTTGTGTAGTGTATAGGGCTTTCCAGTCTTCTCGAAGTTGACGCACTGCGACTTATTTTATTTGGTCTATTGTGCCATCGCCGTCTTTAAAAAGCATCTAGGTTAAGGCTTTTAATATAGTCTAAAACTGATTTAGGGTTCCTGTCCCAAATGTCCCTGGGAGTAGGGAAGTCGCGAAGAGGAGGCTCAATCTCTTCCTCGCTGTAGCCTCATAGTCGCACAGCAAGTGCTCCGCAGTTTCGAGAGCTGCCCCGCAGAACCGACAGCTACAATCGGCTGCCAGTCCTATTTGCTTTAGATGGTAGTTAAGCGAACAGCGCCCGCCAGGAGCTTTGTTATTATTTGTAGCTCCCAACTCCGGAGATTTAAAAGTTTGCCGGCTTTAGCTTGATCAATTTGGATGAATCTTTTAGCTTGACGAGCACGCTGGGTCCTTGTCCAGCTATGAAGAAACACCTGGTCGACCCAATTTTTGATGGCCGTACTTACGTGGCAGCTTGCTAAGCTGGAGAAAGTTTCCGGACCGATCGGTAATGAGTTTGCGCCTACTCTAGCCAGGCTGTCGGCAATTTCATTACCAATGTAACCTTCGTGGCCCGGAATCTACATCAGCGTGAGGAACGTACGTAGGAACGAACAGTCTAATCACCGTCAAACTGTGGTCCCGCTTAAGTTATACTTTTGGCTTAAATTTAAAAAGGTAAAAAATGATGTTGCACGATAAAATTCGTTGTTTTGTTTTACATTTTGTTAAATATTTAGATCTTGTAACTTTTCCCACATTTTTCTTCAGGAGGGCAAAATTATTCCCTTTTCCCTTTTACCAATTTTTAGCAGTAAGAATTCCCACGAAAAGGGAGAATTCCCACGAATTGGCACCACTGGCTCCAATCCAATGCAGAATCACCCTAAGTCAGGTTTATGCAAGTTATTCCGTCCTTTTAGCCAAGGCGCGCACTGAAGTGGGGTGGCGGTGAAGTGGCTTTGGCCTGGTAATTAAGTTGCAAGAGGTGTGCCAGAGGAATGGCACCGAAGTGGTTTAATGCGCACCGAAGTGGTAGGTACCACTTCGCTACATCGATTTAATACATGATATTTTCAATCAAAATTTGGTCGTCGGACGATGAAGATGCTGTTGCATGTGTGCAAATTATTAACCTTAACAGTAAAAAAAACAATAAAGGAAAAAGTTCATTGGGTCCATCCACTATGGCAAGAAAAAGCAATATACGGCATTTAAAATGTTTATAAAGGTGATTTACACCTGGAAGAAAATAAGTTTAACCTTGTTTGTAGAATGAACAAGGCCACATTTTGTAAATTACTAGAAAAATTGCGACCTATGCCCTCGTATACGTGTTTTCCCCCAAAAAAAAATTAAAACCTAAGTTGGCCGTGAAATGGCATGCCACTTCAAAATTAAACTTGTCGGAGACTAGTGGCAACCAAATGGTTCCAGTCCACTTGCAAAACACCACTCCATCTCGATGCGCGCTGCCTCAATTGATTCCGTGTGTTTAAAATATTTCACTAGCCACACTACCGCCACGTCAATTTCTCATCACCTCAGTGCGCGCCTTGCCTTAGATTCATTGTACGTATTTTCGGAAACAAGTAGAACGATATCTGTTTTAGTACAGTATTAAATTAATAAATAATAGTGAACGATTATATTAAAAGAAATTAAATTAAAATGGACAAATTTGTGGCAAACCGAAGTGAGCCGTCTACATCTGGTGAAATAGTGAAGAAAAAGACCAGGGCTGGCTTCATGTAAGGTGATCGGTGATTATCACCAATCACTTATACTAATTTCAGTTCATGGATGGCGACTGTCACCTGCCAGAATCACCAAATTTGTGGTGACAAGAAATTGTTGTCACTTTTATTGTCACTGAAGTATTTTTTAATGTTTGAGTTGGAAGTTATGAAACTAATAAATATTGTTGAATATATTAGAGCAATTCCAAATCATGGTACAATTTATGAAGCAAAACTCCGATATAGCGAAGGTTTTTTTAACAAAAGATAAAGGGAAAGGAAAATTAAATAATTTGTGGCAAGAGCTGAGAAACAATTTTTATTAGTTTTACATACAAGTATTACATTCACCGAGTTTACCAATGCTAAGATTCTCCTGCAAAAATGGTTTTATTAGGGAAATTATCGCAATTTATGTTATAGTATATGTATGAAAAACTGAAAATTTCAAGTATCGATTTCTCATAAACTAAGCGAGATTTCGAAAAATTTTATTTAATATTTTCGGCACACCAACTCAAAAAAAACATCATTAAAACAGATATCGTAACTGTGCCAAGAAAATGCACACATTTCCCACTTTTTAGTCTGAAGTTAGCTTCAGTTGATTTTCGGTGATTAATTTTAAGTGATAACTTTACATGAATAATCACTTTGTAGTGATCACTCCTGGCAATCACCGAAGTGATAATCACCTATCACTTTACATGAAGCCAGCCCAGGTTATACAACGATACATATTTAAAATATGGATTTATTGCACTGGATGACAAACCTCAATGTGTTATATGCTATCAAGTTCGTCGGCGGAAAGCTTGAAACCTTCAAAATTAGTTCGGCATCTGGAAACAAAACACCCGTCTTTACAAAGGAAACCCTTGGAATTCTTCGAGCGTAAATCACTTGTCTTGAAAAATCAACGAACTTCTATTACCAAATCAAGCCATAGTGACACCGCAGCACTTCAAGCATCCTATTTAGTAGCATTAACAGTGGCCAGGGAGTCTAAGCCCCATACGATTGCGGAAAATCTAATCCTGCCCGCTGCTATTGATATGGTCAATGTGATGATAGGTCCAGAAGAAGCAAAAAAATTGAAAACTATACCACTTTCAAATGACACAATATCGAGACGAATTAATGAAATGGCTATCGATGTCCACAATCAATTAATTGAAAAATTAAAATTGAGTGAATTTTTTGCCATTCAGTTCGACGAGTCAACAGACGTTTCGAACTTGGCTCAATTTTTATGTTTTGTCCGTTACGAATGTGATGGGTGAAGAAAATATGCTCTTTTGCAAATCAATACCTGCACATGCAACTGGCGAAGGACTTTTTGTAGTTTTTACTAATGGTACAAAAAACCAAAATTTGGACTGGAGTAAATGCATTCGGGCATGTACTGATGGTGCGAAGGCGATAACTGGAAAGAACAGTGGCGTTATAGTAAAATTAAAAAACATTATGCCACAGATGGAATGGACGCACTGCTTTCTTCACAGACATGCGCTTGCCACAAAAAAGATGCCGGATAATTTAAAAAATGTTCTGTCCGAAGCTATAAAAATAGTTAATTTTATTAAAAGCCGACCGTTGCAGACTAGATTGCTTTCCGCACTGTGCGAAGAAATGGGCGCCAAGAACAATTCACTGCTTTTCTATACTGAAGTCAGATGGTTGTCGCGTGGAAAAGTTCTAACGAGGCTTTTTGAATTGCGAGATGAATTGAAAATCTTTTTTAAAGATAAAAACAATTCATTTTCAGAAATATTACAAGATAAAGAATCTTTATCACTGTTGGCTTACTTGAGTGATATATTTTCACATTTGAATGACTTCAATATGGCTTTGCAAGGCCGTAACAAAAATATTTTACAAATGACAGACAAAGTCAATGCTTTCATCAAGAAGCTTGGTTTTTGGATTACTAGCCTTGAAAAACGTAATTTTGACGCATTTACTCTAACTTCTGATTATATTGACAAAAATATGAACTTAGAAAATCCTATTGTTGATCGCGTTTTGGAGAGCATGAAAATGCATTTACGCGAATTGAAAATTCAGTTACTGGAATATTTTCCAGATGACGTCGATGATTTCTCGAAAAGATGGGTTCTCAATCCGTTTAATGACAATATTGTTGCGGCTGCCAAATTACCTGTTGGAACTCTCAACCAACTAATTGAAATATCGGCTAATAAAACTTTTCAATTGGAATTTTTCTCGCAAGATTTAGATAAGTTTTGGCTTGCTTGACGATGTGAATACGGAAGCCTAGTAACGGAAGCTTTGAAAACATTGATCCCATTCGCCACGTCTTATTTATGCGAAAAAGGCTTGTCATCTATGGTGGCTTTAAAAACTAAATACAGAAATCGTCTATTATCACTCGAAAATAATTTACTTTTGTGTGTTTGCAAT
Source organism: Thereva nobilitata (assembly GCA_963855945.1). Lineage (NCBI taxonomy): Eukaryota > Metazoa > Arthropoda > Insecta > Diptera > Therevidae > Thereva > Thereva nobilitata. The sequence goes on from OY979694.1 coordinate 77,715,590, forward strand.
GTCGATCCACGAATAGAAAAACTTTTAAGTGAAAAACAAAGCCAACCGTCGCACTAAATTAATGATTATTAATTTCAAACAACTAGCTATTAGTTTATTTTATAAGGTTGTTATTACCTGGTAATATATTATAACAGTTTAATATAACTTAAAATACATTGTTTATTATAATAATTTCTCGTGTTTTTTTTTATAGATTGCGACCCCCCTTATATTGAATCGCGACCCCCCTGGGGCTCGCGACCCCCAGGTTGAGAAACGAAGATCTAGAGTGATGTCAAAGATATCATTTATTACTATAAGAAATAGTAATGGCGAAAGTAGACATCCTTGTCGTACTCTTGAGCTCACTTCAAAGCTGTTGGATAATTTTCCATTGTGAAGAACTCTGCATTTGGAATTGTTGTATAGGGCTTTTATTAATTCTATTATTACAACTTTCTAGGTAGCCCTAATAATGCATCCCGCCGACTTAACAGGTTAATAATAGGGTACCAAAGTTCCGCTTAGCGCGGGTCTTCAACTAGCGGACGGACGGTGCTTCTCTTGGTTCACCTGGTAGTCTGGTAGTGCCTGCGTCACAGCCTTTGTCGGCTGTTTAGCGGGATTCTCTTGTTTCAGGAGGTATAACACTCCGACGAGGCTGTCTAATGCTACCCCCAACAGGCGCGGATTCAAGGGGGGGTCACGGGGGTCATGACCCCCCCCAAAAGCAGTGCCGCGGCTAGACAATTGAGAGGCCCCAGAGAGTCCAAAAAAAATTTTCGCTCGCTTCGCTCGCAGATTGCCCGTATCCGTGACAGAACTATGGCCCATATGCTGGTTTCTGTGGCTCGTACTCATTTGTGTGGTCCATTCGATGAAGTAAATATGCAAATAATGAATTCAAATGATTTTTATTGCCAAAACAATTTTTCGCTCGCGAGGCCCCAACACACGGGGCCCCGTGCAGTTGCACATATGCCAGCAGCGGCACTGCTCAAAAGCGCTCGCTGTTTAAAAAACAAAATTGACCCAACTCAAAAAACAAAAACAAAAAATAACCAAACGCACAAAACCGACCCAACTTTTTCGCAAATTAAAAAAAACAACCTTAAAAAATGACATTCAAGGTCAACAGCAGATTTAGTCCAGGAGGGATAGAAAAAAAGTTGAAATAAATTTACCCTGCGAATTTTGGACGCTATAATTAAGAGAAAAATCGTAGGCATTTCGAGCGTTTCCATATATGCCTGACAGGAAAAAATTTTGATTTCTCGAAATCTACTGAATAGAAATCCACACCATAATTCACTTTCCCTTCGCCCAAAAGGCGCTTTTTCTGAAAATCAAGAAAAGTGCCTGTTTTCAAACGTGTTTATGAGGTATTAATTCGAGCCTCACCAACTTTTCATGAAAATGGGTTCGTAGAGTAACTCTTCGAGAATAAATAGGGCTTTTCAAAATAACTCTAGCACCACCGTGGGCCTTGTTCAAACTTTTTTCTGAAACGGCTGTTTTTACATTTTTGAGATTTACGCGAAAAGTTATAATTATTTTTGCATGAAATTTTTATTGTAGGTAGGCACTAACAGAAGCCAAAATTTCAGCCCTGAAACAAGGCTCTACGATAATAATACTCCCTGTAATTAAATGTCAAAAAATGGCCATATTTCGTGGTTTTTGTTTTGTTTTGCACAAACCTGTTGACTGATTTCAATTCTCCAAAACTCATAATTTTCGTCTTTTTAAGCGCTATTACGTACTATTTTTTGTTTTCCAAAAAAAAAAATTTTCGCACCTAACATTGAAAAACGTGTTTTCGCTACCATTATTAGCTTTTTTCCACCTGTTCTCCTGGACCGATTTTTTCCAAAACACATTCATTGAATTCCTACGATTTTTCTCTTAATTATAGAGTCGAAAAATCTCAGGGTAGATTTATTTCAACTTTTCAATACTTTTCCGCTATCTCTCCTGGACTAATTGATCTATACTCTTTCTATATGTTTTGATTTGCAAACTCTGAAGTTAGCTGCACTCACAAGAAAGGGCGCGTCTTCCTCAAAAACACATTAGGGCACGTTTGTTTTTAATCCACCAGAAAATTCGGTTAGTTTTGTTCGTTTTGTTAATTTTGTTTTTGTTTTTTTAGGAGTAAAAATTTTTTTTCGCCAATTTTAATTCCGTGACCCCCCCCCCCCCCAAAACAAAATTCTAGATCCGCGCCTGACCCCAACTGTTGTGGCTCAGCCGGTCGCTTTAAAAAATGAACTCATGCAACATCCTAAAGGCCCATTCAGATCCAGCAGCAGCAGCGGCAGCAAACAGTTCCTATTGGCTAATGGCGGTCACTTGACAACTAAAGCAGCAGCGATTGCTAGTAAAACTAAACTTGCTGCCGCTGCTGCTGCTGGATCTGAATGGGCCTTAAAGGTGAAACGCGAGGTTTATTGCCTCCTCCGCATACGCCTTCCAGACTACATCCTTAACCTTACTACTAGACATTGCACCATGACGTGAACAACATGATGGACTGGTAGTATAAAGGGTGACAAGCTTAAGGCGGTATCAGATCCAACTTTCTGCCTCCTGAATCAGATCCAATAAAGCAGCAGCAGCGGAAGATTTTTTATTTCACAGTAAATTCTTTGTGTAAATAATTCATTAATAACTATAAATTTTTGAAAAATATCACACGACAATAAAGGGCGAATTCGGAAACGCAAACTGCAGTCATTTGCAAGTATTCAGCAATTAGAAGTCTGTAGCTGAATACTTGCAAATGACTGCAGTCTGCGTTTCCGAATTCGCCCAAATTCTCAATTTTCCGCGTCCATTAGTCATTTAAAAACAACTTGCCAAGTGAAAGATGCTTGAAATGTCAAAAAATTCTGCTTTGCAAAATTAGGATTTCAAATGAAAAAGCAGCGGCAGAACTCTCTTCTTCTTTTCTTGTCACGTGACCAGCGTAACCCAATAGAAACAATTCTCTGCCGACGGTTCTGCTTTGCTGCTTTGGATCTGATAGAGCCTTTAGACTTTCAGATAAAAAACATCATCTTTAGTGATTTCAGCATTGTTGTATAACTATGCTTAAAGGGGCGCGTTCTAAAATAAAAACCTGCTTTAATTGTTCAATTCGTTGTGCAGAGATTAATTTTAAAAGCAAAAATAAATAAAAAAAAACATCGTATTCCCTTCATTCTCTCTCACTCTCCTTGCAGGCCACAGACATTGTGTAGGTGCGGGGTCAACCAGGGTTATGTTTTTTAATTTTGTACGTCCAACTTTCAGGCAGACAATATCCAAGCAATTGCCCTCATTAAAGCACGGATAATTACTCCAACAATTAAGTGCCACCATGGACAGAGAAAATAGTGAGAATTAAAGCGAAATCGATAGCGTGGAAAATTAAGTACTACTGTATTCAATTCGAGTATTGTGTGTGGCCTAGGCAATGTGGCGAATTACATAAGTGTCTTTTTGCGGTAGATTTGACTTTCAAAATGCCCATAGATGTTATGTAAGGGAATATAAGGGAATAAATTCTTTGTTTTGTGGATGCCATAATTTTGGTATAGCTTTCAAAAGCTTTCGTTATTGAAGGAAATATTTACTTATAAATTGCGGAGAGTAATCCTGGTACTTTAGGAAGTAAGCTCAAAATCGTACAAATATTTGAGCGTTTCTGCAAAATCACAGCCCCATTAATATGTTCGTCGAAAACGCTAATGGACTAAAGTATGATTTTACAGTTTCTTCTACACTGTAAAAAAAACTTTCAAAGCAGTAAGTACTTGAAGTTTTATTCACAAAGCAGTTTTGTAAATTTACAGAAATATATTATTAGGAATGTTCCTAATCCACGCAAATTCTTCATGTGAAGTTAAAAATTTATAGCGATATTACAAAACTGACGAACTGACAAAACGCGAGGTGTATAGGTGTCTCAAAGAGCTTGTCGACCGACTCGGTCAAGCTTTTACTTGTAGTTACATACAAGTGGATTAAAAAAAATTATTTTATACTTCTTAGCTCATCTTATAAATAGTGGCTTTATTATAAACTAGCTGACCCGGCGAACTTCGTACCGCCTCAGAATCAATAAATGTTGTGTTAACTTATTAGCTGAATTAAATTTAGTTTTTCATTATGATAAAATGAATACTCAAAATGAATTAAGTTCAATAAAAGTACAAAAATCAACATGAAATACATTGAAATTCGCTACTTTCTTTATGATAAACGACAGTTTTCGTTTTGTTGTCAGGTGCGAGAACAAAGCGGATGGTTTGCCGGCACGTGAAATTGCTACCGAAATTGCTGCTGATATGTACAATTGACCATGGGCCCTATTCTCTATTACAATATTATTAAATCCGATCCGAAAACGAAACAGCTTTCGAGTAAAAATTTGACAATATTGTAAGAATTTGACAATTTTGTAATAGAGAATACGATTTCGTCAGTTTCGTGAAAAAATATGACAATATTGTAATCTATATGAATAAAAGAAAGTGTGTGTCTGCTAGTGCGTACCGTCGCGCGTTGAAGCCAAACTAGAATATATAGAAATCTGATCTTTTTTTTGTAGATGCATGGATACCCAAACAAGTGACTAAAAGTTTTCGTTTTGCGAAATTTTAATTAGTTTTTTTTAATTAATTAATTAGTTCTGTTATTCACCATTTTTTACGTTATACGCCTCTTGCAACTTGATTTTGACTCTTTTTCATGTATCCGATCAACCCCAAATTTTGCCCATATGCGTAGCTTACGTGACATTGCAATATGACATTTTTGTAAAAAAATCAAGATGGCGGTTCCAAAATGGCAGCCGAATTTTGCAATTGTGCTTCCCGAACCCCGACCTATGAAAGGATATTACGAGTAGAATACAATTAGCTGTGTGGCGTCATTCCAAATTCAAAATGGCGGCCAACACAAGATGGCGGAAGACATAGTGACAATGCAATCTGACCATTTTGTAAAAAAATCATGCTGGCGGCCAAATGAACGTGTACGACAAATTGAATACAATTAGCTGTGTGGCGTCACACAGTGGTCTGAAATCCCCAAAACCTGGACAAAAGTACCAAAACGAAAGTTTATATTTAGGGACTTTTTTCACTTGGGTTATGTATAGTGGCCCCCCTGGAGTATTTCAAGGCCCTTGGCAAGAGGTAGATTTTCGAAATCTTTTTTGTATACCATTTGGAAAGTGTGCGTCGAACACGATACTCGCAGCGCGTTCTCTCCGAGCAAAAACACGTGTTACGTTTTTGCGTGTAGATTGCAGTACGTTTACCCATTTTCTTTTGTGTAAAATGGATTCTTCTCCAGAGAGTAAGTACAATTATACTGTGTTATTGAAATAAACATAAATAAATAATTAAATTGTTTGTTTGTGATCAAATATGTAGTAAATTGTGGTGATTTGAATAACGATTCGGCTTATAAATTGATGGCTAAGTACAAACTTCCACTGACTTCCACTTCGAAATACGAATGTAATTGTTTATTAATCATCTCTGCAAAACCTATAAAAAAATCAGCTGCTCCTGCTTGCTCCATGTCATTCTATCCACGATATACTACATATTTGCTCAATGTATAGTTTTGAGCGTCCTATTCAGGCAGTGCCGCGGCCAGACAATTGGGGACCCTGTGCAAAAATTCAGCGAGGGGCCCCAGAGAGTCCAAAAAATTTTTTCTCTCGCTTCGCTCGCGGATTTCCTTTCATGCATACGCGTCCCCGCGACAGAATTATGCCACATATGCTGATTTGTGTGCCCATAATCATTTATGTGGCCCATTCAATGAAGTAAAAATTAAAATAATGAATTCAAATGATTGTTATTGAAAAAAAAAATTTCGCTCGCGGGGCCCCAAATACGCGGGGCCCTGTTCAGTTGCACACTTTGCACATATGCCAGCCCGAGCACTGTATTCAGGCGCTATATATTAACTTTTTTTTCATCTTTATAATCTTATATTAATAAAAGAAAGATTCTGTATGTGTGCGCTATAGCGGACGCACCAGTCTCCCATGAAAAACCTCGAAGCCCGATTTTTGAAACTCAAAATGGCCGCTAAAAAATTACCGAAATTCAAAATGGCCAGCCAAATATGAATTGGTAAATTGTGTTCCGATTTCAATGAAAGTGGGTATCTAGGGGATTTTAAGGTCGCTAATAACGAATTTGTGGTCAAAACTTATAAATTAAAAATGGCCGCGCCAGTATGGCCGATGAATTTGCCAACTGTATTCCGATTCCAATGAAAATCGGTATCTGGGGTTTTTTGAGGTAACAACGAATGTTTGATCCAAACTTATAAATTCAAATGGCCGCGCCAATATGGCGGACGAATTTGCCAATTGTAATCCGATTCCAATGAAAATCGGTATCTGGGGTTTTGAGGTAACAAATAACGAATGTTTGATCCAAACTTATAAATTCAAAATGGCCGCGCCAATATGGCGGACGAATTTGCCAATTGTATTCCGATTCCAATGAAAATCGCTATCTGGGGTTCTTTAAGGTAGCAAATAACGAATGTTCTTCTTCTAGTGACATCAGATCCTTATATTAATAGTTTGCGCAAACGTCCAAAAAGGAAATTACAATCTCTGTCACCAAAAGCAATGGAATTAATAAGTGCCCTAAACATTGAATATTGTGAAAGCCCCGATTCAGAACCAGACCACAATAGTGATGTAAGCGAATTTGTTTAAATGTAAAAAAATAATTAAAGTATCACTTATGCTCTAATTTAAATTTTTTATTACTGAGCAACCACGAAACCCCCTTATTACAGATTTTCATTAAATTCGGTTAATTATTAACAAAGTTGGCCGCCATATTGGATCCACCATTTTGTTTATTAAAAATCTAATGACGGATTAATAATTAGCGATTCCGAACACCCATTATTACATATTTTCATTCAATTCAATTAAATATGAACAAAGTTGGTCGCCATATTGGATTCGCCATTTTGTTTTTTGAAAATCTGATAACGGATTCTTACTCAGCGACCCCGAAAACCCCCATATACCGATTTTCATCAAATTTGATTAATTTTTCATAAAGTTGGTCGCCATATTGGATTCGCCATTTTGTTTTTTGATAATCTGATAACGGATTCTTACTCAGCGACCCCGAAAACCCCCCTATACCAATTTTCATCAAATTTGATTAATTTTTCATAAACTTGGTCGCCATATTGGATCCGCCATTTTGTTTTTTGAAAATCTGATAACGGATTCTTACTCAGTGACCCCGAAAACCCCCATATACCGATTTTCCTAAAAAAATTATTTTTCTTACGGTAGTAAATTAATTTTGTCCAGGTTTTGAGGATTTCAGACCACTGTGCGTCATTACAAATCCAAAATAGCGGCCAACAAAAAATGGCGGATTACCTTTATCTTTACAAGCCACTCAGTATGGGTATCAAATGAAAGGGAATGAGAAGTAGACCAAAAAGTAAAAAATAATTTTGAATGTAAAAAAAATTTTTTTTAGTTCATTTTAAAATAAAAGTGTATATTTTAGTTTTTTAAACTATATTTTATTTCCTACTGCAATCAGAAGGACAATCACTGAAGGTTGTTTGACTCGATCTGATAAAGCCATGCTTCTCACACGGGCAGCTGTATGTGGGCTGTTGAAGAGTTGGTAAAGCTGAAAACCTTCACATCTTAGCACCAAATGCCAGAACATTATATATAGTTTATCATCCTGAAGTTCTTTGAAAAAATACCGTAACATCTGTTGGAAATGTGTATATATTGCATTTATTAGATTTTTTAGCGGCACTAAGTTATGCATTTTTGGGCTGCAAATTTGCAAAAATGATTACTTTTTTTGGCGCTTTTTTTTCAAAAAACAATTTGGAGTGGAGGAGCCATGAGCGAAGTTCTGCACAGGGCGTCTAATCCCCCGGTATAGCAAAATCTATGCGGAAGATTTTGAATATGTTTGAATAGGTGTCTGTTGTGCACAGTGTCTCCATATGTAAATCGAGAGTTACCGTGTTGCAAGGGTAAAAATACGGTGTTTTTAGAAAAAATTACGGTGAATGTGCTAAAAGTGTACCGAGTAAATTACCGTGTAATTTTTCAAAGGAAAAAACAACATTTTCAACCAAATATCTCAAAATATAACCAAAAATCTGTCTCTATAACTTGAAAATTACGATTATTCTAAGGTAAAAGCTGGAACTTGAAACAGTTCTTAGATTTAAATGTTTACTAGGTATTTGTAATGCGCCGTAACTAGAAGAAAACATAACGTAATTTTAGGTCATTCATCCATCACACTTACAAATTTCACTCCTTCCGATGTTAGATGTTAGATTGCCAAGGGTTGTTGGTAGTTTTATTTATGTGTGAGTGGACAAAGACTTTTAGTTATTGGGGGATTCCCAGCAACCAACTGATTGAGATTCGTTTTGCTATAAACACAATTGGAACCACGACCACTGCGGCGGCGACGGCCACAGCGATACTCGGGCTGAAATTCGTTGTGTGAACATAATTGGAGCAACAGCGACCTAATTGTTTTTACTAATTCAATTAGTTTTTCATCGAAACTCTCCATTTTTAATTCTATTAAAAAAATTATATCACAATGGCTTTATTTAATCAAACCTCAAAATAAAAATACACAAGCTTTGACAAGCTATAGCTACAAAATAGAGATTAGATTAATTGAGTCGCCATGGTCGGCGACGTGGTCATAGACCTGGTCGAATTTATATGCACCCTCGTATACAGACGTATATTCTATTGGTTTTTGACAGTTCCTGCGAAAGTAGTTTCGTCGATCGCCCCAATTATGTTTACAGCATTTTGCGCAGTACATGATTAAATATTTACAACAACGTAATTTATAATGGTAATACGGTGATATATGATGACACGGTAATACATTATAACCTTGACGGTAGATAAAGACCAGATTATGGTGCATCCACGGTAATTACCGTGTACATGGAGACACTGATTGTGCACGTAGTACACGAACGAATCTTAAAAGAGTTGTAACATAATCAATTTTTTTAAGTATCCAAAATCAATTTTTGCAGATTTGTTCTTTTTTCATTATACATTTTTCCTACCGCGCCCGCGGACTGTGCACACATAATCTTTTTTTATTGAAAAACCGCAACGCACGCGGGTTTTTGCTAGTAGAGAATAAGGCCCCATGAGAGAAACATTCATTTTCTAGATTCACACTCAAGGATTGACCTTGTGATTAGGGCTAACTACAATGGTCTTAAGACGTCTTAAGACTACTTAAGATCTGGTACGCTACTATGGGGCTAGAACAAACAACCACAATGGCCTTAAGACAATCTTTCGTTCTCTTTCGCAAACTTTCGTTAAGTCTTCAGGCTACGCTCAGAACCGTAGAATCTTAAAGAATCTTCAAGAAAATGGCGTTTGCGATTGATATTTAATTTGGCGTTTTACAAAAATTAAAGTATTAGTGGAAATATAAGAATAAAGATTATTTGAAATAAGGTGCTCTGTGGAAAAGATATTTAATAATGGAATATTTGGATTTATTAAAGGCTTTAACAACATTAACTAAATTAGTGAGCGAAGTGATGCGAAAAAAAAGAAACCGCGGTCGGGTAGTGTACGAAAATTATATACAGACCGTTCTAAAATGGTTATTATAAAACCACTTTTTTAAAAATGAAAGGGACCGATCCTGGACAATTTTACATCCAGTATAGCTTTATTAAACTAAACGTCTTTATTTACTCCAGACTCAATTTGTTTTGATTACCTTTCAAAAATGTCAAAACGTCTGAGCTGAGCTTAAGATTCGTTAAGTTTTGACTGAAAATTAGCCAGTGTTAAGAGAATTTAACAAGGAATCTTAAGATGTCTTAAGACCATTGTAGTTAGCCCTATTTGGTGAATACAACTAACTAATTGCTCCTTTAATCCCTCATGGGACATAGGGCGGAAACAGTTGCCCTCCAGCGGACTCTGTTTTGCGCGACAGCTCTCAGCTCTGACCAGGATCTCCCGGTTGTTGCGGCCTCTGCTGGTAGGGTTCTCCTCCACGTTGTTCTAGGTCTTCCGACTCGACGGGTTCCTTGCGGATTCCAGTCGAGGGCCTGTTTGGCTAGATTCTCGTTTTCGCGTCGCAAGGTGTGGCCAATCCAATTCCATTTCCTTCGCCTGATTTGGTCGTCTATTCTTTCTTGGCCGGCACGGCGCCATAGTTCTTCATTTGAAATTTTATCTTGCCAGCGGATTTTTAGGATACGACGTAGGCATCTGTTGATGAAAACTTGTAGGCGCCCATGTTTCGCAACCGTACAAAAGAACTGCCTTAACGTTGGAGTTTAACAGCCGCAATTTGGTGTTAATTGAGATCTCCGTCGATCTCCATATGTGAAACAGGCATGCATATGCGCTTCTTGCTTTATTTATTCTGGAACTGACGTCTTCTTCTGTACCGCCGTTTTCGGTAATAATACTACCGAGGTAACAGAATTTATCTACCAGTTCCACGTCGCGGTTATTTAGCGCTGTTCGTTCAAGGGTGTTTGCATTTATCCGCATTTCTTTGGTTTTAGTCGGATTTAACCTTAAGCCTGCCGAGCCAAATTGTTGCCAAATTGTTTACCATGTTTTTGAGGTCCTGGTTTCTGTGGGCCAGCAAACAGATATCATCCGCGTAGTCGAGGTCCTTAAGGCGGTCTAACAATCCCCATTGTATGCCACCTGTTCTAGTATCTAGAGCGCTGACAAGGATGTCGTTTATTACTATAAGAAATAGTAATGGCGAAAGTAGGCATCCTTGCCGTAATCCTGAGCTCACTTCAAAGCTGTCGGATAGTTTTCCATTGTGAAGAACTCTGCATTTGGAATTGTCGTATAGAGCTTTTATCAATTCTATTATTTTATCCGGCAGTCCACGTTGCCGTAGAGCTCGCCATATAAAGCTCCTATTAACCGAGTCGAACGCTTTCTCATAGTCTACGAATGCAAGGTAAAGGGGGGATCGGAATTCAGTAGACTGCTCCACTATGATTCTCAAGGTGTCAATGTGGTCTATGCAGGAGCGGCCTTTTCTGAATCCAGCCTGCTGTCTTCTAAGCGTTCGATCTACGGCCTCTCTTATCCTTGATAGTAATATGTGGGACAAGATTTTTCCCACAGTAGATAATAAACAGATGCCTCTCCAGTTGTCACATATTGTTAGGTCCCCCTTCTTTGGTATTTTGACTATGATACCTTCCGTCCAATCCTCCGGAAAGGTACAGGTGTTCCATGCTATTTCCAGGATTGGCTGTAGCGCATCTGCTATGAGGCTTGAGTCGGCTTTCAACAACTCGGGCGGGATGCCATCTTTTCCAGCTGCTTTACCATTGGCCATTGCATGAATTGCGGTTACTATTTCAGTCTTGGATGGGGCACGAGTGGTGATTCTTATTGGCTGTGCATTGTTGTTTTCCTGAGGTTCCTGTGTAAATGAACCATTCAGGGCGGCGAAGAAGTAATCTCTCCATCTTTGGAGTTGCTCCTCGTCGCTGCACAGCAGCCTTCCATCCGCACTCTTTACGGCATGCTTTTTAGTAGAGTGCTTTCCCGAGAGCTGTTTAGTGATTTGGTACAGCACCTTACTGTTGCCTGTGTTTGCCGCGTTTTCCGCTTTCTCTGCGAGCTCATTTATCTGCCGCCTTTTATCACCCCGGACACTTCTCTGGTTTAAGATTTCTTGCAGTTTGCCAGCAAATTCTCGCTTTTTGGTGCTCTCACGCAGAAGGTCTACGTTAAACCGTCTACGGTTTATGGCATCGCGTTGGACGTTTCTGATTACGGCGATTTTTTGGCGGATAGTTGCTACTACCAAATGGTGGTCACTTCCAGGGTCTGCTCTCCTAAAGCTCCTGACGGCCACGTGATCTATCTGATTTAAGGTCAAAACAGAATTGCGACTGCGACGGCGGACGGCGAAGTCGCTCGTTTAGCGCAAATGTAAAACAACGTTGTATAACGAAATTACAATTGCAGCGGCACTGCGCCGCAAAATCGAAGTCGGCGTACAAAACATAATTTTTTTCAAACACAATTTTTGGATATGCAAAACGTCACGTCTCAATAAAAGTTACGGTTGCAATTTCGGTATACATTAGCTGCTCCGTCCAAATATGACATAAATCGCAGTTGCAGTCGGCCGTCGCAGTCGCAATTCTGTTTTGAGCTTTATCGTTCTACCATCGGGCGATACCAAGGTCTCCTTGTGTATCTTCTTGTGACAGAAGTAAGTTCCACGAAACAACAACAATTTGTATGCACTCGAAATTTCCAATGCATATAAATTGTTGTTGTTTTGGCGTGGCGTAGTCGGATGGAGCGGTCGTGTATTTCGCCCTTTACATAGTATCCGCGAGGATAGCAAGTGGACCGCAACGTGATTTTGAGTGGCAATTTCAATATGTATTTATTTTTCATCAGAAACAGCGCGTCCTTTACTACATTTTCTGCATGACAAATTTAATTAAACGATTTCAAATAATGTTGACGAAAGCACCAACGACAAATGGAACCTCACTTGATGAAGTTTTTACGCGATATTTATATCAGTTTAAAATATTTATTACATATTTTAATTATCATAATTGTTTCATTATTAGGTTTTAATGTTAATGGGAATTCATAAATATTTTGATATTTTGAAATTGTACTTGTATCAAGACTTTCTGCATCTATCCGACAGGTTTCCACTCTTTCGATACTGGGAAGTGTGCTATCTATCCGATAGACCTTTGACTATGGGCCAAGTCAATAATGCACGTTGCGCGAGCAAATGACTTCTTCAGCAATTGGAAGTCTGTAGCTGAATAAGTCATTTGCTCGCGCAACGTGCATTATTGACTTGGCTCTATTTGTATTGTTTCGTTGGTTAGTATTTTAAAAATTCCGGCAGTTATTGGGCAAAAAAGTTTTAATTCAAAAGTGTGGTTTTAGGCACACCCATATTTTCTGCTTTATTGCTAAAGGCATTTGTTTTATTTTTGTTGTTGTTGTCGGTGTTGGATGGTTCCGTACTTAGAAGATTGGTGGTAGCGAAAAATATTTGACAGGCGGCTACCTGTATGTAGCAGAAACTATTTATTGCGATAGCTTAGTCCTTAGTATATTAAGCTATTAGTCCGGCGAAATTAGCAAAAAAAAAGGCACGAAATGAGAGAAAATTCGAAAATGGCTGAAAATTGGGCCACAGCTTCCTTGGGGCTTTCTAAGCAAACAATTTCGGATTCATAATAAACTAGTTGGGATGTGGCTTTTGACCCTTTCGGTCCACAAGATTAACTTCCCAGTATTCGTTCAAACAAAAAAACCACTCGAACGATTTTTATGAAAATCTTTTCAGATCATACTTCCTTTAACACGCTTTGAACGGCATCTTAACGAAGTCGGTATCTTTTTGGGTTCGCGCGAAATCGTGCTGGTACAAAAATCATTTACGTCGTTCGAACAAAAAAACTGTTCGACCGATTTTTATGAAAATCTTTTCAGATCATATGTCCTTTAACATGCTTCGAACGACACCTTAACGAAGTCGAAATCTTTTTTGGTTCTCGCAAAATCGTGCCGGTACAAAAATCAATTAAGTCGTTCAAACAAAAAAACGGCTCGACCGATTTTTATGAAAATCTTTTCAATTCATATGTCCTTTAATACGCTTCGAACGGCACCTTAACGAAGTCGATATATTTTTTGGTTCGCGCGAAATCGTGCTGGTACAAAAATCACTTAAGTCGTTCAAACAAAAAAACGGCTCGACCAATTTTTATGAAAATCCTTTCAGATCATATTTCCTTGAACACACTTCGAACGGCACCTGAACGAAGTCGATATCTTTTTCGGTTCGCGCGAAATCGTGCAGGAAAAAATGACCACATACGTACGCACACACACACACACACATATTTCTTCTCAAATTTTTGCTTAAAATGCTATTGGGACCTTGAAACGTGTAAATACATTGAAAATTTCGAATCCGATTTTCGGACCGATTACAATAACTTCCTACTGGGAAGTTAAAAACATGGCCGCCAGAGATATCACTTTTTGGCAAAAAAATCACTCAAAAACTGTTTTTTTCGAAATTTTTTTTGCCTACAAAATGCCCCTCTTGAAATTTTTTTGAAAACCTAGACCTTTCCGAATTATTCAAAGTATTTTTTGGCTGAAAAGTGATTTTTGGAAACTTTGACCTTGAATAACTTCGAAAGGGTTAGGTTTTCGAAAAAATGAGAGCTTTTTGTAGGCAATACCTACCTTTTCGTATTGAGTAATCAAAATTTTTTTTTCGAAAAAACCAGTTATTGAGTGATTTTTTTGCCAAAAACTGATATCTCTGGCGGCCATTTTTTTTTGTGATTCAGAAATTGTTTTCTTAGAAAGCCCCAAAGAAGCTGTGGTCCAATTTTCAGAAATTTTGGATTTTTGTCTCCTTAAAATGCTAATTTCCCGGACTATATATGAAAGCTCTACACAAATAGAAACTCTCAAATTTTCCTTAATTATAACTTCCTACCTATCGCACAAGCAGCTCGGTTGTCAATTTCCAACAAAACAATAACAACGTAGAAAAAAAATTCAAGCGGATAAGAAAGTTCTCAATTACAATTGATGTATAAAGTTGCACAAACTTAAAAACAAAAAAGTTTTAAAATACTGCATAAGCACGCCCTCAAATGTCATGCCATGGGAGTAGCTGATGAAGAAACAAATTAATTACGTCTCCCAAACAACCGATGGTTAATTAGACTTTTAAATAGGGTTTCGAGTGAGATATGAGGCATTGAACAGGAGCTCCACTTCAGCTTAAAGAAGGTCGCCGCCTGCGGGTACCAAGACTCTTAAGATCGAAGCTTCTCTCATGAATATGTAATTAGAAGCTTTACGTGCCCTTTGTTCGGCGTCTTCCTTCTTCCCTTAAGATCAGTTCCCTTAATGGTTTTCTATAACAGGATAATCACCAGCATCTATGCGCTACAACATTGAAATAGAACGCTTTATTGGCGCCTTGTAGGGCCAAAAGGACATTCTAACATTTATTATGTGGTAGAATGCAGAGATTTGTGCAAAGTCCTTTCAGTTACGCAATTTTTTCTAATCAATAACGGCAGATGGGTCTGTACACCGATAGATAATTGATATATTAAGGGCGCTGTGCATTAGGCACAGTAATAAGAGTCGCGTAATTTTATGATAGCTATAAATCAAATTTTATTGTTCTTTGTACTCGAAGAACCTACTTAAAGTATAGGTACAGAATGTGCCCCAGTATCAAGACGACGAAAATGTCACATCAAACTTTAAGAAACGGACGTATTTTACGGGGAAAAGTCTTTTATGGTCATAAATCTTTTATGGAAGTGCCTCACTTTTTCCAAAAAAGTGCAATAAGTTTATCATAGTAGAAGCTACAAATATGGAGCAAACTTTCAACAGAACTTAATGCACTCCTGTCAATGAATTTGCCGGAGAAGACTAAATCCTATAACGAAAGTAACCACCTCACAAAGTGGGAGCTTCACCAAGGATATGTGCACTCCATCATCATTCGATGATCATAAAACATTTCCAGGATATACTCGTAAAGTAAGAAATAAAACTGTGGAATTAGGAAATAAAATAAGGAAAATATTGCAATGGTCGAAATTAAAACTCGGAAATAAAAATAAAAGTGATGGAAGTCGATCCATCTTGGCAGTTTGAGAATTTTGTGCAAAATCACAGAGCTGGCAGTACTACAATTTACCATATCACAGTTGTTCAAAACGCCAAAAACATGTCTAAAATTAGTAGGATAATATAATTTTTTTTAAATTTGGTGTCCGGCGGTTTTCGAGGTCGTTGAATACGAATACGTTATCAGTTTTTTGAAAAAAAAAATGGCGGCTTCCAGTGGCAGCCATCTTTAACATTGATGGCGTGATTGGCTTGTTGTGTTGTGGTTTTGAGTTGTTTAAGTCAGATTATTTTCTAAAGTTTCATGTGTTTTTTTTTACATAGTTAATACAAATGTCATTTTAATAAATAATATAATTATCTTATCATAAATCGATTGGAGGTGGTTTGTTTTTGTGGTATAGTGATCTAGTGTTATGTGTGTGTTAGTTTGTGTGTTCGCGGGCTGTGTTAAATGGTGATTTGCGTGAAGGAGTGTTTCTTTTAATATTTTTTCTTTATTTATTTTATTGAATTAATCAGTTTTTTTTTCAATTTATTGAATACTTTATATTTGTTCGGGAAATATTTGTTTGAAGAGTTGTGTGATTATTGACATAACCTTTCATCTGTCACTCATCTCTCTTTTACTTCTCTTTTCCTTTTCTAGTTTTACCTGTTGGAACTGGCTCTCAAACTGCAAATAAGTTTTAATTCCAATTGAGGAATTTGTTTTTGCAGTTCAATTTGACAAGAATCAGTCAAATGAAGAGAGTTCCCTCATAACCATCTCTTCACAATCTTTTTTTCACTTTTCGTAGTAATTTGACAACTGTCTCCTCTCCTATGTTTATTTCAAAAATCCCAAAATAAGGGGTGCTTCCCAACCTTATGGAAGAACTCTTTTATAATCCCCGTCCATAAAAAGGGTTGTAAGAACGAAATATCTAATTTATAGACCAATTGCGAAGTTATTGTGTATACCAAAACTCTCCGAATCTATTATTTATTCTGCTATCACCCCTATCTGCAAGCGACTTATCTCAACTGACCAACATGGCTTTCTTGCAGCTCGTTCCACTACTACTAATTTACTGGAGTTCTCTTCTCACACGGTTCGAGGCTTTGTCACTGGCTGTCAAGCTGACTGTGTTTACACAGACTTTAGTATAGCTTTCGACATGGTCTCTCACTCTATTCTAGTTTTAAAACTAAAAAAATTAGGATTTCCGCATGCCCTGGTGGTATGGTTCCAGTTGTACTTAGCCGACAGAACGCACCTGGTTCTATTCCGCGGAGTCAAATCTAAAAACATCGAAGCGTCCTCTGGTGTCCCGCAAGGAAGTAATCTTGGTCCTCTTCTAAGGCACTGTAAATTCCTTATTTATGCCGATTACATCAAACTGTACCGCCACATACGGAGTATCGAGGATTGCAAACTTCTACAAGCAGACCTAAACACCTTCTATTCTTGGTGTTCCAACAACAACCTTGTCCTTAATATTAGTAAATGTGAGGTCATGACATGGTCATGGAAACGTGGCGTTATAACTTATGACTATGCTTTTCTCGATAACAAGATCTCCCGCACTAACTCTGTAATCGATCTAAGGGTTAGGTTAGAAAGTAAGTTGGATTTCTCCACCCACATCAATTATATCTCTTCCATGGGCAATTCAGTCCTGGGATTTATAAAAAGATGGTCCAAGGAATTCAACAACCCCCTCATCACCAAGCACTTATTCATATCTTTAGTTAGGCCTCTGATTGCATACGCCTCCCAGGTATGGTCTCCTTACTACTCCTCCCATGTTGGTAGAATCGAATCGGTTCAAAGGAAGTTCGTCCGATTTGCACTCAGTCACCACCCGTGGGATGACCCACTTATTCTTCCGCCTTATGGGAACAGACTTAAAATGCTCAACGAATATAACGTCAACGACCTCGCGACGCTTATGGAGAGAGCTTAACTCCATAAGCGTCGCGAGGTCGTTGACGTTATATTTGTTCATCGTTTGTTGAATGACAAAGTTCCTACGAAGCCGTACGTCATTTAGAGCGAATAACTACAACCTGGGAGGTGAACCTCTTTTGTACATTAATTCCTCTAATACCAATTACGAACCGGTAAACCGCATGCTTATAAATGTTAACAAAATTGGGAGTGTGCAAATTAGAGAAGCTGTCCTTAAAAGGACCCTTTTTAATGTGGCGTGACTCCCAACAGAAAAAAGAAGCGTAGGACGACCAAGAAGAAAGTGGATGGATGACGTTCTAGAAGATATACGAAAACTTTGTTAAGGAATTTGAAAGACGTAGAGACGACTGTAGAAGAGATTTCAAGAGAGCCTAGTCCTACACAGATTGCAGCACAATTTAAAAGGAAGATAACAGACCAGAAATTCGGCATCCCGGTTAAATTGATACGGTTGCCCAATGCGTAATGTGACAAGTATAATGTGAAAACATATCCGGAACGGTGAACAGGTCAATCGAAATCTGTAACGTGCTGCAAGGCGGTCTAGTCAGCTTCTGCTTAACCTAGCGTTGCAGGAAGTGATTCGAGATTTGCATATGACAGCAGGATACGCAATCCTCCACACGTGTTTGATCTACGGATATTCATCGACGACTCCAAAACATCAGAGAGCTTCGACGCAGGGGTCTATCTAGAGACAACTCGTTGTCCTGGCCAATATCTTTTATGCGGAGGTGCTGGCGATCCTGAAGTCCGGCCAGACAATGAACCTGGAACCTGCAAAGGGATATACAAACGTTGTAATTTCCATAGACAGTCGGTTTAGAACAACCATCCGCAGTCAGTATTTCCGAACTCATACAACACCCAAGAGTTTAAACGCCCCTTTGACTCCCCCTAACCTAACCTATCTATCTCCTTCGAGCTAAGCTTTGCACCATGACTTGTACGACATGACGAACTGGTAGTACAAAGGTTGACACCTGAGCTTGGACTATCACATTTAAAAAAAACTTATCTAAAAGCTCTTGATTCGGTGATGATACGCTTCAATTTAGTGGAGAGATGAACGAGTGATCTAGATTGGCTCGGGAGAAGGCGACTCCTATTCCCATAGTCATCTCACTTTTTCTCACGTCACTTTTAAAGTGGTATTCTCATAGTCGAGAAAAAATGTGACAAAAATTGTTGAAAGATGTTGACAAAGACAATAAGGTATGTAATAAACGCTTGGATCTGCCCTGCTTGACGTAATCTATTTATTTCTCTTCAGATTTAGACAATAATTCAAAATCTTGAAGGAACTGTTCGTATTTGTTCTTGAGATTTTAGAACGCAATATGAACAAAAACAATACGCTCAACAACAGTTCTTCCAACAAAATTGGCCGCTGTTTTGCGATTCTTTGCGAAAGGTTCATACCAGAAAGGCAGTGGTAATGATTTCGATGTGGTCTATCACAGCCAACTTTGTCGAAGGTACTCGTACTTTGAAGTATGGTAGAGGTACTTGGAGAGGTTTCGAATATTTTCGAGAGGGAACTTTGCCCCTTGGTAATTAAATTTCCTTCGCCGTCTGAAGAGATTGGTGGGCTTAAACTATTTGGCATCAGGGAACATTCCGTCTATTTGCTTGTAAACTTTGCATTCCTTTGGCTACATTTTACGCTCTTCGATATCTCCTGATTTTTCTCCATAAGGCGGATCTCATACTGAAGGCAACAGGCAATAAGCACTATGTGTCGCTTTTCAACATACACTGAATATCGCCAAAAATAATGTTGCCGCGACCAGCAACATTTTTCGCTCGAATTTCTCTAATGTGAGACCTCTAATTGAATTCAATGTAAAATACGCGATACCGATAATATTGCGTGTAGCCGTGTAGCCTATTGCCAGCTACTTCCGGAGTAAAAATAATTTAGTTGTTTAATTTTCTTACTAGCACGCACGCGACCGCTGCTAGCACGCAGCGAACAAATAGGGACGCCAGAAAAGTATGCACGCACCCGCCACAGGCATGCACGCTCTCTCTAAAAATTTGTTCGCTAGAAGCATCCAATGGCACGAAAATCTAAAAATTCAGGCACGAACATTTATAAATGCATCTGCATCGGCATAAACAATTCCAAACGCGAGTGTTGTTTTACCAAGCACTCCCCCAGCGAAACACTAACCACTTCCAATGCTTGACCTACGCAATCGAACGAAAACCTTTTTACTGAGTAAGCTATTGGCACCCTTTATGGTCACCAAGATAGTTGCCCCTTTTCTTCGTCCTCTACAATTTTTTACAGCAATACAGGCGATTTCGTGCATCTCTGTGGCGGGAGCGTGGATCCCTGTGGCGGGAGCGTGCATACTTTTGTGCATGCAGGGATGCACGCGCTCGCCACAGGGATGCACGCGCTCGCCACAGGGATGCACGCGCCCGCCACAGGGATGCACGCGCCCGCCACAGAGATGCACGCGCTCGCCACAGGCATGCACGGCTTTTGTATCAAAAAACGCAGGGAGTGTCTCTCCGGGCTTCGGAGATTGAGATGGTAGTCAGCTCAGTAGGCGGGCTCAAAAATACTATTTCAGATTACCATCTGTTTGTAGAAAGTCAAAGGTGAAACCCCCGGTAGACCTGTTTTATCTCTAAGGCGGCTTGGACTACTTACAACTAAAGAAGTAAAATGGGCTTCCTATGCTTGGCCTACTTAAAATAAAGGAAGAACAATGGGCTTTTTATAAAGACTGCGAAGAGATATTGCCAGAATTTCGGCAATCATCTCGGGATATGGGCCTATAGAGATCACGCCAATATGCTCGGTATCCTAGACAAAGTCTGTTTTCGTAGCTGCGGGGGGACGGATGCGAGAAAAACACAGCAGCGCTCATTAGGCAACTATGCTATGGAAGACTTTAAAGAGATCTCGAGACTTAAGAGTCGGTGTACTGATAAACTTCACGGAGGCTTTACACAGCCTCTATAGTCGGTCAAATAACCACCCAGGCGTAGACGAGCTGTAGCTCCAAAACGCCGCCCTAAAGGCTTAATTGGACCTCAGGTCGCACGCAGGCAGTTTCATACCAAACCTAACCTAATAATCTATCATCATTCAGATTGAGGGAGTAACACGAAAACTGGTGCTGCATATCAATGACATCGAAACAAAGTACGAAGAGGTCTGTGAGACGATCTAATATTAGCTCAATAAAGCGGGAGCCACATAGCACGTGTCTTCCATTCTCCGAGTTCCATGCTTTGGTTCCTGTCAAAATTGACTGCAATGTTTTAGTACTGTTTGACCACATAAACAAACTAGTTGGGATGTGGCTTTTGACCCTTTCGGTCCACAAGATTAACTTCCCAGTATTCGTTCAAACAAAAAAACGACTCGAACGACTTTTATGAAAATCTTTTCAGATCATACTTCCTTTAACACGCTTTGAACGGCACATGGAAATCTTTTCAGATCATATGTCCTTTAACATGCTTCGAACGGCACCTTAACGAAGTCGAAATCTTTTTTGGTACTCGCGAAATCGTGCCGGTACAAAAATCACTTAAGTCGTTCAAACAAAAAAACGGTTCGACCGATTTTTATGAAAATCTTTTCAGATCATATGTCCTTTAACATGCTTCGAACGGCACCTTAACGAAGTCGAAATCTTTTTCGGTTCGCGCGAAATCGTGCAGGAAAAAATGACCACATACGTACGCACACACATACACACATATTTCTTCTCAAATTTTTGCTTAAAATGCTATTGGGACCTTGAAACGTGTAAATACATTGAAAATTTCGAATCCGATTTTCGGACCGATTACAATAACTTCCTACTGGGAAGTTAAAAAAGTACGGAGCGATAAAAACACGGAAACGTAGAAGATAACCAATCAACTTTTGAACGGGTTGACGGAAACGTTACCTCACTTTTTGTAGATTGAGTAAATATAAATCGCAAAAGCACTCAATTTTCAATAAGCCATGGAACCGGACGCTTTGTGGCTCACATAAAAATAAATATTAGAAATCGGAAAGACGCAGAGACGGAAATCGGATAGACGGAGCTCGGTACACGTATGCTATGGGGCCCACGCTTAACAGAGGTAGAGAAGCATGATTTTGAAGTATAGTACAATCCCTCTTCTACTTTGAGTCAATAGTAGAAGCTAACAACATAGAACCAGAAATATATTCACGACAAAAGCCAAGAACACCGATTGTAGTTTTCCAAGACGAATGACAATCTGGTAATCAGGACCGGGTGGGAGAGCAGTCTCAGCAGTAGGGTTGAATAATTGAGGGAGTACTAAGTTATTTCAGTTATTTTTTCTCGTGTGAAGCAGATTTGAACATATGAACCCTTCAACAAATATAGGAATTTTAACTAATTTTACCACTCTGTATCTTGTCCGTTCCAGATTTTAATTTATTACCAGAATTCCAAAAAAAAAATTTTTTTTATACTACGGAAGGTGACAACGATTAACGGAAGTTCTTTGAGGTGGATAAAGTGTGTACTTAAGAAACTTGCAGGGATCAGGGTAGAATCTACATTGTTATTTTCCACAAGAGAAATGAATAACACCCAAAATAATTTTGATAAAAGTGCCACAGGCTTTTTCATCTTTTTTTTTTGTTCAGACGGCAGAAATATTGTCCTCGTCTAAAGGATTTCATTTCATTGTGAAAAGCAGAAGGGAATTTCCAGACCCTCGATCCAGGGATACCAGTGACAACACTATGGCAGGATTGTTGAATAAGCAGGGAAGAAATTTAAATATTTATTGCCGCAGACTCTGGAGGGATTTAATTAATTTGTATAGCCCCGGTCATGCTTTATCTGCTGTGGTTACACAACAGAAAGCCACTTTACTTTGAAGAATTTTGTTATATAATATATTTTCCCCAGGCGTGATTTCCGTCTCATCTCTTGTTGGATTGCTAATGAAACCTTCTGAGGGTTTCATACCT
This sequence comes from Thereva nobilitata, assembly GCA_963855945.1. Taxonomy (NCBI): domain Eukaryota; kingdom Metazoa; phylum Arthropoda; class Insecta; order Diptera; family Therevidae; genus Thereva; species Thereva nobilitata. Next base: position 77,738,237 of record OY979694.1, read on the forward strand.
CTGGAAGGCAAATATTTTTTGAAGTATGGTAGAGGTTGTTTTTGGGCGAGGGACAGATGGCAAATTATATAGAATTAAAATTCTCCGATTCTAATATTATATACGAAGAAAATTGTCCCCAAAGGAATATTTTATGACAATTAAGAAATATGATGGTAATTTATATTTACAATTATAAAATATACATTCAGAAATTCAAACAATAAGCAAACAGTTACCGTCACCTCCCCGTGGTGCCCACTGGATAGCCAACTAACGACGGTAGGGGTGGGACGCTATATTCCCGCATACCAGCGACGGGCTGGCAACCCGTCCTGGCATTACCACATTGCCACGAGACCTACAACAGAGCCTCGCATAGGATTGACCACACAACGAAGACCCGGATATCGTATTAAGGACCATGATTTACGAATTTTTTCTTGGAATGTAAGGACACTGTATCAACCTGGCAGACTAAAAGCTCTACTAAACGAATTAGATAAATATAAAAGTGACCTGACAGCAGTGCAAGAGGTGAGATGGATTGGATAGGGGATCCTAGAGAAAAAAACGCACAATATATTTTATAGTTGTAACGAGAAGAATCATACTTTTGGGACGGCATTTATTGTAAGAAAACAAATTAAACATCTAGTAATGGGGTTTGACGCTATAGATGAAAGAATATGTAGAATACGTATAAGAGGAAGATTCTTTAATTACTCCATAATAAATATTCATGCCCCGATTGAAGATGCGCTAGAAGAAGCGAAAGGTGCATTCTATGAAACCTTAGATAGGACGCTAAGAAACTGTCCTAGACATGATGTAAAGATTGTCATAGGAGATGCAAATGCAAAAATTGGCCATGAAAGTGCATACCGACCAACAATAGGAGCATTTAGTCTACACGACGAAACAAATGAAAACGGTATGAGACTGATCAGTTTTGCAATGATGAATGGTGATCGCAGACACAAGCACCCTCATTACACACATCGACATCGACAGCGACAGCTGTCGACACTTGAAATCGACACTACATTTTTTGGCATTTCTGTCATCTGTCAATGTCGATGCCAATGTCGATGAAGTTATCTTTAGGGAAATTTTAAAATTTGAAGTAATAATATTGTTTATTATATGAAATCTGCATGTTTTTGCGTCCCGAATTTATCGACGTGTCGATTTTATCGACACTGTCGATGTGCATAATGAGGGTGAAGATTCCAGCGAAAAGATATACATAAGGTAACCTGGAGATCTCCGGATGGAAGAACGCAAAACTCAATTGATCATATACTTATAGAAGCGCGTCACTGTTCAGAAGTACTAGATGTCAGATCATATCGTGGTGCAAACATCGACTTCGACCATTATATGATTGGGACGAGAATCAGAAGCAGAATATCGACACTAAACGAAAGAAGAAACCGCAGGGAAAGAAAATTTAACGTGAAATTATTAAAAGAAGAAGCAAAACAAGAAGAATATGTGGAAGAAATAAATAGAAGAGTGATAAATGCAAATAATCACAACGCCGAAGACATAGAAGTTAAATGGAATAGCTTGAAGACCCTAATTAAGTAATTAACCCCATCCAAAAAGTAGAAACCCTACTACCAATCTATATTCTTTTTATTTTAATATAATAAAAAATAATATAGTAAGATATACATACAGTGGCGAATAGAAGTCAACGTACACCATAAAAAAATAGGTAAAAAAAACTTTTAAGTTAAATGGTTGTACCGGCACCATGGAGCTCCTTGCTGGTGACAGCAAGGCTACTGCCATCGTGCTTGGGTAAACATAAAAAAAAATTTAGAAGACTACATCCTCCCTAGTTTCCTAAATGGTTTTAGGGGATGCTAAACCGGCCACACGGTTTACGCTAGCTCGCCGGTGGGGGTGTGGGGTTGTGTGACCGGGACACTACACTTATGATTCACCACTTACCTATTGTTTAAAAGGGATATCTCTTCATATCATTCTTTTCCTAGGTTAGCCAAAGCGATTCATCGCTGGACGTTTCCATCGACCTGGTGGACCTGTAAGTGTTCAACGCGACTTTGAGAGGACCCTGGAGAGAAAGCACAACCCAACCATCCTGGACAATTTATCCCCTTAGGCTGTCATACCTAGTAATACTAGTGGGGTTAAAGAAAGTGACAACAAATATATTTTAAAATAATTACAGTATAATACAATTACTCAACGACAAAACAGAGGTAAGTTTGCTTTAACTAATAGATGTAAATCAAACAACAAATACTCCTATAATCTAGGTAATGTGGACACAGCCAACTATTACTACCAAATAATAACGTTAATGTAACAACGGAAGGAAACAAATCAATCGTCGCGCTGGTACCAGTCGAGGATTCTTTTCTTTCGTACAACACCAAACCGAACGATGAAATTTATGACTAAGGGCGTGTACTAAAGTAAAATAGTAACTAGTTTATATTTTAAGAAATTGTTAAATATAAGAGTATAATAATGGTATGAATATATAATTATTTGTTAAATATTGTAATATATGTAAGTAGTGGATATTACAATTAAATATTGTATATGAAAAAATATCCGGGGAATATACCTTTAGTTAACAGTTTGGATGTATATGACTTAATTACCAAAACTAATGGTACAATACTCCAAACAGAACGAATGTTGTTATTGTGATGCCTTAAAATTCCAAATTGTCATATACTGAATTTCATTAATGTGTATGTTCATATATTTAGGAATATTTTTAGGGTTAAGCGATATGTTTAAAAATTGTTTATATATTTAATAAAGTTATTATATTAATAGGTAAAAGTAACCAATAATAAACCTGCCTCTTCAGTAAGTCACCATTCGCACTTTTCCAGTCGATATCCTGACGCACAAATACCATAAATCGTCTGCAACACCTCCAAACTGCAAGATTATCAGAAAAATGTATGCTATTCTGGAATCCAGACGCTGACGTTCCACGGCGATAACCACGACACCAGTTGTTGTGGCGTTATGTTCTGCTGGGTTATTAGCACTGGAAATTCTCAATTTGTGGATAACTAACAGTAAATAGGTAAAACACTTAAACCACACATTCCCTTCATTGTCTCAACACATTAAAAATACGTGATACAAGGAAAAAAACGACATGAACACAGGAAAAGTTCTTTTCAATTTCAGTTCAGCAATTGTCCGTTTTGAGGCAATTAATTAATCCGAGCGCCTCTAGGGGTGATGATCGGCTTTTTTTGCATATAGAGCAGCACGTCTTAATTGAATGGTCTTTCTGCGTGGTCAGGTAAGTTTTTGAACACCTTTTTCCTTCTATAATGTCTGGCAGTCTTCAATCGTCTTTATTTCTACAAATAAAATTATTATCGAGCTTCATTGGGTTTCGGTTTGCTCCCGTTATGATAACAAACGTCCTTCCTTCTCAAAATTCCCAGTCTTTGTTGGCATTCAAATTTAAAAAAAACTTATTATATTTTTTTTTGTTTGGTCTATATACGACCTCCTTTTTCTAAATTCCAATCTCGACCCTCTAAAAATTTTTTCCATTTTTTTTCTCAGAACAAAAAAAACTATTTTTTTTTCGACTACTAGAATTTAAAAAATTTTTCTCAAAATTTTTTTGTGTGAAGTAATTTCATTAATTAAGCCTGAACTTTCCGATAGATGGAGGACCATTAAAAGGGAGAAACTTTCGGTAAATAACCGACCGTTACATACCCTCGGGTCCACAAGGCCGACTTGCGAGGCAGTGAGGAGCCGAAAAAAACGGAAGGTTTTTCAGCCGTAAGACTTAGTGTTTGGCGCCAATGTGTGGCTCGTCTCACGCCCTGATATTCAGAGTCTCATGCCACAGCTGCAGAGCTAGCCGGGCATCCAATATCTAAGGCGTTATCCATAAAAATCTGAGAGAATTTAGTTGTGCTGTCAAAAATGAAAATTTTGTGAGATGGTCAGTCTGACGAGTCTCTCGGAGTGTAAGTCTGGAGTTACGGGGATCCGGCGGCAGGCAATACCACATTGTCCCCCTCCGGGTCTCTACAATCATCCAGACCTCCACGTCGAACCGATCACCTGTCGGTCCATCGGGTCAGTCTCCAGCAATACCACATTGTCGTTAACCAAACCCCGATGGATCGCCCGGACCACCATTCGCCGAGTGTTGTTCTCCAGACTGAACGAAAATCAAAGAGGTGTACCATAATCAAATGCATAGTACTTATAGAAAGAACCGATGCTGAGGCAACCATAAAAATGGGGAAAACATCGGACGACCAGCTTGGTGTAACATATGAATATTACGTAAATGCTGTCGATTTCGAAATAATTTCCTCGACAATCACCAACAGTCAACCGTGCGATGATATTAAAGTGAAGAGAAAAAAATATGCCTGAACAGTGCGCGAAGTCGTATGTAGATGGGACTTCGTGAACCGAAGGACTTAATAAAAGAAGCAGTAGGCAAGGAGAATAGTCTTAAAGAAAATTTAATACTATCGACTGAGGCGATATGACAACAATAACACGTAACGAATGTCGAAGGTTACTACCTGACTATAACTATAAACTAACACGCCACTAGCCGTAAGGTCTGAAAAAAAACATTTTTTTTTTTTTTTTTTTTTTTTTTTTTATATATAACCAACTAAACGGGTTATCGATCAATAACACAAAATAACGAGAACATGACCAAGGAAGTAACAGTAACAAAGAATTAACACTGCTTAAAATATTTAAGCCAGGACGTTCAACCAGGGTGACACCCTGTATAAATCGCGAAGGATAAGAGAAATTTGGTAGGGACAATCCTCCAAGAGTTCCCAACCTGCTGCTTGACACGCTTGGCAGAAGCATTCCAAATTATCCGGAGTGGGCTCTTGGAGCAGCTGATTCAGCAGCCCATCCAGCATCTGCCCCAGTTCGCTTCCCAGTGAACGAACCTTCTGGAAACGACGATACATTTCTGCCACGAGCAACGTTATCCCACGTACTTGATATCCAACCGGTGGAACATACCGCTGGATAACTTCCTGTTGATATGCCAGGGTCATCCTCAACAAATTTCTAAACACGCTATTTTCCCCGGGATTCATTGAATCAATCAGCTCATACAGCCTAGCTCCCGTATGGCAGAAGCTTGGTTCAGTCAATGAATGTTGGAAAATAATTTCGACAACGTGAATCAGAATTAGAGGTTTGTTAATAATATCCATCAGCATGGTCAATATTCTGGAGGCCATGGTGTCAAAAGCACCTGGGTGTGCTTCCAAACATTTCACGACGTTTAGGGTATATCGTATAGCGACGCCCTCCATCGTTGTGGACAACCTCCTGGCTTCTATGGATGCATGGATCGGAACAAATTCTCTGGCGTGCGGGGATAAATAATATAATCGATGTGGTCTTCGCAGTACTTTATGTACCACTGGACGTCCATAAAAAGTTAATGCTCCGGTCACGTCCATCTTCTCAGAGACGGTAATACTGATATCCCGTGCAGAAAAAGAATGTATAAAATTTAGGTGTAATTAAAAATTCAACACTATACCCAATAAGAGGAAAAAAAAAGTTAATTGGTCCTTGCTAGCCGAGATATACTTAATACCTCTAAACAGTATATGCCCAAAAGATCGGGACTAACCCACAAAAGAAACACCTTAATAAACCTACTACGGTAACTGTAAATATCCTAATCAAAAAAAACTTCCGTGAGCCGAATAACAATAGTGGTGATACTTGCAATAATCAACCTTACAACAGCTGATAAAAAATCAATGGGCCAAATAGTTTTGGTTGTGTTAAAATGTTTTTGTAAATGTGTGTTAATTTTCCAGGATGGTTGGAAAAAAAAATCTCTCTCCCCAGGAGTCTCGGTGGCCGAGGTCATCGATGTCAGTCGGTGGTAGCTATGAGACACAGTCAACACCGAGTGTCATCGACGACGCCGGAAGCACCACACGTCTTCATCTACTTGAACGACATGAAGAGTCTACCTCCACATAAAAACAAGGAAATCTTCTCCGCAAATAATAAGAATTTAGTTTGATTCCGCTGTCCAACCACAACTGAGCTACACTACGGAAAATCAATCAGCAGTGGGGACAGACTGGAGAGAAAAATAATAAAAGCACAAGGAAGGAGCCGGATGTCCCTCAACAAAAGTCCACAGGGCGCAAGTGATTAGCCAGACGGTTAAGCCTGTGCGGCCTTCTAGAGGTGCACCTGAAGTGACCACATCCCTTACCACATTTCGACCAATTGTCTAAAATGAAAGAACAGAAAAAGAATTTGAGGGGACTGAATAGATTAAAGATGTCCACGGGGCGCAGTGGGCAGGCGATATCACGCCTGTTACCTCAGCCGGTTATGCCCGAGTAACAACTCAAACGTCCATCAGCAAAAAGTAACAAGGATCCTGTTCACTGAACGAAGCACTGGCAGGCGGTATGACGCCTGATACTCAGGACGACGAGCAAAAACACAGGACAAAAGAACTCCAGACTCAGCCTTCACCCATGGCCAAGCGGTCATACGCTTGTTAGCCAGCGGTGCCGGTAAGCCTAGTTCAAAGATGCCTAAAGCGAAGAAGATAAAATGATGCGGGATAATCTAAAAGTGAAAGCAAAGTAAAATTCACACTGAATTTAGACAAAAGAGACGAATCTGAAAAAAAAGGCAGTGGTGGTGAACCATAATCAAATATAATTTTAACAAGTTAACAGAATTTGGCCGCCATTTATGTAATAAATGGGCGCCGGGGTTTAATGTTAAAAACTTGTAATCCGAATCGTTGCCATGAAAGCATTCGTAGGGTTCCATTTTATGTAATAAATGGACACCGTAATTTAAATTCGAAACTAGTTTGCCGAAAGCGTTAACAGGTAAGCAGTCGTTGGGCGCCATTTTATGTACCGGCACCATGGAGCTCCTTGCTGGTGACAGCAAGGCTACTGCCATCGTGCTTGGGTAAACATAAAAAAAAATTTAGAAGACTACATCCTCCCTAGTTTCCTAAATGGTTTTAGGGGATGCTAAACCGGCCACACGGTTTACGCTAGCTCGCCGGTGGGGGTGTGGGGTTGTGTGACCGGGACACTACACTTATGATTCACCACTTACCTATTGTTTAAAAGGGATATCTCTTCATATCATTCTTTTCCTAGGTTAGCCAAAGCGATTCATCGCTGGACGTTTCCATCGACCTGGTGGACCTGTAAGTGTTCAACGCGACTTTGAGAGGACCCTGGAGAGAAAACACAACCCAACCATCCTGGACAATTTATCCCCTTAGGCTGTCATACCTAGTAATACTAGTGGGGTTAAAGAAAGTGACAACAAATATATTTTAAAATAATTACAGTATAATACAATTACTCAACGACAAAACAGAGGTAAGTTTGCTTTAACTAATAGATGTAAATCAAACAACAAATACTCCTATAATCTAGGTAATGTGGACACAGCCAACTATTACTACCAAATAATAACGTTAATGTAACAACGGAAGGAAACAAATCAATCGTCGCGCTGGTACCAGTCGAGGATTCTTTTCTTTCGTACAACACCAAACCGAACGATGAAATTTATGACTAAGGGCGTGTACTAAAGTAAAATAGTAACTAGTTTATATTTTAAGAAATTGTTAAATATAAGAGTATAATAATGGTATGAATATATAATTATTTGTTAAATATTGTAATATATGTAAGTAGTGGATATTACAATTAAATATTGTATATGAAAAAATATCCGGGGAATATACCTTTAGTTAACAGTTTGGATGTATATGACTTAATTACCAAAACTAATGGTACAATACTCCAAACAGAACGAATGTTGTTATTGTGATGCCTTAAAATTCCAAATTGTCATATACTGAATTTCATTAATGTGTATGTTCATATATTTAGGAATATTTTTAGGGTTAAGCGATATGTTTAAAAATTGTTTATATATTTAATAAAGTTATTATATTAATAGGTAAAAGTAACCAATAATAAACCTGCCTCTTCAGTAAGTCACCATTCGCACTTTTCCAGTCGATATCCTGACGCACAAATACCATAAATCGTCTGCAACACCTCCAAACTGCAAGATTATCAGAAAAATGTATGCTATTCTGGAATCCAGACGCTGACGTTCCACGGCGATAACCACGACACCAGTTGTTGTGGCGTTATGTTCTGCTGGGTTATTAGCACTGGAAATTCTCAATTTGTGGATAACTAACAGTAAATAGGTAAAACACTTAAACCACACATTCCCTTCATTGTCTCAACACATTAAAAATACGTGATACAAGGAAAAAAACGACATGAACACAGGAAAAGTTCTTTTCAATTTCAGTTCAGCAATTGTCCGTTTTGAGGCAATTAATTAATCCGAGCGCCTCTAGGGGTGATGATCGGCTTTTTTTGCATATAGAGCAGCACGTCTTAATTGAATGGTCTTTCTGCGTGGTCAGGTAAGTTTTTGCACACCTTTTTCCTTCTATAATGTCTGGCAGTCTTCAATCGTCTTTATTTCTACAAATAAAATTATTATCGAGCTTCATTGGGTTTCGGTTTGCTCCCGTTATGATAACAAACGTCCTTCCTTCTCAAAATTCCCAGTCTTTGTTGGCATTCAAATTTAAAAAAAACTTATTATATTTTTTTTTGTTTGGTCTATATACGACCTCCTTTTTCTAAATTCCAATCTCGACCCTCTAAAAATTTTTTCCATTTTTTTTCTCAGAACAAAAAAAACTATTTTTTTTTCGACTACTAGAATTTAAAAAATTTTTCTCAAAATTTTTTTGTGTGAAGTAATTTCATTAATTAAGCCTGAACTTTCCGATAGATGGAGGACCATTAAAAGGGAGAAACTTTCGGTAAATAACCGACCGTTACATGGTTTTATTTGAAATGATAAGCTGTACCAAAAACTAGAAAATAATTAGAACACAAACATGGACCTTCCTGAGATTCCGACGTCTGGTAAGAAATCATGCAATAGTAGCCGTGCTGTTTTCTTATGTCGTATGCCAAGGTACCCTTTGTGTCGCTGCGTCAACGGATTAAGTAATATTCTGGGACTTTTAACAGACTAAAATAAAAACATGGGGCGCATAAAAACCTGTATAATTAAATAAGAACGACTTGTCTAGAAGAATGTGTTTCCAAGCCCACCAATATATTTCAAATGCGCCCCATGTTTTTATTTTAGTCTGTTAAAAGTCCCAGAATATTACTTAATCCGTTGACGCAGCGGCTCAAAGGGTACCTTGGCATAGGACATAAGAAAACAGCACGGCTACTATTGCATGATTTCTTACCAGACGTCGGAATCTCAGGAAGGTCCATGTTTGTGTTCTAATTATTTTCTAGTTTTTGGTACAGCTTATCATTTCAAATAAAACCATTTAACTTAAAAGTTTTTTTACCTATTATTTTTATTTTCTAGTTTTTAGTTTGATTTTGGCTCGTATCATTATGCAAACTCCTCATCCTTTCCAACTCTTTCATTGCATCTTTACTGCACGGTTTCTTACCTGTTAATTTCTGACAATCAAGCTCCTCAATACATAGCCCTTCCAAAGCCCTTACGCGACTCAATGCTACATACGCTTGACCTTCCTCAAACAGTTTGGAGCCCAAATACACTACAGCATGGTCAACAGTACTACCCTGCATTTTATGGACAGTGGAGGCCCATGACAAAATTATCGGCAACATCCTTCTCTCGGCCGTTCCATAATTAAATTTTGCTGGAAATTGTATGGCTTGAGGATGAATAAGGTGTACGCCGTCTCTTTCAAAATCAATTTGAACAGATGGTATATCTGTTTCATACATTTGCGTCCTACGAAACTGAGGCCATACAATCTCTGTGATGTAGCCGATAGCGCCGTTCACCAACCCTTTCGAGACGTCGACGTTAGCACGTAACATAACTTTGGCTCCTACGAATAATTCAAGTTCTTGTGGTAAACCTTCTGTCTTGTTAATATCTGCTGGTATGATATCGATTATATTAACGTTGTCCATATTTCGTGTGCCATCTACCAGCTGGTTCTGGGCTTTGATTTTGTATATAGGGGCACTTTTGTTTCGGAACGAATTAAGAACCGCATTGTTGTGATTGTGAACCTGTTGGTTGGTTGGGTATACTCTTAACGCCTTATCGATAGCGAACTCACCAACTGCCTGTTCCCGTCTACTTTGTAGTTCAGCATGCCTGTCGTCTTCATTCATTTTAGTGCGCTTTGCTCTATACTCTTTCCTCGCTTTTTCTAGCCTCCTTTTTCGCTGTGTTTTAGTTTCAATTTTTTTATTAATTTTTTCTTTCATATTGTTCCCACGAGTATTGGACAAATAATAGTCGACCCCACCAGAGGTCCATGTAGAGGGGCAAGGCTCTTATACAACAAGGTGTGCCCAGCCTTGAGGCTGAAATGCTAACGACATATCATTTTTATCCATCCTAATTCCACACAGTCCTCGGCACGTTTCTAACGTTGACTTGGTTGGTGTATCGCTAACGACGTATCATTTTTAACCACCCTAACGCCACACAGTTCTCGGCACAATACAGAAACCTTAACTTGGGTGCATTCAAAACATCAAAAATTATTCCAATGAAATAACCTTATTGTATTCCTTTTAGTCTTAATTCAGTAATTTTTCGATTTTACTTTTTACAAAATTCTGGTGAATTTTAAATTTTATAATTTTGACAACAGATTCATTATTTCCCATTTTGATTTTTTAAAATTTTGACCACAAATTCGTCATTTTTAACCTTAAAAACTCCCCAATACCGATTTTCAATGGATTTAGGACGCATTTGCAAAATTCATCCGCCATTTTGTATTTTTTAAATTTTGATCACAGAATCGTCATTTGTGGTCCTAAAAAACCCCGATACCGATTTTCAATGGATTCAGAACACATTGGCAAAATTCATCCGCCATATTGGCGCCGCTATTTTGAATTTTCAAATTTTGACCACAGAATCGTCATTTGTGGCCCTACAAACCTCCCGATACTGATTTTCAATGGATTCAGAATACATTGGCAAAATTCATCCGCCATATTGGCGCCGCCATTTTGAATTTTCAAATTTTGACCACAGAATCGTCATTTGTGGCCCTACAAACCCCCCGATACCGATTTTCAATGGATTCAGAACACATTGGCAAAATTCATCCGCCATATTGGCGCCGCCATTTTGAATTTTTAAATTTTGACCACAGAATCGTCATTTGTGGCCCTACAAACCCCCCGATACCGATTTTCAATGGATTCAGAACACATTGGCAAAATTCATCCGCCATATTGGCGCCGCCATTTTGAATTTTTAAATTTTGACCACAGAATCGTCATTTGTGGCCCTACAAACCCCCCCAATACCGATTTTCAATGGAATGGGAACACAATTGGAAAATTCGTCCGCCATCTTGGAACCGCCATCTTGATTTTTGTACAAAATTGTCAGATTGCATTGTCACGGGAGCTCAATGTGTGGGCAAAATTTCATAAGAATCGGTTCAGTAGAAGTAGACGAAAAAGCTGTCGCAAGATTTGAACCAAACAAACAAACAAACAAACAAACAAATATACGAGGTGAAGCTAAATAAAACCATTAATAAAATAGCGAAAATACGTATTTTTATTTTATTTTTAAAAATTGAAAAAAAATGTGATATCACAATATACGTATCAAAACATTTTATTGAAATTCCATAATAAATTATTTCTACAAAAAAAATAACAAAAAAGTGAAATATACAGAATTCACAAATAACAAAAGTCTACCCAGTCTACGTACACAAAGATTTTTATTATTATTTTTTGTAGAAACAATTTCATTATGCAATTTCAATATAATGTTTTTGTACAAAGGATTGTACTTATTTATTTTGTAATATCACAATTTTTTTTTATGCTATAGTAAACGAATTTTCGCTATTTTATATTAGCCCAGTCGGTGAAGTATATTTTCACCTAAAAGTTCAAAAAAAAGCCTGACAATGATATTTTTTTTTAATTTGTTCATTGAATAGCGTACTTTAACCTCATGAAAAGTTATCACTCGCCGGGTTGGGGGAACCCCCTAAAAAACGACCCCCTAAAAAAAATTCCGTTTTTGTAATATCTCTTAAACGGTAAGTATTATCATAAAATAGTGTTTACAAAGTTCGTAGATTATGCAATTGTCTACAAAAAAATATATTATACATTTTCCCGTACGAATTGCCATTAATGAGATATCGCCGTTTTAAAGATTTAAAATACTCATTTGCGACTTGTATAGGTCATCAGACGTTCAATAAATCCTTTGTTGGACTACGTGGTTAATATTTTCAGGGGTGATTCCTGGATGTATTTGGAGAAAAAAATTGTTCTAGAGAGGGGGCTATCCCCACTACCCACTAAAATACAGGGTGTTTACGAAAAAAAAAAAATAATTGTGTATTAAAGAACACAAAGCAGAAGTGAAACTTCGCGTACATATTTATGTCTATATGATCTTTATTATTGTATTTTTTTCTTCATTTGCTCATGGCTTGTGTTATAATCTAAAATATGAATGAAGCAGGGAATAGGAAGTAAGAACCATAATATTTTAACTCAATTGATAAATCATATTATAATGAATATTTTGAAAGTATAAAATCAAAAACATTTCGCTGCTTTTACAAAAACTTTATCTTTAATAAACAATCTTAATTTTTTAAATAACCGACTCCTCATTTTGACTTTTCCGATGCCTGCGCCATCTATGTACGAATTTAAATAAATTGTAAATATTTTCCTGCTGGTTTGGTAGAATTTGTTTATATGGCATCACTTAATTGCTATCATGGCTGTCGCTGTCACCTACTTGTTGATCATCGCGAAATTCATCAGTTTAAGTTATTAAAAACCAAAATGTTAAACGAGATAGAGTGAAAACTAAATTGTTAATTTAGTTGTGCATTCGTTGAATTGTGAAATTTGTTTGTGTTTTGTTGTTTGCTGCTCTTTTGGCGGTGATATTCATCAGCTTGGTTGTTTAAATTAAAAATGGAAACTAAATATTTAGTATGTATACTTGTGCATTCATTGTGTTTGTGTTTTGTTGTACATATTTAATTTGTTTCAAGATTTTTGTTTTTTTCTCGTTATTTTGTAAACGAATGAGAAGGCAACTTCCGTTTCATACGGCAGTCCTTGTTTTTGTTGCCAATTCTGAATTGTGACAGTTGTAAATGAGTGAGAAGGCAACTTCCGTTTCGTACAACTGTCCTTGTTTTCGTTTCTATTTTCTGAATTCACTCGTACTTGCTCGAATCACTTCAAAATCCCCGGAACGAGAGCAAGGAAGTTTCACTTCAAAAATGTATTTTTTTAAAATTTACTTAAACTTTAATTACTCCTAGAATAATTATCGTAGAGCAACGTAATTAGACTCATCTTTTAGGTAAATGTGTATTCTTTTATTTGATATAAAGATCGAAAAGTTGAGTGACTCCGTTTAGAAGATATGTCGGTTTAAAGTATGGGAAAAATGCTGAAAAACGAAGAATATTTTGAACTAAATATCTCAATTAACTGGCCTATATGGTGTACGTTGACTTTTGTTCGCCACTGTATAACACAATTCAAAAAAATAATCTCGCTCTATCCCTTTAAATCGTCATTAAAGAGAATCATAAAAAACAAATGGAAGCTACAAATTTTCAGCTTCTTCAATACACACCTCCTGCCAACCCATTAGAATAAAGAGAAAGTTCACCCATCATCGCTCTTTTTTTATTGACTCAAACGAAAATTCATATTAAGAGTCAAAACAAATTTCGAAGCAAAATTTTCAAGAGCAACTCCACAGCAGGCGAAACCAGAGCAGAATACCAGAAAACGAAACCAAGAAAACAAGAGAATATGGTGGACAGAGAAAATTTGTCTATGTTCGACTTCTCATATCCCGGTGTTCGGCTCCGAAGAAGCTGCGTTTAGCTCTGCTTCTGAGGGACCTGTATCCAAAGTCTAGATATAACAAGTCTTTCATCTTCATACAAAATTTCCCCCCGTTAGTTGTGCGCGTGCATATATGAACATCATTGCTGAGCACAACTCAACGCATACATCGTGAACTCGGCGAGACAAAGCCAGATTCTCTCCCTTCGATAAAGTATGCATAACAGAAAAGGAAGGCAAATTGATTAAGCTGGGTTTTTTCATAAATAGTAAATATGCACCAATACATAAAGTTGATCCTCATATAAAATCATAAAATCGTCCGCTGGCTAGTTGTGTGCGAGCGTGTATAAAAATGTTGCATTCTCTCTCTGGTACCCTGACATCGTCATTTGAAGAATGTGTGCATCTAGCTGTTCGCCTTTCACTCACTAACCATATGAAGATGAAAGACTTGTTAATATCTAGACTTTGCCTGTATCAACGCAAACCTTTGCGTGAGGGTGAGTTCAATTGAATTGAATGTGTTGGACTTTTCACGTTGATTTTCGGTGCCAAAGAAGCTGGAGATATTACAGCTTCCCTACGTTGTGTTAAGCCTCGGCCACGATAAGAGCGGCGAGCGGCACCAGAAAAATTTAATGTCTCGGATTAGAGGTGAGCGGCACTTTAGTATTGCCGCTCTACCGCTCTCCGCTCGTATCGTGGCCGAGGCTTTATTCTTTGTATACAGTAGTATGAATTGTACATTTTATATAAAAAAATCTGTACATTGCTTGCTTAGTGTTTCCAGATGAAGAAATATATTAAGATTTTGTTTTTGATTAATCTTAATATATTTAAATTAATTTTTTATGAAGTTGCCTATTTGGTCAAGGGAAGCAGTGCTTCCTTTGCTTCCAAAGAGGGACCGCCACTGTTGAGACATACAAAGAAAAAAGGAGACAGGAGAAAAGAGTGCACAAAGCGAAGAAAAAGGAGTACTGGGAAAACGAAATGTTGAAAATAGAAGAAGCGAACAACCGAAACGATGTCAGGAAACTATATAAAAAAGTAAAGGAGCAACGAGTCGGTTTCAAGCCCAGAATAACCATGTGCAAAAATAAGGATGGAGAGATCTTAAGTACCAAAGAATTAGTTCTAATTAGATGGCGTGAACACTTTCAAGAACTGCTAGCTCGAGATGAGGAGCAACCCCTTACAGAAAACATGGAACTAGCAGAAGAACTAGCGGGAGACATGCCTACATTAGAAGACGTACAAGACGCAGTGAAAAAGCTAAAAAACAACAAATCTCCGGCAAAGATAACATCGTAGCAGAGCTATTGAAACAAGGAGGTGAAAACGTAATATTAAGCCTGCATGAAATCGTAACACTAATATGGACCCATTGTGTGCCCTATACATAAAAAAGGAGATCAGCTAAACTGCCGTAATTATAGAGGTATCACGCTATTGAACGTAGCATATAAAGTATTATCAAATATTTTATACGTTAAACTGCAGCCTTACGCAGAAGCAGCTCTGGGAAACTATCAAAGCGGTTTCCGCCCCGGAAGATCCACCACAGACCATATTTTCACCCTTAGGCAGGTCCTGGAAAAGGCAAATGAATTTAATATTACCATACATTCGCTATTCATAGACTTCAGAAACGGCTGTGATAAAATAAAACGTGAAGAATTATATAAAGCTATGGAGAATTTAAGATTTCCCAAACACCTCGTAGATTTGACCAAAATGACAATGAAAGAGGTCATATGCAGAATAAGAATTGAAGGAGAGCTGTCAGAACCATTCAACGCCACAGTAGGACTTAAGACAAGGAGATGCCCTGTCGTGCTTACTATTTAACGTAGCTATGGAAAAAGTGATAAGAGACGCAGGAATTAACACCGCGGGCAGTATTTTCAACAAGTCGGTACAACTATTGGCATACGCTGACGACATCGTAATACTAGCCAGATCCAGCATAGCAATGAAAGAAGCCTTCATATCGCTAGAAAGAGCAGCAAAGAAATTCGGACTAGCAATTAATGAAGAGAAAACGAAATATATGTGCATCTCTAAAAGACGGAATGATCGCCAGAATATGACAATTGATACATATAACATTGAAGGTGTAAAAGAATTTATATACTTAGGGACGCTAATCTCAAAAGATAACGACACGACGTTAGAAGTCATAAGAAGATTGGCGCTGGGAAATAGATGCTATTTTGGGCTACGTAAACACTTCTTAACAAGGAACATATCAAGGAGGACTAAAGTTAAACTATACAGAACACTTATAAGGCCAATATTACTGTATGGATCCGAAACATGGACACTAAGAAGTAATGAAGAACACCTCCTGGGGCGCTTTGAAAGAAAAATCCTGCGCACAATATATGGAGGAGTGAACGAAAATGGTGTTTGTAGGAGAAGATACAATCACGAACTGTATCAGTTGTATAAAGATCCAAACATCATAAAAACTATAAAAATTAGCAGAATTCGATGGGCAGGACATGTTGAACGTAGCAGTGATGACAGCATAACAAAAATTATTATGAACAAGAGACCAGACGGACACAGAGGCACAGGACGTCCAAAAAAGAGATACACAGATAGCGTAGAGTAGGATCTACGAACCCTAGGTATAAGAAATTGGAGACCCCAAGCCAGGGACAGGCAGTTCTGGAGGAGGATGTTGCAGGAAGCCAAGGCCAATAACAGGCTGTGGAGCTATTTATGATGATGATTACTATCCCGCAACATCGTTATTGAATGCATGGTTTTGATCGTAGTTGATATTTGTAAAAAAATTCAAGGTTTGACAACATAAGCCATACGATAAAAATTTTAGACTAGTGAAGCACCATTTTTGGACAAATAAGGAAACTAAATAAATTCTAATGTTTGCTCTGGTATTGAAAAGTAAACGCGGACTTTGATGAAACCCAACGAAAAGCGGCGGTGGAGATTGCTTGACTAAACAATTGACAAATATTCTGGCATGTTGGTGAACTCGTTCAAGCGGTCTGGTCTATCAATACGAGGTAGTGGAACTGGTTTGGTTCAATCGATCCACATTTTGGGTTCGCCTTCGCATTGGTGTAGCTGCCATTTTTCTATAAGGCGATAGCGACAGCGCTCGTAGATCTCGTCGTTGTAGATCCCTCCTCCCTTACATAGGGGTCAACAATTCTCCGAAAGATTTTCCTCTCCACCACGGCTAAACTGCTTTTTGCACCAAGTCTAGAATGCATATGTGAGTACCGGTAGAACCATCGTCTTGTTCAGCAGCAGTTTTGATGTTCTAGTTAGATTTTTGGAATTGAAGAGCTTTGACAGACTATAGCCGTGTTTTTTTAATGAACTATATAGTTCTTCCCCATACAAATCTGAAAACCCAGGTTTTATCGAGGTTTTTATCCAGGTCTTGGGACATTTCAAAATTTCAATTTTTTTCGGAATGTAGCATACTTACCGGCTGTCGGAAAAAGGTCATTTAAAATAAAAACAACATAGAAGTGACGAGAGCAAATTTGAAGGCATGAGGAAACAAATAATTTATTTTTTAGAAACCTATTCATTATTTTCTAGAGGGGAATTTGTGTAACAGTTGTTTACTGACACGCAACTTCGGATTAATTTTAATATATTTAAAGCACTGAAGATGGCGCTTAGTGAAATTTCCCTTGTCGTTTTTTTAATGAACTGGATCGAAGACCTATATAGTTCATTAAAAAAACACGGCTTATATGTAGTCCAAGAGATAGAGCCGATTTTTGCAACTGACCTGTAACCCTTCCAATTTTGTTTTTAATATGTAAAGGGATGTGGACGGAGCCATTTTCGACAATGGCGGATAACCTCCTTGGGGCAGGGGTGGGGTGCGCGTGCGAGGGTGGACGCTTAATTATGCTCGTGATATGTAACCTTTCCAAATGTTCTAGCATGTGATCTAGATTATCTAGAAAATCAAAATCCTGATAATCGATAATAATCGATATTTTATAAGCTTTATATTAACTTCGTTCTCTGTGGGGGATAAATCTTGCAATCGGTTTTACGACGACTTCCCGAAATCCGGTGCTGCTCAAATTTGGCACACACTTTTGGTTCTGGAGACAATACAGTATAGTATATTCAATTTTAAGGTACATACATCCAATATGGAAGTGTCAAAAGAGAGGATGATCCACAGTTCAGTTGCTCTGACCACGAAGAAGCTGACACTAAAATAATTTATCACATAACGTTGCTTTGCAAGAATGACTAGTGGCACAACTCAAAAATTTCCAATTTCGAGTTTATTTAGAAAATGTCTAGCTAAATCAGCATATTTTTATGTGCTAAAACACCATATTATTACTTCCAAAAATGACGACAGAAAACCCGCTGGACTCCAAGATCATGACAAGGGCTTGTATGAAACTAGAAACTTTTAAATGGCTCCCCTGTAAATTCATGTGTTTTTGAGTTGTGCCACTATTCTTGCGAAGCGACGATATGTCAACATATAATTTATCACATATGGGGCCTCGGTAGTCTAACGGAGTAAGGCGCCTAGCTACCATCCCAGAAGCCCCGGGTTCGAATTCCGGCAGCACCAACGGCCTTTCGCCTTTCCCACTTTCCTCACCTACATTACTTTCCTTCTTTCTTCTTCCCTCTTTACATTCCTGATTCCTCCTGTCATAGCCTTCCTCTAGCCCTTCACCACTCTGGTGGCATGTCATCGGTTGGTTGATGGAATTCAACTCGTTGCAGGAGGCATAACACTCCAGCGAGTTGTTTCTCGTTACCCGATGCCGGAGTCGCGAGTAATGGTTGGGCGTAGGTGGAACAAAAAATATCGTTGTGGCAGTGTTTCTTCCTTCACTTCTATCTCTCCCTTCACTATCTTCCGACTAGAGCTTGCTGTTCGGTATTGCACTCTATACGAAAAAAATAGATGGTCGACAGTACAAAGGGCTTTCCCCTTGAGCTCTAGTCTTTCTCATAAAAAAAAACTGCAGAAAAACCGTAATATAATAATAAAATGCTCTGATACCGACATTTTAATAATAATGTTGAGTAATATGCACCATTTAAGAAGCTAATCGAAAATTTGGATGGAAACTGCAACTTCAGGGAAAAGGCATTATATCGACATTTGCCAAATTCACGAAAATCTTGGAGATTCAGTATGAAAAGCATTAGCTGGTTTTCATGCTCTTACCGGGTGTAATTTTACACTCCAAGTTTGTACAGAGAAGCAAATAAGAGGCCTTTTATTTTGATGTGAAAGTTTGATCAGTATCAGAAAGCATTTATTGCTCCTGGAGATGCAAAGAGGCACGCAACAAAAGTATGCACGCACCGGCCACAGGGATGCACGCCCCCGCCACAGGTACAAAAATCTAAAAATTTGTTTGATAGAGGCACCCACTCTCCCGCCACAGGCATGCACGATCCCGCCAGTGGCACGAAAATCTAAAAATTTAGGCACGAACATTTATAAATGCATCCGCATTGGCATAAACCATTCCAAACGCGAATGTTGTTTTCCAACAGTACCCCAGCTAAACACTAACCACTTCCAATGCTGCATGACCTACGCAATCGAACGAGAACCTTTTTACTGAGTGTGCTATTGGTTTGGCACCCTTTATCGTCACCAAGATAGTTGCCCCTTTTCTTCGTCCTCTACAATTTTTTAAAGCAATACATGCGATTTCTTGCATCCCTGTGGCGGGAGCGTGGATCCCTGTGGCGGGAGCGTGCATAATTTTGTGCATGCACACTCCCGCCACAGGGATGAATGCTCCCGACACAGGGATGCACGCGCTCGCCACAGGGATGCACGCGCCCGCCACAGGGATGCACGCGCCCGCCACAGAGATGCACGCGCTCGAAACACGGATGCACGCGCTCGCCACAGGGATGCACGAAATCGCCTGTATTGCTTTAAAAAATTGTAGAGGACGATAAAGAACGATTTTATAAACTAGCGCCAGGTAATAATTTTGAATTTGATCAATAATTGTTTTTGATTTTACAGTGGTATAAATGGATGTACAGTGGTATAATCTGAATGTAATAGTTGATTTGAGAAATATAATAAAATAAATTACATATTTTTGAGAAATGAATGTTACAATTTATTTGGCATAATTTTCTCAGATTAAATTCCTACTTGTTTTCTTCAATGAAGATATTTGAAAAAAATTTAATAAAAAAGTTGATTTTAAGGAGAACTATCTATAATAATATTCTAGTTGTGCCACTTTCAACATTTTTCCTAGAAATCGTACGAGAATTTTTTTCAGAAGAGAATTTTTTTATTTTCTGTTGTTTTGTTTGATCGGAAGAACATTTTTTACAGAAGAGAACTTCGTTTTGTGTGTTGATTTTTCTGCTATTTTAAGTTTTGTGTTTAAACAGGGGCCCCACTAGTATATAATACTCTTATCTATCTGAGGGTTTATTCTACAAAAATATTTGTTTGCTTTCGTTTTAAATTTGAGATTAGAAAAAGACCCTCAGACACTGTTCGTGCGTACCAGCTGCATGCTAGCTGCGGGCTAGTTTCATTTTTACTCGGGGCGTGTTGGTTTCACAAAAACAATCCATGAACGAAAATTAAATGACGTCCGGTTTACATTATTCAATAAACAATATAAAATAAATGATGTAAATGATCCTTTTTTAATAAAAAACTAAATAATTTTGATGCTTCAAGTTAGCACCATCGCAGCCAGAACTATAGCTACCAACACCTCTTGAGAACGCTCACCAAAAAAAAACCCAACAGAGCTTATTGTAAAAGAAAAGTGTTGGGAGCTCGATAAAGGCATTAGCTTAAAATTCAAATGGTTTGAAGGTCCTCAAATGCCTCATTTAGTTCGAGATGTTGTTTTAGAGAGTGAGGCAGATGACGAGGAAGATGATAAAATTGATGGAAGTAAAAGCGATGAAAATGATGAGAATGATAGTGATGAGAATGATGGCAATGAGGATGATTTGCTTTGATTTATTTTGATTTATTTTTATTTTTTTTCTTATGAAACTTATTTTTTTTCTTATGTTTAAGGGAAAGTGCTTTTGAAAATAATATATAAAAATTTTTGTAAAGAAATTATTATACTTTTCTTTATAGCTGATTTTTTAATGAAATTGTGAACAATGCTTTTTTTAAAACCTAAAATTGTTTTTAAAATTTTTTTTTTGGTTTTTTTTATTTTGATTTTTAATTTTATGTTCTTCAATTTTTTTTCTCTTTTTTCATTTTAAGTTTTGTTTTTTCACTTCATTTTAAGTTTTGTTTTTCCACAATTACAGCCGCGTAATTAGGAGCCCGTCTTGCTGGCCCAGACCAAATGTCTTATCCTTATTCTAATTTGAATACCCCTAGAGGGGGTTTTAAAGAAAAGCATAGTTCACTGTATTCCACTCGTTATACTCTTTCATTTGATACCCTTGTCGGGGGCCTAGTAAAGAAAAGGGTACTCCGCTATTTTATGGTGGCCGTTATATTGGATGTACCTTAAAATTGCATATACTATATTGTATTGGCTTCAGAGCCAAAGATGTGTGCCAAATTTGAGCAGCACCGGCTATCGGGAAGTGGTCGAAAAACCGATTTTGATTTCCTAGTTGATCTAGATTACATGCTAGAAAAGGTAGGTTACATATCGTCGTTGCGACCTTAAGATCTCCTATGTGCAAAATGTAAAACTTTAGGAAAACTGAAAAAAACTGTTTTGTGAAAAAATTACTTAAACAACTAGTTTTGCTTTAAGTTTTATACTAACAATGGAATTTAATGTTATGAACAAAACCTTTGATGGGGACATAAGATATTTTTTGCTTTTTCATTCATGTGGAAGTAATTATCACTTTCATATAAGAGATTTCAAACTGCCAATTTTTAAGGACTACAAAGGAGTATTTTTTATAACTGCAAAATGAGTTGAAGTATCAACATGGGAGTTTTTGCCATCGATGGAGGACATCATGAAGTTTATATTCAATTAAAAAAGTTAATTTCGATAAAAATGTCACATAGGAGATCTTAAGGTCGCAACGACGATATATGGTTTTGGCTTTTACCCTCGCACCCCCCCCCCCCCAGCGCCAAGAAGGTTATCCGCCATTGTCGAAAATTGCTCTCCCCACATATTAAAAACAAAATGGAAGGGTTACAGATCGGTTTCAAAACTCGTCTCTATCTATCCGTCTTATAGTAGGCTTTGTTGACATTAAGCAGCTGTGCGCGTATAGCTGGCTGCTATTATTGACCCAAGGTTTGATTTTACTACTTGAAACTCGTGCTTCTCTATCGTGATTTTGGGACCAATGTTACACTGATAAAAAAAATTTCTTCGCTTAAAGCAGTTTTTCTTGAACCAAGCAACTCATGTTTTGGATATAACGAAAACAAAATTGTCTCGAGATAATCAATACTCATAGTCTTGGTTTTATTGTCTTGGATGAAGACAAAAGTTAACTTGAAGTAAAAAAAATGCGAAACCGATGATATTATAATTGAAAAAAATTCAAGTTCTAAAATCGGTCTACATTTTTAGAACTTGAAAGTCCGGTAACCGAAAAAAGTCCGATGAATTAAAAATTTAGTTTCTTGAGTAAAAAATTAAACAATCTTAATTCGAGAAAGAAATATCTTGATCGAAAAATTAAAGTATTTAGCTTTTGCTTGGCTCAAGAATTTCCAGTGTCTTATTCTGAGACAGCATTCTCATGTTAAGACTGAAAAATTTTTCTGCTCAAGACAACGAAACGAAGACTATCGAATTGCTGGAATCAAGACAATTTTTTATCGGTGTAGGCAAGACCCTCGTAAGTACAGGCCTGGAAGCAGAGTTTGTGTTTGTGTTGGTAATAGACCCATTATCTGTCAAATCGGAAGATATTATATGGAGGAGGTAAAAGTTCGGGATATTTTGCCGTAAAAAGTCATAAAATAATATATTTAACCAGTTTTTATTGCAATAGGATTACCAGTGAATAGTGCTTCAGTGATTTAATTAAGAAAATTTAAAAAAATCGAGTGATTAAGTGTGTTTTAAGTGAGTTAATTGTGAAGGTGGCCAATTTTGTTTACATTCGCTGTGGTTTTTTCTTGTTTATTTAGGAGGAAAATGTTGAATTTGTGTAGTAATATAATAAAAAGTGCTTTTTGAGTGATTAAAGATTATTATAGAATAGTTATTAAACACATAAGTGCAAGTACCACCACACAACATACATAACAATAACTTTTTCACTTTTCCTTCACATTTTTCTGCACTTATGTTTTTAATAACTATTCTATAATAATCTTTAATCACTCAAAAAGCACTTTTTATTATATTACTACACAAATTCAACATTTTCCCCCTAAATAAACAAGAAAAAACCACAGCGAATGTAAACAAAATTGGCCACCTTCACAATTAACTCACTTAAAACACACTTAATCACTCGATTTTTTTAAATTTTCTTAATTAAATCACTGAAGCACTATTCACTGGTAATCCTATTGCAAAAAAAACTGGTTAAATATATTATTTTATGACTTTTTACGGCAAACTAATGCAAAAATATTCCGAACTTTACATCACGGCGTATAAATCCAACAAAAGTGACAGATTCTGGGACTACGAGCAGCTGCGTTAGTGTTAGTGAGGTAGGCAACTTCCAGGCCTGTACTTGAGAAGGCCTTGGTGTAGGTGTTCTTTCATGGGCTTTGTTTTGCTTTCGTTGATGTGTAGTCCCAGCTTCCGGCCCGTTCGTTCAATCTGGTGAAAGCGTCCTGTGCAGCTGTTGGTGTTTGTATTTGTGAGCCGTAGGTTGGGTGCCCGAAGGTACTAACCTCAGACCCACATACAATTTACTAGCATTTATCCAATAAATTTACTGAAAGGGCGTCCCCATCCTTGCGGTACTCCTGGCCTCAAGAGAAGGGGTGGTTCGCCGGGGGCCGTGGACTGTTTTTTTTTTGGAAATCTCAGGCCAATTTATTTTGAAATTCCAAGAATCAATTTCCCACCTCGGGGACCGAGTCAGCACAAATGTACGTATAGTTTCTTTTTGGGTGGACTATATGAAAAATTTGGCCCGACTGGAGGAAATTCAGCATTATTACGAATTACAGCGATTTTAGTCAAGCGTCGGGGTAAATCTTATGATATCCCGAATTATTCGCGCGGAAATCTGAAAATATCAATTATAGCTCATATCTCTCATAGGAAGCAATTTTCGAAAAAACATGTAGAGACCTTTTTTGTTAAGATTTTCACGCTCTACAAGTTTGTTCTACACATTATATCGAAATTTTCAACCTCTTCCAAGTTATTGATGGAATATCAATTTTCCGGGTTTTCCCGGGAATTTTCGTGCAGAACAATTCGCGTGCAGAACAATCTATTTCTTAAAGTACTCTTCAAAAACTGCCCGTGTGCCAAAAATCATCTCTACTGGATTTAGTGTCAGGTCTTAGTAAAATTTTGGCTACAGCGCCTGGACTAGAAATCTGAGTACTATAGTTCCAAATCGTGTCTTATCCAAAAAAATCAAAAATTGAGTTAGGTACACTGCTACAATCTATGACCACTTCCTCAACTTTTTGAAATATCAGGGAGTTAAAAAAAATCTTTTCCTGCCCATTTCAATAAAACAAAACTGGGTATTTTTCCAAACTGTGTCTTATCCCATATAAATATGAAATATGAAAAACAGTTTTTCCTCATTTCTGAAAAAGTAAGGAAAGTGGAAAAGACACGTTTTGGAACTTAGGACTCACCTCTTATCCATGTGGCAAAAATCGCGGAACTGCCAAGTTCGTGCTTTTGCCGTGCTGCATGCAGCCCATGTGAACGTGCTGCAAAATCACGGAACTTTCAAGTTGACAATTCCAAAACCGTCTTTTTCTTAATTTTCTTTTTTTGTCACTTTGCCTTTCTTTATATTTAGTTATTAGTACTATTGCACTCGTTAACATAATTTTTTTTTTATTTTTAAAGTATAATCAATTTCACTTTTTCACTTTTTAAAAATCACATTGATTTTTGACAACCAGCAGATGCACTCATGTGAACGAGGAGATGCATACATGCGGCAAGCTTTTTGCAGCCTCTCACGAAAATTTCCGAATACTACAGGAAGGCAAGCCGAAGTCTAGCTCTTGCCGTGCGGAACGCGGCCTTACGATATTATTCTAGGAGTTATTCAAGTTTAAGTAAATTTAAAAAAACGCATTTTTTCGTAATCACGCTGTATCTTAGTGGAAGGTGGGGCTAGCTCCTCTCTCTAGAACAGTTTTTCTCCAAAAATATCCAGGAATCACCCCTGAAAATATAGCCACGTAGTCCAACAAAGGATTTATTGAATGTTTATTGACCTTTGCATGTCGCGAATGAGTGCATATGAGTATACATATTTTAAACCTTTAAACGGCGATATCTGATGAACGGAAATTCTTACGGGAAAATGTATAATATATTTTTTTGTGGATAATCGCATAATCTACAAACTTTGTAAACACTATTTTATGATAAGACTTACCGTTTAAGAGATACATATTTGCAATAAACTTATATTTTGACCTTTTGACCTTGAATAGAAATATTTCCCGCTCACCGATCGCGTGGCAGACACGACATTTTATTTATTATGATGTTTTTAAGGGCTGTAGCAATTTTCAACAAATTCAGAGTAATCAACCAGATTGAGCTTTTTTTCGTCTATTTTGACTGGACTATTACCTTTTCAATGCCGGGAAGTTGTAATGCTAAGCATTTTGTTTGTGAATACTCTAGTATCATTCAAAAATATGTTTCTACGACGTTTCAAACATTTCTCAATGGTTCTACTCCAACAATCTAAGATTTAAAATGTAAGTAAGTATATCTTAGAAATAGCAATCATTTCTACGGGGTGTATTGGCTAAAGTTGCAAGGCGGCCGGCTGTGGATAGTTTTTGGATAGACGAACAAAAAATCGTAAGGGGGGGGGGGAATTGTAATAGCCCGGGAGGCAGCGTTGCATTTTGGATGGTCATTTCAAGACGCTTAATTTGTTTTGTAATTGTTAGTTAAGATAAGGCTGATAATAGAAACAACAGTCAGACACCAGGATCGTGGTGGTGGTGGTGGGGAGAAAATGTACATATTGTCACGACCAGCCTCACCACTACTCACGCAGCTGACGCTTAGCTCATCAACTTACAAGGAATAATTTCCAAAAGGAATCAATTAGCATGAAATGACCAGGTCACTTGCAACACTCACTCCGGGACTACTCTTTTATTATGCCAGATTAGAATTAAAATTAGTTACCAAACTAAGTAGAGTAGAGTTAGCTCGGCTTAAAAGTATACACGTTACTCTACCGCTAAGTTGTTTCAATCGACCTCTTCATTCTGAATTTTTGTATGAAAAGGTCGATTGAAACAACTTACGTGCTACCAACTCTGGGCGTCCACCATGGCTTATTTAAAAATTTTAAAGAACATGTATTGCACCGTATATCGGAATCGCTTATAGTTTTTTCAATGAACTATGTACATTTGCTTTTGTTTGAACCCCTTACTAAAAAAATAAATGGTAAAAATAAATAATAAATTAAATTAAACTGCAGTAAAACATACTCTTAGAACGTATCGTTGATAATCAAGGAAAGCGGTAGTTTGCCGAATTCGTAAGGGCAAACAACTAAAGCCTTATTTACGCCTAAACATGGAAAACAGAGTGTTTCTTATAAAATTTATGCGATTTATCACCTTTTTATAAGCACTATAAGTAATTTTTCATTTGTAACCGATAACCACAATATAAGTAATTTATTATTCAATGAGTTTTTTCCTATCCTTCTTCGTTTTATTTATTTTTACAGTTTTTACATTTCGAAATGAACTTTTTTTTTCTCCTTCAGTCTAATTATTTAATCAAAAGTGGGTACTCAAAATTATTCCATCAGATGGCGTTATAAGTTATTTCAATTGCTCAATCAATGAGATGGCGTTACTAGTTAGTCTAGTTAGCATTATCAATCATTTCGATGATTAACAAAAAGCGTTCATATAAAAATGGCTAGTCCCAACTATGGTGTTAGCTGACGTTAGGTATACTAGTTATTTACCTTAACTTTTATGATGGACGGAGTCATTTTTGTTATTTCCGATTGCAATACATTTTGATTTTTCGCTCGAATTCAAATTGTTTGTTGGTTTCCGTTTTGTAGATGCGGCTTTTGTCAGATGTTTGCAAATGAAAATGTATAATAAGTAGAATACAATAAGCTATGTCGTTAGATACATGGCGGCCATCCCAAGAGGCTGGATTACCATTTTCTTCACAGCCCCTCAACATTGGTATCAAATGAAAAGATATAATAAGTATAATACAATAAGCTATGTATGTCGTTAAATCCATGGCAGCCATCTCCATGGCAGCCATTCAGTGTGGCTCAGTCTATAGTGTTTCTAATGAAATTTGTTACATTTAGAAGAACAGCTAACATTCATGCTATACAACGAACTCGCCAGCCAACTTTTTCGCGGTTTCGAATAATATATACTATTTTATTGAGTTTTAAAAAAGTTGGCTGGCGTGTTCCTTGTATAGCATGAATGTTAGCTGTTCTTCTAAATGTAACAAATTTCATTAGAAACACTATAGACTGATACACACTGAATTCGTTCGTAAATGTACGTGTTTAATTATTTCATGCTATTAACGATTCATCTTGACTAATCCATATGACATCTTTTTGTTATAAGTGTGTTTTAATCTGCCTCAATAACTAATCTCCGCGCCCACGAACTTCAAATTTACTTTTTTAAGGTTTTTTTGTGATTAAAAAATATATACATATAATGATTTTTAATCACAATCGAATTAATAAGATCAATTTAAAATTGCAATGCTCTTGTAGCAGTATTGGATAGAAGCGGTCTGCTCCAAGGGACTTATGTATATGGTTTAAACAGCCGAATCACGTTCCTATAGCTTCATGCTTATGTAAGAGTATTTCCACAGAATACTATGTATTTGCATAATTAGAAGAAAATCTTTGAATTTCGCTCCAGCTAAGGTAAGCAATCACAAAAGCATTTAATTCTCTAAATTAGGGGGAAAATATTAGGTAAAACCCCAAAAATTCCACGGCAATGTAAACATATACCTGTATACGTGTCAACCGCATGGCCTTAACATTCCCACCAAAAATCCCTTCCGTCCAATTTGAACCGCTTGCCATCCACTATAGAAAAAGAATTTCAAAACTTTTTAAACCGATTTGAGTAAATTTAAAACTCTTAAGAAATTTCTGATTGCCTAAAATATAATTCGAGCAACACCCTTACATTATTGCATACAAAAGTACTGAAAACTTTTGCACATAAATCATTTGCTTCAACTTAAGCAACTAGGGATGAACTTTCGAAACACAGGTAAGAAAAGGACTCAGCCATCAGGAAACAAATTGAGATGAATAGCAACATTTGCACGTATATCAGTATGTGTACTGCCAACACATTGCCCTCACAACAATGCTCATGGGGCAGAGTTGTGTATATAAATTATTCCAAGGCTTTTTCCATTCTTCACCTTTTGGACTAAATTGGCAAGGATAGGCGTTTCACAATTTATTGCATAAAGCTTGACGAAACAAATCCCGTTTAATGGTGATGTATGAACTGACGTTTGTCCCAGGTTCAATATTGGCCGAGATTAATGTACATAGTTGATTCTTAAGGGTGTAATGACGATCATCAGTTGTTGATTTCTTAATAGAGTTTCGGACCTTTTAATTCCGGGGCAGTGCTTTATTTTGATGACTCAATAGAAGAAGTCTATTTTATATTAGTAGGAAGTCACAAAGAATACCTTAAGAACGAAACAAATAGGAAAAATTAAATCCTGCAATCGATAATAGTAAAAGTTGAATTCACGATATAAAATAAGTTAGTTAGTAGATCACAGATTCAGCTGCGTTTTGCTTCGCTTTCATCCAAAAGCTGATCAGGGATACTACGGGTATTTGAGTTAACATCAGTGAGTGATACTTGAGGATGCCACCTCACCACGTCACTCATTATTCCCTTTGCCGTAAAATCTTGCTGGTTGCTTCCTGATGTGCCAGTTGCCGGTAGCTGCAGCAGATCTTGAAAGCTTCGTTATTTTTGAACCTATTGTCCTCCCGATAATCCTCACAGCAACCCCCCGTTCTAATATTTATCAGCGATTCATTTCTCGATGGGGTTCCTTACCTCAATCACATGGTATGTTTCTGGACCCCAAAACTCTAAAATCGATGCCTGCTTTCGCAGACCTCCAAGCCCCATCGTAGTCCACATACTCTCTTGCACTAGTGAATCGCCTTTTCGCCTACATGATTAACGTGATTGCTTCAGGGCAGCCGCACCCAGAGACATGGCCGACCCAGTCGGTTGATTTCCGACCGGAAGAGCGTCAGAAGCTGAAATTCCGGACCTGTTATCTTCTTAGTAAAGGAAATAACGTCTGCATTGCTATGCACTATGATCAGCACCTGATCAGCATACCAAAAAGCGTGCACAAGTAGTTGCCTCCTTGACGTCACAGAATCCAGCCAGGGTTGACCCTTTGTTGACCCTTCCTCGAAATAGCGACTCCTGTCTGAGCACGTGCTGTAGCATATTTTCCAGTCTCTAGGATTGAGTAAATTCGATCCAATAGAACTTGATATAGAACTTTTATATAGAGCTCAGAATGTTATTCACCAATTTTAAATTAATATTGGTAAATACTTACATAGATATTTTAGGGTTATAGAAGATAACTCTATAAAAAATAAAATAAGACTGTTTCGTATTAGTGGTGGATTATATCACTCAACTGAGCCCCACTAATCGACCACATTAGGAGGCACCAAGGTAGTACCCGCATCGCGGAGCCAGATAAGATAGGTCCACCGCATGTTAATTTTGCAAAGTCTGCATAGCTTTCCATAAAACTCGACACTTTTCCTGAATTAAAAACTGTTGCATAAGATCGTCTGTTGAATCAACAGGGGACTATTTGATAACTTTACACCACCTTCGCCATTTGTAGAGTAAAAACCATAAAAGAAGACAACGAGTGTCCCATTCGCTCTGGTTGTTTGAAAGCGCAGCGTTTTCACTCAAACAACCACAGCTAATGGAAAGCTCGTTGTCTTCTTTTATGGTTTTTCCTCTAAAACCTCGAAACACGAGATACTTGCATGCGTAATCTGAGAGCTTTTTTGTTAAATTACAACAACAATACCGTGGTTTGAGCTGTGAGGCAATGCTTTGAAAGCTCCTATTTTCTATACCAACAATCGTTAATAATATTAGCCTAGTAGAAAAAAATACAATTGCTTTGATGCGGAGCAAATATAAAGCAGTAAGAGCTTCCGTTTGCTTCCTACCACAGCGGTACTAAAGCACAATCTCAACAGATCACGTAAAAGCTCTTTTACGAAACATAATAAAAGTGCTGAGCTGACTTGCAATCTAAAGGGTGTATACCCTTAAGTTTACGAAGCGGCCGGCTGTGGATAGGTTTTGGATAGACGAACATAAAATCTTACGGGAGGAGAGGGTCAAATCGTAACGGTTTAGCAGCTAGGGCGTTTTGAAGTTTTTTTGGTAGAGTTTTACATATCACCCTGTATTTTGGTAACCCTATTAGCTATTCTCATAAATAAGGTATCAGTGTACGTAGAATACTTCCACCTATCTAAAACTGTAAAAGTCAAGGTTCTACCTTATCAACTACCAGAGCAATGAGTCGAAGTCGAAATTTCGGTTTTTTTTAACTAAAATTTCAACTAAAACCACCTTTTTCTCCATAAAATACCTAGTTACCTTATATTTTTTGCAAAATTGGAAAGCTTGGATAATTTCTTATCGATAATGTTTGGACAATTTTTATCCTACGGCTTTTATTGTTGGAGTTAGAAGCAATTTTAATGTTAAAATTGGCTTTTTTAGTACTTTTTCACCTAAGCGTTGCCAAAAATTACCAAAAAAAGAACCAAATAAGGCCAATTTTAACAACAAACTTCTTATTTTCAATCTATTTTCTTATTTTCAGTCGATTTAGGGGTAGTTGTAACCCTTTAGGACTATCCCTTATAATAAAAATTGGCTTCGTAAATAAATATTGAAAAAAGTGTATTTCATTGGATTATTTTTCATTATTATTGAAGTTTTTGCATTTTTAAGGATGACGTCCATATTTTAGGACCGCGGGACCCCGATTTTCATGATCAGAGACCCAAAAAACATGTGGGGTTGCTTTCTTGACGGTGCTATGTTGGAACCCCCCCTCCCAGGAATGGACTAATTGTTTTATGTGGACTCAAGCAAAAAAAAATGTTTATATATGTTCCTGTTGCCTGAATAAAAAATAAAGAAATGCAAAATTTTAGAAGGCGACATTTTGCACTTATGCACTTCTGGCTTTGTACTGTAGATCTAAATCACAGTCACAGTGTTGCCAAATCCCTCTCGGTAGTCTGTTAGGGCCAGTTTCAGCAACTAACAAAAATCTGCTGAAAACTCTCGTTTCTGGGTAAGGGGGCGTCCATAAATTACGTGAGGTGTTTAGGGGGGGGGAGGGGGTCGAGCCGAATCTCACCAAATCTCACGTGGGGGAGGGGGAGGGTCTCCGCAAATCTCACGTAATTTTTTTCCGCAAGAAACAGTGTAAAATCGCGAGAAAACTGGGTTAAATTAATAGTTACAGGTAAATTAAGCACAGGCTGAAAATTGGCAGAGCGCTTCTTTTTATGCTTTTTAATAAGGGGTTATAAAGTCTACCGATTTTCTACTCCGAGGAGCCCACTTTTTAGGGGGTTATAGCCCTCAAAATGGGTATTTTTCGATTTTTCTCTAATTTTTTTGCAATATTTCTTAATATCTTTTTGTTTTTTTCAATTTTAAGTACAATATCTGTAAATGAGAAAATCTTTAAAATCGTCTTTTCGCACCCGCACTTAGATTTCATTCACGAAAATCTTGGTGCAGTATCAGATGAACATGGTGAAAGGTTTTATCAAAACATATTGCAAATAGAGAAGGAATAATGAATCAAAACGTGATACTATTACTATATTTCGACTCGTGATATTATTACTATATTTCGACTCAATAGCAATTGGGTATAAAAATTTTGCACTGCCGTTTAGACTGTATTTGTTCACTGTTTCAAAAACCATCCAACTGGAACATCCAAAAACAAGTAAACAAAATAATTTAAATATCTGGGAATGAAGACGTGATGAAAAATTCTTATCTTTTTATACAATGTTCTGGGAAAAACTGCGAAAGTAATGTATGCATTGACTTATACCACCATTTTTGGACAGATTGCCACCCTACGATGAACTAGTGTGGGGGTCTAAGCTTAAACAAAACAAAAAGGCCTAGAAGCCCAATTGAAAAACCTGGAACCTAATGCGCTCCTAAGAATCTCAAGTGCATAATGTACCCAATCCTACTGCAATCATAGAGATTATATTAAGAATCGGCTCTTTTCACATCAGTCAGAACACATGCTATCTGCGGTGCATTGTCATTACAAAAAGCAGACATTTGCACCAGGCGACATAATTAGTTATCTAAGTATCTTACAGGACTCGAATTTTGAATCGACGACTATCTGCTCTGACATACCTACTAGAGGCCAAGATAGATTTTGAAAACCTTTTGTTATCATTATCGAGAGTTGTGAAGAATGGAAGTCTAACAGATCCGCACTTCTTGAATCTGTATCCTGATGTACAGGCGGCTCAAACGTCAATTTGAGAAACTGGCTGTGACTTCAGACTCCGCTGTTCTAAGGCGATACGAAAATAGGAAGCAAACGGAAGCTAGTAGCGATGCCTGATAAATCTTCGAAAAGAAATTATTTTCAGCCAACCAACTTCATTTATTAACTTAATTTGACATTTTGATGCGAACAATAAATTGTTTCAAGAATATTTAAAGAGTTTTTAGAATATTTTAAAACAAACAAATAAATGCAGCGCATGCCCAATGGCTTTACTCGCGGACTGAAATCCGATAACAGGCGGACAAATTTATTTCGAATTCGCATTGGTGGAAGATACCATTTTCTTATTTCCGAATTTCATGACTTTCGAATCGGATTCCAGGATAACCCCCCTGGGTCTTTCAGTCACAGGTTTTTTACCTAACGATGACATATATAGAAGAATGCTGCGAAGTTTGTATATCTCCAGAGTCATAAATAGCTCTACCATTACTATTCAAACAGTCAAGTCGTTACTCTCTAAAAACGAATCAGTGGATGCCAAAGCCAACCTTCGTATGTCAATATATTGTAAAATTCTCAATTTTTTTTATATTCCATATGCTTGCTCTACAAATACATGAGTTTTCTGTTCTCTTGTTAAGAAATCATTATCCCTGTAAGGCACCCTGAGGTTGGTTTCCAAAGGGTAGGCAGAATCACCTGCTAAATGGTAATCCAAAGGTATTGTAGTTTATATTGGGTGCATGTCGAGTTGGTGCTGTTATGATTTTATGGTACTGTTCTTCAACACAAATTATGATTTCTAAATGCAATCAAGCACAGATTAAGGTATTTACACAAAAAATACGCATAATAGTGTAAATCCTACAAATTTTTTAAAATTTTAAAAATCTCACGTGTGATTGAGGGGGGGGAGGGGGTCGAGCCAAATCTCACGACATCTCACCAAGGGGGGAGGGGGGGTCGAAAAATCGCCAAAATCACCTCACGTAATTTATGGATGTCCCCTAAGACGATGAGAGAGGACGACGGGATGGGCAGACTTTGAAACTGAAGTTAAAAGTTCACGAACTTTCAAGTTATCGCAATGTTCATTGTGCTCAGCTTATGGGAGTGCAATGTAATGATATTTTACCTGCGGCAAAGTTGCGATATGGCTACGCTCATTGTAATCCAGGGGTAAACAATTCATGTGTCTGTACCGAAATGGTTCAGTCTGCTATAGTATATTTCAGTTATCATAAAACCTCTGCTTCGTTTTTAGGTTTTAATGTAAATATTAATTCAAAAATATTGATATTTTGAAATAGTACTTGAATCAAGTCCGTCGGCAGGCTCGTCACTATACTTCCTGCATCTGTCGTTGGCCTGGCTTTTCTGATAGCGTACTAATATCCGACAGGCCTTCTACTAAATCTATTGCATATTACTATAGTTGGTTAATAATTTA
Organism: Thereva nobilitata; assembly: GCA_963855945.1. Lineage (NCBI taxonomy): Eukaryota > Metazoa > Arthropoda > Insecta > Diptera > Therevidae > Thereva > Thereva nobilitata. The sequence goes on from OY979694.1 coordinate 77,772,385, forward strand.
AATAATAGCGGCAGTTGTTGTGCAAAAAAGTTTTACTTCTAAAGTGTGGTCTTAAGCGCACTCATATTTTTTTGCTATAATTCTTTCAATATCTCCGTTCCTGGTAACTTTTGGTACAACGAAAGTTATTCGTTATGAAATTCTCCAAAAACCGATAGTGGTCGCTAAGGGCAATTGTGAATTTGCAAATTCCTTCCAAAGTTTTCAAATCTCGTTATTTTCGCTATTTTTTTACTCGAAAACAGCTGAACATAGAGGGCTGAAAATTCTGATGGTGTCCCGATAATGTAACCAGATCGGTTCATTACTTTTTGAGTAATAATCGTAAATGCCGTTTAAAAAAAGAAATACGGGAACTTACAACCAGCAATCAAAATATATTAGTAGTAGTGTTATTCCAAAAATAATCTAGAACCCAAGAAAATCGAGGACCTTTTTCAAACCCCCAAATATAAAAAAAAAATAATATAACATAAAACCTGCGACCTCAGAATTATTAGGTCTGTTCCCGTCCCTAAATCAAAGATAACTGCGCATGAAAATGTCCTGAAACCATGTTCAGGACCCATTTAACCTGGACCAACTTTTAATATCAAGGGAACAATGTACGCGATGACAGCATTTCATTCACTGTAATTAAATTTATTGATCGGTTAACGTTATCAAATTGGGAACGTGTGGCTCGCTAGTCATCTGTGAAACAATTATGTCAATGTTTTGTGTGCCATATCCTTGCCATATAATTAAATGTGAGCAGGATGTGCGGCTGCTGGAGAGAGCAAGATAAGGACATCTAGATGACACCACACATACAAATTCCTGGATATAAAAGATCCCTAAAAGCCTGGCTGCTATTAAACTAATATGGGGCATCTCCCTTTAAATAACATGCTAAGGATTATGTTTTTCAAATAGTCCTTAAATAAATTCTTAAAGGGGACATACCTTATTTTCATTTTATGGTTGCTGTGTGTAGTGGAGCGAATGGATGCTTATTTTATATAAATATTTAAATAAAATTCATTTTCCGTAAAAGTCTTGCTTTTCGAAAAGGTAAAATCATATTTATTTTCACCGTAAAAAAATTCAGGTAGAACTTTTACCAATAGCCGTTCGTTTTTTTTCTCGTATATGTGTGTAAAGAACATTTTCCAGGATTATATTTCCTTGTGAGCATTTGAACGGGTTATAGAATACAATTTCCACATAAAAAAACTACGTTGTGAAAAGGGCACTAACTAAAATGCGTAGATATGAGGAAATTTACTCGAATGGAAATTTCAGTGGTTACCCAACCTGAAAACTCGAAAGAAACATTAAATGGAAATGTCCTCGAGTTATTGACGGTTGAAAAGTGCTGTGAGGACATTCTGATGATCATTCAAAGATGCGATGCCGAAATGGAAAGACGTACAAAATGATCCTGGCTCTAAATTGGGCCTTTAATAATGTCAAACAGAAATGTCACCATCAAAGGAATCCAAATATTTGCAAAATGTTGACTGAAAGTCCCTTTTGCGAAAAAGGTTTAATTATAAAACGAAAATAGCATGCAGAGATTAGTTGTTAAGAAAATTAACGAAATACAACTTTTGCTCGGGAATAAATCCCTGAAGGCGCTTTTTTGTCTTCAATTGAACTTGGAGAAATGTCCAAAGGGCAACAAACATAAAGCCAAGAATTCTTTAATTCCTTCACAGAGTAAATTGTTTATGGATAGGGTATGGGCATGTGCCCTTGTATTTTGGCTATCTTTAGGGCTTAATTTATTTCTTTGAACTTTCAACAATAGCGAAAAGATTTTCCAGGCAGGATCTTAAGGATTCTATTACTTTGGTATTTATGTTTCAAGCTATAAAACTTGAAAATTTTACAACTCGTCACTAAATTCTTTGAAAATATTTGGTTTGAAATTTTAATTTGTGTTCAATTGTACGCTAAATATAACTTGGCCATTGGTTGCCCGACGATTTTGCTGGAGGGTCTGAAAGATAACATAAACGCAATAATTATAAATTCGGGTTATGAACAGAGTAATTTAACAAAGTAAATTAACCATCTTCTAGTTTATACTAGGCACGGCAGTAGTATAACGGATGTTAGAAGTTACCGAGGAGCGAATTTTTAGACAATGACCCCTGCCTATTTTCTAGGAAGATGATAGCGAAAAAAAGTCGAGATGACATAGAAAAAACAACCACAAAGCTAATAAGTGGCGCCTAGAAGAATTAAAAAATGAAGAAGCAAAACAAGATTATGAACAAATATTATTAACGGAGTAAATAACAAATGATCTCGAACTTGAAAAAAGAAAAAAATGCATAAACAAACAGGATTGTATTACAAGCGCGGATCTAGAATTTTCGGGGGGGGGGGGTCACGAAATGAAAAGTGGCGGAAAAAATTTCTACTCCTAAAAAAACAAAAACATTAACAAAACGAACAAAACTAACCGAATTTTTTGCTGGATTAAAAACAAACGTGCTCTACGAAATCGTGCCCTAATGTGTTTTAATGTGTTTTTGATGAAGACGCCCCATTTTTTGTGAGTGCAGCTACCCAGTAGGGAATGGAAGTACTTCTAAAAGTACTTCTAGAAGTCATTCTGCAGAAGCATTCAAGTTCTTCCACCCAGTACAAAAAAGACATTACATTAACACTGCGATGGCCTAGACCTGGAAGTGCTTCCTTTTTCACTTCCATAGAATGGGTTGTAAAAGTACTTCTTTTTCCCTTCCATAGAATGTGTTGTAGAAATGCTTACAGCACATTCATTTAGAAGTACTTCCATTTAATACATTACATTAACATGGTGATGGCCTAGGCGGGAATGACTCCCTATTTTCCTTCCTTAGAATGTGATCTGGAAGTACTTTCACCACATTTATTATTGAACTCATATACAAAGTGATTTAATTGTAAATTTTTGTAATGTAATGTAGTTAGGGGGATGGGTGGGGGTGTGGGGGTTGGAGGTGGTAAAATAAAGCGATTTATAAATTTTATTTATAATGTTGTTTTTAAGGCCTGTAACAATTTTCAGCAACTTCCGAATTATTCCGCAGTCAAATATCTATTTTGACTGGACTATCAATTTATACCTTACATGACTGAGATGATTAAGAAAGAAAACGACAAGCTACGAAGTTTTTGAATACACTTTTTGTGCGAAATCAATCGCACGATCACCAAACCCATTCTTCTCTCCATTACTATTAAGCCATTACATAAGTACTTCTTTGGTATTTAGGAAAACCTAAATTAAGAAGTACTTCCAAATCTACTTCCCAGAGTAAGTACTTGAGATTTTCCCTACTGGGTAACTTCAGAGTTTGCAAATCAAAACATATATGTACATATAAAGAGAATATTGTAGTATAGATCAATCTGTTGTTGACCTTGAAGGTCTTTTTTTAACTTTCCAGCTTATAGGGAAGTTATTTTAATCGGTCCGAAAATCGAAATCGTAATTTTCAACGTATTTTCATTTTTCAAGGTCCCAATAGCATTTTAAACAAAAATTTGAGATTTTGTGTGTGTGTGGTCATTTTTTCCTGCACGATCTCGAGCGAACCAAAAAAGATATCGTCTTCGTGTATTACCGAAGTTATAATCTGAAAAGATTTTCATAAAAATCGGTCGAGCCGTTTTTTTGTTTGAACGAAGAAGATTTTTGTACTTGCCCAATATTGCGCGAACCAAATATGATACCGACTTCGTTGAGGTGCCGATCGACGCGTATTAACGAAAACATGCTCTGAAAATTTCATAACATACGGTCAAGCCGTTTTTTTTTGTTTAAATGAAAAGACTGTGACATAGCCTAGTCACAAGCACCTTAAATTGATTAGTTTTTCTAATATCTAATAAGCTCGTTTGTCAAACCAATAATTAGAGAAAAACACTTAGCCTAAATTCAGAGTAACGTTGCTCGAAATATAAGAAACGAACAGGAAAAAGGGAAGACACGATTTGATGAAAAGCGTAAGAAGCCTAAAGTTTATCAACCCGGTGATTTAGAAGTAATATAAGCAGAAGCACCAGCCACTGGTGAGAGTCGGAAACTACATCCAAAATTCAAGAGACTGTATGTTATCAAAAAACCCTTAGATTTTTAGCGCTATGTGATTGAAGACCTGGAAGGACTAATGGTTACCGGAAGGAAGTTTTCATCAGTGTATTTATCAGAAAAATTAAAACCTTTGTGCCAGTCAGCTCCAATTTTAGATCATGGTCGTGAAGACGAGGAAATCGAGGACGATTCCGATACGTTGGAATGAAACTCGTTCCAATGAAGTTGCCTTTTCTGGATTTAGCAGCTTCTTTCAGCTTCCCAACAAGACATCACTTATCAAAATCCGAGCACTCTTTAAAGATCGTGCAAAAATTAAGCTACCCAAACGCCACAAAGACCACGAATTTTTCACACCATAGATCAGCACTTTTTGGACGGTTAATTGTTTTCCGCGCTCCACAGTTTCTGGAAATTGAAGTTCATCACGGAATTACCAGTAGTTACCGATAAATTTGGCTTTTTTGGTTAAGTCTGCCAAGCCCTTGACATTGATTAGTTTTGCTATTATCTCCTGAAATCGTTCGAATTTCCAAATTCAGTCATTTGCTTTCCAGTTTATGAGTGGCGCTTCAACACGCTCAGGGCGAGTTGGACCACGCGCTCTTGTGTAGCGAACGAGCTACGAAGGAAATGTTCGTTTGCTTACGTTCAGGAAAAACAAATTCTCTAGAAAAATTTTGTGGACTTACCACTATTATCGTTATTTGAACTAAGTTCTCTCAGGATTACTTTGGCACCAGTTCTGGTGCTAGTCAATTTCAAACTATAGAACAAAAACTATTACTATTTTTGAAGTAGTAAGTTTAAATATTATATTATTTAATATTACGAAATTTTTGCTATTGGGTGGGTATACGAGTTGTGTTAGTTTCAAGAATCGTGTATGAATTTTCTTACAATTTGTAGTTATCATTGTTCATTTATTATTAAAATATCCATTCATAATATTCAACATTCATTATACTGGGAAGTTGATAGTGTGGACCGAAAGGGTCAAACCCACAACCCAACTAGTTTAAGGTAGTTTTTTTAACTTGCAAAAAAGTTGGGTCGGTTTAGGTCGTTTGGTTATTTTTTGTTTTTGGTTTTTCAGTTTGGTCAATTTTGTTTTTTAAACAGCCAGCGCTTTTGGAGGGGGTCATGACCCCCGTGACCCCCCCCCTGAATCCGCGCCTGTTGTATTAGGCATACGATGCAACGAAGAAATGGCAATGTTGAGAAACATGCTTCGGATACTGGAACAAATAACGACGACCACGGCAACGAAACAGGAAAAACGATTTAAGAATTTTCTCTTGGAACGTACGAAATCTGTACAGAACTCGAGCTGCACAACATCTATGTAGCCCATACCGTGTTAAAGTATAAAACTGACATTACAGCAATTGGGTTTTTGCAGTATGACGTGTATTACAGCTGTCATACAAAACACCATTATCGGCTTTAAAGCAATAAATGAAAGGCTATGATGCACCCTTCGTGTAAGAAGGAAATTTAAGAACCAAGAACTCATAAACCTTTACTCGCCTACAGAGTACAGAAGAATTCCCGGACGATGACAAAGAAGAATATTCTTCGAAGTAGTTGAACGGGAACAATGTCTGCCCCAGATGTGATGTATATTGGGAGATCTGAACTTCAAAGTACGTCGGGAGCTCGTATGAGCCCATTTAAAACGGCGGGTATGACGCTCGGAACGCCCCACGTGTCGAGATAACTTGTATTTTATATTTTTTCCGGCGCCGTGGCTCTAAAATGGTCGAACACCCCATTTTTTAGGGGTTTTTTCGCAAAAATGTGTATGAGACCTTCAAATAATGCTCTGCAATGTGCAAATTGTCCCGAAAATTGGAAAATTTAGTGCGTCTATAAAAACTGAGCTTAAAGTGGGGATGAGAACTTGGGGGCGGGTGTCGAATTAGGGTGGTTTTACCGCTTTAGGATTATCCCTTATCATAAGATTTAGCTTGATTTGGTATAAATCAACCAGCTTTGGAAATAAATACTGCAAAAAGTGTATTTCATTGGATTATTTTTGATTATTATTGAAATTATCGCGAAAAAACCCTTTAAAAGGGGTGTTTTTTTGCATTTTTTTTAAGGGTGACGCCCATATTTTAGGATCGTGGGACCCCGATTTTCGTAATCAGCGACCAAAAAACATATAGGGTTCGATTTTCTTAGCGGTGTTATGTTTCGACGCCCCTCGTTTTGCATGGACTATTAGGGGTAGTTCTCACCTCAGAGAGTGGAAAAAATAGGTCAATTCTGGGATCAGATAAAGAAGTGAAAAAAAATTTCCAGCATTTTCCTACTTTATGTCAATTTAGGGGTGGTTTTCACGCCTTCTCTTCGCCCATTACCATACATTTTGAGCTCAGTTTTTATAAATCGTAAATATGCACCAATGCATCAAGTTTATCCCCATATAGAATCATAAAATCTTCCCGCGGATAGTTGTGTGCGAGCGTGTATAAATAAGTTGCATTCCCTCTCTGATAGCCTGACATCGTCATTTGAAGAATTTGTGCATACAGCTATTCGCCTTTCACTCATTAACCATATGAAGATGAAAGACTTGTTAATATCTATAACTTTGGTAAGAACTTGGTGGCTGCAAGTACTAGATGTGCGTGCAAAAATATCCGTAATGCAACCTGGATATGCCTTGGTCGAGCCACTTGCAACCAATGGCCCTATCTAAACTAGTATTGCTTCAGCAGCAGTAGAACCGGGCTTTTAGGAGAGAGGTATAGAAAGGGTAAGCGGGAACTGTAGTAACCTGTTCACGGGAAAATTTTGGTGTGAAAACTTAACACATACACAATTCGGCTTGGCCTACTTTTCTTAATCGCGAAGCAAGTATAATTATCGGCACGCACACAGATATCTCCGTGTAAAGACAAGAAAGTTACTCGCGATAAAAAAATTCCAGTGTAGACTAGATTAACTTCCAAAAACGGTTTCGCTGCTGCTGAATGAATACTAGTTTAGATACCCACAATGTGTTCATAGACCGCCGCCACTTTTCAGGTTTGATCACATACCCAGCTGCCAACTGCCTCGGATCACTATCTTTTTGGTATGGTGCTCCGAGAGCGTATTACGTCGCAGAAAAGCTTTGTATCCGCGACTCAGGCTCGAATCAACACAGCCACACTACGCAATGAAATGGCCATAAACAGCTACGGTCAGGTGTGTAAAAACTTGCACTCAGTTAGCGAAGTGGAAGTCCTGGAGACGAGATGCCCGGTGTCAAGGAGAAATGGAGCCGGATTAAAGATACTGTCACTAGCAGTACTGGCTCCATGTTAAGCCTGAGCCAAATATGACGTGACGTACCGTAACCGTACGTACCGTAACGAAGGAATATATGCAAGTTCATTAAGTCAATTTAGGTCGGTGGCTTATGAACACTCATGTTCGTATGTTAGGGAACGTACGGTTACGGTACGGCACGTCATATTTGGTTCAGGCTATAGGTAGAAGTTTTAGGGACCGGAATGACTGGTTCAATGATGAATGCGAGCGACTGGACGTAAGAATACCGCGTACCGAGCAATGCAGCAATCTCAGAGAGGAGAAATATGAGGAGCTTAGAAGAGCAGAAAAGAGACTTCATACACGAAAGCCTGGGAGAAAAATCTCGTTTGTGAGCTGGAACAGTACAGAGAGCGAAAGCCGTAACAAGCATGGAAGTTCTATCGAAGAATCCGTGGTAGAGTCCGAACCAAAATAGATGAGTTTTCTCAAAATTAAGAACAACAACATTATTTTATCCACAAGGACGAAGTGATAACAGACAGCAAATCCAAGCATCTCTGTTCGCTTCAAATTCTTCATTACCCGAAACTGATATGCTATCCCCGGTTCTCGAAAACAACGCCCATTCAATGGACAGTCTATTCTTCAGGACTCGCCACTGGACCCGACAATATACCGCCCATCGTCTTAAAAAATGCGCCTCACCGCCTCAAATCCGAACCCCACCAACTCAATTTTATCACCTGCTCTATTTCTTATAGTCCAAGAGCCCAGGCCCGTCAGACCTACGTCATTTTCTTAAAGCTGATATTTCTTATATACATAGTGTGATACGCAGTTAAGAACGTATGCACATTCGCTAGCCCGAAGAATGGCCCCTTTTGTAGATACCCCTCTACAAAACCATTGACCATTTGCTGGGGTGTGCGGGGTGAAATGGCAACTTCAGCTAGGGGTGAATTGGGGAGGGTGCAAATTGTAAAAAATTTCTGCATTAGTATTTAACGGTTATTTAGCCCAAGTAGAACCTACATACGCAGCGACAGACATTTTTTCAATTTTAACCTCTTTTTTACCCCCAACCCCTCTATCTAAAAAAGGGCTCAATATCCGGGCTCTTAGTCTATTATCTTTATAAATGACATACTTTGAATCCCCTCAAACCCACTTCTCAGCTTCACTGACGACGGTATATACCCTGCGTTACTCTTACGGCTTCAATAATGCAAGACAAGCACGTGTCAGATCTTGCCTTCATGATCCCGAACTAATGTCAACTTCATAAATAAAGACATTGAACTCATTCTAGATTGGCAAAGTAAGAATCGTGTCGAATTCAACCCTTCCGAACTAATGGCCGACCCATCCCTTAACATCTTAGGCCTGGGTGACATTAGCCAAAGACTTGCGATGGAATTACCACATATTCCAAATCGCCATACAAGTAGAGTTGAGGCGGACTTAGACAAGGCAGAACATTATACACCATGGTAAATTGTACTGACGATGGTAAAATGTCCCGGTTCAAAAATAATTTCCTATTGGTATATGAGCGTGTATCGAGATAAATGAAGCGAGGTGTGATTGTAAATTACGTAGAAGAGAGACATTTCTTATTTCTTTTGCGGAAGTAAAATATCCAATTTAAGCTGCGGTGAGGTGAGATTGTAAACACGAATTGGAAAGACATTTCTTACATGTTTCGAGGGTGTGAAATTTTGTACTGGAGAGACATTTCTTATTTTTTATGAGGAAGTGAAATTTCCAACATGAAATGAGATGAGGCCAGATTTTAAATACGTATTGGAGAGACATTTCTTACTTCTTTTGCGGCAGCAAAATCTCCAAATTAAAATTAGGCGAGGCGGGATTGCAAAATATAAATAATACATTATGAAGGCATAGATTTCTTACCTACTCTAAAAGGCAGTTTAATGCATATTAGAATTAAACTCGTAAAAAAGCTCTTCATTGGTATTTATTTTCTTTCGTTTTTTATTTTGATTGTGTTTGTCATTTTGGCAATAGCACCTAGCCTCATTTGAGTGCTTGAGATTTCTTAAGAGATGAAAGTCATAAATTGAAAATGGCCGCGCTAATACGGCGGAAAGTACCTAACAATTTCCCGTCCGAAATAGGGGTTTCGAAACTTATGTACCCACTATGTATTATGTAAGTATGGCACATCTTTTGATGTATTATCGATTATGTACTATGTATTAGTATTATGTATTATGTGTTTTTTACTCTTTATTATGTATTATGTAAATAATACATTCTTCATATAACTTTTGATGTCATACCTACTTCCACCGAAAGATGCAAAATAGGTAAAAGTTTCGCTTCTGCCAGGAGTCCCGCGAGTCCACTAAATTTTTTTATGCGCACAAAGGTAAAGCCCCTTTTGTCGACGGTTCGTTTATTAAGTTCAATGTCGGACAACAAGCTCTAGTCAGGGAGATAGGGTAACTTCAAAAACGTCAAATTATTTTCAATGGTGCGGTAGCACTAGTTTATCATGACATACCTTTTGTTGACGTTGCATTATCACTACAGTCATGATGCTAGGCATCATGGGGGAAGTTTTAACAAATTTTGTTATAAATTATTTGGTAGACTGTGGTATTAAAGAAAATAAAATACAAGATTTAATAAAAAAAAAGAAGACGCTATATTTTGGTTAAAACACTTATGTTGAAGAAGAGGCGAAATATACGAAAAATTATACAATATTTAAACTTAATAGAAAGTTATCCTGATGACATTTTTCAAAGTCATTTCAGAATGAAAAGGGAAACTTTTAAAGTAATTAACTAAATAGATGCATATTTTATATTTTTAACTGATGATATATTTTTAGTCATTGGAAAGCACATTAGAACCAATGTGGAAAAAAACAGGTACCGGTAGAGCGCCATATTCCATGGAAACGTGTCTTTACGTTACAATATGGAAATTAAGCAATAGAGTTAGTTTCAGAATTATATCGGACAGATTCAATATATCGCAAGGATCAGCGTATAATATTTTTACAAAAACAATAAGGCATATATGCCTCTTAATGAATTCAGAAATTACTTGGCCCCATACGGAAGCTGAAGCGGTAAAAATAATGGAAGATTTTCAGAATTGTAGAGAGAATCCTTTCCTGTGGATGGTTGCCACATAAATATGTCCACCTCGCGAGGCGATACCTCTAGTTATTACGATAGAAAGGGGAACTATAGTATGATTCTACAGGTTTATTTTTATAACGTACAGCATTTTATATGCATACATTCCATATTTTCAATATGCGATAGCAATTATCGGTATATAGATGTTTTTTTTGGATTCCCTGGAAGTTGTCATGATGCAAATGTCTGGAGGAACAGTTCCACTGATAAGGCACTATCATCAGGGAGAACAGCGCTACCTGAAAACGCACATCTACTAGCAGACTCAACTTATCCTCTTTTAAAATACATGATGGTCATTTAACTAAAGAGCAGAAAAAATACAATTATTATCTCAGCTCTACAAGGGTTTACATAGAGCAAGCCTTTGGTATATTAAAGAAGAAATTAAAAATTCTTACCCATATTGATATACGTGACACAAGACATTTAAATATATTGTCATGTCCTGTGTAACATTGCATAATTTTATAATAAATAGAGAAAAATACCCATGTAGTACAAACAATATTGCAATTGATAGCTTAAATGAAACTGTTTTTTCTCATAACCATGAAAATGAAACTAATTCAACCGAAGAAGGAAGAATAAAACGAGATAATTTTACATTATTATTTTCTGCATAATAAAAGTTTATAAAAAACATCTTTTTGTTTTCTTTAATATATTATAACTTGTAAAATTTCTTTATTATTATAAAAATAAATAAATTGTTTTCTTAACAAAAAAAATAAATAAAAAGCATTCTTTACAGGAAAAAAAATAAAACGTATTGTTTACAAGGTGCCCGTAGAGGGGTCTTTAATATATGCACTTCAACTTTTTTAAACATGAGATATCATTTTTGCTGCACTCACTTAGATTTCTGTGCTAACAATTCTCGAATACAGTTCTTCAACTCATATATTTCTTTAATACGTTCTTTTTCCATTTCTATTTTTTCTCGTTCAATTTCAAGGAGAGCATTGTGGCCTTCTTCATCCTTTGAAGATTCACCTTTTAAAAATTGTAACACCCGATCCGTTTCTGATGATTTACACATTCTTGCTCTTTTATTTGTGGTGCTCCCATTAGTAGGTGTACAAATTATTACAGGTGTAGATGCTTCATTTGTGTAGAAGATTGATTCTTCTTCACTTCTTATTCTATGAGTTTCAATTTCCTGGGGATCGGTTTGTTCCAAAGAACCAATCAAATATTCTATTGGCGGATCTATTGAATGTTTTGAGCCATGAGCTCCATCCATAACATCAAAAAATCCCCAACAAGTTGCATCTCTGCCAGTTTCTTTGTTGCGTTTTTTAATCCTTTTGTAAGTGATGCTAATGTTAATGTATTTTCTCATAATTTCTTCCTTCGTAAAGGGAAAACTATCATCAGTGTTTTTAATTTCAGCCTTTACTCTTTCCCATAACACCGACTTCTTTTTTTCCCCCGACGTAAAATCATGTTCATGTTTGAGACGTACATTTATTAATAATTTAATTTGTTGTGTAGTCCAATATTTGAAGTTCTTATTTTCATAAAGCATCTAGAAATTTGGGGATGCCAGGTTTTCTTGATTCGTATGCATCAGAATTCAGAATCAGCGCATCATAATGCGCAACATAGTTTTTGGATTTTTGACGTGCATCAGTATAGCAAATATTTGCGTCGCTGCGTTTTTGAAGTTACCCATACTATAGAAAAGAGTTAAAGAATTGTTAACACGGGGTTTTATAACACTGGCTCCTATTCAATAGTACCGCTGTAGAACGCAGATTTCAGTAATCGAACAGAGTATCGCAGAGGATTTTTTGTAAAGAATGAAAACAAGAAAGGTAGTAGAAACTGAAAAGACGAAGGATCATGCCGCGGAGTGGATAGGTTAGGTTAGGTCCCCTTAAGGTAGTTCTCCTGCAAAACAGTTCATTTAGGATTTTTTTGAAATTTGGCATGTTTGTTCGAAATAATGTCCATGTGTGTGTGAAATTTCAGAACGGTTTGACGTACAGAAACTGAGATATTTGATATCAAAGTTTCGATTCGATTGAATGGGCATTATGGAGAAATGCGTCTGAGGAGGCATTTTTTTTACATTTTTCATCACTGATAAAAAGCCGCATTTAAACTTTTTTGAAAAACTAACATAGTATTGTAGGATTTTGACGATTCATCCTAAAAAAAATTGATTCTGACGTCCAGTTTTCGAGTAATTTGGATTGAAAGTCGATCAACTCGGTCGCGGTCGCACAACTCGAGCGAAACGAAACAGTGAGAGGGGAGGAGCAAAAGAAGTGTGACAACACTGTGCGACTGTAACTTATCTCTGCCCGAGTTTGGGACTATTTTTTACCAAGAGAACTAACTTAAACCATAGGCTAATAAGAACGGACCTACTGTGGAAAGCTCGTCAATATATTTCCAGACAAGATTGTGCAGGTGGTGCATTTTGATATAATCATTTCTTTATTGTAGGCAATTATTATATTCTTGTACTCTATACAGTTACGAAAATTTTTAGTCTTATTGGGTGGTGCTACACGGAGCCTCGAAAAGTCGGCCGAAATCAGATTTGAGTCTCGTTATTTAATGCTACACGAGGCTGCCTTCGGATTAGAATAATTCTTTACCCTACATTGTTAATTACCTCTGAGAAGGGAGAAGAGAAAGAAATGTGCGTATGAGTTAATTTTCACCCAGGGAATTTTTGGGTGGAAATTCTTTCGTTAAAGTTTCTTCATGTGCGTCCTTTTTTCTCTCCTCTCCTTCGTTTCTTTCCAATAAAACCGGTTTTTTCGTACTTCTTGAGTCTCCGTGTAGTACCCCACATTGAATAGTTCCCTAAAGTTTTTTGTGGGTAGTATTGGCCTTTTGTTAGTGCAAGGTAATACACTACTATTTTTATTAAATAAGCATTTTACGCATAAGCAATTTATTTTAACTCGTGTACTTTGACTTGGCACAAGGATGGTTCTTCAACAAATCACATGTTTTTATAAATTTTTTGAAACTCGTCTTAAAATTCCGCTAGGCGTCATTCAAGTGACATCACGAAGATATCCTTTTTATTACAACGAACTTTGCAAATAAATATATAACTAATCCATCCTGTCACATAAATCAAACAAGAGCTTTATTGAAAAATTTACCTGTCAGAACTTTCCGGTGCTATTTTATATAATTTATTTCAGCCAAGCCCGACTGGCTCTATAAAAATTCCCCGAGAAAATATCTTAATATTTATATTTATCCTCATACCTTTCCATTTATTGATTTTATAGTAAAAAAGGGAAAACAAAGCGATGTGAATAAAAGAAAATGTAAGAAAAAAACGTAAACTTTTCGTGACTTAAATTAATTTCGCTGTTCGCCGTCTGTGAGCGGCCATGAAGGCAGGAATTCAAGGACCGTCCAAGGTCAGCGCGTTGCAATGAAGTCCGAATTCGTTTTCTGTCCTTCTTTAAAATTAATAAAAGCGAGTTCTGTGAATTTTAAAATAATATTTCCAGGTTATTGTCTTTCGCTTGCTGCTCTCCTTTAGGTAACTATATAATTATAGGTGTACATTCTTGGTGAAAATATAGCCCACCGCCCAGCCCCTTAGCCCTAATAGTAAAAACAACAAAGGTCATTTTCCATTTTCTTTCTGCTCTCATTTTTTTGCTTTCTTTAAGAGCAAGGAGCTGCTTTTAAAATTCGTGAGTTGGGCACATTTCAGTGGCAATTCTTATCCTTATAATGGTGGAACAGGGAAAATATTTTAAGAGTTTTTCCACGGCGAAAATATTCGTAATGAAATGAAATAAGGACTTTGACCTAGTTTTTATTGAAGACGCGAATGTCTACAATGATAGCGAAAAGATGATGATGCAGATGAGCACTGATTGTGAGAGCAAGTAGCATAATTTCGTTATATTTTCTAGGGGGCGGGGCTTAAGGGGCCTTTTCCACCTGAAAGATGATATTTTCAATTAATTTTGCAAATTGGATGGCAAAAGAATTCGTTTACTTATACTGATTTCAAGTGTGTTTGTAAGTCCCTTTTGTGAAATTAATGAGCGATGAAACAGCGATGCTTTTTTAGAAAGGAATATCTGAAAAAGCGACGGTATTTTACGTTTGTAGCAATAATTTAAGGAATATGACATTCAAATTGGAAGTGTATTTTTTTTTACGGAAAATTCAAGTTTAGGAAACATCTTAGGATAGGATAGGTAAGGAGAGATCTGGTATGCTAAACCAGATGGCGTTGAACTTTACACTCGGGAATACTGACTGCGGAAGATTGTTCTACAATTGAGTTATTCTATTATATATAAACTTTTAGACCAGAGTGTGGCGAAAAGGAGGACAAGGAGGAGCTAAGGCTAACTAACTACTTATAATAAGGCGGTTCAAAAAGGAAAAGGTATCTATAGTTGGACGTTATTCAGGAAGAGCATTGAAGATGTTCGAGACTTAGCGAAACTTTACAAAACGCTGATAAAAAAATCGTCGGGAAATCTCAAATTATAAAGAGATTTTTTTCACACACACCCTTATACAGTCTGTATTTCCGAACTCCTACAACTTCCAAGAATTCAAACGCAGGTTCAATTGCCATCTCCTGAAACATCCTCTGGACTAAACCACTTTTATCCTTCCAACTAAGGTTACTACTAGACATTCCACCATGACGTGACCAACGACATGACGGACTGGTGGAACAATGGATGATTTTTGTACTTAGAACTGCCACATAAAAAAAGCAAAAAAGTTATTGCATTACAAAGTTATGCGTGAACAGGACCAAAAAATACCTACGCGTCGAATTGATAGCCTCCTCCTTTTTTGAAATTGGTTAAAAATGGGAGGAAATTTTGATGGTAGGTACTACTTACTACAAGCACACTTTTCCGGCATAATTATTCTTGTAAAAGATAGCGCAGTTTTTGGGGCCATTTCACCTCGGCGGCGTCTATCCCATTCTGATGAAAAGGGACTAAAACATATTTCCCCCTATATGTACTTCGCAAAATATTCAAGGATTCTTTCGCACTTGGGTATACCAGCGAGCAATTATAACAAGAGTGATTAGGTGGAGCTCAAGTACAAGTAAAAGATTGTAAGAGCAAGATATGAAAGTAGAGATTAGCAATAACATTAAGCAAAAAGGCAAAAAAAATATTAACAAACGCGCGATTAATATACATTTTATGCAAAAAACACAAGGGTATGAAAGAAACAGAAGATGTTCCTTGATTCCCCTATTGGAATGTTTACATTCAAATGGAAGCAACACTGGAACAGAGCACGTGTAGACGCCCAGTAGGAAAGTGAACTAGTTCTAAAAAGGGAATAGTAGTTCTCAGTTGGATTCCTTTTATATAAAAACAACCCACTACTTTTGTACAGCGTACAGAGTCAATGGCGCCCCTCTGCATTACTTCGAAATACTTCGATAACTAGTTCATTTTGAAGTACTCCGAGAACTAATTCATTTTGAAGTACTTCGAAAACTAATTCATTTTGAACTACTTGGAAAACTAATTCACTTTGAAGTAGTTCCTAATTCATTTTGAAGTTCTTGGAGAACTATTTCATTTTGAAGCACTTCGAGAACTAATTCATTTTGAACTAACTGGAGAACTTATTCATTTTGAACTAACTGGAGAACTAATTCATTTGGAAGTTCTTGGAGAACTATTGCATTTTGAAGTGCTTCGAGAACTAATTCATTTTGAACTACTTGGAGAACTAATTACTTTAAAGTATGTACTTCGAGAACTAATTCATTTTGAATTTCTTGGAGAACTAGTTCATTTTGAACTAACTGGGGAACTAATTCATTTTGAAGTATTTCGAGAACTAATTCATTTTGAAGCTCTTGGAGGATTAATTCATTTAGAACTACTTGGAGAACTAACTCACTTTAAAGTACTGCGTTAATTAATTCATTTTGAACTAACAAAACTACTATCTAAAAAACAAATTCTTTAGAAAAATCTTGTGGGCTTACCACTGATATTGTGATTTAAACTAGCTCCTCTCAGGATTACTTTGGCACCAGTACTGCAACTAGTCAGTCTCCCACTAGTGCTAAAATTATCGGTAGTTATCGAATGTTAGTATGTATGCGTAAAAATTTCGTATTGGTACAGATATTTGGTTACTTTAGCCGTGTTCCTTTTCTGCTATTATTTACTCGTATTTAATTGAAACTACTCCTGCTCTCTCAGAGGAATCGATAGGTTTTGCTCAATTCGACAAATTTTTTGGAGTACTTAAAAGTATAAAAGGAACACAGCTAATGTTGCACTTGTATTGTCCGCTAAAAAAGGCAAGGCGAGGAAGTCACTTCCCCTTCATTTTTTATATTTCTTTCACACACATTGCGTGCAGTGTGAAAGTAATTCTGCCTCCTTTTATCATAGATATTACTTTTTTGATATTTTGACTTTTTCACTCCCATTGAAATTTTTATTAGCTGATCTCATCACTCTTATTATTATTGCTCGTTGGTTATACGCCATTGGAAGGAACGTTAATTTTCATTCATAGCCAAACCTGGACGTGCTGAATACACCTCCAATAAATATTTCAAGCCAAGCTGACGCCTTCTTATCACGAATGTGGTTAGTTCTGTCCTTTTGTATGCAGCGTTTTGCGAACGGTTAATGGAATATGGAAGGGGGCCTAAGACAATGCGACCGATTCTGGCCCAAGGTTTGCGAAGCATAGGACTGTGCTGGAAACAGCCGCGAACGGTGCAGTTAACACCGGAGAAAATTTTGCATCACATGATGAGGTCGGAGGAGACTTAAGCAATACGAATCCCAAAGAAGTACAGAAAGGGAGGAAATGCAAGGAGAGATAGCAGCTAGATAGTTAATCCAGCCCGTGACGCAATGGTGTAAGCTGGTCAAGCAGGACAATGGGCCAATTCACACAGTACATATTCATGGCGCCTAAAACCGGTTTTATAGATGAGAGAGGGAAGGGAGCGAAAGAACTTAACGAAACATTTTTCACGCAAAACCAAACGCGTGAAAACTAGCCCACATATAAAAAGTTACTTCTATCTCTTGCATTCTTTAGCTCTGTTTTTCTCTAACAAGTAAATTTCATCTGCAATACATTTAAAAGTCCCTGTATAGCATTCAAATTTACTATCCATAATTTACGCCCCGTGTGAGTTGCTAGGAGTTGAATAAAACCGGTTTTAGTCACCACAGTTATGACAACGTGTGAATATGCCCAATGAGAGTTAAGAATGAGGTGGTTCTTTTCTTAGACTGGGCTCGAGACCTATAGAACCGAGAGGCAGGACCTTCTTTGTACACTGAAAAAAATTTCTAGTTGTGATAACCAAATTTTTAGTGAAATATGACATCAAATATATTTTTTATAGTTGCAGTTACTAAAAAAAATTCTTTATGCTAACTAAAAAATACAGCAAGATCTTCAACTTTGTTCGTTTAGTTGTCTACATTTAATAATTTGGAATCGAACGTGGTGTCAATATTACTAGAAAACCTTAACTTTGAAATTACTTTTTCTACCGTTGTGGAAGTACTAACTGCTTCTGCACTTTTCATTAGTGAAAAGTGATTGCATAATAAGTTAAGGATTGCCACACAACAAAAATATTTTATTAATTTTTTTGTTCCAACAATTAAATTTTTTTTAGTGACATACCCGAGTAAAAATAAATGATGGCCTTAGAACGGGCAAATGCCGACTGTGATTGAAACATAGTCCTCGGCCATCTGGCGGTTAACAGAAGGCTCGTTGCAGGACAGTACGGCCATACAGGGGGCGATTGACGGTGAAACAACGGCCTTACAGTTCCAATAACGGCCATACGACGGTGGTACGACGGCCGTATGGTTGCTATTACGGGTATACGACGGTGGTACAGTGGCCGCAACGTGGATATTCGCCCTCCTATAAGAAAATATGTTTCACTGCAATTAAATGTTTGATTTTGTTCGGTTGTGTTTTTTTTTTTCAAGCCGTTAAATAACAAAATTTCCTACTAAAATATAAATCAACACGCACCACACACTTCACATACAACAAACCGACGACTGGCGAGCTCGTTTCTCTTGTGCACCGATATCTTTAAGTAGAATAAATCGAAAGAACCATTGTACATAACGAAAATGATGAAGTTCCCATAAAACACATTCAACAATACATTTGGTGCAGATTCTTTTTTTGGCTCAAATTTCCCGTCGAATGCCCGTTTCTACAGCTCAGTACTTGGCCTTTTAAATCTTTTGGTCAAATTTGGCCGTCGTAAGGCCGTATGTGCTCCCATTAAAAATGGTTAAAAACTCTATGGCCATCATATGCCCTTTAAAAAGCCAAGAGGCCGGTGTTCGCCCTTTAGAAGGCCGTTTTTTATTTTTACTCGGGTAAATATAGTGTCACTTACTATTATTTTTAGTTAGGCTTCTCCTTGTTATCATAACTATTCTTATGTAGTGTAGTTTAAATTATATATAGTTAATTAAACTACAAAAAAATGTTGTGTCAACTACTTTGTGCTAAATAATTTTTTTTAAGTAGCACACACTATTTAGTTTTTTCAGTGTAGAGTGCAGTCCACCTTCCGGTGCACCTCCCGAAGTAATGATTTTACGGCTCGCACCGTTCTGGACATCAAACATCAGGTGCCGCATTTCTCTGGGGATTCCCATGGAGTCTTCAACCAAAAACCAAGTATCACATAATATACACCACCAGCATAAGGCCATGATTGAAAACCTATAGAGCATGTGGGATAGAACCAAGCTTAGTAGCTTCGCTGCAACACTCAAAGAAATTGTGCTTCTCTATCTCTGCTCCTTCTTGAAGTTGAAAATTCCGCCCTGATTTGTTTGACACGTGGCAGCGGGGATAAAATCCAGTTCCCAGTTGCCGATTGTCTCCAGCAGAGTAACTCCGCTATTACTACCGACATGGAAAAAATTAGAGAAGTGGTACTGCTATCTGATTCGTAGTTTAAAGGTCCTTCCGCAAATGGACAAGAGAGTATGGTGCACGGATGGTTCCAAGACAAAGAGAGTTAGGATTGTCGGAATCAGGAGTGAAAACCTCTAGTTTAGTAGCACAATAAGCTTGTGCTAGTGTACTATCTTTCAAGCAGAAGTGAAAGAAAGCAAGGCCTCTTCTAGTAAGATTACTAGTAGTAGGCTAGTCGGCGAGAAGGAAAAAATGATTAAAAGTGTATTATTGGCCCATAGGCGAGATTATTGTTGGAATCGCTTCGTTTTAGGGTGTAGTTAAACACCCTAAGTTTGCCCACAAATTGGTTGACCGCATAACTTTTTAATTAGGTTATTGTGAATAAAATAGGCACTTTTTTATATTTCTTTCAATAGCTCCGTTCCTACTAACTTTTAGTATAACATATGCATTGGGAAAGCTCTTCGTTATGAAATTCTCTAAAAAATAAGCCCTGTTACAGGTCGCTAGGTGCAAGGGTGATCTTGCAAATGGCTTCCAAAGTTTTCAAAACACGTTATTTTCACTATTTGTTTACAGGAAAACAACTGCACATAGAAGGATGAAAATTCGTAAAGATGGTGTTTATGTGGTCCCGGCAATGAACAAAAAATTTCAACAAGATCGGTTCATCACTTTTTGAGTAATTAACGATCTAGTGTTTTTTTTTACCTTAATTAACAATGCTGCCATTTTGTGTAGGATCAGTTTATAATTGGGAAACTCATTTAGAAAACTTAAGAAACAATTGAAAACGAAATCCCGTTGGAATTTTTGAAAAATCGCAATTTTGGTACATTTTATGAGGTTTTTTAGGCACGTACCTTTTTATATTTGTTTATTTATGCCGCGTATAAAAAGTACGTGCCTAAAAAACCTTATAAAATGTACCAAAATTGCGATTTTTCAAAAATTCCAACGGGATTTCATTTTCAATTGTTTCTTAAGTTTTCTAAATGAGTTTCCCAATTATAAACTGATCCTACACAAAATGGCAGCATTGTTAATTAAGGTAAAAAAAAACACTAGATCGTTAATTACTCAAAAAGTGATGAACCGATCTTGTTGAAATTTTTTGTTCATTGCCGGGACCACATAAACACCATCTTTACGAATTTTCATCCTTCTATGTGCCGTTGTTTTCCTGTAAACAAATAGTGAAAATAACGTGTTTTGAAAACTTTGGAAGCCATTTGCAAGATCACCCTTGCACCTAGCGACCTCTACCAGGGCTTATTTTTTAGAGAATTTCATAACGAAGAGCTTTCCCAATGCATATGTTATACTAAAAGTTAGCAGGAACGGAGCTATTGAAAGAAATATAAAAAAAGTGCCTATTTTATTCACAATAACCTAATTAAAAAGTTATGCGGTCAACCAATTTGTGGGCAAACTTAGGGTGTTTAACTACACCCTAAAACGAAGCGATTCCAACAATAATCTCTCCTATGGCCCAAAATTGCAATGAAAATGCCTCACCGACTAGCCTATAGTAAGTAATCAGACAAGTGGAATCAAAGTGATATAGTCCCGTAGGAATTAGTTTTGGATTTGCTAAGCGCTTTGAATTAAATACCTTCAATCGGGTCACCCTAATGTGATTCCCGAGCCATCAGGGTTTCAATGAATATGTAGACACGTTCGTCAGACAGGGTTCACCGGTCCGAATCCACATACCTACAAGGGGACCCACCAGTTTGGTGAAAACGGTCCGAGGCAATTCGACTCTGATAAAATAAATTACACTGCAACCCATGCCAAGGTACTGCGTTTACATTGGCTGACCAGCCGGAGAGCTTTTCACAGGTCATTTAGTTAGTAGTTAGTCAGTAGAATAGATTGGTTCTAGTTGACGGTTCTGCGGGGCTGCTCCCGAAAATGAGGAGCGCTTGCTGTGCGACTGTGAGGCTACAGCGAGGAGAAAATTAGGTTAGCTCCATCGCGGCTTCCCTGCCCCAATCCCGGGGTTAAAATAGGTCGCAGTGTAAGAAATGACTTTTTAATAAGGGTAGAACGTTCTCTATCGAATATACAAGGTTTCCCGATGAATAAAATTGGACACAAATTTTCGTCGCGAGCTCCCGGTCTATTATTCTCTTCTATCATTCAAACTATGCTTACTACTAGGCATTGCGCCAATGCCTCAACCATAAGGCCTACCCTAAATGGGAAGTGAAGTGAAGTGAAGTTAGGTACCATGGCATATGAATGTATGAGAGTGACCAAAATGGAAGTAAATTGGAAGTTTATTTTCGAAAATTTTCGAAAAGTCATTTAGAGAAGTAACCGTGCGGTAAGAACCGCACAAGAAGTAAAGAAAAGTTAAGAAAGTAAGGCTGTTCACTTGCTACACTTCTTATGAACCTTTTATTATGGTTTATATATCAATTTTGAAAGAAATTACGTCTACTTCACTTCTACTTCACTTCTGCGTTACTTTTCATTTAGGGTAGGCCTATACGTCGGAGTCGTAGTAGAAAGGGTGATTCTAAAGTTTGGGTTTCCAAAATTTTCAATCATCCATAGAAGCCAGTGGCGTAGCGCGGAATTCTGCCACCCGGGGCCATTCGTGAATTTGCCGCCCCTTACTTTCGTAACTAAAAAAAAAATTGCTAAAAAGTCTGCGATGTCGAAAAGTCACTATTTTAAAAGGATTCGAAATAAAACGTCTTTCTTAAATTAAAACTTTATTCTGCGGGTTTTTTGCAAAGCGAACTATTTAAAATAATGCCTAAAGCTAATTTATACTACTTATATTGGGAAAGTCTCCTTCAAGGATGGACTAAAATATAAACTTTAATGTACCCAGAGAGGTGGAATCAGTCTTCTGTAGCTCTTCTTTCTTGCAGCCTGTGTGTAGCTTGAAAATCTCGTAGACCCAGCAACTTAAGTTTAAACATTGAATATCTTGAGTAGATTGGTCGAGGTTGCATTCCTAATCATTGAAGCTCAATCTGCTGGATCCTTTCTTGAGCTTCAGCAGTTAGAGCCTGCGCCATAAAAGAAGGGTATCTCAAAATTACGGTTTCCATGCGCATTGAGAATATCAAGTGTGGGGGACCAGGGAGTGTTTGTATAAAAGCGCAAATAACCGGCTCAATTATATTCTCATTCACAATTCCACAGGCGCGCTCATTTCCCTTCTTTTATAGCGCAGACTCTACTCACGATGCGTCCTACCATCAAGCGTCCAACGTTGGAGGGTGTTCATAGCCTCGTGCAGAGCTGGCTTTAATCATACCCTCGCCGTGCGATAGCTATGGCCTGATGTTGCCGACAGGATTGCTAGCTCGGTCCAACTTGGCCGCTGCCGCCACATCTGCCCCTCCCGAGTTCCTGGCCCCCTCTGCACCCACACGCCACGTCACTGATAGAAGCTTAGCTTCCTCTATTTCGATGACCCCCTATTGAATATTTCCTTAGTTATGAATTAATTCTTTTTAAATTCGGCTCAAATCCAGTGTCCCACAACTTGCCATTGCGCAAGTTCGGCATTCTTCTCTGGGCGCAACTCTGACATACTACTCCGGCCGGACTAGCTCCTAGTTTGTTCGCCAAGGTTTGCCTGAAGTTATAATTCTCAACCAGAGTTGTGCCAGTGTTGTACAAGGTTGCCCAACCCTGGGACAGATTTTAGGTGGTAAACTTTTCCATGTTATATAATTTTTGGAAGTTCAGTTAGTTTCACTCATAAATTAATTATGAACTCTCGCTAAAAGTTTGAAATAGCTCGATTCATCAACTTTTTTTTATGTGTTAATAAAAGAAGATCTCGGAATCAATTGTTAAATTACATTTTAATGCAAGCCGAGTTAATTAAAAAATACTTCCAACATCGCAACCAATTTAAAAGTTTCCAATTGTTAATTTTTATATTGACTCAAAACACGGGAAAAATTCCCGGAAAAAAGGAATAATTTCGAAGCATAAAAAAATACTGAGGAAAGGTTCATATTTTCCGGAGAAATAATTAATTCAGGGGCGCCAAGTGTTAAGCAGAGGTTTGCTAAATTTTTAATGAAAGTCCAGACTTTTCACCTTCGAAGTTCATTGTGCGTGGAAATTCATTTAAATAAAAATATTGAGCTAAAAGTGGAACAACGCTAGAGATTAAAGTCCTTTCGCTATGGAAATTGGTGTTTGCCAAGAGCACGTTACACGAAACAAAAGTGCCACAATAAGCGGAGTCATTAACATGCCGAAATCGCTGATGATAGCAGAAAGTAAATCGGTATCCTGCTGGGATTGTGTGATAAATTTAATCCCAGCTCCTGCCTGGCCATGAATTATTATCGCCTAAAACTTGTTCCCTGTGGCCGCTTTGAAGTCAAGGTAGGAAGGAAGCCCATTTTCGGACTGCCGGCAACAAGGATATTTATAGACGCTCGCATTCAGCCAAATGCTCGCATAAGGGGAAAAAGGTGATATCACAGGTGTTTTATGGTGTTTTATAACATCATGTCGTGGTCACTTTCAGATCGTCTGTGCATGGAGATAAATTTGTTGGTCCGCTCGGTTAGGCAATATTAAGGAAAAAATGGCGCAAGAGCATTTTCTTCCTCAGTGATTGCACCCTGTTCACTGCCAGTTATTCAGTGTGTTGTTCCTGCATCATACGGGAAGTTTCTCTATTGCAGCATGTCATTGGATACCAAAAAAGAAACAAATTTGCTGCAATTCACCCTGTAAACCGTAGGTAACATACCGCAGGCGAATTCGAGGTTTAATTTGCATACTCAATTTATAAAACTGAAATTTTTTTTCCGTTCAAATGGTTTTTGTTTAGTCATGGAAAGTCTGTTCCTATATTGGATTTTTGTGCTCGTTCAGGTTCTTCCTGTTCTGTTCACTCGAAAGTAATAAAAAGTTTGAATGGTTTCAAAGTTCCTGTTTTCTCGGAGTGCTTGGAAAGTTTTCGTTTTGAATGAAAATAAGTAGTTTTGTGCATATGCACAATGAAATTTGCATCTGGCAGATAAGGTAAAAATATAGCTGGCAATAACCGAATTGTGTACTCTACTTCGAGCTGTGACTCTTAAACTGACTTGCATTTCAGACAGCTGTGCCATCTAATATGCTCTATCAGGATATAGATGTTATGAATTATTTATAGGTGTAAAGGAGTGTATTTATTCTGTTCTTAGTTGGGGGTTAGTAGTGTGTACCGTAGGGCACTGCCAAGAATACAAACAGTTTACCTTGGCAGCCTTGCTTAATATAGAAGGCACCTTCAACAACATAAACATCGAGGCAAAGCACGTGGCCATTAGAATTAGGGATCCGTATTGGTTTCTGTCGAGCGGTAAAATCGTATCGCCACCTCCTCGTTGGGGCCTCCTGGGTTATAGCTGGGCCACCTTAGGCTGCTCGCACACTTGTATACATTTTCATCACACAAATTCGTACAAATTCTGATGCAGTGTGCGAGCAGCCTTATCCCATATGGTAAAATTCACAGATCCGATTCTCCTGGTAGAGGGCTAACTACCGGGTCCCAAAAACCTTAAGAAAGGATAGGCCCAAACATAAATAATGCAGATACAGTCGAGGGAAAATTGCTAAAACTTAACCTTTAAGTAGCGACGTGCGGTCTGAGAGGCTCCGGCAGTAGAGTTGACCCGGGCTTACACGAGGCAGTACATTTGTCCTTACACGATGGTAATTGTACTGGTCTCAATTTTTTAAATGTTCCGGTTCAAAATTAATGTCCTACTGGTTATATGAGCGTGTATCGAGATAAATGAGCCGGGGTGTGAGTGTAAATACTTAGTGGAAGGACATTTCTTACTTCTTTTGTGACAGTAAAATTTCCAATTTTAGCTGCGACGAGGTGAGATTGTAAACACGAACTGGAAAGACATTTCTTAATTCTTTTGCGGCAGCAAAATTTCCAATTTAAAATTAGGCGAGATAGGATTGCAAAATATGAATATACTCGTACATTGTGGAAGCATAGATTTCTTACTTACTCCAATAGGGCCCCTAGACTATCAATAATATTGTGCACACTGTAAAAAAATTAAGTAAATTCACAGTGCAAATGTACGGAAAATTACAAATCGTGATATGAAATACTTTTTTTCTACACAATTATTGTAATTTTACTATAAATTTTGTAGCCTTACATAAAGGAATTGAGAATCTCCAATATTGCATAACGAAAATGTGACGTATATTTTACACAATGTTGTGTATTTTTCTAAATCGTTTATGGAGAAAAATTACAATAATTCTTAGTATATTTATCAATGTTATGTACTAAAAAAATCCTAACACTTTGTACTGTAATTTTACAGTAAGAGGCGTAATTTTAGAACATAAAGTAAAGTAAAATTACAAATTGGTTATTGGAATGTGGGGTTTAAATTTTTTCTCTTATGCATATAATTCACAGGCAAAAATAGAATACTAAACATATATACCCAATTGTTTTTAAGCTAAGGCCAAACATTTGACTTTGATCAGGGTCTGGGCAGCTATTGTAACAGCCAAGAAATTTTGATAGGCGGTTGCCTCACGTACATGCTTAGGGCTGTTTCACACGAGACGACGGCCAAACAACAAAATCTGCTGTCATCGCCCATTCTCTTTTGAAATTTGACGAAAAGTCGTACGGGCTTTCACACGGGCAAATTTTTCCAACCAACTTGCTTTTATTTTAATTCTCTTTTGCGTACTTTCCGAGTGAAACAAAAGCCATTTCTCTTTCTTTTCTTCTCCCAGCAAAAGGAACAAAAAACAACAACAACCACAACGCTGTCAAAAAGTCGTATCGAAAAACGTGCGAGAAAGTTGGATGGGAAAATCTTCCCTACCCATCGTCTTCTCTCACCCTCTTCTCTAAAAAAATGGATATCGTACGATTTCTGTTGGTTGGCCGTCGTCGTCCCGTGTGAAAACGGGCCTTAACGAGGCATGGTGAGCAAAATGCTATTTTTTTATAGGGAGTGGGAAAACTAGGAATAAAATGTGGCGCTAGAAAATATTTCAAGCAGGGCCAAGCACATTAGCACAGGGCGGGAATCTTCAGCTGTACGTTTTTCCCTGTTCCTCTCTCTGGTAAAAAATTACAAACAAAAGTTTTGGAAATTTACAAAACTATGAAGTGAAAGTTCCAATACTGATTGTATTTTTACATCCCACAAATAATATATATTTGATAAAAAGTGGTTGAGTTGGTAAAAATGCGTAAAGTAGATTAGGAATATTCCTAATAATATAAATTGCAAATTTACAAAACTGCTTGTGAATAAAACTTCCAGTATTTTTTTTGTAAAATTACCACAGAAATTTCTTACAATGTATAATAAATTGTCGGCCTGGGGTGATATTGAAAGATTGTTCACTATATTGAGAGGATTTGATATTGATTGTGCAATATAACACAGTGCTGCAGTCTGTAGTTAATCTTGCGCACTTTTTCTCATTGTTCGATAAATAAAAAAATCGAACTCGTATTATTATGGCAAGAATTAAAATTCTTGAATTAAAAGTTTTGAATTGAATTATGTAACTAGTTTTTATTCTTGAATTTAAATTATGTACATCACTTTAATATGAAAATTTCTATTCTTTATTTAGAATTAGATTTGTTGCACAATAATATTGATAGTGTGGGTCAAAGAAGGAAACCTTCAATATTGTTCTACACTTTAGGCAGTTCAATGCATATTAGAATTAAACTCGAAAAAAAGCTCTTCATTGGTATTTATTTTCTTTCTTTTTTTAATTTGCTTGTTTTTGTTATTTTGGCATTACAATAGCACTTCGCCTCTTCTGAAGTATGTCATTGTATTGGTTCAAAAGAAAAAAAAGGCACCTTACAAACTCATTAGTCGTGTCCTACCCAACATCACACGGCAGGCACTTGACTTGCTAGTTTACCCCTTTCCTCGCGCAATACCGATCACCGCTTTTAAGTAGCTGCATGCTGCAAGCACAGTGCCCACGTTGACGTCAGAGCAGGAAATGGTGTTGTCGCGCTCGCATTTGGTGAGTAATACGATTTGAAGTTTGAAATTGTGTAGTTGGACTGTGGACATTTTCTGAAGCGAAGCTTTCTTCCGGAAGTTTTATGTGGAGTAAACCTAGAAAAATCATCTCCGTTAGCTTTAAAAAATCGTCACCGTTAACTTTAAAAAAGCAGTCCGATTTTTATGAGTGACAACTTATGAATTAGTGTACTGAGTGTACAGAGTGTTCAGTGTACAGTGTACTGGTACTGCGTATTATATACTCACTGTGTAATCCGAAACTGCGGTCCTTATAGACAATATATCTCTATCGCCCGAAGATATAATGACAGGTCTTATAGATCTGGAGGTCAATAAAGGTCACGGTCCGGACTGTCTACCTGCAAGTTTTTTGCAGAGCCACGCCCAACTCATTCTACTCCCTCTTCACCTCATTTTTAACAAGTCCCTTTCTGCCGGTAAGTTTCCTTCGGTATGGAAGAAATCCTTCCTCACACCAATCTTTAAGTCAGGTGATAAACATGCGGTGGACAACTATAGGGGTATTGCTATCCTATCTATTATCCCTAAACTATTTGAAAAGCTTATCTATGACAAGATTGCCCCTCTAATTGTTCCGAACCTAAACGATCAGCAGCAGGGTTTTAGAAAAGGTCGTTCCACCACATCCAATCTTATGATAATGATATCCGAACTACTGTGCGGTATGGAACAAGGCCACCAGTTTGACGCTATCTACACTGACTTCAGCAAGGCATTCGATCGAGTAGACCACCACATTCTACATACGAAATTATTAAGATTTGGGATATCCGGCCCCCTTCTGGATTGGATAACATCCTATCTTAACGGGAGAACTCAGGTGGTAAGATTTCAGGGCTTCCTCTCAAAAGAAATCAATGTAACCTCAGGAGTACCGCAAGGCAGCCACCTAGGGCCACTTCTATTTAACATATTCATTTCCGATCTACCTGAAATATTAAATGGCATTCCGCACCTCTTTTACGCCGATGATTTAAAAATTTATAGTGCTATAAGGTCTCAAACTGATGTATCCTTTTTACAGTCGAAACTTAATGCACTACAAGACTGGTGCACCACTAACAATCTTCTTCTCAACACCAGTAAGTGCTACGTAATTACCTTCTCCAGGAAAAGAAACAAACAGCTGCAAAATTATTATCTCAATGACAATGTCTTGGATCGTGTCGATCACATTGTTGATTTAGGCATTGTCCTCGACAGCAAGTTAAACTTTAACTTACACTATGATAATATTATTGCTAGATCCAACAAGCTGTTGGGCTTTATCAAGAGAAGAGCTAAAGAATTCGACAATGTTTGGGTTACTAAAGCCTTGTTTTGCTCATTGGTCCGTCCTATTCTTGAGTATGCGTGCCAGATCTGGGATCCTATATTTCAAATTAGTATTAATCGAATAGAATCTGTCCAAAAGAAGTTCCTTCTTTTCGCGCTTAGGAACCTCTATAATCCTTCGGATTTTCACAACCTTCCTCACTATAAGGACAGGCTCAAAATCCTTGATCTCCTGCCTCTATCCCTTAGACGGAAATTGCTTATATCTTGTTTTACCCTGGATGTCCTGAACAATAACCTCAAGGTGCAGTTCCTGTCGGACACAATCAAATTTAACGATACTCGACAAACAAGACATTCCAAACTGCTTAAAGAGTACCCGCATCGCACTGAATATGCTAGAAACGAGCCCGTTAACAGGTGCTGCATTACCTTCAATTCCTACGCGTCCTGTTTCTCTCCCTCAATTAACAAAAGTTCCTATAAAAGAAAACTAATTTCCCTATTGTCCTCTTCTAACTAACTTATAGACCTAGATCTTAGTTTAATATTTAAATACTGCAATGTTCCATTAATGTTAATATGTATTTTTTTTTTATCTGTATGTTTTTGTTAACTGCCTTGTTTGGCAAATAAATAAATAAATAATATAAACTGTGTGGACTGTGTGAACTATGAACTGTGTACTAAATGCTATGTACTCTGTACTATTTACTATGAGCTTTTTACTACGTATTAAGTATTATGTAAATATGTCGCAATCGCAACTGTAGATAGATCATGAGTTGAGTTCAGTTGCGTTGAGTTGAGTGGATTTAAGTTTGGTTAAGTGCCCTCAAAGCTGGTGCGACTGATCTAATGCGCAGCGAATTGCTCATTGGCGAAACTAAGGATCCAAAATAAAGTAAAGGTAAGAGTTCGAAGTACGACAAGTTCTTAGACAAGGGATGGACTGGCCCCAATACTTTTTAACATGGCCCTGGAATGGGTGAAAGGAAAACGTCAGTCCAGAAAAGTACATCAACAGCAACACAGTCTGCACAATTAATTGGATAAGCGGGAAGGGACTTTTTGGCAGCAACAGAAGTTTATGTTGAATTAATAGAGATGGCAAAGGATATAATACATGAATAAAGTGTTATGTGTTATATAATTAACAGATGTTATTGAAATTTACTATAGCTGGGCCACCCTATCCGATGGGCTAAAATTCACTGATCCGGTCCTCCTGGTAGAGGGGTTGGACGTTGAGGTAAATACCGGGGCTCGTAAAAACACACCATAGTTAAGAAACGTTTTTTATATTCAAAATAAAAATATTTGTGAACATTGGGAAGCCTGTAAAATATTAGCATCCATATATTCTTTACATGCTTCTGTCGAGCGTCCCCCGATACCTCTACTACTTTTTTCAGAAAGTTTAGGTACCTACTATATTTTTTTCTAAAAGTTGTATCAGTCGTAAGTAAGAAATACTATTTTTTGTTATTCTGAGAGGAGTATTCTTTGTGTTTTGATATTTTATATCTAAAGTCGGATTTTTCCCCAAAATTCCAGCCAAATATTATTGTAGTCTTATATTTTTAAATTTAATAAAGTTGATTTTCTTTCTGTACTTAATTTTTCTTTAAACCCTTTATTTTTCATTATAATGCAGTCAGATATTTAAATCATCATTTTCTTTAAAAAATACTATATAATATACGCCGCCTCTCAGGCCTCACGTCGGTGCTAACGTTACAAAAAATGCATGTCGGTACTTAAAGGTTAAGACGATACTGACAGATGTCACGAAGGAAACTGTAGGTTACAAACGTGCAGGCAGAGCTAGTGAATGGTACCACGGTGAATATAAAGAAGCTATTGAATATACATAGAGAGGTTGACGAGGAGCAAGAAATTGAAATACGAGGAAGCAAGAAGAGCGCAAAAAACATTTGTAGGAAGATAAAACAATTCCAAAAGAAGCAGCAAAATGCTTCATCACAAAAAAATGTTGGAAAGCTACCGAGCGGTGAGACGTCTGGAGGAAGAAGCTGCTGGAGGCAAAAGCTCGAATTGGGCTATAGAGCCATCGAAGAAGAATAAGAAGTGGTTTCTGTCAGCGTATCCTGCGCATGCTAAAGTCTAGTATACAGCAGAGTAGGAAAACCTATGGCCGTTGCACACCCCAGGGAGTACGTCTCTCGCTGTTTGCTATGGAAAATGGTTATGGATAATATTCTAAAAACATTAAAGAATGACGGCACAAATGTAGATCTTGTCGCGTATAAAAAGGTACGTGCCTAAAAAACCTCATAAAATCGATCAAAATTGCGATTTTTCAAAAATTCCAACGGGATTTAATTTTCAATTGTTTCTTAAGATTTCTAAATGAGTTTCCCTGTTTTTACAAAAAATGGCAGAATTGCTAGTTAAGGTTAAAAAAACTAGATCGTTAATTACTCAAAAAGTAATTAACCGATCTTGCTGTACATTGCCGGGACTACATAAACACCATCTTCAAGAATTTTCAACTTTCTATGTGCAGTTGTTTTCGAGTAAACAAATAGTGAAAATAACGTGATTTGAAAACTTTGGAAGCTATTTGCAAGATCACCCTTGCACCTAGCGACCTCTAACAGGGTTTATTTTTTAGAGATTTCATAACGAAGAGCTTATGTTAGACTAAAAGTTAGCAGGAATTGAGAAATTGAAAGAAATATGAAAAAAGTGCCTTCAGTGAATAATTTAAGTTAATTAAAAAGTAATGCGGTCAACCAAATTGTGGGCAGAATTAGGATGTTTAACTACACCCCAAAAAGAAATGATTCCAACAATAATCTCGCCTATGGGAAAAAATTAATTTTTTAGCATTTTTTCGTTCTCGCCGACTAGCATATAAGGACTATTTAAATAGATGAAAGTAGGGTAAACACAAAATTGCAACAAAAAAATTCTGAACTTTGAGAAATTAAAAAAATCTAAATAACTATAAATTTAGTCGTGCCAGCAAAAAATGGAAACCAAAACCATATATACCTACATAGATTCAGCACGTTGAAACCTTCCTATCATAATTTTATTTTAGGGAGGATTTCGTTGCAGACACCATCAATAAAGGATTCGACGACACTGATTAGTTTATTGGTGCTACTTGGAATTTACAGTTGACATAAAATACATTTTTTAATAACAATCGTAAAATGGGGGGCAAACCATCGTGACCTCCTCGATAGACACCCTTGATAACCAACCAACAACGGATGGATCTAAATCCTGGAGAGGTATAGCTGGGCTCCTCTATCCAAATGGGTAAAATTCACGCATCTGAGGTTTCTGTTGGGGGGGTTGGGCGTTAGGTTAACTACATGGTTATGGGTTCGCATCAGTTAGAAAACCAGGAGCAAAGTCTCGGAGCGAACTCGAAAAAGGGTGCTAATGTTTTGCAAACAATTTTAGACCTGAACAACCCATTATAATAATGAAGCTCTACAATAAATTAAATACAAGATTAATTTTTCCCAGTTGAGCAAGGCAAGCATCCATGATATGTAATCTCAGCATAGAAGGAGTAGTTCACAAAGGTAACATGGACGTCTGCCATATTCTGTAAGAATTAAGGTCGATTCATATCAACAGACATTCAACTTGGCAGACACGAAAAATATTGTTCAATGCATTTTCTATGAGAGCATTCACATTTATAGTAAAGGCGAAGGCCCAATGCCAATGCGCGTTGACGTCCGTTGAAGGTTCATTCATAGCGTCAGGACTTCAAAAATTTTGCTTTGATTGAAATTTATGTATGCACTGCGAGATTAATTTAAAATGCAAACTTTCAAATCTCAATCTTGATAATTCGACAATTTGACACTTGGGCAATTTTCAACGCCTGCCAACGCGCGAAAAGTTGAAAGATGGTTTCGAAAAAATGACAAGAGGGCTTTTTTGTAGCCAATTCGCATTGACTGATCAAAAAATTTTGTTCGAAAAAACCACTTTTTGAGTGATTTTTTTGCCAAAAAGTGGATATGTTTTTTTTGTGATTCCGAAATTGTTTTCTTAAAAAGTCGTTTTTTTGGCTAATTTCCCAGGACTATATACACGAAATTTTGAACTTTTATATCTTTTAAAAAATTAGCATAAAACATAAAGTAAACTGCTATTTGAGTAAATTAAAACATATAAAAACAAAAAAGAATTCCATTGAAAAGCAATAAATTCTTAAAAACCACACGACTTTAAATCTTTAAAGCTGATTTACTCAAAACAGCTTCATATGTAGTTAGAACCCTGTTGTTTTAGGAATGCTTTATAGTGTTCTCATAAACCAGCACAAAGAAGTCTTACCTCTGAGTTCTAGTATTCCACATTAAAACAGAGCCTATTTTCTTCACTAGAAAGATTTAAGATCTGGAGTTGCAGCCTCTACATCCCTATCAACATCTCCTATGATTCTTAAAAAATGTGCCCCACCTGACTTTTGTGACTTTTGAAAACTGGCCCATGTTCAGCCTACACCGAAAATAGGTGACTCTAATGGCTCTTCTAACTACCGTCCAATCACTTCTATTCTCTCCAAAATCATACTACCAAATACGCCAAGGCTTTTGAAAGAGTATGGCACCCTATTGACTAAACTCTAATCTACTAGGTAGTACTGGATGGCGTCGAACCTAATCCCCACACCATCTCTGTGTGCTCTCTTCCTAGTGTTTATAAATGATTTCCTCTAAATCCCTTCAACTCACTTCATATCTTTGCTGACGACAGTACTCTGCGTTACTCGTATAGCTTCGATAATGGAAGACAAGCACGTGCCAAACCTTGTCTGCATGACCGTGAACTTATGTTCAATTCAATCAACAGGGATATAAAACTGGTGCTAGATTGGGCCCGCAAGAATCGTATAGAATTTTACGCATCGAAAACGAAGAACTGTTTCATTTCTTATAAAACGTGCTCCGCGATTTCTCCCGTTTCAGTGGACGACTAGGACTAACACCCGAACTATCTCCCAATATCCTAGGCATAACATTAACCGAAGATCTGCTATGGGATAATCTCATAATACAAATTGCTAAACAAATGCTAAATTTGAGTTTTCGTAACAATTTTTTTTTAAAATCTTCGTCTTGAATTCAATTCGTATATCTTAGCCGGGCTCCGACAACCACCTTAGCGCGGCTGGGCAAGGTGCAAAATCGCGCTCTCAAACTTATTGGTAGTGGCGCCATTTGCTCTTTAATTGACTCATTAATCCACCGCAGGAATGTCGCGGCTCGTGCGAAATTCTACCGTTTCTATAAGAATGATTGTTCCACTGAAATAAATAATCTTCTGCCTCCACGGCAATGTTTTTCCCGCAACATAAGACTAGCCCTCTTGGCTCACTCTCTAAGTTTACAACCCTTATTTTCACGAACACACTGGTCTAGAAATTCGTTCGGTTCTAGAACAACTAGTATCATACAACATTCAAGTGTTCAAACGCAAGGTTCATCGCCACTTCCTCATGCATACCCCAGAACCCCCTTAATCTATTCTTTTTCTATCCTTCGTGCTAAGCTTAGTGCTAGACATTACACCATGTCGTGAGTAACATGATGGACTGGTTGAACAAGGTGTGACACCTGAGTTTATACTTCCACTTAAAAAAACATGTAACAGTCTAATATTTGAGTGTATACTTGCACTCGCGGCTTACTTGGCAACATCACATTGAAGAAAAAATGAGCAAGGCAGAAGTGCTGATTCACCAGTATGTGAGAGTGATTGAATGCCGCTGAGATTGCCGACGTAACCCCGTGGCACCCTCGATTACTCCCGATAAGTCTCAATGGATGTACCGACAAACGAATTGACGTATGCGGAAATGTGACTTCCTCTGGATAGGTTGTAGATACATATACCTAATGGCATCATTAAATGCCACCGTTATTTTCCTCGCACATACAGAATCCAACTTGCGAAAGATAAGGCTACCATACACAAAGTGAGGTAGCATGACTGTCTTAAGGCTCGATGACATTTAGCGAGTATACAAGCTACTAGCCGACGAATTCACTAGCTGCTCATAAACTAGCCCAGTGTCATCATGTTCCCTAGCTAACTAGCAGATTGCAAACAATCTGCCGAGAAAGCTGAAAGCCGGGCTCCTTTACTCGCTACTCTCTGGCTAGTGGGCTTGTTAGCTGGTAAACTAGCCGTGTGTCATCATAGTTGCTAGAGAACTAGCTGCGAGTATCTCATTATTTGGTTTCATTGGGCTGCCGTACACGGCTCCTCAATCAACAATCAACACAGTGGATTTGTAGGAGAGAGGGTAAAAGGGAAGGGACGAGGTGTTGTAACATCTTCAACAACTATTTTTGGCGTGAAAACTAACACATACACAATGTGCTTCTTCTTACTATTTGTCCTAGCACATTAACTTTACACACACATTTATACCTCCATGTAAAGACAAGAAAACTGCTCGCTGTTGACGATGAGCCATGAACGGCAAGACAATCATCAAAAACTGTTGTATTGACAGTTGATTGAGGAGCCGTGTACGGCAGCCCATTGTTTACAAAATAACGGAATTAGTTCGCGCGGGAGTCGTTATTTTAGCTCATGCTATCTCAAAAGGTAGTTAAAAAGGTTAAAGAAACAAAAGTTTAACAAAGAAAAAACAAAAAAGGACGTGGCTTCAACTTCCTAGCTAGTTGGCAACTGAGCGAGTGGAAAGTTTTGTGTGTCATCGTGACTATCGTACTAGCTGACTCGCAGGCTTCTAAACTCGCCGGCTAGTAGCTTGTAAACTCGCTCAATGTCATCGAGCCTTTAGCTAACTTCATTCGTAATCCAGGAGGTACCCAAACCGAGCCAATTCACAGCTACCCCAAACTTCTAAAAATTTTACTCCGCGTCGAACGAACATGACCGCAGAAACTAA
Source organism: Thereva nobilitata (assembly GCA_963855945.1). NCBI lineage: Eukaryota > Metazoa > Arthropoda > Insecta > Diptera > Therevidae > Thereva > Thereva nobilitata. The sequence goes on from OY979694.1 coordinate 77,808,085, forward strand.
AGTTGGAGTTCAGTTGAACACCCAAACTTTTCGCAGAATGCTCATAGTCAACGACATTATTTAATACGACAGGTGGTAAGTCTCTTGTGTCTATGAAGTTTCTATAAATAGCTAAGCAGACTGATTTAGATGAATTAAGCAACAAACCATTGGTCTGAGATCATTCATGTACACATTGCAGGTCTTCGTTTATTCGCACAATACAGTACTCGATTAGCCCAATTTCACGAGTGAGATACAATTGGACATCATCGGCATATAAGTGGATAGCACAATTTCGAACTGCTTTTGGTAAGTCATTTATGTACAGGCTGAATAAAAGTGGACCAAGAATTGAGCCTTGAGGCACACCCAAAATAAAGAGACGCAGCTGTCGAGTAGACATTTCCCTCTTTAACAACTTGGAATCTGCCAGTCAGAAAATTACTTATCAGCTTCACAGCCAAAGATGAAAAGTTAAAATCCCTATTAAGCTTGCTTTTGGTGATTTAGCGAGTCAAACGCTTTGCTAAAGACAAGCACAACTAATACAGCTAAGTGGTCCTTATCGAGCGCCTCATGGATCTCCGACGTAACTTTTAATAAGGCTGTCTCGTAGCTATTGATTCGGGCGAAAACCAGACTGCCATTTGGATAAGAGATTATTTTGTTTGACATATTTCATTATTTGGTAGTGCATAACTTTTTCCCAAACTTTCGAAAAGAGGCACAGGAAACTGATAGGACAAAAATCACCAGTCTCCGATGGGGATGATTTTTTTGGTACAAGAACTACCAATGCCTTCTTCCACTCAGTCGGGGATTGCGAGGTAGTCAAGCAAAAGTTGAAAATATGAACTAGAGGACTCACAATAAAAGGCATTAACAATTTCAGGAATTCGGGTGTTAAAGAGTCGAGTCCTGTGGTATTCGACTTGATAGAGTGTATAGCTGCAAGTATTTCAGAAGCCTCAGTGCAGCTAAAACTAAACCCCACATCAGCCCGGTCATTTGAATTTTGACACAGAATGTCAGAATGTTGAACGCTTCTATCCACAAAGAAGTTATTTAGCACATTTGGGTCCATAGCAATTTTGTTATCATCACTGCCATGCACTCCTCCATAACTTTTTCGAAAGCTGATTGGTATCCAACTTAGAGGCAAAATATGCACTTTTTGCCGAGGGAATCACAGCTGTTACCCTATTACGCGCAGCTTTATATCTGCTATAGGTATATCAATACTTCTTTGCTTCTCCGGTACTGATCAATGAGGTAATCTCTCTCAGCCATTGATCGATGCATGTCATCAGTAATCCAAGGTCACCTTCGCCGACGTACACATCTTTAGAGGGACATAACGATCTTATAAATTTAACAAAGTATCAAATTCTAGAGAAGTTGCTTCGGAGTCGGCCTAATAGTATTATCTAGTTTTAGGTAGGACTTGTGTATAGCTGGAACAAGCATTCACCAATACCGCCACTCCACATACTTTTAATCAAAGAGCCTTACAACTAATGAACTCATTAATTTAGTTATACAAAGATTGACCATATTACTCTGTAAGTGCATCGAGTTAAATCAGAAAAACTTTTAGGGTCTATTTGTAGCTTTATAAACTTTGGGATAACTACATAAAAAAACATGGAAATCTATCAAAAATATCTACTTTCACAAACCAGCTTTACTTTTCATAAAACAAAATCATAAAAGTGGCATAAACCACCAGAAAGCAATGCATCACTGCAATCCTCTTTTGATTAAGCGTCAATAATCAAAGGTAAGAAAAAGTAATAAAACCCCAAGAACAACCTGTAAAAATTTCTTGCACAAGAAATTGCCTTACAAAATGTATCCTACCCAAGATAACAATAATAACGTCGGAAATCCAACCGTCAACCCATGTCGGCCGTGTTCAATCAATGTCGTCCACTCGGATCAAGTAATCACACCTACAATGTCGACCAAGGTGTTTATCCCAAGGAAGTAATATTTTTGTTTCTTTTTTAACCGCGTGTCATATTACCTTCGTATATTTTGCAAAATACTCGTTAGAATAAATTTGATAATATCGCTTTCACTTACCCCAGTTTTATCCTTCTACTTCCATCCAGGTAAAATTCAATTCCATTCGTATTTATTTTACTACAATTTTTTTATTATATTCCTTTACACTTTTCACACACAAATATTAAAACACTAGTATAAAATTTATAATTAAGTACTCACGACAGGACGAAAAATTCACCACAGTTTTAATTGAATTTATAATTATTTTTAAAACAATTATTTTCCTTCCACTACACGGGATTAAACAACATTTGTAAGGATTAAGTACACACAAGACCCAATTTTCTCTACAACTGCAATTTAAAAGCTTCAACGTTTTAGCTAAATCCTGAAGAAAGGATGTTCCGACAAAAAATAGCACAAATCCAAAGTCTAAAGCCGGCCTGTCATCGAAGGAGTCTTTTACAACTGACGTCCTAACACAACGAGGATAAGTTTCGTACTGTGATAGGATCTCGTTTGTCTACTAGCCATGTTAAAACAGTTGTGTTCAAGGGATATCCATCCACGTATATAACGACATGAAGTCATCCCCTTGAAGGAAGAAAACCCCTATTTAAACACCCCAGTTTAGGAGACAGCTTTTGAGCAGTATTTTCTCTTATAATCAGAATTTGATCCTTGGAGCTTTCGGGAGTAAAAAGGAGTATCCTTGTTCGTTTTGGCTGGAAACACTTGATGCCTAACTAGATTGAGTACAAATGCAGACAGAACTTAATATCGCATGTCCTTTTTGCAGGTATTTTGCGAAATATGCAGGTGTGATTCGGTTCGCACCAGCGAGTTTCAAAAGTAACCAAACGGGAGATCCTGTCAGGTACAATTTTCATTTGATAATTTGGCTTTGAAATACATGTCCGTGTCTGACGTTATTTGATATTAATGCAGCGTGAATTAATTTAATTAAATACAGCTGTACTTGAAAAGGATTCCTTGATGCTAGCAGGCTATATTTAGTTTGAATTGGATGATGGTCGAATATTGATTTTAATAATGTATTAGAACGATTTGTTCACCAAAATGCGAACATTGCTGTACACACTTTTGCTAATACTTACCTTCGTATCTGCCTCTATATCCGGCATCGGGTCCCAGCTTTTCGTATAGTCAGTCCACTCATTGGTTAAGACTCCAATCGCATATCATCCAGTTTGGCGCGCGGTTTTGTTACTACAAAAGGCCGTATCAGAACCTATGCAGCGCTGCAACGACAAGTGTTTCTATTGGCTGAGGCTGGTAAAATGACAAGCAAAGCAGCACCAGACCAGCGTGCTGCATTTTCATCTCAAATCCTAATTTTGCTGCATATACATGCAGCACTTTTGACACTTCGTAATGCGGCAAGTGATTTTAAACAAGGAGACGCAGAATTTTTAGTTTTAAATTATTTAAAAGGACATGGAGTAATAATTGGTAGAACTAGTGCAATTTTTAAATTTTTAATTTGAGGTTTAGCTATCAAATTAAAAGTGCGCTGCACAGCGGAAAAGACTAGTATCTGATACCGACTGCAGCATGTTGCTCTGGTGCTGCTGCTGCACGCTGCATATTTTTAGGTTCTGATACGGCCTAAACTCGTGCTTTTAAGATTTGGTGGTTGTTTGGGCGACTGCGGTGGATGTTTAAACCCATCCTGTGGAATTAACGAAACTTATCAGTGTGGAAATCTCTTTTAAGTCTTTCAGAACGAAGCTGTGCAGATCTCTCGCTCGTCCCCGCAGCTACGGCAATAGACGTTGTGCTGGATATCCAGCTGGGCAACGTGGCTCCTATGGGTGTCCCGTGATGATTTCCGTAATTCTGGCAGTATCTCTTGGTCCTTTGTTTTGGATACCTTTCCTTTTCTTTTATTGTGAGGGGGCCAGCCGCCCTAGAGATTATGCAGGTCTTTAGTGCCTTTGGCTAGCTGGCAGCAGACGGTAGTCGAAAATAACATTTTTGACCCCACTTACTGGGCTGCCAGCTATCTCGTTCTCGTTGCATCGGAGAGAGGCTCCCTGCTTGGCTAGGTAGTCGGCTTTTGCGTTCCCATCTATATTGCTATGTTCAAGAAGCCAGACGAGGGTCACGTTATGCTTTCTACCAAGCCTATCTAAACTAATCTCTGCTTTCCTCCACTAGCCTGGAGCGCATCTTTACTAAATCCAGAAAATTCCAACGATACAACCTTGGGTAGGCTTAAAGTTCATTGTCTGACACGCCTTCAGTTTTCTAGCACTCTCGCTTGAAAGATACTAGCGTTAGCGTGAACCGGAAAGTGCCAGGCCAGTCAGCGGTTAGTACAAGATAAGGGCTATAAAGATATGGCCCGAGAGCGCTGGTGTAATGCTAGCTGGCCATGGAAGTAGTGGTAATCAGCAAGCGGAAAAGGTGGAGACCATAGTGGTAAAAATAAGTGACCAGGCCATGCGCTCCCAGTCGGCAGTTAGGAATTTGGGAGTGACGATTGATCGAAAGCTTAACTCCGGCCTGCACTTGGCGGCACGGTGGAAAAAGTTTCTGCCATCAGCGGAGCACTCGCGAGGATGCACCCTAATAAAGGGGGCCCGAGACCATGCCGACGCATCATCATCACAAGAGTGGTTAGTTTTGTCCTAATGTATGCAGCGCCAGTATGGACAGCGCAATTGGACAGTACATGGAATAGGAGGAAAATAAACTCTTCATGTCGGTTAAGTGTCCTTCGAGCACGCTGTGCCTACCGTTTTATGTCCGACAAGGCAGCATACGTGATAGCAGGAATGATCCCATTGATATTCTGGCGACGGAGAGCAAAAGATCCAGAATATGCAAGGTTGAGCCGAATGCAGTGCGACGTACTCCGGCGCGTGGCCAATCCATCGCAGTGTAGCAGACCTCAAAACAAAACTAACATTAAAACCTAAAAAAAACTATCATTAAGGCACTACTCACACGGGGATACTGAAATCTCGGAGTGACTGCGATACTCGGCCACTAAGAGACCCGTCATATGTTATCAGACGGCGGCACTCATACGGGGATACTCGGCAACTAAGCAACCAGTTTCAAGGAGACTTAACATGCTAGTCTCCCAGTCGCTCAGTTGCTTGGTTTTTTTTCGTAATCAGAGACCCCTAAAACCCCCGAGAGACGATTTCCGTGGTGATATTTCGAATTTTAAAATTTTTTTATCACTTTTACTATTGGGGATGATTCGGGGGTGGGCAAACTACCCTAATTTTTTCATTTTTCATAGCAAGGCAGATGTTAATGCTGATGAATGTTTCTCAGCGTCTAAAGAACACGTAGGTACAAACAAAAAAATTTCAAATCGGAGCTGCTTATAAACTTTTCCACATTTTCCGGCTTATTTACTGGACTAATTGTGAAATATAAGAATTTGTTAGAACAACTGTTTCACGTTAACTAAAATTTCTACAGTAACATTAACAGAATAGGTTTTTCAGTGTAGGTCCTCGCCCTATCAATTCTTGCTGGTGCCTTATATAACTGGGGCGGTCATTGCCCCTGTATTCATTTTGATAGGATTATAGCCCCTTTTGCATCTTGTACGCGCTATTTTGGTGAAAATCGAATGGTGTGTGATTTTGAATTTATCAACTTGTCATCTGTTGCAGATTCGGATAACTTTGATAGTTTCGTGTAGTGTTGGGTAGGACACGACTATAAAATGAGTTTGTAAGAGGTGCCTCCTTTTTCTTTTGAGCCAGTACAATATCATACTTCAAATGAGGCGTGGTACTACTGTAATGCCAAAATGACAAAAACAAGCAAATTAAAAAAAGATAGCAATGCATTAAAACCCAAGGCATTAAACTGCCTTAGAGTCGGTAAGAAATCGAAGCTTCCAAAATGTATATTTATTATTTTGCAATCCTAACTCGCCTAATTTCAAGTTGGAAATTTGCTACCGCAAAAGTAAGAAATGTCTCTCCAGTAAGTATTTACAATATCGCCTCATCACATTTCCTGTTGCAAATTTCACTTCCTCGAAAAAAGTAAGAAATGTCTCTTCAGTACAAAATTTCCCTCCCTCGAAAAACGTAAGAATTGTTTCTTCAGTACAAAATTTCCCTCCCTAGAAAAACGTAAGAATTGTTTCTTCAGTACAAAATTTCCCTCCCTCGAAAAATGTAAGAATTGTTTCTCCAGTTCGTATTTACAATCTCACCACGGCTCCGTTTAAATTGGATATTTTACTGTCGCAAAAGAAGTAAGAAATGTCTCTCCACTATGTAATTTACAATCACACCTCGCTTCATTTATCTCGATACACGCTCATATACCAGTAGGACATTATTTTTGAAAATTGAGGCCTCACACAATTTACCATCGTGTAAGAGACAAATGTACTGCCTCGTGTAAGTCCGGCTCAACTCTAGTTTCGTGGCTTGTTGTCATCGATCGCAGTTTTGTTTACGTGCGATTTATGTTGTTTTTGATGTTGTTCATGTTATTTCGATTGGAACATTGATGTTGTTTACGTTGTTCTTGTTGTTTCCGGCTGGAAAGTTGATGCCTCAGGTAAGTCCTTGATATTGTTAGATGAACATGCCTTTTTAGGGTGGTGCATCCCCAAACACTAATCACCAACCTCTCGGATACATATGTGAGTACCGGTAAGACTATTGTCTTATATAGTAGAAGTAAGGGACGTTATGGTTAGATGCTTGGGTTTGAAGAGCTCTGACAGACTATATTAAAGCTTTGTTGCCTTTTAGCAGCCGTGCGCGTATTTGTGGTTCCATGCTATTGTCGGCTGCTAATATTGACCCAAGATAGGCTAAATAATTTTACTACTTTAAATTCGCGATCTTATGACTTGCTTGTGGGACCCATGTCAGCTGTTCTTGCAGACGGAGCCGCCCACTCCCGAATCTCGGAACACTTTCTCGATGCCTTTTTTCAGTTTCTGGCATCGCTTCCTTCTCCCATACTTGCACAATTGTAAATCATGAATTGCGGTGGCTATGTGTCATTAATAAAAACCTCTGAGCGTCTTTTTTGAAACAACATACATATATTACCAGAGAACTAAATCCACAATGAAATATTTGTGTTTTTAAGTTGGGAAATAACAGTGGTGAGGTATGTTTTGGTTAACTGTAAACAAACATTCAGCTTAGCGATATTTGGATTTACCACTTACAATAATAAGCCATAAACATTCACTTATCCCCGCATTCCTGCTATTATTGTTGGCTAAAACTGTTTGCGAAACCATCTTTCAAGTTGAATTAACCAAACATAGTAATAGCATCAGTAAAGCTAAACACATTCCTTCAGCAGCGAAATTATTCATTTTGTCCTTAATTTATTTTGATTACTTAAGTACTCGCTACAAGATGGCACAGAAAGGATACTGATCCGCCCTCACCAATAAATTTACGAAGTCTGTGATATTGGAAACTTCCACGGAATTTTAAGCTCGGAAGTGGCCTAGAAACTGGGCGGAAAGATAAGCGGTTCTCATAAATCCCCATCCCCTCCTGCTTTTCAGTTTCCACACAGCCACGATGGGTGAACTTGAACTCTTGAGCAAGAAGAGTATCGGTTAACGACAGAAATAATTTTCCGGCCACAAATGGTGGGGGATGGGGTGGTATTTATATTAAATGTGGTTTTGTAAAGTTAGTTTAGGGAGGGTGGCAGAAGTTGCTCAAGGTGACGTTTAAACAGATGAGGACGTTCAGGAGTGCTTACGAAATTAATGTGGGAGTACAATCACCATGTGTAATAACAATGAAATAGCTCCACTCATCAGTCTGATTAGACATGGCTTGTTTTCTATATGAATTTTAATTAGTTTCATTAAGATATTTTCACACGGTTGAAGTGGCAGACTATTACCACGTGAGGAATTAGTGACGCTTTGTGATATTTGAACAATGTTACACTGATAAAGAACATTTCTGTGGCCAGGAGTTTTACGTTGATTGAAGCCGACGAAAAGGAGGTATTGTGTCTGTCGCTTTGTAAAAAAAACTTGTTTCATGCAAATTTTATCTTTCTCCAATGGAGTAATATAGGTCCTAATATTTAACAGCATTGCAGGATCATTACCTGCTCTTTCATATCGTATATTTGAACTTCGCATGTTTGCGGAACATTATCACGCTTCATTGCCTCAACCAAAATCTGTCTGTTGCAAATCACTTTTATGTATGGAATTGTGAATAAATGAATAGGAAAAAACGAAATAAAATGAAACAATAAAATCTTTTCAATCGTTGTTTGGTTGCATTGTTCAGTGAACACAAACTTTTTCTTTTGCTGTAGTTCAAGGTGATTTGCTATTGAAAAAAAATTGAGAATAAAGAAACACAAGAAGAAAAGAAGGAAATTTTGTATTGTTACTTTCCTGAAAGTGAGAACGCATTAAACTTGCATTTTGGTATATTCTTTGTTCGCTTTAAAAAAAATAAATTATGCTTTACTTAGGGTCATTCCATATCAAATCAACTAATGCTTTGGATGGACCTCACCACCTCCGATAGTTATACAGGCCTATTCTGAACTCCGCTTACGATTCCGCCGGAGACAAAATTCCAGCGGAATTTTTAAAGGTATCATGGACTCCGCTGGAATTAGGGAAATGAGTTGTCCGATGAGAAATGCTTTCGAAAATCCAAAAACAAGCAAAAATTTTAACACAAAGCAATGAGGCTTTACTTACATATACGCAACACAATATTGGGTTGGATAGAAAAAAATTATATTTTTAAATAAAATGTTTAATTCATTTAAAAAAAACCGATACGTAATGTTTTTAAATTCATATTTATATAAAAATAGCTGGAACCCGGTGCGCCTCACTGCACCCATCATAGCGAAATAAATGAAGTTGTAGAAAATATTTGGACAACGAAGATTTCCCTTCCACGTAAGTGCCAAGTGACTCAGGTGGAGCCATTGCCATTGGAACAGCATATCCCAGGTGCTCCTTTTTGAAACTTTAAAGCAACGGTGGGCAACCTCCGGCCCGCGAAAAGTTTCTATCCGGCCCGCCAGATCTTTAGAAGAAATTATAAAAAATATTTTTCGACGTGTCTAGTTTAAATTGAACACTAAGCAACCAGCCATTTCGTGAAATGCCTAAAATATGCGGTGACCACGATTTTTCGGAGTTCGTTCATCTAAAAAAAAATAATATTAGGTTCTGCTAACAGTTTTTGTGCTTTTAATCGTTGATTTAAGAAAAATTTCGATTTATAACAAAATGGTAGCTGTTTTAAGTCAAATTCCAATTTTAGACTAAAAAATGAAGTCGTTATAGCTTATAAAGTATTTGTCGAAAAATAAAATCAAACGATTAAAAGCAAAAAAACTGTTAGCAGAACCTAATATTATTTTTTTTAGACTCCGAGAAATCGTGGTTACCGCATATTTTAGATATTTCACGAAATGGCTGGTTGCTTAGTGTTCAATTTAAACTAGACGAATCACATCGAAAAATATTTTTTATAATTTATTAAATTATAAAAAACATTGTGACTAAAGTACAGTCGCTTCAAAAAATAATTTCAAAAAAAAAATAAATACCAATGAAGAGCTTTTTTTACGAGTTTGATTCTAATATGCATTAAACTGCGTCAGAGTAAGTAAGAAACCTATGCCTCCAAAATGAATGAATGGAATGATGGATCATTCTTTTACAAACCGGACAGATTTGGACAAAAATTGACCAGTACCTACATTTTTGATTTGGCTGAAATTTTTTTTACGGGTTCTATACATAAAAAAACAGATACGTATTCGAGCATTTTTATTTCTATTCAATATTTTGGAAAATAGAGGGATTCGAAAATTTTAGAATTTGGTGATTTTTGGCTTGGAGACACATTTTCAAAAATTTATAACTCCGGTTCTTCGCTGGATTCACCAAATTCTCAAATTTTCGATCCCCTCTATTTTCCAAAATTTTGAAAAAAAAATAAAAAACCTCGAATACGTATCTCTTTTTTTTATGTAGAACGCGTAAATAAAATTCAGCCAAATCATAAATGTGTCGGTCAGAAAGGTGTTCGGTTTGTAAAAGAATGACCCATATTTATATTTTACAATTTCACCTCACCTAATTTCAAGCTGGAAATTTTACTGCCACAAAAGAAGTAAGAAATGTCTCTCCAGTTCATATTTATAAACTCACCTCGCCTCAGCTCAAATTGGATATTGTACTACCGCAAAAAAAGTAAGAAAGAAGAAACCGTTGTCTCTCTACTAGAGGAAAAACCATAAAAGAAGAAAACGAGCTTCTCATTCGCTCTGGTTGTTTGAGTGAAAAAGTTGCGCTTTCAAACAACCAGAGCGAATGGGACACTCGTTTCCTTCTTTTATGGTTTTTACTCTACGTATTTACAATCACACCTCGCCTCATCTATTTCGATACACCAGTAGGAAATTATTTTTTAACCGGGACATTTCAAAAAATTGAGGCCTCAGTACAATTTACCATATTGTAAGGGACAAATGTACTGCCTCGTGTAAGTCCGGCTCAACTCTATAAAAATTACAGGTGATAAAAAGGTGTCAATTGGCTACTACGGCCCGCGGAAAAAACGTAAAATTTATTCTGGCCCACGTTATAAAAAGGTTGCCCACCCTTGCTTTAAAGCATAACAATATTGGCACAATTTATCCATTGGACCGGACCAACCACAACATTAGGTGCATGCTGTAATAGTGATCTTTATTGTAATTGAATGCTTCCATGTTAAAATCGGACTGTTCTTAAATGTTTAATGACGTCGGTCCACGGACATTAACTAATAATAAACATAAATTAAAACATTCAAAGCAAAATCAAACCACGAAGAAACTTGTCAATGTGGTGGTTGGTGGTCGTTCAGCCCTTCCCGCAGCATTAAGGAGTATCCACACTTATCAGGGACGTGCCCGACCCGGGACGTTCGACTTTTACTCAAGCGCGGACACGGACATGTGTGAACGGTTCATGTAAAATGTACGCACCGATTTTTTTTTGAACCCCTGACGGAACACTGATATGTGTGGATACTCTTTTACTCGTTCACACATGTCCGTGTCCGGGCACGGGCTCGTTCATACATGACAGAACACGGCCCTGTGACGTCCCGGGCACAGCCCTGATATGTGTGCCACTTTCAGTTATGGCCGCATTGCCGGAAGAGGCGGTAACGGCAATGCGGCTTAGCACCGTGGATTATTCGAACTCCTCATACGAGGAAGTGAAGCAGCATCTGCTTGAGAAGTACGGCACTTCGGAGAAGCGCCGGCTCGAGCAGCTGCTGTCAGTGCAAGAGCCTGGAGACCGAAAACCTTCGGAGTTCCTCCAGGCTCTCAAGGCACTAGCCGGTGGATCAACGGCCGTCAAAGATGACCTGATCCGGACCCTGTGGGAGAGGAGACTTCCACAGGCCATCCAGGTCACATTGGCCACAGCTGGCGATCAAACGCTAGCCGGGCTGGCCAACATAGCAGACAAGGTATGGGAAGTGCTTCCACACGGAGGCGCCTCATACACGTCCGCTGTCGGAGTAACTTCGGCGAACACAGGGGCCCCATGGATGTCGCTGGAAAGCGCCATCAATAAGCTGACCTCCAAGCTGGACAGCAAAGTACAAGAGGCCGAACACCTACCAATCGTCAGGGCGGCCCTTCACAGCCCTCGGCCAATCGGCCACCAGGGGCCAACAAACTGCGGGGTAGCCTGTGCTATTTCCACTACCGTTATGGTAGTGAAGCACGTAGGTGCAAGGCCCCCTGCAGTTTTAACGGTGGTGGCCAAGCCAAGCCGGCGAAAAAAAAGGCCACCTCCGCCCCTAAAAAAAACTAGAGCAGGGGATCGACATGAGCGAGCAAATAACTGGCTGCTCATATCGTTTGTTCGTCCGTGACACCAACAATCGGATGGATTTCCTGATTGATTCGGGCTCGGACGTTTCAATTGTTCCTGCCAAGGCGTTCCCGGCCCATAACGGAAGCCCGAACGCCCTTCTGCATGCGGCCAACGGATCACTGATCCGAACTTTCGGCACAAAGTTGCTTGAACTCCATCTCGGCTTACGCCGACGATATGTTCACAACTTTATCATAGCCGCCACCACAAAAGCCATTATTGGGGCGGACTTCTTAACGAAGTTCGATTTGTGCGTCGATTTCAAGTATCGACATTTAGTAAACCAGCGCACGAATTTTAAAATTAACGTGTGCGCTACAGTCGACTACAACCCCGAATCCCATCCATGCCTAATTACAGGTATATATAAAGAGCTATTAACGAAGTACGCTTCGTTAACAATACCGCCCAATTTTAACCTTCCAGTTAAGCACAATGTGCAACACCACATTGTGACTAAAGGGCAATTACCTTTCGTCACCGCTCGGCGACTCCATCCGGAGAAACTGAAGGTGGCAAAATTAGAATTTGACCATATGGTCCAATTGGGGATTTGTCGACCTTCGTCGTCCCCCGCAGCATCTCCACTTCATCTGGTCCCTAAACGGGACTCACATGATCGGAGGCCATGCGGCGACTACCGTCGCCTGAATGCTGTCACTGTGCCGGATAGATATCCGATCCCGCATATACAGAATTTTTCCGTGAATCTTCACGGTTGCACAATTTTTTCGAAGGTTGACTTGGTACGTGCATATCATCACATACCAATCGCCCCAGAAGACGTGCATAAGACTGCACTCATTACGCCATTCGGCCTATATGAGTTTACCCGTATGCCATTCGGTTTACGGAATGCAGCCCAAACCTTTCAAAGGTTTATTAACGAAGTTACGAGAGATCTCGACTTCGTATATGTATACTTGGACGACATACTTATCGCCAGTAAAACCGAGGACGAACATATCGTTCACCTCGAAGAGCTCTTTAAACGCCTCGATAGCTTCGGTTTAACCATTAAGATAGAGAAATGCGTTTTTGGTGCACAAGAGATCAAGTTTCTAAGCCACCGCATCACAAAGGATGGAATACTTCCATCGGCTATCGTTGATCTCGCACCTCCAACTTCTGTCAAATCGATCCAGAAGTTTCTGGGAATGGTGAATTTCTATCACCGATTTATACCAAAATTGGCTGAACAGTTGGTGCCGATAAACGAGCATTTGAGAGACCTTCTCAACCGCTCACGTGCCAATAAAATATTCACCTGGCCAGCAGAATGTCAGGCGGCATTCCTCAAGGTGAAAACCTCGATGGCTGAAGCAACTCTGCTGAACCATCCAATCGAGGATGCAAAATACAGTCTAACGACTGACGCTTCTGATTATGCAATCGGAGGTGTATTGGAACAATTTAACGGTCACCGGTGGCAACCACTAGCTTTTTATTCCAAAAAGCTGTCACCAACAGAACGGAAGTACTCTGCATTCGATCGCGAACTTCTCGCAATCTGTGCAGCGATCAAACACTTCCGCTACTTCGTTGAAGGACGCAATTTCGTGGTCTATACTGATCACAAACCACTGGTTCGTGCCCTTCACAGAAACACCGAACGATCCCCTAGACAGACCCGACTTTTGGGTCTAATATCTCAGTTTACCACAGACATCAGACATGTGTCGGGTAAACAAAACGTTGTCGCAGACTACTTGTCGCGCTCACTGGCAACCGACAACGTTGACTCAGCCACCTTCGACTTGCCTACACTAGCTCAGGCTGAACAAGGTGACACAGAGCTGAAATTTCTACAAGAGCACCCCAGCAACGGCTCACGGGTAAAACTAGTTCTCACACCGATACCATTTACCGCCCAACAGGTGTGGTGTGAAACTAGTATAGGCATTCCTAGGCCTTATATACCCACTTCCTTACGTAGACTAGCGTTCAACTCCGAACATATACTACGTATACATGATGAGTTGAACCCAGGTTGAACCCGAGTTCAAATGCATGTAGACGCGAGTCGAGTTGAGATAGGGTCGACTGAACTCGACTCAGCTCTGCTACCTGGGTTGAGTTGAAATTATGCATATAGACGCGATCTCAGTAGTTGAGTAGTTGAATTTATTTGACAGTAGCGTTTCTGTGTTTTGTTTGTGATTTTTGTCGAATTTTATCGATTGTCGAAAATTCAACTCAACCTCAACTCAACTATTCAACTCCTCATGTATACGTAGTAATAGTCTCTCTCACCCTGGTATTCGTGCTACAAGACGAGCCGTTACCAAGAAATACTTCTGGCCATCGATCAATAAAGACTGCAATGAGTGGTCTCGATCATGCCTAGGTTGCCAAAAGTCCAAGGTTTCAAGGCATACCAAATCTCCATTTGAAGCTTTCAAGCTTCCAAATAATAGGTTTGACCATATACATATGGATATAGTGGGACCCCTACCCCCATCTCGTGGATACTCTTATATCTTAACGATAGTCGATAGATTCACGCGATGGCCTGAAGCATACCCAATTCGGGATATTTCAGCTTCAGTGGCAAAAAGATTCGTCACTGAATTTGTCCCACGATTCGGCGTACCACTTGAGATCACAACCGATCAAGGTACACAGTTCGAATCGAAACTGTTCAATGAAGTTGCCAAATTACTCGGCACTCATCGAATCCGGTCAACCGCCTACCATCCGCAAGCAAATGGGATGGTCGAACGGTTCCACAGGCAACTAAAAGCAGCCTTAATGGCAAGGGATAACACTACTCATTGGAGTGAAGACTTGCCCTTTGTCATGTTAGGCATACGCACGGCAATTAAGACCCACTTACAATGCTCACCAGCCGAGCTCGTATACGGTCAGAATCGATTTCTAACACAACCGATGAAAATCCAATTGCCCGAGTAAAAATAAAAAACGGCCTTATAAAGGGCAAACACCGGCCGCTTGGCTTTTTAAGGGGCATATGATGGCCGTAGAGTTTTTAACCATTTTTAATGGGAGCACATACGGCCTTACGACGGACAAATTTGACCCAAAAATTTAAAAGGCCAAGTACTGAGCTGTAGAAACGGGCATTCGACGGGATATTTGAGCAAAAAAAAGAATCTGCACCAAATGTATTGTTGCATGTGTTTTATGGGAACTTCATCATTCTCGTTATGTACAATGGTTCTTTCGATTTATCCTACTTAAAGATGTGTGTGGTGCGTGTTGATTTTTATTTTAGTGGGAAATTTTGTTATTTAACGGCTTGGAAAAAAAACACAACCGAAAAAAAATCAAACATTTAATTGCAGTGAAATATATTTTCTTATAGGAGGGCGAATATCCACGATGCTGCCACTGTACCACCGTCGTATATTAATTTTTACTCGGGTGAAGAATCAGAATTCCTCTCTCGACTTCGTTCTCATATGCAGAACATTAAGGCAATACATCCTCGGCAACCCGTCCAAAAGGATGCCTACGTGCCAGTAGCCCTGGAGAACGCCGACTATGTTTTCATACGAGTCTACAGAGTTCGAAAACCTTTCGAACCTCCATATGAGGGCCCATATGAAGTAATCAAACGATTGCGAAAACACTTCGTCGTCAAATTAAAGGGCACAACCAAGTCAATATCCATCGACAAGCTAAAGCCAGCCTTCGGTTGTGACCGCGACAACGAAGCTAAGCCATCTAAAGCGGTAACATTCCGTTAACGCTACGCTCGGGGGGGAGTATGTGGTGACCGCGTAAACTTAATTACTAAGTTTTACGCAATGTCACACAACAACTTCCGGCACGATCAGAACGATCGGTCCGAACACTCCCTCGATCACTGAACTCCAAAGTTCAGTGATCTAGCCAATTTCCGGCATCTCCTTTACTTCACTGATTTGCAAGAGTTCCTCTTAGACAAACGTGCTCCTAAATGTCCGAAGTAGAAAAACCAATAAGTTTGGTCAATTAGTGCAATATATATATATATATATATATATATATATATATATATATATATATATATATATATATATATATATATGTATATACATACTGCAAGATTGTCATAATAATTTAATAGAATAAATCTAGTGATATAATTAGTTAAATAAATCGTTATAGTGACAAAATAAAAAGCAAGTGTTTTATTAAAACGCTACGGCAGAAGACGCCGACCATAAAGGTATATCAAACCTTTACCTACTTTTGTTCAACAATAGCAGCCCACATTAGAAAGGAACGAAAAATACGTGCACAGTAGCGAACACGGCAAATTTTATGAAGACCCTTCAAATCCAAATATCAAAGGATAATTTTCAAACTGCTGCTATTATCACTGCAAGGATCTTTATAGTACTTATATGTGAGCAAAATTCAACATATCTGAAAGAAAAATTCTTTTTATATAGTAAAGACCACAGCGAAAACTTTAAAAATCACAAGTATTTTATTTCATTGGTTGGCATTGGTCGCAATATCTTGCTCTAATGTTTTTGTTATGAATTACGAATGTTTTTATGATGTTTAAATCAAAATAAACCATTAAAAAGCATGTCTTTTGGAATACAATGGACTCTTTACAATATTTTTCCTTCCACTTCAAATATCCTTACTTAAAAAGTATTAAAAAATTGAACAAAAGCACTAGGCATGTCCGGTATTTTTTTGCAAGTCGTTTTGATATTATAAAGTAAAATGGTGACCAGGTAATATTACCTCCTGAAAACAAATTTTTCCCAAAAATTTCAGGGGACCTTTCAAAAAAATCCTATTTCATGGGTTTAACAAATTCCCAAAAAAAACATTCACCATCAAAAATCGTTATATAGATATCACAATAAAAAGCACAATAAAGGTTGCTATGGAACTCTTTCTAAGATCGTTGGCTTAAAAGAATGTAAACATTAAAGCAAAAATGTGGTAAACATGTTTGGCATTAGAAATTGCGAGGCTTTAACAGTCAATTTTGCATGAAATTTGATTTAAGTGATTTAATGTCGTAAAATCTTTATTGTGGGCAGTCTTTTTTTTGTTTGCTATTATTGAACAGCTCTCCGGATTTTTATCCTCCCACCTGGAATGTAAAATTAAGATTGCAAGAGATTTCAACGTTTACAATGTAAATTGGATGAATTACTATAATTGCAGCACAGTTTCTGTAAGCGACTTTGAACTCTTCGCAAACATTAATAGTTTACGTCGAATTATAAATAATACTACCACTCTATGACATTACCACTCAAACTCAAATCTTGGAAACTTGTGGCACTGCCTAGTAAGCGCTAATTTCAATTATCCCCCTGCGGCTCCAACCAAACCGGTTCCTAAAAGATCTGGAAAGCCAAGGGTCATTGGTAACCCCCACCAAGAAAAGTTTTACCTCATAAGCAACCATTTAATTTATTTACAAGAAAAGGGTGAAGGCAAATTGCAGCTCT
This sequence comes from Thereva nobilitata, assembly GCA_963855945.1. Classification (NCBI taxonomy): domain Eukaryota; kingdom Metazoa; phylum Arthropoda; class Insecta; order Diptera; family Therevidae; genus Thereva; species Thereva nobilitata. Next base: position 77,825,425 of record OY979694.1, read on the forward strand.
GGACCAATGCATACGCTTGGATTATTTTGAATCGTGTACCGAGGGTCTCTTGTGTTTTTCAGGTTTCTGTTTAATGTTTCTTTCGTTTACTTTTACTCGAGAAAAATGCATCTTTGAACATCTTCTTTATATACAATTAAATCTATGTGTAGGAGTCATGCAGGCACGTGCCCAGGTGCATTTATTAGGAATAACTAAGTATTAATTTTTTGTAATAATCACCTATTTATTACATATCATTATCACCTATTAAGTACATGTAATTATCACTTCTTTATCACCTATTAATTAATATGTGGTAATGAGTTGTAATTATCACCTATTACTCCGACCACTAGTTGCCAGGCGCGAGTGTAGCATTACCTACTTAGAAAGCAAATCCAAGGCTGGTCTTTTAGCATTACTGTTCGCTTCAAATTATTGCCTAAGGGGTCGTCCATTAATTACGTGAGGTGATTTTGGCGAAAGAATACGGGACTGTTATTAAGCACAAAAAACGAAGTCGCCATCACAATATTTGGAGACAGATTTGTTAGGTCAACCATTTGGCATGTGAACCACTTTGTAAGACTTCCACACAACCAAAATCTTATGAAAAGTAATAAACAATATTCACTAATACACCAGCATGCAGGAAAATAATTATCTCGAAGGAGTTCTTATCGAGAGCAATTCCCTATCGCCAATGGTTGACTTTGTTATTGAGTCCCAGTCTAATTGGATAAAATCAAGAGTTTTGCGTCTTACTAAGATTCCAATGGATATCGGGGGAAGACTCTGCCTTAATCGGGAAAAGTAAACGATTTTATCCAAAGTTCCCGATTGTAGGAATCGACAGAAAGCAATTCACAGATTATCCGGATATAAACGGACTAAATTTGTTTTCATTGATTTTCTTGTTTTGCTTCCTGCTTTGGGTTTGTACTGAGGATGGGCAGGAAGATTGAAATTGAAAAATCTTCCGTTAAGGCAGATTTTTTGAATTTGTTTTTTTTTTCTTAAGTTTGCGCAATTCTTTAATGAACTTTGGATCTGAGAGGAATAATATGGTTTGAGATTTTACAACGATTATGTTTTCTACTATTAGGAATTCAATGATATCATGAAAGATGTCCAACTAAAGTCATATGATGATAATGAAATTAAGATTACTTATTTCCAGATTTGTTTTGTTAAAAGACATCCATTTATTCCGACTTCCATGCCGTTCCTTTCATACTCTGCAAACTATGGAGAAGCAGCAAGATGGCGGAGAGTGGCTTTTAGCCACAGTTGTCATAGTTCACAAAAAAGTAAATTGATTAGTTGCAAAATTACAGGCGAATCATACTGTTAAACACAGCCTACAAACTATTTTCACATATTTTGGTAAGTAGACTGAAGAAAAAAGAGTGTTTAAAATGGCCACAAAAGAGAGTGTGGAACACAATTAAGAAGACAATGCTGCAATCCAATAAACCTCCCTCTAGAACCAGGGATGTGGCAAGGGGACTTTTTACTATTGCTTTGGAAAAGAAAAGCAGTACTAAATAAACCAATAGCAACTTTACAAGAAACATTCAGATACTGGTCTTCGCAAATGACATCAGCATAGTTAGTAACAAAGCTCAAGATGTAAAGTAGTGGCCTGGCTGCTCTATAGTAGATATCTTCAAGGCTGTTGACTGAAATGAATTCGATGTCCCTGTTTGACAATCATGCTGACAAGCTTCGCTATAAGTGCTTGTCTCACATTATCGAAGGCTTTAGTTGAAATTTTAGTTAAGAAAAACCTAATTTTTGATTTTGATGACTCATGGTTCTGGAACTTGATAGGGTAGGGCCTTGACTTTTACAGTTTTAGATAGGTGGGAGTATTCTGCGTACACTGATAGCTTATACAAGAAAATAAGTTGTAAGGTTACAAAAAACAGGGTGATATGTAAAACTCTAGAAAAGAAATTTCGAAACGCCCTAGCGACTAAACCGTTACGATTTTGCCCCACCCACCTATACGATTTTTTGTTCGTCTATCCAAAACCTATCCACAGCCGTCCGCTGGATAACTTTATGCAATACACCCTGTACAAATATCATAAATAATGTTTAAACAATATAAATAATTATTTCCCCACTTCAAAAGGTTTCTGATTTTAAATAATATAAAAAAACAAAAATTTTAAAAAAAAATCATCAAAATCGGAGCTGTTTCTGAGGACATCCGAGAAAATGTCTTCATTGACTCCACTATGATATCATTTTTTATCGCAGTAGTGTTCCGACAATTTCACAGGAAACATTTCTTAGTAGCCAAAACAACAAAAAAGCTTTTATCGACTTTTTGAAGATACAGTTATTAGAAACGCGTTATCATATTAATCAAGCAGAACGAGATGCAGCACACTAATCGTAAATTCTGCCCTTGAAGAATTACACCTTTTTGATTCCGTGACTATAGTAGCCGAGGATATTGATATCCTTGTTTTGCTCACCGCTCTAGGCCGCGATCACCCGAATGTTTTTTCTTAAAACCCGCAAAAGGCCGTTTACAGAAAAAAGGTATTCCCAATCAAATCTCCTAAAAATATATTATATATTCATGCTTTCTGTGGATGCGGCACAACATCGGTAGCTTTCAGTCATGGGAAAAATAAATTTATTCACGCCCTTGAGAAAAACCCAGAGTTAGTTTCCCAAGTTCAGGTTTTCCAAAATGATAAAGCCGACCCCACTGTACTGTAACTGTCGAAGATATTTGGTGTCCGAGACACGAAGAAGGGATAGTAGCTGAAGGCTTTAAAGGACAATCATTACAAAAAAAATATCTGGAGGAGGGGATTAAATGAACGAGTGGCTAGACAGGGAGTATTACCGGAGGACCATTGAGAAGACTATAGGCACCCTCAGCACTGAATGGCGGCACGACTTGCGCAGCTCAGGCTAGCTCGCCGTTGGGGGGGTTCGTAGTACTGGGGTGGCTGGTAGTGACAGTTAGACATAACCTGACAAAATTATCGTGCCTACTAAAAGCATATGAAACATATGGGTCCTCTGTCTGATGCCAACGAGAGGGGGTCAATAGCAAAGAGAGAGAAATGGTCACCGGTCATCCGGCCATTCTTAGGGGGTCACAAAAATCAATTAATGGAGGCGGAAAGCACTTACCTTATTGAGGTCATCCTGAGTTCCTACGGGCCAACCTATTAGGGATTCAAGCGTTAATCGCCATTGTCGTCGCCGCCTTCATATTTGATTTTGGTGCTTCTTAATTTCTTGTAAATGATATTAATGTAATTTATCTCTAAGTGCAACACTTTTTATATAGTTCATAATAGTGGGACACTTCCCCTTTTCCCGTTTTTTTCTTTTTTTTTGGTTATATATTTTTGTATCGTTTGTACTTTTACATTTGCCAAGAATTTTTAATATTCCGTAATATTTTCATTTTTAGTATTTTATTCAATTAAGGTTAGTCCCTATTCATTGTCAACTATTATTTCTCAAAATTTTCCACTATTACTGTTGGGTATCTAGTCCATTTACAATTATTATTTGCGTAATCCAACCTTTGTTATTTAAGCAAAATTCCACCTATGATTACTTATTTCTATTATCCGTTATGTAATATTAATTACATTTATTTATTTACTTATTAATGTTCAATTCGAATATTTTTATTAAAAATTTCCTTTTTATATTATTCATGATCTGACTTGACGGTTATTAGTTATTTTCTGTTACTATTATTTAAGGTTGATTTTAACTGTTATAACCTAGGCTGGTTTTTTTTTTTGTTTTTTGTTTTTTTTTTTTTTTGTTTTTATATTAAATTTTTTTTTTTTTTATATTATTTTTTGCATATTATTTTTTTGTATATTTTTTTGTATATTATTATTATTTTTTGTATATTATTTTTTTTTTGATCTTTTATTGTCTACGGTTTAGTTCAATTATTTTGTTTTTTTGTTTTGTTTTGAAATACTGCGGTATTATTATTCATTATTTTAATCAGCAATTATTATATAATTCAGCGTTTCTTCCAACTTTTATTTAGTTCCTTGTAATATTAATTAGTGTGTATTCTTTTTTTTTTTTTTACTAAATAGTTACAGTATTTAATATCGGCTTTTGGATATGACAGTTAATTTTAATTTCTTCATCGATACCGTTATTATTATTATTCATTGTTTAGATGGACTATTATCGTTTGTTTTTCTTTGTCCCTTAATTTAACCCCCAATACTCGTTTTTTCAACTAATTTTTTTTTTGCTTCACTAATATTATATCAAGTTTGTCCTTGCTATTCATATCCTTTCCTTTCTACTTTAGTCGAAGTCTTCCCCACTTGGTATTAATTGTATAATTGTCTGTTTATTTAACAGTTTCCCTCTGTATATTCTATTCTCGGGTAATTTTAAATTACTAGCGAAATCAACGCACTTAGAGCTATCAAAGGCATGTCATTTTATGTTTTAAAGTAAAAGTTTTCTATGGTAAAAAAAAATTGTGTTAGTGGATAGGTGCTTAACCATTGTTAGTAACGCGAATAATTAAACCCGTTGCAATTTGGTTCCCCAGGTTATGCTTTCTTTTAATGTGTTTTTTCTTTTTTTGTTACTTAGCTGTAAATAATTCCTGTCCACGGCGGTAAAGGCCGGTACCTCGAACTTATCGGTTTTCTCCGTTAATGGAGTTAGTTTGAATATTTCACCGATTAACTAACAACACATCACAAAAGGTAACACACGATCGACGGCGGACATTGCGTTATCGCGAATATGATCGCGCAGCGATCTTTTGGGTTTTTCCGTCACCTTCGACGCCCTTATCACGATTTTCTTTTTTGTTGTTTTTTTTTTGTTTTTTTTTTTTTATTATAGCACTTCTCTAATCATTAATTAAAAAACCCAACGCGGGTACCGCGCGATTCACACTTTTTCGTTTTTTATTCTTTTTTTTTTTTTTTCGATCGTTTTAATTCCTCGACCGTCTCGAAACCCGGCTCAAAAACTTCTCTGCACGAAAAACCGGCCGATCTCCGTCCGGGCTCAAAAAAACCGTTTCTTCCACCATCCTGGCGGTTATCAAAACTATTCTTCTTTCGGCGCGCCTTGATAAGCGGTAAATCTCGCTTGGGGTTTGGATCCATCACGCTCGATATTTTGCGGCAGCCGGAGAAGAGTTGCTGCTGCGGTATACTTTAATATTATAGATCTATTGTTGTTGACATGATGTTTGTGTGAGAATATTATGAAATTTATAATTCAATTTCTTCTCTATTGATTTCTATTGATGAATAACAGTTTGAGCCAGTGGAGAATTTTTGAACAGTTGAGAATTTTTCTTTCCTCAGTTAATAAAAGTAATGTTTTTTTTTTCTTTTCCTTTTTTTTTTTTTTTTTTAATTATTAGTTCAGATAGGGAAATGTATTTGTATTTTAAGATAGGTAATCTTGTTGAGATCAATTTCTTTTGTAAGTGGTATAATGCTTCTTGAAAGTCACCATAACCAGATTCACCAACAACAGTTGGATAAAAATTTTCAGATATTGGTAATGCAGCACAGTCATAAAATAATAATAATGAATCTAATACAATTTGGAAAGAAAAAAAACACTGAATTCAAATTTTCGACGCATTATATCGTGAGGTGCCCGCATAACCTCATAGAATATAACTTTACATACACTTTGATTCACACTATAGTAATAATTATAATTTAAGGTAGTTTATATAGAAAACTAGATTGTAGTCATGTATATAGATATGAGTCAGTAGGCCTAGTTATGATAATATGTAATAGTATATAAGGATAGTATATAAGAATCCCTACTATAAATACAAGGGAACTTTGTATGAAAATTACAGTCACTGTTCAATACTCAACGACTACAGGGCGCTAAATGGGCTTTAGCTCTACGCTCTGTCGCTGAGGAACAATTAATAAAAATAAACGGTCTCCAAATAAAATAACTGTTTTATTTAAATCCTCGAGTCAAACCCTGCGAATCCCATATTGAAGCATTACATGGCGACCCTGCACGACAAGGACCAGGAAGGAGGAAAAATTTAAAGATCCGAAGACTGAACCAAGCATACGATAAAGGATATGCAAAATAAATAATGTTTACAGCAAAAAAAGATGCGCGTTTTTTCTTGTAATAGTCAAAAAAAAAAAAAAACAACAACAAACTAAAATATAGATACACATATGGGATAAGATAGTGCAATAGTAAGAGCACAACAGTATTAAGTCAAGGAGAGATGCCAGAGCATGAGGCAGTAGAAATTTTGAAAGAACTCCATAAAATAAAAGCGAAGGTAAAAAAGGCGCCATATAAACTAAGAACGGCGGAGAGATTATTAAGAAGAAGAGTTGAGTTAAATGAACTAGAACTACGAATTAACGTTGTAGAAAGCAGTGAGGATACACTGACAGAATTTAGAGCAGTGTACGAGGAAGTAGGTGAAATAATAAAGTTCCAGTTGAGCGAGGTATCGACTGAGGAGAAGGAAACAAGCTCGGAAGAAGAGCAAGATAGCTTGAGTAATAGAGCTTTAGAGGCTTCCAACTCAATTATCGATTTGAATAGACAGGAAACCAGCAATATTGGAACTCTAGATCCATTCCAAATTTTAAAATTGTTACCTACTTTTGACGGTGAAGAGAAGGAGCTGACCAACTTCATCAATATCGTTGAAATTATAGGAGAGACATTAAAAGATGATCCGGAGAGAGAGAAATTGGTGCAATTGGTGCTGAAAGCACGTATCACAGAAAAGGTTAGAATAAAGATTGGAGCAAGTACTCCGCAAGGCATAGATGGTTTCAAAAAATTGTTCGAGACGCATTTTAAGGTGAAACGCAATCCCTTAAGTATACAAAATAAGTTGTCAAGGATTCAACAAGGAGATCAAGCAGTTCAAAGCTTTGCGACAAGGGTACAAAATCTAATAGCACAGCTGAATGACGTACAAATAACGGAACATGGCGAAGATAGTCGAAAGCTGATTAATGCTCTTAACGACAAATCGGGACTGAATGCTTTTCAGGCAGGTCTAAATGAACCCTATAAGACAGCAGTATTTGCAGCGATGCCAGAAACTTTAGGTAAGGCTGTGAAAATAGCTACTGAAATAGAAGCAGTGAATGATACTAACAAACAGTTCTATCATGGTAGCGCTCCAAGAAGGAGAAGCGCGAACGAAGAATTTTACAGAAACAACTGGCAGAGCAATCGCAATAATAAGTTTCAAAGTGGATCTTTAGGAAATCAGAGATTCAATAGGAACAGGGAAGATGATAGTCAAAATTATAGTTATAGAGGAACTGCAAACTTCAATAAAAGGAATTCTGCGGAACCAGCAAGAAATAATCCCAATGACAAGCGAGAAAGGCAGGGCAATGTACAAGGACACTATGCGCAACAACGGTATAACAGAGGTTATAACTCAAACAATTACCCAAGAAGAATCAATATACTCGATTCGGGAAACGAACAAACCGCCCCCGAAGCTCATCGTTCGAGGGACGAAGAATATTAGATGAGAATACAAGGTCCAGAAATGCAAAGATGTTTTCATATAACTTTCAGCGTGTCAATAACTATATAACTGCTAAAATAATAGGCATGGATAAGCCGGTAAAATTTTTGATAGATTCAGGAGCAGACATATCAATAATCAAAAGAAACTTGATAAACAATGATCAAAATTATAGGTACGATATATGCAAATTAATAGGCATTACAGAAAGTGATACGTACACAATAGGAGTGCTTGAAACGAAAATTTTGATTGAAGGAGAAGAAATTAAGCAGAGACTGCACGTAGTATCTGATGACTTAGCTATTGGTACGGATGCAATATTAGGAAGAGACTTTTTGTACGAAAATAAGTGCAAACTTGATTTTGAGATATTCACACTAACAATTGTAGTAAAGGATCGGAATATCATAGTGCCAATTACCACTTATTTACCTCGACATGACACCATAACGATTCCAGCAAGATCACAAATCCTACGAGCTGTCAATCAGCAAATTAAGGAAGATAGCACTGCCCTAATAGGCTATTGATTATGTCATATAGAAAGGAACTAACACGTTCACGGGTTTTTATTGCAGGAACCGGTCAATGGGTCATTTAAGAAGAGAAAACCGCGGAGTGCTATTAAATTAGGGGGTGGAAATTGGAGATAGGGGTGAAAATGGACCCTTTTCAGTGTTTTCAATATATCTCGCAAACGAAGCAAAATTTCGATATACTTTATATAAAACTTTTTGTAGAGAATTAAATTTCCCATCGAAATGGCTAATTTAAAAAATTTGGAAAAAATTTTTTTATGCCAAAAATTGTGAAACAAAAATAAAAAAAAAGCCAAAATTTTGATTTTTTTTTAGTTTTTTGCTTTTTAGCCTATAACTTTTTTTGGGTCAGAGATAGGTATAGGTATTGCTTTATAGAAAAAAAAGTAGACAAAATTTACTTTAAGATGCTAGATCGAAAAAAAATTTTGGTTAAAAATTGACCGAAATATGGCCACTCGAACATATGGACACGTTTTTACGCGACAATGTAACTGAAGTAGAACTAAGTTATGCATCAGAATATATTGTAGCTTCTTTGTATGGAGCAAAGTTGAACATGACCCTAAGCAATTGTCGCTTCCAGAATTTTTACAAATTTTCAAAAAGTGCTAAATTTTCTCTGGCGCAATTACCACCAACACCTGATGCCATCAAACAACATGGCTTAAGAACGTATTTCCAAATCCAGCAGTGGCAAGGAAAAAACTTAAACCCTTTGAACTGGGGTTGGAAAAATTCTAAATATGGATTAATTACGGTTCGCACAACAGCACCTCCTGCGCCGGAGATTTTGCTAAAAAAAGTGGCTTGTGGTTGCACTACAGGTTGCCATGGAAACTGTGGTTGCAGAAAATTACAAATTACTTGTTCCATATTTTGCAAAGAATGTATGGGGATCAATTGTGATAATGTGCAAATAGCCGATATTGCAGAAGATGATATTAATGAAGATATAGATGATGATATCGATATACAGTTTGAGAATGTTATTGAAGAAATATAATAGCACTATACTAACTAACTAACTAATTGCTCCTTTAATCCCTCATGGGACATAGGGCGGAAACAGTTCCCCTCCAGCGGACTCTGTTTTGCGCGACTATGAATAGCACTATGGTAACATACATTTGTTGCAATAATTAAGTATTGTCAACCAATAAACTTAAAATACCTTTTTTATTGAGTAAAATAATATTTTTTTCAACAACATGAGAATGAAAGTAATATCATATTATTAAACGGCAAGCATTTATTTTGTGGCACCATTTTACAGGATTTAAGAACTCCAACTATATTGAAAATTGTTTCACCTTTAAGTGCAGCATCACAATTTTATTTATAAACGGCTAATAATTATAAAATAATTGAATACAATGCCAAAAATTTGAAAGAACCCACGTTTAATTATATGATATGTGACATTGAGAGATAATAAAAGTTGGTTTTTTGGCATTGCTTTTTCCAACTATAATTGTTCTCGAAAAATTTTGTTATTGAAGACTTCTAGATTTAAATTCAAAAAATGTATAGAAAATGGCCCTCGAATTTCGAGTACTGGGTCCTCCTACTAGTTTGTATAAAACGGATAAAAATTGAAAAAAAAGCTATGTTCGAGTGGCCATATTTCGGTCAATTTTTAACCAAAATTTTTTTTCGACCTAGCATCTTAAAGGAAATTTTGTCTACTTTTTTTTCTATAAAGCAATACCTATACCTATCTCTGACCCAAAAAAAGTTATAGGCTAAAAAGCAAAAAACTAAAAAAAAATCACAATTTTGGCTTTTTTTTTATTTTTGTTTCACAATTTTTGGCATAAAAAAAATTTTTAAATTAGCCACTTCGATGGGAAATTTAATTCTCTACAAAAAGTTTTATATAAAGTATATCGAAATTTTGCTTCGTTTGCGAGATATATTGAAAACACTGAAAAGGGTCCATTTTCACCCCTATCTCCAATTTCCACCCCCTAATTTAATAGCACTCCGCGGCTTTTCTTCGTAAATGACCCATTGACCGATTCCTGCAATAAAAACCCGTGAACGGCTTAGTTCCTTATTGCCCCGTTTTTTAGGACATAATCAATAGCCTATAAGCCAACAAATTCAGGATGGAGTCTTCATTGCTAATTCATTGATTCCTTCAAAAGAGATAGCACATCTAAAACTACTTAACGTACACGAGAAAGAAGTTAATATTAAATTACCAGAGATGAAAATATTGCCGTTAAGAAATTACAATATTATAGACCCAAGGGAAAAGCAAAGAGGGATAAGACGGGAAAATCGAAAAGGGAAGATAATGACGGGAGTGAATCAGATGATGATAACAAGAAGTGAAAGGGCAAAAAGGGAAAAGAGAAAGGTAAGAAAGACCAGAAAGAGAAGGAACCAAAAGAGAAGAAAGAGAAGGCATCAAAAGAGAAGAAATAGAAGGAGCCAAAAGAGAAGAAAGAGATGGAAACAAAAGAAAAGAAAGAGAAGAAAGATAATGCTACTAATGGAAAAGATGAACACCTAATTATGAGGTCGAGTAAAGAAAAGAGCTTAGTGAAAATCCGCAAGCAAACTGCGAGTTACTTCTGGAGAAGCTAATGCTATAAAATTTGAACTCCCAAATGATGAGAATTTTAAAAAAAAATAAATAATGAAGAAATAATGAGAGAAAATAAGTATAGAATAATTAATGAGAATATATAGCAAGATGCATAAAAATTACAATAAAAGATAATCAAATTGAAGAAATACACAAGAATACAATAAAGAGGACGTAAAAATATAAACCAAGGAAAATGATAAAGAAGATGAAGAATGAATATGTAATATGAAAAATTTTACCTTAAAAGGTAAGGGAAAATTTTTCTCGTGAACCGTTGGGGGTGAGGTGCCCGCATAACCTCATAGAATATAACTTTACATACACTTTGATTCACACTATAGTAATAATTATAATTTAAGGTAGTTTATATAGAAAACTAGATTGTAGTCATGTATATAGATATGAGTCAGTAGGCCTAGTTATGATAATATGTAATAGTATATAAGGATAGTATATAAGAATCCCTACTATAAATACAAGGGAACTTTGTATGAAAATTACAGTCACTGTTCAATACTCAACGACTACAGGGCGCTAAATGGGCTTTAGCTCTACGCTCTGTCGCTGAGGAACAATTAATAAAAATAAACGGTCTCCAAATAAAATAACTGTTTTATTTAAATCCTCGAGTCAAACCCTGCGAATCCCATATTGAAGCATTACAATCGACAAATTTCAGTTCAACATTTTTATGGCCCGGTGAACTACCCAATGATATTAAGATCCATCTGTCGCCATCTTTATTATTATTAACCTTAACCATTTTTCCTACATAAGCTTCCTTAGGTGCACATGGCGATATTCGTCGGTTCCTCGATGTCTAAGGAAAATCGGGCGTCCGTTACACCACGCGCCACCTCGAAACCGTCAGGGGAGAGGGGGCGCGAAAAAAAACCAACGGAGGCCTTGGTTTACGCTAGCCCACGGTGTGGCTCGTCCCACGCCCTGAATTTAAGGAGTCTCATGCTCTATCGACTGAGCTAGCCGGGCATTTTCACGGTGGTGTAGGATATCGTTTAGGTACTCAACTCACTCTCTAGACAATCCTTGCTTCATACGCAGTTCATTAAAGCGTGTATTTCCTTCAGGACAATCGTGCTCGTCAGCGGCCACAGTTCGGATCTAGCAGTCCATTACACCATGCGTTCCCTAATGCTGCATTGTACCAGAGACTCATCGCTTCGCTAAGAATACTTAATTATTCATATCTTATATAGATTACAAAATCCTAGGCAAACGACTTACAGGGTCGTCTAGGGCCTAATGAGCTATTGATGTCGTAGTACTTGGAACACTCAAGGTAGAAGCAGGGATTGTCCCTATGGAAGCCTTTTGGTGGTACGTCGTTGTGAAGGGCGGCAGGCGGGGAAACAAGAGTAAATCCGCCGGCAATGACACATTGTCGTCGTCTTGATCACATGGACGGCACGGCCACTTCCAGCTAGCTGATTCTTCAGGGTTTGATATCTTTGGCGTGGTAGATGCCGATGATGCGCCCTTCCAGGTCCTCCAGTTCATACCTGCTGGTGCCTATTTGTCTCCTCACTCGAGCCTTTGCAAACTTATCGGCCAGCTTGGCGCAGAATCGTTCGGCCTTATTACTTACCGGGAAGGTCCTTCGGTACACCGTCTGGCCAGGCGAGAAACTCACCGTCCTACAGCGTAGGTTGTAGCGTTTCTCATGCCTGACGTGTGCTGCGGCGAGCTATTGCTCTACTCGCTCTCGCAGTGCTTGTCCACGGTCCGCTGCGGGTAACACGCCGATGCCTCCCTCTCTCAGGGCTCCCAGGGTTCTCAGTAACGGGTATGCTGATCCATGAAGGACCATGGGGTATCCGAAGAGAGCCTGATAGGGGGAGGTGCCTATGGACTCGTGGCGAGCACTACGGAGGGCACACTCTATAGCCGACAGGTGCCTATCCCAGTCTCGATGGTCGGTGCCAAGATAAGCGCGAATAGCAGTCAAAACTGACCGATTCACTCTTTCAGACGCATTAGGGTGAGGAGCATAGACTGGCGTGCGTAGATGTTGAATGTCGTATTCAGTCATTAGCCTCTCGAACTCCTTAGATGTAAAATGTTTCCCGTTGTCGGAAAAAATTTTTTCCGGGACGCCAAAGGCGTGGAAAATATGGTGAACCAGAAAACTGATGGCTGCGCTGGAGGTTTCAGCAGGTACGGGGTGGAGGAATGGGTATTTGGTGAAGGCATCCAGGACAACAAAGACTGCCGTATGGCCTTTCTTGGTTCTTGGGTATGGGCCCATGTAGTCTACGTAAAGGAACTGAAAGGGTCTCTGTACCTCCATTGCCTCACCCATGGGTGGCCTCAAAATGGTGTTGGGGGCCTTCGTTGCCTTGCACTTATCACAGGCGGCAACGTAAGCCCGGACCTGGCTCGCCATACCTGGCCAGTAGTACTTCTCGCGTAATTTGGCTAGAGTCTTTCCGATTCCCCCATGGGAGGCTTGAGGGGGCGCATGGGCGGACTCGATGAGGGGAGCGGTTAGTTCTGCGGGGATCCACAATTTCCACGTCAGGTCATCCGCTTCAGGGTCGCCAGTTCGTGGGGACATGCGGTGGAACACATACCCGTCAGAGACCTGAAGGTCAGGTAACTGGCCGGCCTTTTCACTGATATTCTCAGCTAGGCGTTGGTAGTCCTCTGACTTAAAGGCCGGGGATGTTAGATCCACGTCGCGACAAAAGTACAAGTCGTCAACGCAGTCGACTCGCGACAGGGCGTCTGGCTCTACATTCTGGCTACCCTTGCGGTGCTCTATTGCAAATTGGAATCCCTGCAGTTTGAGGCTCCACCTTGCCAGTCGGCCGTTCAGGTCGGTCTGGCCCATGAGCCACCTCAAGCTGGCATGGTCGGTTATGATGGTAAAAGAGTGACCTTCCACATAGGCTCTGAACTTTTTAACGCTCAGCACCGCAGCATAGCACTCCAACTCCGTGATGGAATAGTTACGCTGTGCGCCATTGAGCTTCTTCGAGAAATAGGCGATTGGGTGTTCGTCGTCGCCATTTTTCTGGAACAGGACGCTTCCTACTCCGGTTTTGCTTGCATCGCACTGTATGAAGAACGGACGAGTGAAGTCTGGGGTGACCAGCAAGGGAGCAGACACCATAGATTTCTTTAGCTCCTCGAAGGCCGCTTGAGCCTCCTCCGTCCAAGCAAATTTGTTGCCCTTTAAGCAGTCCGAGATGGGAGAGGCAATGCTCGCATAGTTGCCTATGAAGCGCCTATACCATCCCGTCATGCCCAAAAAGCGTCTTACCTGCTTGGCCGACTTCGGAACTGGGAAATCCGTGATGGCTGCCACCTTGTCGGGGTCGGTTTTCAAGGACCCGTCACCGATAATGAAGCCCAGATACTTCACCTCCTGAACACAGAACCGGGTTTTGCTCAGGTTCACAGTTAAACCTGCGCGGCGAAGACAGTCCGCTACCTGTTCCAGGATTTTTACGTGGGTCTCAAAGTCAGGAGACACCACCAGCAGGTCGTCTAAATAAACGAAAACTCTTTCTCGAAGAGAGCCCGGTATCGCCTTGTCCATCAGGCGGCACATGCGTTGCGGAGCGTTACAAAGTCCGAACGGCATCACTCTAAATTGATAGTGAGGTCTTCCTGGTACGGTGAAGGCCGTTTTCTCCCTGGACTTCTCCTCTAAAGGAATTTGCCAGAAGGCGTCCTTCAAGTCTATTGCCGAAATAAACTTGGTATCCTGTAACCGTCCCAGGAGACCGTCTATGTGTGGCAGTGGATAGGCGTCTTTTACCGTTACCGCGTTAACTTTTCGCGAGTCCAAACAAAGCCGGACTTTCCCGGGCTTCCTCACCAAGACCACGGGCGAGTTCCACGGACTGTTCGATTCTTCAATTAGCCCTAGACTCAGCATGCGATCGACCTCCTCATACATGAGGGCTTGGATGGCAGGAGAGACCGCGTAATGCCTCTGCTTGATTGGTACCGCCTCGCCAGTGTCGATAACATGCTGTTCCAGAGGAGTTTGACCGAGTCCAAAGGCTTCGAACGAAGGGAAACGCGCACTTGGTTTAGTCGCTCTCGTTGGGTCTCGTCTAGGTGGTGACTATTCGGATCTGGCGTTAGGGGCTGGTGTAGTTCCCCTATTATGTGTGGAGCCAGCTGGAAGGCTCTCCAAAAGTCGACTCCCAAGTACAAATTTTGGGCCAAGCTAGGAACGACATATAACGTCATCGTGATCGTTCGCTTGCCGTAAGTCACAGGGACTTTTATGTACCCCAAGATGGATTTGGACGTACCGTCAGCGGTCTGGACAGCTGTGCGCAAGCGATGTAGTCGTACCTCTGGGTGATTCTGGAGGAGCGACTCTGCTCCTCTTCCCAGGCAACTAATGCTTGCGCCACTGTCTAACAAACCCGTCATGGATTCGCCGACCAGCTGGACTCTCGCAAAAGGTCTTTCATCTATGGCCTCTGAGAGCAAGGCCGAGACCACCTTCCGGGCCAAAGTTCGCTTTTCTCTCGCTAGTTGGCGGACGCGCGGGATCTTGTGTCCACTGGGGGCTCGTCAAAAATTTGCTTACGGACTTTTCGATAGTTTGCCCATCGCTGCAAGAAGGAGATTCGGGCCTGTGGAGAAGGGAAATCCGGTAAGGGTTCCATTGTCGACAGGTCCGAATCGCCCGTCGAGCTTAAAGACATGTCAGGTAAAGATGGATCGTCGACACGATCCGGCAGGTCATGGCTGGTATTTAGGTCTAGGTCGGGCGCGAAGGCTCGCGAGGCCTCGCACCCTGTCGTAGGTTTCCCGCACAGATCTGGCATTGTGGAGCGTAGACGTCGGGCCGACCGCATTTGAAGCAAAAGACTCGTCGATTAGGGGAAAGACAGTCCTGGAAATAATGTCCCTCCTGTTGACAATTCCAGCATTTTACGCCTGGGCGTGCGGTTGGGGGTGTTCGTAGTTCGTCGATGCAGAGGTCACGTTCATCAGGGATTTGAGGAGGTGGTTCGGGACTGGCTAGATGAGGCAGGGCAGCATCCAGCTCATTAACTCTGGGCGCGGAGCGCCTTTCCTCTCTTTTTTCTTGCTGCCATCTCTCGACCCAAACGCAAGCGTCTCGCAGTTCGCGGAGATCTGTAAACTGTTTGCCAACTATGACCGAGCCGAGAGTCGCGTTCAGGTTGCGCTGAACAATGCCTGCAAAGGACTCGGCTGGCATGCGTTGTGGGAGGTGGTTTGCAAGGGCAGTCATTTTAGTGGCATACTCGTCGAAGGAGGCGCCTCCTTGTTTATATTCGAGCATCTCCTTCATCAGGTCATACTCGGTCTTCATGCCACCAAACTGCTTCAACAAGCCGGCTTTAAAATCTGACCAACGGGGACTAGGGTGATCACGCCTGAAATACACCCAGTACCACTCTTCAGCCCTATCAGACAGCAAGGAAGACACCTTACGGAGGAGCTCGTTTTCGGAGACATCGTCATCCTTGGCGAGACCGTCCACTCTATAGAGGAACTCTTCTGCATGGACATCGCTGGGCTTGCCCGAAAATTTTAGTTTCCAATCAGAGATAGGGGACTTCCGTTTAAACATGGACCTCGAATAGTCCACGCTGTATCGCTGCTGACCGGAGGCACTAGGCACGGGATCAACTGGGTCGGTTCCTTGGGATATAGTCCCAGGAGAATTCTTCAACACCGCGTCTTGGCGCTCGCGCATCCTGGTCACTTCTTGCATTAAATGGGACATTTGATCACTCAAGAGGTCTACATTCACCTCTTGAGTGGTTGCCTGCGGGGTGGGTGCGTGAAGCAAGCGTTCGATGGCCTCGTGCTGCTCACGCATCTGGGCCATCTCTGCACGGAGGCCGGCTAATTGTTCCAGCAAGGCCCTGCCGCTCGATTCAGAGACAGTCGCTTCCGCGCCAGCGCTACTGGACCCCTGCCCAGCCTCTTCAGGTTCGGGATCTCGCTGGTTTTTCCTGTTCCCCATTTAAATTTTTGTTAGTTGTTTGAGCAGGAGAGAAAAACTAACGACCGACTGCGTATGTTGAAGGAAAAGCAAAATTGATTTAGTTCCTAACTAACTATAACAGAGGTCGGGACAGAGAAGTTCCGTTGTAAATACTGTATCCTAATTGGTTACTTCAAAGCAAACTTCAAATATGATACTTCAATTCAAATTTCAAATATGATACTCTAAAAAGAATCCTACGTTTAAGTCTTGGCCTTTATGAACCAAAATATCTTTTTTTTTTTTCCCAATAATAACTTAAATAAGAAAATTGTGACAATCCGCCCCTTCAGCAGTGAAAAATGGATTTCAAGATAATTTTAAATTTAAGAGCAATGTTTCATGTTTCAAATACAAAAAAAAACATGGAATCAATTGTCAAATCCCAGCGAAATGCCTATTTTTCAAAATTTATTATTTGCACTAAAAATGCCCCTTTTTCTGTCTTCTTCTTTATTTTTTTTTTTTTTTTTGTTTATAAGCACGAGTGAGTAGCGCAGTCTATAATTAATAACGTTTTTATTTTATCCTATTTTACTACAAATATTTCTGAATTATACTTTTATTTTTGTTTAATTAATTTTTATAGAAGAGATAATTTTTTGTGTATTTCATTTCCTTACTATTTGTCTTAAATTCATTTTTATTATTTATTAATTCTTAGAGCAATTCCTAATTTATGAATTTTATTTGCTAAACTGTTTTATGTTTCTGATTATAATCAATGTATCTCTTGGGGTGGGCAGCCCTCGGAACCGGATGTTTCCTCTCAGGCTACGGCGGCTGACGGCGCTGGTGCCGAACAGTTGGGCTCCTCACTCGACCTTACTTCAGCCCATGCCAAAATAAGACAACACCACCGCCAATCTAAACGCGATCCGAGCTGAACTCCCGACAAAGGAGTTCTGCGCAGGCCAAGCGGACATAAGCCACTTGCAGCCAGACAAACAGCGGGTCCCTGACGTAAGTCAGCCACCTCAAAGGGATCTAAAGAGACCCAAGCTAAGTAGAACCAGCGTCGTCAGAAACACCAAGTACTTCCACCCGGGGAACCCGTTGGGAGGGGTGGGGATAGGCTAATGTCTAGCACCATCCCTGCCACCGGGGTCCTCCTATTAACTGACTTTCGCCATCCCAAGGATGACCAGATTCCATGACCATTTGAAGAAAGAAGGTAATAGAAGCCTCCCTAATTGAATTTACTAGTGAAGACCGCTCTGCCGCCCCTCCACGACTGGTCAGCAACCACTGCTGAAGACAAGGAAGGTGGGGCGTCAGGAGGATCTTTGAACGGGGACGGGTGTACATATACCGAGATGTCGGCCCTGTCGCAAGGCCAGGCGGTAGAACGCCTGGTAGCCCGGACGGTACCGGTCCGGCACCCGGGCATACCTCCGTCCATATTTAACAGGTGAGAGACTCAATAGGAAATGCAGTGTCCACTGGCAGAATGAGCTCGCGCACAGTCAGGCGATGGGCGCCTGTTAACCAGACTGAGAGATCTATCTACCAGGGACTTGAAAGAAGTGGGAAGGCTACCGCGGAAGAAATAAAAGTTAAAGTTCGGGAAGAAGAAGAAAAATAGGAAAGAGGAAGAGAAAGAGATATTACGGGTTAGGGTACTGCGGTACATACCTTCACCCGTTACCCTGCAGCCGGAGTGACTTGGGCGGAGAAATGGGACTAGTAATAATGAAGGAAGTCCACTCCTGGCTCCTCTCGTCGGCGGATGCCACTAAATACTAAAGTTTAAAAATTTTCGCGACATTAACATGGAAATCTACTATAAAGGAAGAACATTGCTCGGAAGAGGAAATTAATTAAGTCGAAGAAAAAATATGCCGATATAAAGAGGGTGATGTCACTAGGTTACTAGCAGACGTTTCCGAGCTATCAATATTAAGACCAGAGAATAAAAAAATTCTTAGTTCACTAGCCTGTCGTTGGGCGCCATTTTGTAACTGTCGAAGATATTTGGTGTCCGAGACACGAAGAAGGGATAGTAGCTGAAGGCTTTAAAGGACAATCATTACAAAAAAAATATCTGGAGGAGGGGATTAAATGAACGAGTGGCTAGACAGGGAGTATTACCGGAGGACCATTGAGAAGACTATAGGCACCCTCAGCACTGAATGGCGGCACGACTTGCGCAGCTCAGGCTAGCTCGCCGTTGGGGGGGTTCGTAGTACTGGGGTGGCTGGTAGTGACAGTTAGACATAACCTGACAAAATTATCGTGCCTACTAAAAGCATATGAAACATATGGGTCCTCTGTCTGATGCCAACGAGAGGGGGTCAATAGCAAAGAGAGAGAAATGGTCACCGGTCATCCGGCCATTCTTAGGGGGTCACAAAAATCAATTAATGGAGGCGGAAAGCACTTACCTTATTGAGGTCATCCTGAGTTCCTACGGGCCAACCTATTAGGGATTCAAGCGTTAATCGCCATTGTCGTCGCCGCCTTCATATTTGATTTTGGTGCTTCTTAATTTCTTGTAAATGATATTAATGTAATTTATCTCTAAGTGCAACACTTTTTATATAGTTCATAATAGTGGGACACTTCCCCTTTTCCCGTTTTTTTCTTTTTTTTTGGTTATATATTTTTGTATCGTTTGTACTTTTACATTTGCCAAGAATTTTTAATATTCCGTAATATTTTCATTTTTAGTATTTTATTCAATTAAGGTTAGTCCCTATTCATTGTCAACTATTATTTCTCAAAATTTTCCACTATTACTGTTGGGTATCTAGTCCATTTACAATTATTATTTGCGTAATCCAACCTTTGTTATTTAAGCAAAATTCCACCTATGATTACTTATTTCTATTATCCGTTATGTAATATTAATTACATTTATTTATTTACTTATTAATGTTCAATTCGAATATTTTTATTAAAAATTTCCTTTTTATATTATTCATGATCTGACTTGACGGTTATTAGTTATTTTCTGTTACTATTATTTAAGGTTGATTTTAACTGTTATAACCTAGGCTGGTTTTTTTTTTTTGTTTTTTGTTTTTTTTTTTTTTGTTTTTATATTAAATTTTTTTTTTTTTTATATTATTTTTTGCATATTATTTTTTTGTATATTTTTTTGTATATTATTATTATTTTTTGTATATTATTTTTTTTTTTGATCTTTTATTGTCTACGGTTTAGTTCAATTATTTTGTTTTTTTGTTTTGTTTTGAAATACTGCGGTATTATTATTCATTATTTTAATCAGCAATTATTATATAATTCAGCGTTTCTTCCAACTTTTATTTAGTTCCTTGTAATATTAATTAGTGTGTATTCTTTTTTTTTTTTTTTTTACTAAATAGTTACAGTATTTAATATCGGCTTTTGGATATGACAGTTAATTTTAATTTCTTCATCGATACCGTTATTATTATTATTCATTGTTTAGATGGACTATTATCGTTTGTTTTTCTTTGTCCCTTAATTTAACCCCCAATACTCGTTTTTTCAACTAATTTTTTTTTTGCTTCACTAATATTATATCAAGTTTGTCCTTGCTATTCATATCCTTTCCTTTCTACTTTAGTCGAAGTCTTCCCCACTTGGTATTAATTGTATAATTGTCTGTTTATTTAACAGTTTCCCTCTGTATATTCTATTCTCGGGTAATTTTAAATTACTAGCGAAATCAACGCACTTAGAGCTATCAAAGGCATGTCATTTTATGTTTTAAAGTAAAAGTTTTCTATGGTAAAAAAAAATTGTGTTAGTGGATAGGTGCTTAACCATTGTTAGTAACGCGAATAATTAAACCCGTTGCAATTTGGTTCCCCAGGTTATGCTTTCTTTTAATGTGTTTTTTCTTTTTTTGTTACTTAGCTGTAAATAATTCCTGTCCACGGCGGTAAAGGCCGGTACCTCGAACTTATCGGTTTTCTCCGTTAATGGAGTTAGTTTGAATATTTCACCGATTAACTAACAACACATCACAAAAGGTAACACACGATCGACGGCGGACATTGCGTTATCGCGAATATGATCGCGCAGCGATCTTTTGGGTTTTTCCGTCACCTTCGACGCCCTTATCACGATTTTCTTTTTTGTTGTTTTTTTTTTGTTTTTTTTTTTTTTATTATAGCACTTCTCTAATCATTAATTAAAAAACCCAACGCGGGTACCGCGCGATTCACACTTTTTCGTTTTTTATTCTTTTTTTTTTTCGATCGTTTTAATTCCTCGACCGTCTCGAAAACCGGCTCAAAAACTTCTCTGCACGAAAAACCGGCCGATCTCCGTCCGGGCTCAAAAAAACCGTTTCTTCCACCATCCTGGCGGTTATCAAAACTATTCTTCTTTCGGCGCGCCTTGATAAGCGGTAAATCTCGCTTGGGGTTTGGATCCATCACGCTCGATATTTTGCGGCAGCCGGAGAAGAGTTGCTGCTGCGGTATACTTTAATATTATAGATCTATTGTTGTTGACATGATGTTTGTGTGAGAATATTATGAAATTTATAATTCAATTTCTTCTCTATTGATTTCTATTGATGAATAACAGTTTGAGCCAGTGGAGAATTTTTGAACAGTTGAGAATTTTTCTTTCCTCAGTTAATAAAAGTAATGTTTTTTTTTCTTTTCCTTTTTTTTTTTTTTTTTAATTATTAGTTCAGATAGGGAAATGTATTTGTATTTTAAGATAGGTAATCTTGTTGAGATCAATTTCTTTTGTAAGTGGTATAATGCTTCTTGAAAGTCACCATAACCAGATTCACCAACAACAGTTGGATAAAAATTTTCAGATATTGGTAATGCAGCACAGTCATAAAATAATAATAATGAATCTAATACAATTTGGAAAGAAAAAAAACACTGAATTCAAATTTTCGACGCATTATATCGACAAATTTCAGTTCAACATTTTTATGGCCCGGTGAATTACCCAATGATATTAAGATCCATCTGTCGCCATCTTTATTATTATTAACCTTAACCATTTTTCCTACATAAGCTTCCTTAGGTGAACATGGCGATATTCGTCGGTTCCTCGATGTCTAAGGAAAATCGGGCGTCCGTTACAGTACTGAGTATTATCGGAGAACGTTTCTTTATTGCCTTATATGGTGGTGAAAAGCAAGAAACATCATTAAATATGCTATGGTATATGTGATTCACAAAATGTGTAGTTAAAAGCAAATTTAATCTCGTTATGCTCCCCCTGCTACACAAGATGCAGCTCGTATGATATGATTTAGAGTATATCACCAAGTACAAACGTGATTAGGACGATATAAAGATCCCGAATACTGGGGCTGGAAAAAATAACGCGAATGTTTGTACCAATGAAGTGCACGATGGCGCCGGCGGCCGGCTCCTCCAGAACTGTTGAAATTAATTTTTGCAGGTGCAAAACCAAGTGTGGTGCAGTCTGCGGGTGCCGGAAGACTGGCTCTGCGATTTGTCTTAATTGTAATGGTGAAACATGTAAGAACGTGGTAGAAGTTGAAGAAGAGGATGAAGAAGTCGACAATACTTTTCTCGACGAGGACACTGAAACTCCCACGGACGATAAATGTGTAATTATTATTGAAGATGAGAACGCTTCAATAAATGACCCACAACCTGGCCCTATAAAAAAAGAAATAATAATCTGACCTGTTGCTATCGGTGAATTAGGCCTGGAGAACCACTTAAAAAAACGCGCCAACAACTCTACCTCGGCGGTGTTGTGAAAATTAGTTCAATTTAAAATACTTCGATGAAACATCCTATAATAATATAAACTTTTATATTATAAAATGGAAGCATATGCTGAATTTTTATTATAACTTCTCCGTTTGCATTGCTCCAAAATCAACAAGAACGTAATTTAATAAATGACCACATCGCAAGAAAATGCTCTACAAGTAAGCTCTATCTCATTTTTTATGTAAAATCAATAATAAAAAAGTTATAGCGCTTTGAAGTTCATCAACCCCAAAAAATTTTGTCATTTTTCGTCCATATCTTTTTTATTATTAATATTACGGCAAAATATTAATAACGGAAGTTGTAGATAATTTGATTATCTAAAAAAAACGTTTCTACAAAAATTCTGTACGACTCACGGTTTCCGAGAAATAAGGAAAACCATTTTTCGCCACTCAAAACAAGATGGCGGCCGAACGTCACGCCTCCAGATCCCGAAAACTCGGGTTTATACTCCAAACCAAACGCCCTACACATTAAAAAAATAAAATTGCTGTTTACATAAAATGCACAGCGAATGTACCATTTGACTGGACTATAGGGGTTGCTGTGGAGGTGGGCTCCGCGGCACCGATAGGGTTGATTTAGGGCTCAAAAAATAGCTTGCAGTAAGGGCTATTCGTACAAAAAAAATTGGCAAGGTGTTTTCATAAGCAAGTGCGACGCACTCAATTTTAGTAATAAGGGTTTTTCTGGGGGTAGTTTTCGATCAAGTTAGAGCAGCGGCGTAGGTAGCTTTTTGCGATGGGGGGTATATGACTTGGTATATTTTGATTGATCGGATTTTCACAACTTAATGCATCAGAACGGGGTCTTTTCGCGGTTGTTTCTGCAGACGATTCTGCATTTCTATGGTTTTCACCTTCTCAAGTAGGGATGTTACGAATGTCATATTTTTCACGCGAATGTGCGAATGCGAATACGAATGTTTAGGAATAGCATTAAAAAATTTAATTAAATTAAATCCTCATTCCTTTATTACTTACAATAGCATATGAAAAAATATTAGAACAATAGGTCAGTGTTAATACAGTAATGGTAGGGGAGACTGGGGCTAAATGTTAAATTGTCAAAACCTTCGATCTGCAATATCTTCCGAACGGTAACACTTTTATTGCTAAAATTTTAACTCTAGAGAGCTCTCGATACAATAAATATTTGTCAATGGTTATGCGAGAATCATCAGAGCGCTGACGTGTGCATAACCTAAAGTGTGTTTTGACAACGTCGTCGTAAACTTTTTCGCTGCCAAAAGTTTCAACTGTTGATCACTGTTTTGGACATATTCACTTCAAACTAAGTATCTTATCTAATTTGAGTACACTGAACACGAATTCGAAACTGTTTTTTGTATAGGTATTTGTTGTCATTGTTTGTGCCGTGCCGAAGCCAAAAACATACCGTGGGGCTAAATGTTAAAAAATTTGTGGGGCTAAATGTTAAATTTATCTTTCGACTTTTCTGGTATGTTTCGATTGGATTGCGTGTTCAACAAACTGTCTTTATTATTTGTCTCAAATTTTTGTGCATAGAACTGTATTAAACTTCAGTCGTGAAATCCATTCAATTGCCGATCACGATAGATTAGTGTGTTGATGTTGTCGGAGTTCGCGATCAATCGATTTCGTGTTTCTTAAATGTGATCGAATGCAATTGATTTAAATTGTTAATTGACATGTCGTGATTTCTGTAAACCATCCGAAAAAAAAATCGTCGCTATCATTATTTAAAATTAATTTTTTTTTTCAAACAAATTGTCCGTGATTATAAGCGCAAAAGCCAACCAATCGATGCTGATAAACTTGCTAAGGCGATTCATACAGTGCAAGTGGAAAAGTTGTCGGTGCTGAGTGCTGCCAAAAAATTCGGCCTATGTCACATGACTTTAAAAAGATATTGATATTCCTCTGATAGCGTTCTACCTTCCACTTCAGCCACCAAATCCACTGTTACATCAGTCGAGTTAAAGAAAGCCGGACATTCGACAGGGAGCAACGAAAGAAAAGCCAGTCCTCCTCATACTAGACAACCACGAATCACACGTGTCCATCGATAATTTGTCGTTTTGCTTCGACAATGGCATTCTTGTCCTCTCGCTCCCACCCCACTGCAGCCATCGGCTTCAACCGCTCGATCGAACCGTCTTTGGCCCATTCAAGAAAGCAGTAAATTATTATTCAGACGCATGGATCAATGCTAATCCCGGACGTTCGATGTCAATTTACGACATTCCATCAATTGCTTCTTCAGCTATGGATGCTGGGGTGACTCGCAGCAATATCATTTCCGGCTTTAAAGCAACAGGAATTTGGCCGATAAATGAATTTGTTTTCGACGACACCGACTTCATGCCCTCCGAAGTGACCGATCAGCCAGCTCCGGCATCTAATGTTGATCCTGGCGAAGGAACTTCAGCCACAACTTCGAGGTACGAGCCGGGACGGCCAGAAGAAGAGGCATCGAGCAAGAGGCAGAGGAAGCATCTGGTCTTCCGAGGGGCTCGACAATTTTAACTTATTCAAGCGATGTAGAAGACATCGATTTGGAAAAGACTCTTGAGTCGATTCGACCCTATCCGAAGGCTGCACCGCGCGCACCCACTCGTCGTGGAAGAAAACGACGTACATCGGCTATTTTGACTGATCCGCAGATGATCTTTTTGTATTACGTGTATACTTTTCAATAAACACGGTTGATTTTCTACACTAAATGTATCGTTCGTAAATCCTTTAACCTCCTTACTTCTCAAGACAGTTCAAAAAGCAGTTGCATTCAGCTAGAAACACGTTTTAACATTTAGCCCCATCCATTTAACATTTTACCCCACCATGGGGCTAAATGTTAAAAAAATTGGAGTTTGGAAAGAAGCAAGAAACATGCATTTTTCGTGAAATACTCACGAACTGCATCATAGAAAGTTGTTGAGGACCGATTTCCCTACAAGATAGGTGTGTTTAGGTATATGTGCTTTGAATTGTAATGCCTCAAAAAAATTTTTTTCCAAAAATTTAACATTTAGCCCCAGTCTCCCCTATTCTTTCTTCTCGTATTTAATAAACAAATTTACTTTACATGTGCTCGATGTGTCCACAATTATAGTGAGCGTCCTTTTCGTAGCTCTTGATTGGTCGGCCTGCTCGAAGCGCGGGAATTACAATACTTAAATGCACAGCCGTCACAAAAACATATCTAGATGATTTTTATATAATTGCGCAAAAACAAAATTGCACATTATAGTACATAATGCCAAAAGAGGTGCTGGTGCTTAAGCAATTTCATGTATTCTTAAATACGTAGATACGAAGACTTTTATTCAATTCTATTATAATTTTTGTAGGCTCATGCAGGGGGATTGATCCCCTTAATCCCCCCTATCTACGCCACTGAGTTAGAGGGTTGGTTTTATTTTTATTGAGTTCGCCATACCCAAAATTAGTAAAATGTGACATTATCAGCGGGGTGTATCAACTCCCCGGCAGTTAAATTTTTTTTTAATATTTCGTTCTGTTCTTCAAGTATCTCAATTAACCTCGTTGGACAGCTTATCGTCTCTCCCTAGCTGTCCGCCTTTTTGGCATATTGTGTCTTGAATGTACACAATTCGGTAGTGCAAATGGCGAACGTACTAGGTACTGGTGACGTTCTTTTCTGCAAATTATAGTGCACGACAATCGATGACGTAAATTTAAAAAAGGTTACTTTTACGCATTATATTTACCCTCTGCCCTTATTGGGTTGTCCGCCTATCTCGGCTCTGGCTCTCCTACTTTAGGCAGTTACATTCTGGAAGACTTAAAAGAGCTCGAGGGTGTTGTAACAAAACGGCGCTTGAGCCTCTGATGGCACTGAGACCTAACCCATCCAAACCAGCTGAAAGGACAAAAAATGCAGGGATCCATTCATGACTTGGATACAAAGAATTATTCCATTTATCACCCCACACCATTCCTAATAATAATGGGTAGACCATCGAGGGTAAAGAACTTGTGCACTAAAGAATACCCAGACATCTGATATCGATCTTAATCAGTATCAGCTAAGACAAACCACAAATAACCGCAAATAAGGCATGGTGGAACAAATGGCATATAACAGACGAGAAATTCACTTGCAGCCCACAAACATTGCAGATATTAAAACAGATGTTTCGGGGCTTCACTTCAGATGATGGCTTTGCTAATTTCAGCCACACTTGGTGGCGATTGCGTAGAATCTTCAAAAGTTATTTGTGGTGTCTCCAATTCTTCAGTTAGCTCGCTATTCATCAATGCATAAATGTACTCTTCGCCATGTTTCTAGATACCTTTAAATTGGCAGTAGTATGTTCAACGCCCATCCCTTAACATCCTAGGCACAACCTTATCTTCGGATTTGCGATGGAATAATCACATTATTCCAAATCGCTAAACAAGCTTATCAATGCCAGGGATTCTTCAAGAGATGCAAGTTTCTCCTTCAGCCAATTGCCCTGGCTACAATCTACAAGTCCTACATTCGGGCCCGCCTTGAATACAACTCGTACATTTGGATGGGCGCCCCAAAAACCACCTTGGCTTGGCTGGACAAGGTGCAAAACCGCGCCATCAAACTCATTGGCGATAGCACCCTTTGCTCCTCCATCGACTCTTTAAGCCACCGTAGGGATGTAGCAGCCCTTAGCAAGTTTTACCGCTGCTACCATAGCGAATGCTCCACTGAAATTAGAAACCTCTTGCCTACACGGCAAATTTTTCCCGCAACACAAGACTAGCCAAGTCGGCTCACCCCAACACACTACAGGCCTCCTCTTCGCGCACATTACTGTTTAGAAGTTCGTTTATAAATATAACAACTCGATTGTGGTACTGTCTTCCGCAATCGGTGTTTCCGAACTCATATAACACTTCAGAGTTCAAACGAAAGGTTAATCGACATCTACTCACGCACCCTCCAGACCCCTAACCTATCCTTTCTCCTCTATCCTTCACAGCAAGGTTACTAGAGCCTGATCCAAATCATTTGAGGTTTTCTTCGTGCATGTGGGGAAATGAAAATTGCACACAATTAAACATTGCTCACATCGGGATAAGACATGCGCTTTTGTATTTTGCCATTTCCCCTTCGAAATGTCTTGTTATTCTCACTCTTCTGTCGTTATTCTCTCTGCGCATGGAAAATGCGACTTTTGAGAAACCTTATCTCTTTTGGATCGGACTCTACTAGACATTGCGCCAGTACTTGAACGACATGACGGACTAGTTGTACATAGGGTGATTCCGAAGCTTGACGTTACCACATAAAAAAAACGTAATGTGTAAATTGCGCTATATCGTGGACTCTTCGGCAAAATTCCTGATCCAGAAGCGGCTTAGCTTTCTGTACTGTTCCAGTTCAAATACGAGATTTTTTCCACATACTTTTTCTTTCCTTTTTTCACGTAGCTTTTCCGAGAACTTTCAAGACTTGTGTTTTTAAATTTACCTCTTAAGCCGAAAACACACTTTTGTGTTGTGGTGTGTCGTGGCGCTCTGTGTCGTGGAATGATTCGGCTATAAAATACTTTGCTGTGAAGTGCTTTCTGTTTGCTTACAGTTTTTCAAAGGTTTGCTCTCCAAGGCTGTAAAGTACTTTGCTTTCCTTCAGCATTTGTTTTTTTCATGGTCATGAAACGTTTTCACAGCATGCAGCAAAAAGTTTGAAAATATGATTGCTGTGAAGCAAAGCAAAGTAAATTGATGTGGTCTTCTTAGCAGCAAAGCAAAGTCAACAGAAACAGTATTAAAATTGCTGCAGCAATTTAAACCCTGGTGGATCTAATTCACATATTTTATATGGGGCTGATTACATTATTATTGTGTGTTGTGGTGTGGCGCATCCCGATTTGGCGTTTCTGATTGGGCACAGAGCACCACGACACACTACAACACAAAAGTGTTTTTTCGGCTTTATCGTTTACCTCTTCAAAGCTCCCTAACGGAAAGTTTCATCCTTGATGACTGTAAAGTCTACATGGTACCTTCTATGAAGCTGTAATGCCGGGTTTTCATTAGTAGAATTAGTGGTAGAGCATACTGGGCGAGTACTAACTATCCTGTGAACTCGCCTAATGAAAACTTGATTATAGTAGAGTAGAGTGGGATAGCACGGTGGTAAAGTTACTCTACCACTTAAAAGTACGCCAGTCACTCTACCGCTAATTCTATTAATGAAAACCCGGCAAAATATATAATTCCATAATGATCACACTTCCACCAGCCTGGAATATATTACATTTCATATACTACCTTTTATTCCTGTATTCTGTAATCTGTTGACGACTTTTCATCTTCCATGACTACTTATTTACAGTCTTAATTTTTTCCATCCTTTAAGTTCTTTAAAATAATTACCCAAAACTTCTTGCGGTGAATCTTTTGTTTTTCTTTCCCAGAAAACATCTATTCCCAAGAAAGCATAAGCAGACTTTGACAATTAAGTTAGTTAAAAAGTTCATTATTAAATTCTTCAAGTAACATCCTTTTTGTGATAAAGTTCTGATATGGTACTTTACCTTCTCACAATGATTTTCAACAATAATTTGATAACCACTGCCTGACTTCAGGCAGAAAATTTTGGTTCCTTGTCAGTTGTAACGGAAGGTGAATCTTTGACTCCTTTTGATATCAATTTTACGCTTGAGATCTCAAAGTCTCTGCCCGAAACTTTTCCACAAAAAATCGTTTGCCTTTAGCGTTAGAACATTATAGTTAAATGAAACAGGAAAATAGTTGTAGTTTTACGGTGAGAAGATAAGCACAAGGAGTTTTTGCAAATAAGCTTAAAGGATTTACTGCTTTTTTTCGTTACAGATGATTAAATAAGACGGTTGAAATGTAGCTGGTATAGAAGAGAAATACACAGGGGTGTCCCCATTGCGGCCAACAAAGCCCTTCACACGCCTCACTTAGATGTTCATTGGAAAAGTGATCCTCGCAGTTGATCACTCGGAAACTTTAAAAAATTGTATAAGACGAAGAAAAGCGGCAATTAGCTTGGTGACCAAAAAGGGTGCCATTGGCATACTCAGTAGAGCGCTAGAGTTTGAACATTCGAGGTCTGTTCAAAAAGTAAGGTGAATTTTCAAATTTCGCTGACTACATACATTCGATTATCGATTTTTTTATTTTGTTATGTTGGTATACATGCCTCTGAAGTATGATTAAATATTTAGCTGTATTCATTGTTTACGTTGTCTGTGGCACCCCTAAGGTTTTGCGTGTTCGGCGATTTTTTGCTGTCGAAAAAAATGGATAAAAGGATTTGCATCAAATTTTGTGTAAAAAATGGAATTAAGTAGCTGGACTTTGGTTGGAAATTTTGATAAATGAGGGCCCTGAAGTCAAAATTACCCCAAAAAACATTCGTATTTAATCAATTTTTGAATTTTCCTGTAGAAAATATTATTGACATTTCACGCACGCTAGCGTTCAATATCCCCTTCAACAGTTGAAAAAAGATTCATCACTCAATTTGTCGCAAGATTCGACGTACCTTTGCAGTTCGAATCGAAACTGTTCAATGAAATTACCAAATTACTCGGTACTCATCGAATTCGGACAACCGCCTACCATCCGCAAGCAAATAGAATGGTCGAACAGTTTAACAGGAAACTAAAATCAGCCTTAATGGCAAGGGACAACACTACTCATTGGAATGAGGACTTGCCCTTTGTTTTGTTAGGCACGGCAGTCGAATTCATATACGCGGTCAAAATCTGAAACTTCCTAATTCAACTTCCATCACAACTGATTAAAACCCAAATGAAGAATCACAATTTCTCTCTCGCCTTGCTTCTCATATGCAGAACATAAGTCCTTGACAACTAGTTCAAAAGGAAATGTACATTGCCAACAGCCCTGGAGGACGCCGTGTACGTTTTCATACTACTCGATCGTGTTCGGAAACCTTTCGAATTAATATAGTCTTGGCCTTGGGCTTGGTTTTGCTCAATTAGTCTTGGTCTTGCGAGCATAACTAAGTCTTGGTCTTGCTAAATGGGCAAGGCCAAGACAAGACTGCAAAACCAAGACTATTTTTGCTCATCAGTAATGTGGGCCCTTACCAAGTAATCGTCAAATAGAACGACCCAACCAAGTTGATACCTAAGGCTGGCTTTGGTTGTGACCGCGACAACGAAGCCAAGTTATTCAAAGATGTACCATTACTTTAATGCTATTCCGGTGGAAGAGTAGCATGTAGCGCCCGCGTGGAAGTACGGTACCCTATTATTAACCGGTTAAGCCGACGAGGATCTGCGATGGAATGACCACATATTCCAAATCGCCAAACAAGCCTCTCAACGTCTAGGATTTTTTAAGAGATGAAAATTTCTTCTTCCGAGATGTTAGATTGAATTTTGAGAGTCTAGGCATTTTTCCATCGCCTGCCTCAAAGTGAACATTTTTGATCAGTTGTTGATTTGCATCTGAAGCCACACTAGTATTGGTCTATGTTCTACAAGTCTATAATCCACAAGTCCTATATTCGGCCCCGCCTCGAGTTGTCTGAGCTGGCGCCTCGAAAAGAGCCCTAGTGTGGCTGGACCCAGGTGTGCAAAACCGCGACATCCGAATCATCCAAGATGGTAGTTTTTCCATCTCCATTGACTCTTTGAGCCACCGGAGCAATGTAGCAGGCTTGTCAAAGTTGTATCGCTTTTACCATAGCGATAGTTCCACTGGAATTAAGCACTTCCTGCATACACGACAACATTTTCCCCCAATGCAAGACTAGCCAGCTCGGCTTAGCACTTACCGCCTTATACTGCGGACCTCTTTATCATGATTAAATGTCTTTAAGAAATTCAGTTAATTAACAGGAAGTGTCTTGGGATTAAACATTTTTAAGGCTTATTTTTAATGAGGGCAAATTTGTGATCTCCCATCCAGGGCCGTCCTAAGATATTCAGCGCCCGGGGGCTACTAAAAATAATGCGCCCCTCTCGGTAAGAAAATACACGGGATGTCTGACACGGGGTGGCCGGCAAAGTTATACAAACGTGTCAGAACTAGACAAAGTCAATTTACACTAAATAAAACCAAAAAATTCATACAAAATTACAACAACTACATACATATATTAACAAGAACCAATTTTATCGTAAACAAAAGTAACTTATATATTTTCCTATCTTTTTTGCAAATTGAATTATAATATCATGGGTAGGGTATGCATAAAATACTCAAATCTTTTAATTTGGTGGGTTCCAAAGAAGACCGTAAATAACTTTCCATCTTTTATCTTTCGACGGTGCAATTGGTGGTTTCATAATGCTGTTTAAAAAATGCGCAGTGTTGTACTCACGTTAGGATATATAGACTTAATTTTTGGGTCTATTATAGTATTGTCCTTAAACTAAGTTCCGCAGTATATACTTTCTTTATTTTCCCATACTAGTCCAATCAATCTACACAAACCCATCTAATAATTGCCAACAGGAAACAAAAAATATGGTTATATAGGAAAAACCAATCTAAATAGCGTTTTTGTTTTTTGAATTTGGAATGGCGAACCTAACCTAAAAAATTCCGGAAAATCAAAAAAAAACGCTTTTTTGCGTTGAGCTCGGATCGAAAAAAATCAAATTATAAAGTTGTAGGTATTCAAATTATCTTTAGATTGATGTACGAGTATATTGAGTTATAGGTTAGGGCACAAAATAGAGACAAATGGAAAAACCCATTAAAAAATCACGTTATTCTAATTTAATAACATTTGTTTAATGCCACTTAGATATTTGTTATTTGGTAAAAACATTCCTTCTTGCTAGCTGAAAAAACAGGTTTACTTTTGTTGTGCAATATTGAATCGTTTCCTTGAAATTTCAATTTTCGTAAAAAAAAGGCGTTCTCCTAAAACCGCTCCTTTTGGTCCGTGGATTTTTTTAGTTCGTGAGCTTGAAATTTTCTTCTATTTAAAACGTTTCCAATGCTCAAATTGGCTTCCAAAAACACATTTAATGAAAAAAACAGACTCGGACGTATTTTACCTTCATTTGGACTATAATTACGGTTAAGTGCCACCTGTTGGAAAAATAGTAAATACATTTTAAAATAAAATAATTTGATTTGACGTTAGTTAAGCAGCACTTTGTAAGGATGTTATTATAAATTAAAACGACTTAAAAATACATAAAGAAAAAACACGCAGAATATAATATCTCACTTTCCCTGAGCTCTAGTCTTCCACATAAAAAAAAATGCAAATGAAAGTAAAGTGTAATGTGTCATACCGTCATTTCCTTTACCATCAAAATGAAAGTTACCATCATAATGAAGGTATAATATGTCAAGGGTATTATATGTATTTATGCGGAATTCGTTTTTGGCATCAAATTTAACTTCTTTCGACGTATTTTCGCCTTAGTTTTTTTTCCTTTGCATATTCGTTTGTACTCATCACATCCGGACAATTTTATACCTTCAGATTTGTAAAGGTTAAATTATTTCGTGTTTCGTTTCGACTGTACAGATTTTTCTAAAGAAGCGGATAAACTTTCAGTTGCAGTCAACCCCGCCACATAGCCTTTGGGGCCAGGGGCTAAACATGATTGGGGCCCCTTTAAGGATATTGAAATTTCAAAAAATCTTTTACTAAAAAAATACTTAATACTTTTTAAAATCCGTGGTAAGAATAAATTCATTCAGAACGGTCGCTTCTTGATTTCCGAATAGGCCTTAAGTTACTTAGTGCAGCCAGGTCCACTTTTTGGCTTGCAATCTTGCTTTGGGGCCCCCTATGACCTGGGGCCCGGGAAATTCACCCCATGGTGGCGGGCCTAGTTGTAGTAGCAACTTTTTGAAGTGATATATTAGTTTTATCTATGATTTCTAATATTTCGCTCCAAAATGCTACCATAATAGCAGTTTACAATCATTTGAACTCATTTTACATTCAACCCCTCAGCTTAAAATTTTGTTATAGGCTTTTGAAAGTTTTCTTCGTAAATTCTATCCAAAGCATCTTTAAAATTTTCAATTCCTATAACGAATAACCAATCATTAGAAAACGTTATTTGATTATTTCTGTAATGAAAAGATTTTAAATAAAAATAACTAATAACTAAAAATAACAAAAAAAATATAAGATCAACAAAAATTGCGGCCCCGAAAAGACTTGCGCCCCTGGGCTACAGCCCATCTAGCCCTGTGGTTAGGGTGGCCCTGCTCCCATCGCCATCAAAACAAGCCTTCAGGGGGCCGATAAGTGCATTCGAAGCAAAGATTCGAACCTGCTCTTTACCCGATCCCAGACACTGATCTGATCTGTAAAAGAAGTGATTAAATTCAGATAAATCGATTGCACAATTCTGTCAAATTGTAGTCCACTACTGTATGCAGTGTTGAGAATCATATTATCGAGAAAATTAATAATAATAATAATATGAAAGAAATTTTTACAAGAAACCAATTCAGGATTTAATAATTATTCAAAATCGATTCATAAATCTTTGTTAGGAGTTTTACTGTTCTTTTTTAAAGCGAGTGAATCTTTGGTTCTTACAAAACAAGATCTTTTTACCTTCTATTTAAAAAAACAAATAAAACTACGTTTATAAACAACTAGTTCCAAACAATTAAAAAACTCTGATAGAATTTAAAACGCAAATAGAAGTTCAGCAGCAAATTGAGTTTCCCTTGCGCCTTTTCCTTACTTGCATTACAAATTAATTTCTTTCCCTCGTTTCCGGTGATTACCTTTGGGCAGTCTGAGTCTCGTTCGGCCCGAGTTCGCCTTGTAAATCTTAGACATTTCCTCGTTAACCAAGTCTAGAGCAAATCCCGGGGTGGGTACTTGTTAAGTCATTTCTTACTGCAGCAGCAAAACATTTCTGTTTACTTATTCAATCTTTAACTAATAAAATCCGACTCGCTGAGCAAATCCTCACCAGGTATGAAAACTGAAAACAAGAGGTGAAAATTATTTATTCAAGAACAGAAAAAGCCTCTACGGAAAATATATTTCGTGGTATCTAGGCAATAATTCAGCGCAAACAAAAGGCAAGTCGACAAGAACTTGGTTACTTTTGAATTTTTAAATATTTTGTGAATATTTGTTTTTTGAAAAAACATTGCTGAATTATGGAAATTGTTGAAGTAACGAAACTGCTGACTTAGGATTAATTGTCGCCTTCTTTAAGACACTTAATCGAGGAAATTTAATCCATTCTATCAAGAAGCGGCACCCCATTAGGATCTGTTGTAATTGTGTGTCTCAGTGGGGCTTGAAGTGCTTAAGTGCCAGGATATGAAGCTAAAAGCATTAACTATACACAAGTTAGATATTTACATTCTTAGACACTTAAGCCTTAATAGCTTGTCATATTTTCTTAGCCATAAGTAGATTTTGTTGGATCTTAATGCGCAGCTTGAGAACTCAATAAAACTCCTGGGGTAAATGTATTCTTATTTTTTCATTTAATTTTGTTTATTTAAGCTTTAAAAGAAATTCCAGAAAATTTTTTGCTGAGGAAAACATATCAGAGTGATTAAAAGTTTCTCTTTCAGTGGGAATCAATATGAAGAGAGATGTTGGTAGGTTGTGGTTTCACATTCAACGTTGATATTTTTTTGGTTTCTACATCTGAAAAAGTTCATAGATATAACCACAAAAAAGGGAATTAAGCAGGAGTTTCCGAGAAATTTAATCTTAATCTTCTAGGCCATAGAATTAAGATGAACTGGTAAAGGAGAGGCAATAATGACTCCAGAAGGAACCTTGTGGTAGGTTTCTGGGTGATGAAGCCTCTAATAAACAATGTCATAGACTTCACCATGATTAGCAATCTGATCTCGACTTGTCCTGAATTATATCTAGATTTCATAATGTTCATCACAGTGCACGCGCCTACGGAAGAAAAACCACATCGAGAAAATGATGACTTTCATGAAACTCTCAGAATGACTTATGATAAAGTACCTTCCTACGACATGAAAGAAGTATTAGAAACCCTAGCGAGACAAGGCAAGTACCTACTATATCGATGGATGGAACATTTCAGTAAACTCTTGGATCAAGATGAAGGAGGACATAACGGACACATATTTGATAATAACGAAAGAACCAAGAATGCGGAACCACTATCTAAACGTGAAGGAAATAGAAGAAGCTATAAATAAACTTAGAATTAACAAGTCACCAAGTATAAACAATTGTCAGAGCTGTACGAGTACAGTGGAGAAGGGAATAATAGTAGGCTAAGAGAACGGGATTAGGGTAGTCGCCGCTGAAGATTAGACTGACACAGTCCTGTTATTATTTCAATTGTTTTTTTACTAAATAAACTTATATCTGGAATTCGGACTTTTATTCAAAGACGCCGCCGATTGACCATCCTTCACAATTCAGAAGTGGGGTACGTGGCCCGCCTTATACTTATAGATAATATATATACATATAACAACAAAATTAGAAGTTGAACAATTGATTGTGTAAAATTCCGGAAAGTTTCCACAATTTAAAACTGAAACAGCTGCAGAGGCTATGTACCCGAAACAAACTGCCCAAAAGTGGACAGAAAAATATTCTAGTAAAGAGATTAGAAAATCATTTATTGGAAAATCAAATTTCAGATTTGGAGATTAGTTCTGACAACGAAAACTCGGAAACTGAAGTGACCGAGAAAAACTTGACATCCACGCCGTTACAAGAGAACAATCCAAATCCATCAACAATTATGGATGACCCTACATTGATGCAAAGCGATCTACCACAATCAAAACCCAACATCCGCAAGTTGGTATTACAACAATGTGGTCGCCGATTACCTCAAGTCATAATTTTCCATCTGCACCCACTACAACCTCTCTGCCGACCCGATCAACTTTTGTACCACATCATGAAACTTGAACATCAGTTTATTCGCAACAACAATTCCAGATAACACAGAACGTTCCGCCGTATAGTACGTCAGTGCATTTTCCATATTACCAAGAGGATTTCAGCTTTCCAGCCACACAGATGTCCACAGCTCCAGTGACTCATACCATTTACCACCAACAACCACTGAGTTCACAAATGAATATTCCAGTAAGTGACGTAAACTCAGCAATAAGAACCGTTCCCGAAGACGCAGTACCAAGGCAAGAAGCCCATTACGGAAACGTAAGAGACATCATCGAGATTATACCAACGTTCCATCCGTTCGAAGCAACATCTCTAAATGCAGCTCAATTCATAGAGAGAATAAATCAACTGAAATCGGCATATGGATGGGATGATAAATTCCTGCTCTTCGCTGTTTACGCCAAGCTAAAAGGTCCAGCAAAGATGTGGATTGACAATTCTAAAGTATTCTCCACTTCGATGGAGTTTACAACATGTTTCCTTAAAGCTTTTCCGTGTGAGGTGAATATTGCAGATATACAACTAGAACTAGTCGAAGGTAAGCAAAAGCCGCTAGAAACAATGGAACAATTTTATTACAGAATGCTTTCACTTGGACGAAAAGGAGATTTACCAGAAGCAGCGATTATAAAATATATTCTTAGAGGACTAAGGGATAAGGATTTCATAAGATCTGCATCCACCATACAATTTGTAAGCCGTACTGACTTGCTGACAAGAATAAAACGTTATTCAAGTTTCAATACATCTCGGCCATTCGAACCGAGAACGTATAAAAGATTTCAACACCAAACAGATGTGGGTTTACAGCCACATTATAAGGTACAAAAAGCGAAGCCGAAAGAAATTCTGTGCTACAATTGTTTCCGAACTGGACATATAGCCATTAATTGCCCAAAACCGGCTCGAAGAGAAATATGTACAATTTGTGTACGAACAAACCATCTTACAGCCGATTGCCCGCAGAAAACAAGAAACGTGTATGAGAAGACGAATGTCAACCGCATTGCAGCTGAATACCCAACACAAATACTTTGGGACAAAATAAAAAAATCTGTGAAGATTTGTGGGCAAGAATACTTAGCTTTTATCGATCCTGGAAGTACTCACACGTTAATTAGAAGGGAAATTGCTACAAACCTGGGTCCAACTAACAAAGTCAATGTTACCCTTACTGGATTCGGGGGAGGTTCTTATGATTGCCAAAATGTAATTAGCATAAGTATTGAATTTGATAATAAATTGTTTGAAACTAACGCTCTGATAGTTGCTGATGAGCTACTAGATTTTGATCTCATTTTAGGAAAGGGTGTCCTCTGTGACCAAGGTCAACGTTTCATAAAAGAAAATGGAGAATGCTGGGTCGAAAATAACGAGGATTTAAAGGTAGGAACCAACTTATCATTGTCAAACCTCAACCACTTAAAGCAGATATTACAAAAATACCGGAAATGCTTTGCAACATCAGTTTTCGACCTCGGGAAATGTTCGACAACCAAAATGAAAATCAGGTTATCATCCACAGAGCCAGTTTCATCAAAGCCCTACCGAATTGCTTTTGCTAAGAGACAAGTTGTCGAAAAGATAATTAAGGACTTATTCGAAAGCAAAATCATTTGCCCGTCAGAATCCGAATATGCGTCCCCGATTGTGCTCATCGAGACGGGGAATAGAGAAAGCCGCCTCTGTGTAGATTACCGACGACTAATAAAATTACAGTTAGGCAGCCATATCCAATGCCGAACATGGAAGATCAATTTGCACTGCTGGCTGGATGTAAATTCTTTACAGTATTGGATTTAAAGATGGGATATCATCAGATTGAAATGGACGAGACATCCAAAAAGTTTACAGCCTTTATTACACATAACGGGTATTTTGAATATAATAGAATGCCATTCGGTTTGGTGAATGCCCCTGGAGAATTCCAAAAGTTAATGAACAAAATTATCGGTTGCATGAATCCGGGCGAAGCGCTTGCATACCTGGACGACATTATTTTACCCAGCCATGACGTAAATGAAGGACATGGCCTGACCGTCAGACTTGACAAATGTAAATTCCTAGCTACTGAGATCACTTACCTAGGATTACCAGTTCCAGATTACTCAATAATCGCTTCGACTATTACAAAGTTATTAAGAAAATCGGAACACCTGAAATTTATTTGGCAAGAAAAACAGCAGGATGCATTTGAAAAATTAAAAAGAATTTTGTGTTGTCAACCCGTCCTAGCTTTATATAAGTTTGATGCTGAGCACGAGATACATACTGATGCCAGTGCAATAGGTCTAGCAGGTATGCTTTTACAATCGTCAATTAATGATAATTAGTGAAAGTGGTCGCATACTACAGCAGACAATGGACACCAGCTGAAAGCCGTTATCATAGTACCGAACTAGAAGTCCTCGCTGTTGCAGAATCCCTAACCCGATTCCGATTTTACATGTTAGGGAAAAGAGTAAGATTGGTAACTGACTGTTCCGCCATATCTAGCTTGAAAGCTAAAACTGAGTTAAACGCTCGTATCGCAAGATGGTACTTAAAACCCTTAGATAATGATGTAGACATTGTACACAGAGCTGGAATTCAATTATCGCATGTTGATTCACTAAGTCGCATGCCGGATTTGTCACCGAAAGAGGTGGAAGAAGCTGGACACGTCTACAATATTCAAGTCGCTTCCTACGATTGGATATACACCATGCAGCTACAAGACCCTAAACTCAAAGGTATAATTTCCATTATCAGAGGCGATATGAAAGACGACCAAGAAGTCCAGATTCGTAATGAATATCAGCTTAAAAAGAATAGACTATATCGCAAAGAAGGCCAAGAATTAAAATTTGTCGTACCGAGAAATGTACGCTGGAGAATTCTGGAAAATTGTCACGATAAGGTTGGACATTTTAGTTTAGAAAAAACTACCGATCGCGTCAGGAAACATTATTGGTT
The DNA here is from genome assembly GCA_963855945.1 of Thereva nobilitata. Lineage (NCBI taxonomy): Eukaryota > Metazoa > Arthropoda > Insecta > Diptera > Therevidae > Thereva > Thereva nobilitata. The sequence continues at coordinate 77,864,627 of OY979694.1, forward strand.
CCCAAAATTAAGGAAATATTGCAAAGATTTTATAGCTTCTTGTATAGAATGCTGTTACAGCAAACTAAAGGCCGGACCAGGAGAAGCACAATTACATTTATATGACGTCGACCCTATTCCGTTTCGCAGATTACATATTTACCATTTGGGCCCGTTTGTTCGTAGTACTACTGGAAATATGCACTTACTTGCCATTACAGATGCCTTTAGTCGATAAAATGTCATCAAGGCGGTCAGAAATACAAAAACATCAGGCGTAATTAAGGTTCTAAATGAACTTTCCAGCTACTTAGAGTTACCAAGGTGTATTGTTACGGACCGTGGAACCGCTTTCACGTCAAATTTATTCGAAACATATTGTGAATCTTACCGTATCCAACATATTAAGGTTGCTGTACGCAGCCTGCGTTCGAATGGGGTAGTAGAACGAGCAGACCAAAACATCATGACATATTTAAGGACAACGACCCGCGATACCCGTCGATGGGATGACAAACTCCATGAACTACAATGGTCCTTGAACACACAGAAGAACAAAACTACCGGATATACACCAAACGAAGTGTTATTTGATTTTAAATTACGGGACATCATAGGACTGCCGACCGACTAACTTCCGATTTACTATGGGAAGACGATGGTCATTCAGATTCCACTCTGAGTGAAAAAAGAGAAGAGTTTATGAAGTAGATGATCTGGTCGTAGTGGAGAATGAGCCGCCAGCTACAGGTGAGAGCCGGAAATTACAACCAAAATTTAAAGGACCGTATGTAATTAAGAAAGTACTCAATAATGACCGCTACTTAATCGAAGATCCCGATGATCTGAAATTTAGTGGAAGTACTTCTCATCTGTCTTCGCTGCAGAAAAACTTAAGCCGTGGTGCCAATATTCGCCAATTTTGGACGACGGACCTGAGGAGAAGGAAGCGAACGAGTCGGAGACGGAGTCTTTGAGTGATGGCAGTGGAGACGGCGAGGTCAGGAAAGGACGAGTTGTCAGAGCTGTACGAGTACAGTGAAGAAGGGAATAATAGTAGGTGTTCCGATCGCAGCACTCTAAAAAACAAGATCGAAAAATTATAGGAATCGAAGTGTCAATAAAATATTAGATAGCGAAGCGAAGTTGAACTGAATCGACGTATTTCAGTATCATTTGTTAAAATCATAGAAATTTAGAGAACCCTCTTTGTATATTCAAGTTGATTATTTGTGACCAATAAACTAATTCCTATTATTGAAATAGATTGTAGAATATTACAAAATTGGAATTGGTGGTTTTTATTTCGCCAGCACTCTAAGTTCCGAGGTTAAGGCAAGTAAAGTTGCGAATCGCACCAATTGGTTATAATTGTGGTATCTTTGCACATGGTCCTTCGAGCCGGATCCGGGCGAAACGCAATAAATTGTCAAGGGAATTTAAAGTGAAGAGCGAAATATAAAACAGTTTGGTGTAAGCAAATAATAACTTGATCCCAACGAAATGGAGAGGGTCAAGGAGTTAGCTAGTGCCCAATATGCACAGGAGGAGCTGATGCACCAGTTAATCAGGAACTACAAAAAGGATGGTCCAGCTAGAAAAACGGGGATTTATTTTGAAAAAAAACTGACAGACTTTCAAAATATGTGGGACGCATTTCAAAAGTCTCATAAGGAAATGCTGGTGATGAAATATGCAAACCAAGTACCTGCAGAAGAATTCGACAAAATACCTTACATAGATGAGGACATCTACTCAAATGTCGATGAGTTCTTCTCATCAAACTATGCCCTGCTGGAAGAAAAGAGTATGGAATTGCGAGCAAAACCCAACGTGGAACCAACTGATTCTCATCATTCTAATCAAGTCACAAACAGTGGAAAACCAAGTGGGTCTAGTTTGGCGGTGAAATTACCGAAAATCACCTTGGAAAAATTTGTTGGGGATTATAAAAAGTGGCCAACATTCCACGATTTGTTTAGAACACTAGTGCATGAAACCAATTCATTATCGGATGTGCAAAAGTTACAATACTTAAAATTGCACTTAATCGGTGAACCTGAACACCTTCTTAGACATCTGCAAGTAACAGATCAAAATTACGAATCGGCATGGGAACTTTTAAAGGAAAGGTACGAAAATGAACGAGTTTTAGTCAATACCCATTTGAAGGTCATCTTGTCCCAGCCAGCGTTGTCAAGTGAAACCACTAACGGAATTAAAGAAATGCTAGACAACACCAGGGAAAGTCTACAAGCTTTAAGCAACCGAGGCATTAGTGTTGAAGGATGGGATCCATTAATAGTGTATATAATCGTCCAAAAACTGCCGCCAGAAACGCATCAAATGTGGGAGCAAGAAGTCAGCAAGAAAAAGACGTTGCCAACTTGGCGTGAACTTCGTGAATTTCTAGAAGTCAAGTTTCGAACTCTTGAAGCCATCGCAACCAGGAAGTTTGGTTGGAAGCCATCAAAGCCACAAATCATTAAACCGAAACCATTTATGCAACAATCGCATCAAGCCTTCCATACTACACCGAAAGTAGTATGCATAGTTTGTTTGGGAAATCATAGCATAAGGCAGTGCTCCAAGTTCTTAAATATGTCTTCGTCTCAAAGATTAGAAATCGTTAAAGCTAAAGGTTTATGTCTCAATTGTCTTGGAGCCGGACATCTATTAATGACATGCCCAAGTCAACATAAATGCTTTCATTGTAAACAGCGCCACCATACACTCCTACATCGGCATAATGGTAAAGAAGAAACACCAGGGATGCATGGTAATTCGGCAGAAGCCAGAAGTCAAGATCAAATACAGTCTCACATGTCCTCAACTCAAACAACACCTTCCGAAGATGTCGCAGGATTTAGTGCTTCACCAAACACAAATGCTTATAGTATTAATTCCTTAAACGTCACCAAGGCACCGTCGACTCAAATCCTCTTAGCCACCGCTTTAGTCAAGGTCGTCTCACCTCTTGGTCAGGAAATATTTGTGCGTGCTCTTATTGATCAAGGTTCGCAAGCTTCATTCATCACGGAATCCTTAGTGCAAACTCTAAAATTGAAACGGGAAGCGATTAGTGCGACAGTACATGGCATTGGAAGGAGCGTCATTGACAATGTTCATGCAAGAACTCAACTTCACATAAAGTCTCTAAGCAATAACACAACTATTCATGTTTCAGCATTGGTTTTGAAAAAGCTGGCACATCTACTTCCACCTGTAACCATTACCAGTCGAAATTGGGATCACATTAGCAATCTCACCTTGGCTGACCCTAGTTTCTACACTCCAGGCAAAATTGACCTGCTTTTAGGTGCAGAAGTGTACTGTCAAATCATCATGGATGGACTACAAAGAGGCACGCCTGGAAGTCCAGTCGCTCAAAAGACGTCATTGGGCTGGATCTTGTCTGGGCAGTTAGAGCAAACAATGAGACAACAAATAACCATCAACAACTTCCACGTCATCACGAAATTGGACGAACAGCTGAAACAATTTTGGGAAGTCGAAGAAGTCCCAACGCGGAAGGAGTTCAGCGAAGAAGAACAACAATGTGAAGAGATATTTGCAACAACCCATAAACGATTGTCAACTGGACGCTACGAAGTGCACCTGCCTTTCAGAGAAAGGGCAGCCGATTGTGTTTTAGGGAAATCAAGAGCCATTGCTCTATGCCGGATGCACCAAATGAAGAATAAGTTTCGGAGAAACCCTGTACTGAAAGACAAATATGCAAAGTGCCTGGAGGAGTACACTACACTTAATCACATGGTCAAAGTCAACACTACTGAAGAGCATCATCAGATTAGCAAAGATGGAATGTCATCATATACATGTAGCTATCTCCCGCATCATTGCGTCATAAAGGAAAGTAGTACTACTACGAAATTGCGTGTCGTATTCGATGCCTCACGGAAGACCCAAAGCGGAATCTCATTGAACGAGGTCCTAATGAAAGGACCAGTCATACAGGATGATCTGGCCGCACTTCTTTTACGATGGAGGAAATACAAGGTAGCATTCACAGCGGACATCGAAAAGATGTACCGTCAGATCCAAGTCATGGAGAAACACACCCAATTCCAACGAATCATCTGGAGGGAACACGAAAGCAAGCCACTGGAAGATTATAAACTAATGACAGTGACCTTTGGCACCAAAAGTGCACCCTACTTGGCTACTCGAGTGCTGAAACAACTCGCAATCGATGAAAAAGAACGATTCCCGATAGGCTCACGACTTACTCTTTCAGACTTCTATGTAGATGATCTGCTTTCCGGCACGGACACCGTGGAATCAGCAAAGGAAGCACGGGATCAGCTAATCAACCTTATGAAATCAGGAGGTTTTGAATTACGCAAATGGGCATCAAATTCCATCGAGCTGTTAGAAACCTTACCGGAAAGTCATCGGGAAATAATCCTACCCTTAAGTGTTGACAAGGATGAGACCATCAGAACTTTAGGCATCCATTGGAACCCGCACACTGACTGCTTTACATATATGGTAACCACGTGTAAGGACGTACCAATCTGGACAAAAAGAACAATTTTATCAGAAGTTGCCAAGTTATATGATCTTTTAGGATGGCTTGCACCAATAATCATGGTCGCCAAAATTCTAATTCAGAGGCTATGGTTATCAGGTTTGGATTGGGACGACAAAGTTATACCAGAACTAGAACACGAATGGTATCAATTTCGAAGGAATATGAAGGAGATCGAGACCATTCAAATAAATAGATGGATTCATAGAACAACATCAACTCAGGAACTCGAAATACATGGATTTGCCGATGCATCGATGAAAGGTTACGCAGCAGTGGTCTACGCATGTACGACAGACCAGAATGGAGAGCGACATGTAAGTCTATTATCAGCCAAAACAAAGGTCTCCCCTATAAAAACTATTTCCCTACCACGTCTGGAACTGTGTGCAGCAAGTCTACTAGCGAAACTATTGAATCAAGTGGTGCGAAGTATGGATATCTCAAAGACCACCCCAATATACGCTTGGACAGATTCGGAGATAGTTATAGCCTGGATAAAAGCTCATCCGAGTAAATGGACCACCTTCGTCTCCAATCGAGTCTCACAAATACACGAACTTCTCGGGCAAAGCATTTGGAATCATGTTCCATCAAAAGACAACCCCGCGGACTGTGCTTCTAGAGGCATGCTCCCAACAGGTCTTCGACAACACAAACTATGGTGGATCGGACCAGACTGGCTGTGGAAATCTAAAAATTACTGGCCAGCCAAACAAGAGCAAATTCCCACTACACTGGAACAACGAAAGTCGACCTCAGTAAATATCGCAAACATCGTTGTAGACGAATTGGAAACGAAATACTCCTCATTTACAAAACTATTACGAGTGACAGCGTATTGTTTTAGATTCATTGAAAACCTCAAGACACCAAAGAAACCGAAAGCTAAAGGCAACCAACCCAAATACTTGACCTCGATTGAACTACAATCCGCACTTCAATTTTGGATTCAGAAAACCCAACAGAAATACTTTAGAGATGAAATAAAATCACTGAAACGAAACCAATCCGTTCAACGCAATAGCCGACTCATCAAACTGTACCCATTCCTGGATGAAAACGAAATCATTCGAGTAGGAGGGCGGCTCACAAATTCAGAGCTGTCCTACAACGAAAAACATCCGATCGTCCTACCGGACAAAGGTCCCTTAATCAATCTCTTGATAGGAAAAGTACACAGAGATACCTGCCACGGAGGGCCCGCTCTGATGATAGCCACACTTACAAAGAAGTACTGGTTACTAAACGCAAGAAATGCAATTCGCCATGAGATCCACAAATGTATGCCATGCTTCAAGCAACGAGCTGGTTGCCTAACACAGCTTATGGGAGATCTTCCTCAGGTGAGAGTGACTTACAGGCGTCCGTTTGCTCACACAGGCGTGGACTATTGCGGCCCTTTTGAGCTAAAAACATATAAAGGTCGCAGTCACAAGAAGTACAAGGCCTACATCGCCGTATTTATATGCATGTCAGTAAAGGCCATCCATCTCGAAGTGGTGACTGATATGACAACAGAAGGCTTCATCGCTGCTTATCGAAGATTTTGTGCTAGACGAGGGGCTTGCAGCGATTTATATACAGATTGTGGCAGTAATTTTATCGGAGCACAAAAGGTTCTCACAAGGCAACAGAAACAACAAATACAACAACTGGACAATGAAATTGCAGAGATTTTAGAAACTGAAGGAGTCAGGTTCCATTTCATACCACCATCATCACCACACTTCGGTGGATTATGGGAATCTGGAGTCCGCTCGACCAAGCATCACTTAAAACGCGTCTTAGGGAACACTGTACTGACATACGAAGAATTCACAACAGTGCTAACCCAGATCGAGGCTTGTTTGAACTCACGGCCACTATGTGAACAAAGTCGAGATCCACGAGATCTTATTCCGCTAACACCTGGACACTTTTTAATTGGTGATTCTCTACTTACTCCTGCAGAACCGTCAGTATTAAACACCAACGACAATAGACTACAAAGGTGGCAATTCGTACAGAAGCTGTATCAGAACTATTGGAAACGATGGAATGCGGAATATTTATGCCGATTACAGCAGCGTCCCAAATGGACATCTAAAACGGCCAACATCGCAATAGGGGATCTAGTGATCTTAAAAGAAGACAATCTACCACCTTCGCGTTGGGCTCTAGCACGCATTATAGAAACACACTCAGGCGATGATGGACTTGTACGCGTAGTTACTCTTAAAACAAAAACAGCAACATTAAAACGCCCGATAGCAAAAATCTGCGCACTACCGTTCACGAACAAAACCGATACTCCAATCGACACAAACCAAACAATTCAGTAAACTAACACAGAAATTTATTGGCTCCTTAACGTTAGCGGTGCCAAGGGGGGAGCATGTTCCGATCGCAGCACTCTAAAAAACAAGAAAGAGAAAATCGAAAAATTATAGGAATCGAAGTGTCAATAAAATATTAGATAGCGAAGCGAAGTTGAACTGAATCGACGTATTTCAGTATCATTTGTTAAAATCATAGAAATTTAGAGAACCCTCTTTGTATATTCAAGTTGATTATTTGTGACCAATAAACTAATTCCTATTATTGAAATAGATTGTAGAATATTACAAAATTGGAATTGGTGGTTTTTATTTCGCCAGCACTCTAAGTTCCGAGGTTAAGGCAAGATAAGTTGCGAATCGCACCAATTGGTTATAATTGTGGTATCTTTGCACAGTAGGAGAACGGGATTATTTATTCGGGTAGTCGCCACTGAATATTAGACTGACACTGTCCTGTTATTATTTCAATTGTTTTTTTTACTAAATAAACTTATATCTGAAATTCGGACTTTTATTCCAAGACGCCGCCGATTGACCATCCTTCACACAATATACCAGCATAAATATTTAAAAAAAAGTAGTAACACATTAAAAACATGTACCTATCCACAAGATGGTACAATATATTTGGACGCATAAAGAATTACCTGACGAATGGAACATAGGAACAGTCTGCCCGCTACATAAAAGTGGACCAATTTGACTGTTCAAACTACATAGGCATAACGCTACTAAACGGAGCATATAAAATATTCTCGTATATCCTGCATACTCGCTTACAGCACAAGTATGAAAGAGTAATTGACAATTACTGGTGTGGATTCAGGAAACAAAAGTCCACCACCGATCACATATTTTCATTATGACGAGCAATTGAGAAGAAGAAGAATTTAATGTAGAAACCCAACTCTTTTTCATTGACTTTAATCCAGAATGATCTTGCGCTAAGACCCAAAATCTAGGAAGCAATGGTGTAACTGAATTTTCTAAATCAATTAATCCAACTAACTAAAACCTGATTGAATCGAGTAATAAATTCACAGCAACGTCTCGGTGGCCTTTAAAACGGAAAGAGGCCTCATACAAGGAGACTCACTATCCTGTTTACTATTTAACATTGTATTAGAGCCCGAGAGCCAAGTGTTGAAACAGAGGGACAATTCTAACCAAGTCTGTTCAGCTAATGCCATATGCCGATGATATGGTCATCATAGGCTGGACAATGGGTTCAGCAAAGGAAACATTTGTGGCGGTAAAAAAAGCAAGATCAAAAGCTACACTTATCTATTTACAGGTAAGTAGGTATATTAGAGTGGCCATTATTTTCAACTTTTTCGTTTTTTTTAAAACGATCCCCCTCAAGATATGCGAATAGATGAAAAACGGGGAAATGTGAAGTTTGAGGCAAATCCCAAGTGATTTGGAGGTCGCTCATGGCGGTCAAAGTTTTTCCCTTTTACCCACCCCTGAAATATATTAACCAACCCTGACGCTCAAAATATTAATACATATTATATAAACCTTTCCAACAAGCCAAATTAAAAAAAAAAACGGTAAACAAATAAGGAAGTTATGTCCATTTATATTATACAAAACCAAACATTTTAATATCTACATATGTATATTTAATATTCTTTTAGGGTGGTCCTTATTTTCAACTTTTTCGATTTTTTTGCAAGGCACCCCCTCTAACTATTCGAATAGATGAAAAACGGGGAAATGTGAAGTTTGAGGCAAATTAGTACAGGAAATGTAGATAAAACCGCGAAAAGAATTACATCAGTCTTGATTTTTTGCCCATCGGTAGAAAGCAACTCAAAGAACATAATTTGAGTACATCGACCGCCCCCTCCCTTGGACTGGCTCAGAAACTCAAAAAGTTTTTGGATTGCGTTTTTCTCTGAAACTATGGGTTTTAGAGAAAAGTTTATTTGACAAAAAATGTAGAGGACATTCCCCCCTACAATTAATGTCATTGAGGTGATGTCGTACGATTCGACATACGGAAGGTAGGTGGCGCTGAAGTTTTTCAAATTGTGTTTTTTCGGTTTTTCGTGTATAAAAAATTATTGTACAACTAAAGTGTAAATGAAAAAGTTGTTCCTCTCAAAAAAGCCTACAAAATTTATATAAAATTTTTTTTTGTCAGACTTACCGTTTTTGAGTTATAGCTGGCTGAGTTGTAAAAATTGTATTAGATTGCACGAAGGTACGGTGCATTGTGCATGAATAGTGTAAAAAGGCATTTTTCAGTAATTAATTACTAATTTTACTAATTGTGTTTTTTTCTCACGTCACTCCTTTTTAGTAGTAATTGATAATTATAGTAAGAATAATAAAAAATTGGTTGAAAAATTAATAATATTAAGTGAAATAATTTATACTACAAAAATTAATGACAACAAAATTATTTTTAACATAATTCATTATATTTACAATTTCAAATTTTAATATTAATATTTTAAATACTAATTCTTCAGCACAAAGAAACAACTTTATTTTTAAAAAAGCTAAATTTAAAAGATGAATGTTACGATAAACAGTTGAAATTGACTTGCAATAGATCAGGATTGACTTTCCAATTTTTAGTCAAAATTGAAGTTTACTAACTCTTACTAAGAGCCACAGAATTACATAGTTTGTACATTAAGATATTATTTATTTGTATACATTTTTTTTCATTTTTTATACTATTTTTATACATTCTTCCCCAGCAAACATTATGATTTGAGATCGAATCGAAAACGAATCATCAATATGAACTACAATTGCGATCTCGAAGCCGGTTTCGAATTGAAATCGAAGTAAAAAAGAACGAAAAGGCCCACTAGGTCGAATCGCAAAAGCGATTAGAGTTTCTTTCGTTTTTTCGAAATGAGTTCGTGTACATAGGGATCTTTATGTATTTGAGGTTTTTCCGAAAATATGAATCGATATAGAATCGTTTCAGCAAGTTAGTTTACGTCTGGGGACATCATGGAAATTGGCGTTTTAGAAGAATTAAATTTCTACTATCAACTACATAATTCAGTTATTTATTTTTTTAAAGCAAATTATGCAGTCAATTGCAGAAATTGAATTCTTCTAAAATAACAATCTCCATGATGTCCACAGACGTAAATTGACTTCCTGAAACGATTCTTCCTGATCCTGAAAAGAAAGGAAAGTTATGATATACGCATATGACATTTAAATCTTTGCGGCCAGCCAGAATTTCAACCTGTTGCACAGTTTATTGTGTTTTAAATTAAACAAATGGTACATTTTTGTAAACAAAGAAATATAATAGTCCAGTCAAATAAGGCAAAAAAAGGGGTCAACCTCGGAATGAGAGGTAATAAGCTGAAAATTTGTATGAACCTTTGTTTTGGCATTCTAAATTATGTGTCAAAAGTCTCATAAAATCTCGTGTCCGCGTCTTGAGATATTAGAGGTCAAAGGTCACCAAAATCAGTTTTTCGGAAATATCTCGTAAATTATCGGTTTTACGTAAATTTTGATTAAGTAAAGTTTGTTCATTAGATAAATCTGCATAAAAGTGTCCTATACCGAATTTACGCAGAACCAATAGTTTTCGAGATAAAGGGCTGAGAAGTCTTGGCATCGTGCTGCATTCGTTTCCGCACCACCTCTGAGGTAGAATGCAAGGGGCGTTTTTAACATGGTGTTCCCGTAGGCATAATCCATGGGTTACAAGTTATGATAAAATTTCTTGATTATCTCTCTATCTCTTCTATTTCCACTTCTTGCTTATTATCATCTTCTTCAGCACTCATCTCAGAGGAAAATAACGAAATGTGGTCGGCGTTATAATCATTCAACTCAGGTTCAATGGTTGTATCCTAGGACATCGAATTGAGACACGACTGGCCTCGACAAGAGCCATACGCTACGAAACATGGCAATCCTACTTTTCTGCATTCACTTGATGCATGTACCTTTGAACCTCCGAAACTTGAGTAGCCGGTCAGTTGGCTTTATGGACTTTTGAGAAATTATTTGTGACTCCAAAATAAAGAGAATCCCGGTCGAAAATCTCCAGTTGGCAGTTGTCAGAGGTACATGTATCAAGTGAATGCAAAAAAGGAAGATTGCCTTGTTCCGTAGCGTATGGCTCTTGTCGGGGCCCGTCGTGTTTTCATAGTATGTCCGAAGATACAACCGTTGAATATAAGTTCAACGATGATGACGCCGACCACATTTCATTATTTTCTTCTGAGATAATTGTAGATGAAGATGACAATATGGAAGAAGTGAAAATAGAACAGATAGAGAGATAATCAAAAAATTTTATCATAACTTGTAACCCATGGATTTTGCCTACGGGAACACCATGTAAAAAACGCCCCTTGCATTCTATCTCAGAGGTGGTGCGGAAACGAATGCAGCACAATGTCAAGCCTTCTCAGCCCTTTATCTCGAAAACTATTGGTTCTACGTAAAATCGGTATAGGACACTTTTATGCAGATTTATCTAATGAACAAACTTTACTTAATCAAAATTTACGTAAAACCGATAATTTACGAGATATTTCCGAAAAACTGATTTTGGTGACCTTTGACCTCTAATATCTCAAGACGCGGACACGAGATTTTATGAGACTTTTGACACATAATTTAGAATGCCAAAACAAAGGTTCATACAAATTTTCAGCTTATTACCTCTCATTCCGAGGTGAAACCCTAATTTGACTGGACTATAATAATTTTGACATGCACAACTTTGCGCGTCTCAAAACTGAATAAAGCGAATTTTAAAATGAACTACTTTGCCACGCAATACGTCTTCGCATATTTTTCGGTAAAATGAAAAATTCTCGAAACCTTTTCATGACGAATTTTACTTTTACTACGTACACAGTTCTCTTCTTTGAACATTTCGATTTTTTTGCAAAAACGAAATATTATCGTAACTTTATTTCCAAACTATTTCTTTCTCGCTCTCTTCCTCTTCGAGAATTTTTCGAAATACGCTAAAATTCGAGATGATGTTTGCTGGGTCAATGATGTTACATTCAAGAAGGAACTTTTTATACATATATAAGGTTGATTGTGAGGTTTAGAAAAAGATTGTTAACGTTGACTTTTGTTATGTTTCTCCGTCACACCGTGCCTTTTTCTTCTGTGGTTGGTCCTCCGGAGATTCACTTCTAACATAACTGGAAATTCTTTCGGTTGATACTTCGTCTCCTTTTTCCGTCGTTTCGTGGTCCATGTTAGTTGACCTTGCTGGCCAGTGTACGACTTGGGAAGGAAAGTCCAAATCAATGTCGGCAAAAGACTCCTCTTCATCGACATTTGGTACGTTGCTGCAATTTTCCCCGCAACAATGTTTGCAAGCAACGGAACATGGTAGACCTGCCTTTCTGCACCCACATGCAGTACCGCAATTGTTCATTTTACACGCGCAGACGACAAGTTTCATGAGTTCCTCCGGTGCTGGGTCAACAAACTGAAAAATGTACCTTTCTTAAGAATTAGGCAGAAACCGGTTTTGTATCGGAATTACCGACCCTGCGAGGGACAGTAACAATAGAACCGCCAGGTATACGGCCTTATGTTTGTTGCGTTGTAACTCTGAAACGGTAAGTCTGACAACAAAAATTTTTATACAAATTTTGTAGGCTTTTTTGAGAGGAACAACTTTTTCATTTACACTTTAGTTGTACAATAATTTTTTATACACGAAAAACCGAAAAAACACAATTTGAAAAACTTCAGCGCCACCTACCTTCCGTATTTCGAATCGTACGACATCACCTCAATGACATTAATTGTAGGGGGGAATGTCCTCTACATTTTTTGTCAAATAAACTTTTCTCTAAAACCCATAGTTTCAGAGAAAAACGCAATCCAAAAACTTTTTGAGTTTCTGAGCCAGTCCAAGGGAGGGGCGGTCGATGTACTCAAATTATGTTCTTTGAGTTGCTTTCTACCGATGGGAAAAAAATCAAGACTGATGTAATTCTTTTCGAAATCTTATACGATTTTGTCTACATTTCCTGTACTAAATCCGAAGATATTTAGAAATCGCTAGCGGCGGTCAAAGTTTCGAAAAATGTGATTGCATTATTTTCGGTCAACTAACCGGGAAATGACACTTATTTGGCAAAATTCGTCCGCCATATTGGTCCCACAATTTTGAATTTATAAGTTTTGATCTAAATTCGTTATTTGCTATCTTAAAAATTCCCATATACCGATTTTCATTGGAATCGGAATATAATTGGCAAACTCGTCGGCCATATTGGTACGGCCATTTTGAAGTTATAAGTTTTGACCACTAATTTGTTATTTGCGACCTTATAAACCCCTAGATACCCACTTTAAGGAGTATCCACACTTATCAGGGCCGTGCCCGGGACGTCACAAGTCCGTGTTCCGCCAGGGGCTCAAAAAAATATCGGTGCTTACATTTTATATGAACTCGTTCACACATGTCCGTGTCCGGGCCGGAGTAAAAATCTAACTTCCCGGGCATGGCCCTGATATGTGTGGATACTCCTTTAATTGGAATTGAATTGAATTCAACCATATTTCTCCTTCTATTTTGAATATTGGTCATATTTCGGCGGCAATTAAGAATTTCGATGTTCTGATAAATAAAATATACCCATGTTACTCGCTGATAATAGAGATTTCTATTTTTGAGTTTATCCGAAACAAACAAGCAATCAAATCTTTTCTCTTTATAATAAGTATAGATGTATTGCGTACTGTATTTATAAAATACGTATTGCTGTGTAAATGGGAGATTGTCATTAAATTGAATCGGTAATTTCTCAAAAATCCCAATTTAATCACAATTTCACATTCACGCAGCTGTCAAACAATAGGTAGGCCATGAAGTTATTGAAACTAATGTGAAGTGAAAAATCCCAAAATTACCAATTTGTTAGATTTTTCAGTTGCGCCTTTGGCATTTTTTTTATGCAACCCCTGTATTGAGGCGAGCCATTTTCAAGTGTTTGCGAGACAACTATAACGCACGGCGATTGATTTTTATATATAGATTTTTGAAAATTACACTTAAACATTATTATTAACATCTTTAAGGTATAAGATCATATTCGTATAACGTCCAAGGTGGCGGTGATTCGAAAATAACGTCCAAAATCGTCTACGAGCTACGGTTTCCGAGATATAAGCATTTTTGTGTTTTTATCCGGTGATTCGTTTGTGATTTACTGCCACAGAAAATTGACAATAACAAATGGGACTAGGGCTTGCTGTTCGACATTGCACTCTATACGAAAAAAATAGATTGTCGACAGTAGAAAGGACTTTCCCTGAGCTCTAGTGTTCCACATAAAAAAAAGGCAGACCCAGAATCGGCCTGGTATAAGGTCCTTTTTCGCAGAAGCATGAACATCTTGCCTGAAACAGGAAATGCTGGAGAGCCTGATGAGCATGAATGTGACTGCTTAGTTAAAGAAACCCCCGCAATCCATATTTAATTTAATTACTTGTTAACTTCCCAGTTTATAGAGAAGTTATTGTAATCGGTCCGAAAATCGAATACGTAATTTTCAACGTATTTTCATTTTTCAAGGCCCCAATAGCATTTAAGCAAACATTTGAGAATAAGTATGATGCAAGTTACACTATCCATCATTTTGTTTATTACACCCATACACAAACCGATTTTTTAGGCAAGCGGACGCAGGGAAGTATATGTCATGCGTCATATGTCTCCTCACTTTAGAGCCACAAAATTTGCCAGACTCACCCATCCATAACACTAACACAAACTATTAGAAATCCCCCCTCTCATTCACGTTTATTGTACAACTACAAAGGCATCACAATCCTTACACGCAAAAGAGGCAGACAAATGAATGCTTAGTGTAATACCCGCATCATACACAAACCGTTTTGATGTGAGTATCGAGTGATGGCTTCTGGCAACAACTATAGAGGAATAACGCTATTGAACACAACATACGAAGTATTTTCACGTGCACTCTATAATAGATTACGACCATACGTGGAAAGAATATTAGGAGAGTATCAATGCGGTTTTCGTCCTGGAAGATCCACAACCGACCAGCTATTTGTACTCAGAGAAACCCTAGAAAAAACTGTTGAATTTAACATAAACATCCACATGTTATTCATCGACTAAAAATATGCTTACGATAGTGTGAACCGTAATGAGTTATTTGATGCTATGGAGCAGCTCGGAATACCTAATCACCTAGTAGAAGTGAACAAATAGAAGATTAAGGCAAGGTGACGCACTCTCCTGCTTGTTATTCAACGTGGCCCTAGAAAAAGCAGTAAGATATGCATCGATTAACACTTCAGAGTGCATCTTTGACAGGTCAGTGCAAATATTAGCCTTTGCCGACGATATTGCTATCCTTGGAAGATCATTCGAGAGCAAGAAGGGCACCTTTGTAGCACGTGAGCAAGCCGCTAAAAAATCGTGTTGGAAATAAACAAGCAAAAAACAAAGTATTTGTGCACAAAAAACGCCAGAAGTAGCAGACAAAACATAACGATAGACACCTACAATATAGAAGCAGTAGATGAGTTTGTGTACCTCGGCACGATTATAACAAAAGGTAATGATACATCGGCCGAAATCAGAAGACGAATAGCACTGGCTAATAAATGCTACTTTGGTCTGCGAAGGCACCTGACGTCTACAAATATATCAAGGAAGACAAAACTGGCACTTTACACAACATTAATAAGGCCTGTCCTACTATATGGTTTGGAAGTGTGGACATTGAAAAACGCAGACGAAGCATTGGTAGTCAAATTTGAAAGGAGAATTCTTCGTTCGATCTACAAAGGAATACAGGTTGATGGGATTTGGAGAAGAAGATACAACTCAGAGTTGTATGAAATCAGTAAGATTCCAAACATTCCCAATAAGAAATTTCGGTAGATTGCCAGCCGTTGCAAACGGCCCAGCGCTGGCCCAGCGTAAAAACTCAACGGCTGAATATTTAACCTGGGCCAGTGCACAAATTTCGAAAGTACCAGAGCTGAACCTGCGCTTGTAACAAAGCGTGTTAGAGTGCTCATTGCCAACGCAGGGCCAGGGCACAGCCAACGCTCACCAACAGTTGAACTTTAAAAATGACAATTAAAAAAAATGTGGTAAATTAAAAAGGTGAATATTATTGTTGTGAAACTTATCTTAAAATTTTTTGATAAGAAATTGATTTTTCCTTACATTAAATAACAAACCACAACACAGAATAAACACTTAATTGTATAATTTGAGCGTGACTAATTAACTGAGGAAGTGGTCGAAAGGAGAAATTAATCGGGCAAATCTGAAAGGGGAAGCTAAGGAACCAAGATCGATTCCGGAGGGTCACTCCTTACATTTTTTTTTTCAGATTTTTTTTGTGTGATTTTTATCAGCACCCGGTCGAAACCCAACAGCAACAGACTGAGCTTAAAAAGCGTGAGTTACAGTTAAACGCGTTTATCCGTTTATGCGGTTGAGCTTGGGATCGGCGGCCAGCACTCGCCCAGCGATGGGCTTTGACCCTCGACTGAGCGCTGGGTAGCGTTATCATTTCCAGGTTTGGCCCAGCGGTTGGTTACCGAGCGTCGAACGTCCGTAGCCTGCGCTGGGCCAGATCTGGGCCGTTTGTTAATTTCTCATTGGGTTGTCAAAGTGATCAAAATAAACAGACTACGATGGAATGGTCACGTCCAACTAGGTGCGGAACGGAACCCCACAAAAATAGTGCTGGGGAAAGTACCGTCAGGTAAAAGGAGACCAGGTCGGCCTAAGAAAAGATATATTGATGACGTCGAGGAAGACTTGAGACAGTTGGGAATAAGAAACTGGAAAAGTCGGGCCAGAGATCGAGAATCATGGAGGCGAACGCTGGAGGAAGCCAATGCCAACAATAGGCTGTGGAGCTCCTGATGATGATGATGGAGTGATGGGTAGTGTAATTTGCACCTATGTGTGTCGTTCGAAGCGTATTAACGGAAATATGATCTGATTTTCATAAAATTCGGTCGAGTCGAACAGAACAATGTAGGGGATTTTTGTACCTGCACGATACCGCACGGACGATGCCGATCGAAGCACATTAACGAAAACATGTTCTGTAAAAAAATTTCATAGCATTCGGTCAAGCCGTTTTTTTGTTTAAATGAAAAAACATCGGCTAAGGGTCACAAGCACTTTGAATTGATTGAACTCGTTGAAATGGAACACATTCTAAATGAAATTACATTTTCGGGATTCAGCAGAGTGATAGCTTCCCATCAAGATAAAAATTACGTAACCCTGCAAAAATTATGTAACCCTTTACAAATATGTATAATGAATTAGATCAGCACTTTTATGACGGAGAGAGAATTGTTTTTCATGTCCTACAGGTTCTGGAAATTGAAGTTCATCCCGGAATTTCCAGCAGTTACAAAACATTTGGCCTTTTCGGTCAAGTCTGACAAGTCCTTTACAATGAATAGTTTTGCTAATACATATCTCCTGAAATCGTTCAAATTTCCAAATGAAGTCGTTTGCTTCCAAGTTTATCGTTAATGATGTGATTCAATTGAATAACAATTTCACATTTACGCAGCTCTCAAACAATAGGTAGGCCATGAAGTTATTGAAACTAATCAAAAGTGAATATTACCAAAAAGTACCAATTGATTTTTATATACAGGGTGTATTGCATAAAGTTACACAACGGCCGGCTGTGGATAGGTTTTGAATAGACGAACAAAAATTCGTGTGGGAGGGGTAAATCATAACGGTTTAGCCGCTAGGGTGTTTTGAAGTTTTTTTTTTAGAGTTTTACAAACCCTATAAGGTAGTTTATCCCATTTTCCAACTACTACAACGGAAGTAAGAAGGTGTTGTGCCTGCATAATGTGTTTGGGCGGTTAATTTGAACAAATTTTATATAAAAAAAAAACAGGGGCCAACCCACCAAAAAATTTTGACAGTTTATCTGCCAAACACCCCCTATAAGATTTAATAGAGACCACATATTCCGGCCCTTAACAAAACTACCCTAACAATAGCCTCTATGGCAATTCTGTGCATATTTTTCGTCACTTATCGCTTGACTTTAATTAATTTTACTCATAATCAAGGCACGACTCTTTGGCTGCTTCACATTCCGCCTTTAAATATTTGCAGAGATATTTGCAAAGTTCAATTTCCTTGCTTAATGTGCAAGATTTTTGTCATATTTGAAGACTCGTTGAAGAATTTGTGAATTGCTTCAGGGGAGAAAGTTTATCCTTAAAGTCCTTTTAACGCTTTCCCTCTGCAAGAATGAGCGCATATTTTGCTTAAGGGGAAATATTTACATGAAAATTACTTTGAGCATTTGGAGTTCGTTTTGTTGAGAATATTCTAAGCTTAAAGTTAGCAGTGTTTGAATTAAGTAAGATGTTTGGTTTTAGCTGTTTCTCATTTGAAAATAGCTTCAACTCGTATTTTGAAAAATTTAATGTTTCCTTGTTGAACAACCTAATTTCGAAAATAGCTACTCAACTACTCTATTACTTTTGTTATACTTTATGCTGAGACCTTACCGAAAATGAGTAAATTTAACAACCCCTATATGACGACTTATAGAACGTTCTGTGTGGTGATACGCTTTATAACAGTTTCCATTCTAATTTTAGAATTTGCTGCGAATCGACGGTTGTTATTGTTGTGTTTTAACAAATATTTTATTAAATTACGTTGTTACCTATCATTTTTCTACTTTGTGTGCTAAAATAAAACTAAAAGTCTGAATTGAACAGTGAACATGGCAACAGCTAATTGTAGTTCTAATCAAGGAAAGTTTTTAAAATCAGCTAACGTAACCACTAGGAAGAAACCCGAAATTTGGTTGATTGGACAAATGTCATCATCAACATGTCTTAGTGAAAGAATGTTACCTTCGAGGAAGGAAGTTATTGCACTGTACTTCCATTACAGACAAATTTTAAAACAAAATATTAAAGAAACATCTCGTTCTACTGCGAAAACTGTTATGGAAATTTGGAATAAAGCCCGCATTCCAACAAAGAGGAATGATCATGTTGCTGATAAAGTGGAGAGTATTTTCAGAGAATGAGAGATTAAAAAAAAATAAAGAGAACAAGGCGAAGCGTTCATATGGTTTACAAAAAAAAGAGGACGACTGGAAGGAGGAACTAAGTAATCTATTCGATATTGCCCATGCTAATGCATTAGAACTGATCGACATTGAAGAGGACAAGAAGTTTCTAATTGCTCAACGGGAAAAGGGACGTCGTGGGAAGATGGGTAATGTTGATTTAGTTCTGGCGAAAAAAGAATTGTGTTTGGAGAAAAAAAAGAGAATTTAAAGAGAAGGAGGGACCTCAAAGAGAAGGAATTAAAGTCTCGCGAAGAGAGGGTAATTTTAGCCTCGTCATCCTCTGAATCGGAAGGGGACGATAAAGGACCAGTCCCGTCAACATCTGGAGTGCCGCCTCCAAAGAGAGGACGGAAGAAAATATTGGATCTAAACTTAACGGCTAGTCTTGACGTTGCTAAACTGAGTGACCGGAATGCGGCTTTGGTTTTAACTCCAGTAGTTAAACTTCTTGGCTGTGATCCAGCAGAATACAATATAAATCCAAATTCTATTCGCCGAGAGCGTGCAAAGCATCGACGAAACATTGCTAAGAACTTGAAAGTTGAATTTACCCCACAAGTTCCTTTAACAATTCTCTGGGACGGCAAATTACTGGAGGATATCGTTGGAAGCGAAAGTGTAGAAGGCCTTCCTATTTTAGTTTCTGGAAGAGGAATAGATCAACTTCTCGGAGTACCAAAGACACAGTCTGGTAAGGTGATGCTACAGCAACCGCAGTTTATGAAGCAGCTGTAGAATGGGGAATCTGCGACAAAGTGAAGTGTCTAGGATTTGACACGACATCAGTCAATACTGGAAGAAGAAATGGAGCGTGCATTCTTCTAGAATAAAAGATGGATAAAGACATGCTGCGGTTAGCATGCCGTCACCATATGTTCCAGATTATGTTGGAAGCGTTTGTGATGACATCACTTGGACAGTCAACAGGCCCAGACATTCTGATTTTTAAACGGTTTAAGAAATCCTGGACTAACATCGATAGCAAAAACTACCAAACAGCCTTGTCCAATGAAGTTGCCACAGCCGCAGTTATTGGAATCTCTGACGAAATGATTATTTTTTCCAAATTTCAGCTGCTAGAGCTCCAACCTCGAGATGATTATAAAGAACTTCTCGGACTGACGATTGTGTTCTTAGGAGGAATTCCTCAGAAAGGCATTTCATTCAAAGCACCGGCTGGACTACACCGTGCTAGGTGGATGTCTAAAGCTATCTACTCCCTCAAGATATGGATGTTCAGGAGTCAGTTCAAGCTAACAAAGAAGGAAGAACACGGAATTCTTAACATTTGCCTCTTTGTTGTCAGGCTGTACGTTATGCTATGGACACACATGTGGTTTCGATACCATGGTATTCAAATACCACGTAGTATACCAGATGTGTGTCACCTAATACCAGGTCAATACCATTCCAAAAACTTGGTATACTATCATTCGACGTGGTATCGAAATGAGCCAATTTTTCTTGGTTTCCTTATGCACAAACCTGGTATAGTGGCCTTTTAACTGCTAACAACGCCATTATATAGAAGCGGAAAATAAAAACACCTAATTTTTCCATTTTAAAAATTAAATTTTTGAGTAAATAAAAATTTAGCTGTGTTTTTGTTGAAAAAAAAAAGAAAATTTTTTAAGTGAAAAGTTTTACTTTCGATTTCAAGCATATTTATTGACGTAAAAGAGCACAAACTGATTCGTTTTCCATTTTTAAAAGTTTTAAAAATAACAGTCAGTTGAGAGCTGTCAAATGTATACCACAAAAAGATATGTGTCAGGGGTTAGTATACTATGTAGTATAAAACAAGCTTGTGTGTCCATAGCATTAGGCTTTGGATAACTGCGCCCCATTCTACGTCTGCTCCACGAAATGATCTTGAGCTGATGAAAAACCTTGACAACTACAAGAAAGTAAATGAAAATACTTCAAGGGTTGCTCTTCAAAATTTCCTTGGACACCTCTGGTACTAGTCGGAAGAACTTGTAGCTTTTGGATTTTTCGATGATGAAGTCTCCAATAAAACAAAGAGGAAGATGGTTCGCGCCCTAAAAAGCGAATAACTGTGGACATTGCTAATATCCAGTCAAAGGGGTTAGAGGATTTCGTTAGCTCAAATACCCGCCGGTTCTTTAATATCACTGGATTTTCTTTGGACTTCTTAACAAAGGATGTGGATGAGTGGCCCGAGGACCAGGCCTGCAACGAAGTGAAACAGGGAGTACGCAACATGAGAGCGGTAAACGACATCGCTGAGCGAGGAGTAAAGCTTATGGATGAATACAATAAGCTGCACACCAACAACGAAGAACAGAAGCAGTTCTTACTATTGGTAGTTAAAGATTATAGGAAGAAATATCCTGACAGGAAGAAATCAACATTGGTGAAGTGAAGCAATCATCTGAACTTCTTACAACTATATTGGTATGTTAAAATAACTGAATGTATATCAAAAAATGTGTTAAAATGTCCCACCTGTCACCATGGAATGACCCCCTTACAACTTCCAGAGGAATGAGACATCAAAGTAAAAATTTCGGTTTTTTTTGAATAAAATTTAAACTAAAACCACCTTTCTCCCCATAAAATACCTAGTTAACTAATATTTTTTTTGCAAAATTGGAAAGCTTAGATAATTTCCTATAAATAATGTCCCGACACTTTTTATGCTACGGCCTTTACTTTTGGAGTTATAAGCAATTTTAATGCTAAAATTGGCTCTATTTCGTACTTTTTTAGTACTTTTTCACCTAGGCTTTGCCAAAAAGTACCAAATAAGCACCAAATAAGGCCAATTTTAACATCAAACCGCAGTGGCGGCTCGTCTTTAGGGACTAGTGGGGCTTAGCCCCACCAGAAATTATCGAGCAAATCATACTCACACGTGTTTTAATTAATTTCATTTTTACAAAAAAGCAACGCAAATTTTTTTTGCAATTTATTACAATTTTTAAAAAAAATTTCAAAATAATACCCACAAAAAAATTCGAAGTAGAACTTCATAGGAAAAGTATAAAAAAAAGAGCAAATAAAAAAATAAGAAAAATTCTCAACTCTTTCATCAAAATAATCTGGCCGAATCATAATTCCATACCCATTTACATGTAAGGGCCGTGTTACAATTGGGGCTTTGGCTTCGACTTCAACTCCGACTGCAAAGAAAGCTCCCAGAGACTTCGACTTTAAAATTAAATTGTTGCTTTGACTGCAATCAGCTGTTTCCTTTCAAAGCAGAAGCAAAGAAGAAAAATTAATATAACAAAATGCATTGGAATTATTTTTAATGATGTTCCCAGTCTATAAAAAATATTCGAAATTCAAAACCGTTCTTTTCGCTTTAAAAAAGTGATGTTCAGTTCTTTCACATGAAGTGAAGTTGCTTGCAGGTGGACGAAACTTTGAATTTTCTTAAAGCCGGACTGCAGTCGAAATACAGTCGCAGGCAAAGTTCAGTCGAAGCTTGTATTTAAACAGCTTTAATGGCATTACATGTAATCAAAGCGCGAAGTTAAGTCGAAGTAAAGTCAAAGCCCCAATTGTAACATCGGCCTAAAGGTGAAACCCAAATGTAGGCTTGGCTTGCTTTAGTGCTTTGCTTTGCTTTGACATATCAAATACACCAGTGCTTTGTTATGGGACAAAACCAAATGACAAAGCGGCAAAGCCAAAGCAAAGCCCAAGCAGAGCAGAACAAAGCTTGAAATGGCCAATGTTCAATTTTTTGATGCTTTGTATGCTTTCGCGTTTGTTTAATATTTATTTTGCTTAGAGAAATAAATGTATGTAGAGGTTTGAGAAAATTTATTTCATAAAGAAATTATTTTTTTTTGGGAATAACATTAACTATAAGATTTCAAAATTAATCTGAGACAACTATTTCTATATCCCATTTTAACAAATTTCTCGTAAATGATTGAACAGTTAATGCCGTAAAGCATTTGTGCTTCTTTATCACTCTACACAACAATAGATATTTACATTCGATCCTTCGTTCTTTTTATGAAACAATTAGTGTGGTTATATGGCATTCTCAGAACGTTCTGAGAATGCTTTTCGGCATGGCATGGCCCATGTAACCGTTGACCGGGTCAAAAAGCATTCCGAAAGTATTCTGGTTTCGGGAGCAAAATTTTGTTTGGTTGAGAATGGTTTTCGGAAATAATGCCATGTAACACCTAACTGGAAAGTGAGGTTATTACCGTTAAAATTAAAGTACATTGGTAATAACCTTAATTACAAGTTCTTATTACTGCTAAAATGTTATTATTAAATGGTGTTTTAATAGAGTTAACAAAAATTTGTTGTTTATTAGTTATTTCGTTAGAAAAATTATACATTTTCACAAATTGCATATTCTCCTTTAGAGGTAAACAATCTGAAATGACAGCAAAAATTCATTCTGAGAACCACCATATAAACTTCGACCGAAAAAGCATTTTCAGAATGAATTCAGTCGGAATACTTTTCGGAATGCCATGTAACCACGCTAAATATTGTCCATTCCAAAGGAAAAATTCCGCAAAATTCATACCTCTTACCTCTTTCGTGTACTATTTCTATTTCCTGTGCTCATGAAAAGCAAACTGTAAAGTATCTAAAGCAAAGCGTGTATTTGGGTTTGTTTTGCTTTGGCTTGTTGGGCTTGTTTTGCTTTGGCACGTGGTACCTGAAAAGCTCACCAAGTTCAAGCAAGCCAAGCCTACATTGGGGTTTCACCTTAATTCTCTCCTCAGGGGCTATCAATGAGTCAGCCCGAAGATGAACCATTTTGTATGCAAAATTTCTTGACTAAGGCGACTGATTCAACCAACATTGTTCTAAAATTTATTAGCCCTAGGATTCATTGGGATTCTCTTCACTGACATGTAATACATGTCAGTGGGTTCTCTTGCTCTGTTGGGTTTACTCACGCACATACAACGCCAGTGCTGTCGGTTCGTTCTTTTAGTTCTGTTTATTATATTTCTAAAGTAATTTGGCCTGCGTTTGCTACTAATTGGCCGAACATTTTGATACTTATTTTACACTTATGGATTTTATATACCTGAAAGGCTGATTTTATTTAGCCCGTAGCAAATATTTTGGTAGAAATGTAGTAAAAAGATAAATTTTTATTGGAAAAAGAGCTAATTGGAGATTGAATTTTAACTGACAGTTACAGGTTGATTTTTAAATGAAAAGTGTGTGCTTACAGAAATTGCGGTAGATATAATATTGAATTATTCGCCAATAAATATTATTAAATTATTATTTATTAAATTATATGTAATAAATATTAATATACCATTTTTTATTATATAATTTTCTTAAATTATATTTATATTTGTTTAATTTTTGTTTTTAGTTAAAATGAATCACGTAGATGGTTTATTGAAGAAAAAGTTTCCTTTGTTGTAATTAGAAGAAAAATTAGAAATTAAACGTTTAGGGCCGCATCAACCATTTGATTTTAAATTAATTTGTTCTGAAAAATCTCAAAGTAGAAAATTTTCATTGGATTGGTTTCTAAAAAGAAATGGCTTACGGTTAGATTAGGAAAAATGTATTGTTTTGATTTTATTGCATTTTGTTTAGAGAAGAATCGGCTTGGACCAGAAATTCGGGTATCCGGGATTTAAAACATTTATCTGAACGAATTAAAAAACATAAAACGAGCGCTATGCATTTAAAAAATACTTTAAATTACCAAATCTTCGCTCGGGACGGCTAATATTCTCGCACAGATCGATTCAGGATACGCGAGTTCCATAGCAAAATATAATGAAAATATTAAAAAGAATCGTCAAGTATTAAGTCGAATTTTAGATATCTTAAAGTTTTGCGGTGGTCACAATGTAGCTCTTCGTGGACACAACAAAGCGAATCAAGTAGTAATCGAGGAATATTTCTTGATATGTTTACATATACCAGATCAATAGTCATCGCATTGGACCACTACTTTAAGAATAATCAAATCGCAAAAAAACACTTCGAAAACCGAACAAAATGAGTTACTTGAATACTGTTTACAGGTTTATCTACATGAAGTGAAATCTAAACTTCAAGCAACAAATTTTGCATCTGTTCAAGCTGATGAAACTACGGATATTTCGTGTGAATCGCAAATGGTTTTAATTTTACGTTTCGTTAAAAATAATAAGCCTGTTGAACGGTTTTTATCAAATTTTGGCCTTAATGATGGGTCCGCAAAAGGTATAGTTGATTTGATTTAGAATGCGCTGAAATGCTACAATTCAGAAAAAAATTGATTGTTCAAACATATGATGGTGGCGCTGTAAAAGTGGGAGTTCAAACTTTAGTAAAAAAAAATTGTATCCATTTCACACTTTGTGCATTGTTATGCCCATTAACTAAATTTAGTCTTAAAGCAGGTATGCTCAGTTATTAAAGAAACACCAATATTTTTCGTCAATATATCTGCTTTTGCGTCATTCTTATCATGCTCTCCCAAACGAAAAGATTTATTAATGGAAGTTTGCAACAAACGTGGTCTCCCGCGAACTGTTGAAATTCGGTGGAACTTCAATTTCCGAGCACTGCGATCTATATTCGAAAATAAAGAAAATTTCATTCATTGTTTTGAATTGATAATTAATATTTTTTTCAAGCCCCACCAAATTTTAGAGGCGGGAGCCGCCACTGTCAAACCGATTCTTCCTTACAAGTGATTGACTGCATGCATGATAATGGATGGACAAATAAACTTGAGAAATAAACTAAAGTTTCAGTCGAAATACATTTTTCGAGAGTGTGAAGCCGAGTCTCTTCCAGTTATAACTTAATGTAACAACATTCCAAAAAGTATTTCGAAAGCTTTCGTTCCTACAATTCTTTATTTTCAATGGTTAGCTCCGAAAATAAGTTGTCTGATCCTTCGTTCCTTCCTTTCTTCCTTGCTATGGTGCAACATCCCATATCGTGTCTTGGCCTTCTCTAAAGATTTCCTCCAGTTTGCTTGTTTCCAATTACGGTTTCCTAGGATCATACCTGCGTCTGATGTTACTGCGTCTGTTACGCCACGTTGATCTATGATGGAGGATGGATGTTGAATTCCTTTGTTTATAACGATTAAAACATTTTCACTTTCTTACAATTTAAGACAAATTTTATTCGAAAGTTAATTACAAACAAACAATCTCTAAATTCGATTTTTATGTTAATTCAAATGTTATTTTCTTCGATTTCACAATTTCTTCAAATATGATTTTCAGAATTCAAAGGAGATTAAAATTTTACTTGAAGGTCACGCCCTTCTGATTTCACACATTTACTTGATTTCACGTTTATTTTAGAAGTGAAGATTCAAAATTTTTCGACTATATCAAATCCTTTTAAAATTTAATAACAAGTGCCGTTTTTAACCGTTTTCTTAAAATGCACATCAGCTGGTTCATAGAGTGGGGCAATTCCCCTTTCGTTAAATTATAAACCAGCTGATCCCGTAACTAAACGAAGAATAGGGAATAGCGACTTGGAAATGACAGTAACAAGTGCTGTGCGGTGTTTGTTTACATTACGCGGTGAGTATAAAATTTATATATTTTGGGTAGTAATAAGTAAGTTTATGTTTGTTATTGTTTTGAAATTAATTTAAGTGAATTTGCATAATCCGGTATGAAATTGTGAAATCGTTATGTTAGTTTACATTTACATTTTAAATTCGTATATACAGGGTGTCCCACGAAAAGTAACAAAGCGGCCGGCTGTGGATAGGTTTTGGATAGACGAACAAAAAATCGTATGGGTGAGGGGGGGGGGGAAATCGTAACGGTTTAGCCGCTAGGGCGTTTTGAAGTTTTTTTGCTAGAGTTTTACATATCACCCTGTATTTTTGTAACCCTATGACCTATTTTCATAAATAAGGTATCAGTGTACGCAGAATACTCCCACCTATCTAAAGCTGTAAAAATGAAGGTTCTACCGTACCAGGTTCCAGAGCAATGAGTCATCAAAGTCAAAATTTTGGTTTGTTTTTACTAAAATTTCAACTAAAACCACCATTTTCTCCAAAAAATACGTGATAAACCTAAACTTTTTTTTGCAAAATTAGAAAGCTTGGACAATTTCCTATGAATAATGTCTAGAGAATTTTTTTCCTACGACTTCTACTTTTGGAGTTAAAAGCAATTTTAATGCTAAAATTGGGTCTTTTTTAGTACTTTTTCACCAAGCTTTGCTAAAAAGTACCAAATAAGCACCAAATAAGGTCAATTTCAACATCAAACTTGCTAATAACTTTAAAAGTAAAGGCCGTAGCATAAAAATTGTCTGGACATTATTCATAGGAAATTGTCCAAGCTTTCTAATTTTGCAAAAAAAAGTTTAGGTTTATCACGTATTTTTTGGAGAAAATGGTGGTTTTAGTTGAAATTTTAGTAAAAACAAACCAAAATTTTGACTTTGATGACTCATTGCTCTGGAACCTGGTACGGTAGAACCTTCATTTTTACAGCTTTAGATAGGTGGGAGTATTCTGCGTACACTGATACCTTATTTATGAAAATAGGTCATAGGGTTACAAAAATACAGGGTGATATGTAAAACTCTAGCAAAAAAACTTCAAAACGCCCTAGCGGCTAAACCGTTACGATTTCCCCCCCCCCCCCCCCCCTCACCCATACGATTTTTTGTTCGTCTATCCAAAACCTATCCACAGCCGGCCGCTTTGTTACTTTTCGTGGGACACCCTGTATTTACAATTTTATAATTTTGATTCTATTCTACAAATGATTTGCTGCCAAGACTCAATATCCGGATGGACAATCAACATTTTCAGATAAGTAGCACATATAATTTTGGGAATAATTTTCTTTGTGGTATTTTGTACTTTTTTCAGGTCGTCGGTAGTTGAAGACGCAACATCCTCCCGCGGGCGAGAAGAAAACTAGGATGGTGCACGTACGTCTGTCACGGTGTCGGGATTTTCACATCAGTACATCTCGGAGATCTGAAAGTAACTAAGCAAACAGGAGGTTCGTATAGGACCGTAAGGACTCAAGGTTAGCAAGGGATGGATAAGGGGTTTTGTTTTGTGTTCATTAATTGTGTTTGTACATATTCTTAAAGCTAGCATGCGTTAATAGTTAGACTACGAGTTGATCGTTTCTTTGTGTGAGGTTTCTACTGAGATAGGGTTGTCGATTGGTAGTCGAGAAATTTTCACAATTGGCCTTCGTATGATAGCATGCTTGATACGGATGTCTGCTACGCGCACTAATCCATCATTTCCTGGAAAAACCTCCACAATGCGCCCTAACGGCCAATTCATTGGACTTAATCGATCATCCTTTACAAGGACGAGATCTCCTTTCTCTGTATTAGGGTGTTGAGTGATCCATTTTGGCCGTTGTTGTAGTCTGGTTAAATACTCGCTAGACCACTTTCTCCAAAAATGTTGTGATAGTGCTTGCGTTAGCTGCCACCTGTTCAGTCGATGCGGATTGGTCGTTGAGAAATCTTCTTGTGGTGGAGCTAGCAGCGAATCGCCAATTAAAAAATGTCCTGGGGTGAGTGCATTTGAATCATCAGGGTCTGACGTCAATGGACACAATGGCCGTGAATTCAAACAGGCCTCGATTTGTGCTAGAACGGTAGACATATTCTCGAAGGTCAGCGTTGAATTTCCTAGAACTCGTCGGAGGTGGTACTTCGTGGATTTAACCCCTGCCTCCCAGAGGCCGCCGAAATGAGGTGCATGTGGGGGGTTAAAATGCCAGAGGACTCCTTGATATGATGTTTGTTCTGCAACTTCCATTTGTTTTGTTATGATGTTCTTCAGATAAGCGTTAGCTCCCACAAAATTTGTTCCACAATTAGAAAGCTTGGACAATTTCCTATGAATAATGTCTAGAGAATTTTTTTCCTACGACTTCTACTTTTGGAGTTAAAAGCAATTTTAATGCTAAAATTGGGTCTTTTTTAGTACTTTTTCACCAAGCTTTGCTAAAAAGTACCAAATAAGCACCAAATAAGGTCAATTTCAACATCAAACTTGCTAATAACTTTAAAAGTAAAGGCCGTAGCATAAAAATTGTCTGGACATTATTCATAGGAAATTGTCCAAGCTTTCTAATTTTGCAAAAAAAAGTTTAGGTTTATCACGTATTTTTTGGAGAAAATGGTGGTTTTAGTTGAAATTTTAGTAAAAACAAACCAAAATTTTGACTTTGATGACTCATTGCTCTGGAACCTGGTACGGTAGAACCTTCATTTTTACAGCTTTAGATAGGTGGGAGTATTCTGCGTACACTGATACCTTATTTATGAAAATAGGTCATAGGGTTACAAAAATACAGGGTGATATGTAAAACTCTAGCAAAAAAACTTCAAAACGCCCTAGCGGCTAAACCGTTACGATTTCCCCCCCCCCCCCTCACCCATACGATTTTTTGTTCGTCTATCCAAAACCTATCCACAGCCGGCCGCTTTGTTACTTTTCGTGGGACACCCTGTATTTACAATTTTATAATTTTGATTCTATTCTACAAATGATTTGCTGCCAAGACTCAATATCCGGATGGACAATCAACATTTTCAGATAAGTAGCACATATAATTTTGGGAATAATTTTCTTTGTGGTATTTTGTACTTTTTTCAGGTCGTCGGTAGTTGAAGACGCAACATCCTCCCGCGGGCGAGAAGAAAACTAGGATGGTGCACGTACGTCTGTCACGGTGTCGGGATTTTCACATCAGTACATCTCGGAGATCTGAAAGTAACTAAGCAAACAGGAGGTTCGTATAGGACCGTAAGGACTCAAGGTTAGCAAGGGATGGATAAGGGGTTTTGTTTTGTGTTCATTAATTGTGTTTGTACATATTCTTAAAGCTAGCATGCGTTAATAGTTAGACTACGAGTTGATCGTTTCTTTGTGTGAGGTTTCTACTGAGATAGGGTTATCGATTGGTAGTCGAGAAATTTTCACAATTGGCCTTCGTATGATAGCATGCTTGATACGGATGTCTGCTACGCGCACTAATCCATCATTTCCTGGAAAAACCTCCACAATGCGCCCTAACGGCCAATTCATTGGACTTAATCGATCATCCTTTACAAGGACGAGATCTCCTTTCTCTGTATTAGGGTGTTGAGTGATCCATTTTGGCCGTTGTTGTAGTCTGGTTAAATACTCGCTAGACCACTTTCTCCAAAAATGTTGTGATAGTGCTTGCGTTAGCTGCCACCTGTTCAGTCGATGCGGATTGGTCGTTGAGAAATCTTCTTGTGGTGGAGCTAGCAGCGAATCGCCAATTAAAAAATGTCCTGGGGTGAGTGCATTTGAATCATCAGGGTCTGACGTCAATGGACACAATGGCCGTGAATTCAAACAGGCCTCGATTTGTGCTAGAACGGTAGACATATTCTCGAAGGTCAGCGTTGAATTTCCTAGAACTCGTCGGAGGTGGTACTTCGTGGATTTAACCCCTGCCTCCCAGAGGCCGCCGAAATGAGGTGCATGTGGGGGGTTAAAATGCCAGAGGACTCCTTGATATGATGTTTGTTCTGCAACTTCCATTTGTTTTGTTATGATGTTCTTCAGATAAGCGTTAGCTCCCACAAAATTTGTTCCACAATCACTGTAAACGTGTTTACACAATCCACGTCTAGCCACAAATCTATGAAAAGCTGCCACAAATGCTTGAGTGGTCATGTCGCTCACCAGTTCAAGATGAATTGCTTTAACAGCTAGGCAAACAAAGAGTGCAATATAACCTTTAGACGATGGGGCTCCTCGCCTTTTACTTGTTTTGATATTAAAAGGGCCACAATAATCAATCCCCGTATGTGTGAAGGGTCGCGTAATATTTATCCTTGGAGAGGGAAGATCGCCCATGAATTGTGTGTTGATTTGAGCTCTGAAACGATGACATCTCACACAGGTATGAATAACCTTTCGTACCACATTTCTTCCATTTAGCACCCAGTATTTCTGTCTGAGGGTGGACAAAGCTAGTTGTGTTCCTCCATGTAGCGTTAGATGATGGTAATAACGCACTATAAGTGTAGTCAGATGTCCTGATTGTGGGATGATAATGGGGTGTTGACTATCAAAAGGTATATCGGCGTTCCTAAGGCGTCCTCCGAGACGCAGCAGTCCATCGTTGTCAATGACAGGATTAAAGTTTTGCAGTTTGCTCTTGCCATGGAGCGGCTTTCCCGAACGTATGTGTTCGAATTCCATGGAGAAATGAAGATTTTGGTCAAACCTTAACCAAAGTTTTGTTGCCTTCTCTAATTCTTCAGAAGTTAGCCAAGTAGAGGCGGGATCTCTGCGTCGCTCACAAAAGCGTAGGCAGTACGCTGAGACTCTAACGAGTTTCGTGAATGATGAAAATTTATTCAGCAGGTCGGTCAAGAAGGTGTTTTTTGTAGCAAATAAGCTGACTGCACAGATGAGTCTTCTTTCTTCTAGATCCGTGGAAGGTATGTCAATTAGCCGCGGCCAAGCGCTTCTATCCTTTGACAGCCATTGCGGGCCGTTCCACCACAAAGTATGGTCATTCAATTCAGTAGGTAAAACTCCTCTTGACGCCAAGTCAGCAGGGTTGGATTTTTTTAACTTGAAGCCTCCTCGTTTTAGCAGTTGATCTAAGTCGCCTTGTAGTTCAATGGTCTCTGAGATGGAATCCTTTCCCGTCAAGACATCGTTCACGAAAAAATCATTAAGCAGCACTTGTGACGCCGAAGGGAACTGAGATTGCTCGTCTTTAGCCAGTTGCTGATGTGTTCGAATGGCGAGGTGGGGCGCACATGTTACCCCAAAGGTCACGGTAGACAGGCAGTAATCTTGTATAGGTTGATTAACATCACTTCTCCAAACAATACGCTGATAATTGATGTCATCTGGATGGACCGCAATTTGGCGGTACATCTTCTCGATATCAGCTATTAGGGCGAACTTGAATTTGCGCCATCTCATCAATACAGCAACCATTTCATTTTGTAGGCTAGGTCCAGTATATAAGATGTCGTTCAGGGACACGGTGGAGGAGCTCTTTCGCGAAGCGTCAAAGACCACACGAAGCCTTGTAGAGACGCTTTCTTTGAAAACGGCATGATGCGGTAAGCAGTAACTTTGATAACACGGTTTACCTTGATATGTAACTAAATGGTCTTCCTCCTTTGTTTTAGCTAACCGCATGTGACCCAACTGTAGATACTCTTCTATGGACTTGGAATATTGTTCCCTTATGGATGGGTTCGAAGAAAATCGTCTCTCTAAACTGAGGAAACTCGCCACTGCACCGGCTCTTGAAGCACCTTACGAATGCCGATGATCTTCACTAATAAAAGGTAGTTTTACGCAATATCTCCCACTTGGTAAACGAGTATGAGTGTGTTCGTAAAAGCGTTCACACTCCGAATCTTCACTTTTAGGGCATTGGATACTTGGTGTCTCTTCAATCCTCCAAAATTCTTGTAGCTGGTTGCTAAGAAGATCCAGTGACACGGTGGTGGTGAAGGTCTGATAAATTTGTGGTTGATGTTCTGTGTCCGACGTTCTACCGGATAAGACCCATCCTAGGAGTGTTCGTCGAGCAACTGGTTGACCTTTCGAGCCCTTTCGGACATCTGACAAGATTAAGTCTCCATGGACATCCGCTCCAATAAGCACGTCAATTCTACCTGGCTGGTCAAAATGTGGATCGGCTAGGTTTAAACCATTGATATGAGTCCAGTTAGTTGACGTGATCGCTTTTGCCGGTAAATGATGTGCTAAATCCTTCTTCACCAAAGCCTCCAGCTGCACAGTATCACGAGTTGATGGTATGACGATATCGACATAGACCTTTGTCCTGGAGGTTCCTACCGGAATCTGACCTACACCAGATATTCTGGCGAAGACAGGCGATTTGCGAAGACCCAACGATTGCACCACGTATTTGGTACAAAAGGAAGCTTGCGACCCTGGGTCAATCACAGCTCGAAAAGTTCTTGTGATTTTCCCTGGACCTTGCAAGGTAACTAACGCTGTAGTTAATAAAACTTCCCTTTGAGTGGAGGTATGTAATGAATTTATAGGGGGGCTGCATTCCTTCTGTTCGCTGATAGTTTGTGAATGGGATGCTGGTGTAAGTGCCATGAAAGTTGTTGTTTTCATTTCATTAGATCCGGAAGGCTGATCAGTAGGAAAGATATGTAGAAGGGTATGATGACGCTTATGGCAACGGAAACAAGAATTTTTGCTCGGACATTGTGGAGCCAGATGACCGACACCTAAACAATTTATATAAAGACCTTTTTTTCGTACAATTTCATTTTTATTATGAAAGTTCAAGTTTTGAAAATCTGGGCAGTTTCTTAGGGGGTGATTACCGTTGCAGACGACACAAGTAGCTTTAGTTCCTTCTATAAGAAAAGATTGTGGTCGCATAATTGTTTTCGTTGATCTTGTCCTTTCCTTCTCATCTTTGATGTTGGTTTTTTCGTGCCTAGTGCTTCCAAGGCTCTAAATCTTTTCATTAGAAATTCCTCCAACTCAGTCCAAGTTGATAACGTGTTAGACCTGTCCAGTGATTGCTCCCACAGTTGATGAGTCTCAACTGGTAACTTCTGCACGGCTACATGTACAAATATTGGATCCCAGTCGACTATTGGAATCCCTAAATTTTTTAACGATGTAATGCACTCGTTGAACGGTGTCCAGAATGGTTTTCACTCCTTGGGCATTTTCATTTCGAATAGTGGGCTGGTCAAATAGCAAATCCAGTTGAGTTCGCACTAGCACTCGTGTATTATGGTATCTCTCCTTCAACAGTTTCCATGCTGGCAGGTAATTGGCATTCGAAATTGTGATTTTACTCAATAAATTATAGGCTTCTCCTGAAACATATAATTTTAGGTATTGCAGCTTCTGCGCGGCAGGAATATTTTTATTGTCGTGAACCAGTCCCCTGTAGAGGTCGTAAAAGGTGATCCAATTCTGGTACTCTCCATTAAAGGTTGGAATGGAAAGCTTCTGCAATTTAATACCGGAATGTAATTTAGCTTCCTCTCCACTGGATGTCTGCCTTTGAGAGATGCCTAAGGGTGGTGGCGTTTCTGGCGGAAACAATTCGTTGTAGTCATCCTTCAAGCGTGCGTACATGCTAAGGTACATTTCTTCCACTGTAGAATAGTAGTCATCACGTAGGTATGGCTTCTCCTCATCCTCATTCGTTTTTAGGCAAGTGATTTCATCATCTCTCACTTTAAACTCGTTCCAATGATCCTCAATAGTTTTTAACCGCATCTCATAATAAGGTTTGGTTTTACGTTCCTTCCCGTCCTTTGTATAATTTAAAAGGGCCTTTTCCAACTTTTTTCCAGTGCCCATTTGTAGCTTAATAAGGCGGTCCATGATTCAGAAATTTAACACGACGAGTAAAGACAAAAATAAAATAATATCCCTTGAATATAACGATTTTATTATTGTTCGCGTTCGTAACTTTCAACGATAAATGTAAAAATAATATAAATGGAATTATGTCGTGCGGCTCGAAACAATTTAAATGTTTAAAGTTTAAAGTCACTTGTTCTCATCACAGCAATTCGTAGTGGAATTTACTCGAAAATTTGTCAGAAATTTAATAACCCATCTATTACCAATTAAATTCTGAGTTACTCACAAATTGAAACAAAGAAGGTTTTTTTTTTCGTTTGATATAAGGCAGTTATGTTCACACTGTAATTCTATGTGTGACCGTTATAACTTCAATAAATCAGATTGGATCAATATTGTTCGCATAAAGATAAAAAAAAAGAAGAATTTAAATATATTTCACCATATAATTCAACTAATTTATTAATAATTTTCTACCTAAATTTAGTAACCACATGCGCATAAAGATTTAAATTATCAAATATAAGTCAATGTTTCACCATATAAATTCAATAGAAAATTTATTACTGTTGTCTTTATAGAAGTACCACGTGCGCATAAAGATGTAAGTTTCAAATATAAGTCAACGGTTTCATCACATAAATTCAATAAAAAGAATTTATTACTGTTTTCTTCATAAAATTACCACGTGCGCATAAGATTTAAAATTTTAAATATAAGTCAAAATGTTCACAACATAAGATTCAAAGTAGTTAATTATGAGTTAATGTTTTAACTCACCTTGCATTCTTCCGGCTCGAAGGACCAAAAAATATGTTACGCCACGTTGATCTATGATGGAGGATGGATGTTGAATTCCTTTGTTTATAACGATTAAAACATTTTCACTTTCTCACAATTTAAGACAAATTTTATTCGAAAGTTAATTACAAACAAACAATCTCTAAATTCGATTTTTATGTTAATTCAAATGTTATTTTCTTCGATTTCACAATTTCTTCAAATATGATTTTCACTATTCAAAGGAGATTAAAATTTTACTTGAAGGTCACGCACTTCTGATTTCACACATCTACTTGATTTCACGTTTATTTTAGAAGTGAAGATTCAAAATTTTTCGACTATATCAAATCCTTTTAAAATTTAATAACAAGTGCCGTTTTTAACAAAAAATTGTCCGGACTTTATTCATAGGAAATATTCCAAGCTTTCTAGTTTTGGAAAAAAAGGTATAGGTTAATTACGTAATTTTTGAAGAAAAAAGTAGTGAAAGTTGAAATTGTAGTTAAAAAACCCAACATTTTAACTTTGACGACTCATAACTCTGGAAGTTGGTAGGGTTGGTAGTAACAAAACTGGTGCCTAAGTAATCCTGAGAGAAGCTAGTTCAAATGACAAGTGACGTTTTATGGGGAAGCTATCGGAAGCTGAATCCAGAAGTTAATTTCATTTAGAACCGGTTTCATTCCATCGACTTTATTAGATGGTGCTTGTGGGTCTTGGCCGAAGTCTTTTCAAAAAAGGGCTTGACCGAATGTTATGAAATTTTTTTCAAAGCACGTTTTCGTTAATATACTTTGATCGGCATCCCAACGAAAACGATATCATTTTTGGTTTTGCGCGATATCGTGCGTGTACAAAAATCACGTACGTCGTTTAAACAAAAAAACGGCTCAACCGAATTTTATGAAAATCATTTTAGATCATGCTTTAGTTAATACCCTTCGATCGGCACCTCAACGAAGACAATATCTTTTTTTTATTCGCCCAATATCGTGCAGGGAAAAATTACTACGGACGTACGCACAAACACACCTACACATAGTTCTTCCCATAATTATGCTTAAAGAAAAAATTCTGAAAGCAAAAAAGAACTTTACTTGATTGTTAAAACAAAATGTATGGAAATGGGCCGAAATTTTCGAATTTCCCGGTCCTAAATTCATTCTCAGTCCAGCCCTGATAGTATACCAAGTTTTTGGAATGGTATTGACCTGGTATTAGGTGACACACATCTGGTATACTACGTGGTATTTGAATACCATGGTATCGAAACCACATGTATGTCCATAGCATAACAAGTGTTGTGCGGTGTTTGTTTACATTACGCGGTGAGTATAAAATTTATATATTTTGGGTAGTAATAAGTAAGTTTATGTTTGTTATTGTTTTGAAATTAATTTAAGTGAATTTGCATAATCCGGTATGAAATTGTGAAATCGTTATGTTAGTTTACATTCCCTAATTCAATAAATGAAAATGACCACATCAAATTATTCGCAAGAGAATGCTCTACAAATAAGCTCTAAGACATTTTTTATGTAGAATCAATAATAAAAAAGTTATAGCGCTTTATAGTTCATCACCCCCAAAAATTTTGTCATATTTCGTCCATATCTTTTTTATTATTAATATTACGGCAAAACATTATTTACGAAAGTTGTAGATAATTTGATTATCTAAAAAAAATGTTATTACAAAAATTCTGTAGGACTCACGGTTTCCGAGAAATAAGGAAAACCATTTTTTGCCACTCAAAACAAGATGGCGGCCGAACGTCACGCCGCCGGATCCCGAAAACTCGGTTTTATACTCCCAACCAACCCCCTACACATTAAAAAAATAAAATTGCTGTTTACATAACATGTTCAGATGGCCCTTTTTTTGCACCATTTTACTGGACTATAACAGGACCTAATATGTACCTCAGTACCTTTCTCTCAAATCAATACTTTTCTCCTCTAATCAGTATTTTATACAAGGTGTATTTACTAAGTTTACAAAGCGGCCGGCTATTGATAAGGTTTGATCAGACAAACAAAAAGTTGTATATTTGCGGAAGGGGGGAGGGGAATCGTGTAAGGTTTTAGCCGGTTGCTCCCGTTGATATTTTTTTGTTAGAGTTTTACATATCAACCTGTATCTTTGTAGCCGTATAACTTACTTTCCCAGATAGGGCACCGGTGTATGCAGAATACTTCCACCTATCTAAATTTGTAGCCATCGTATTTTCTCTGCTCTCTGGGTTTATTATTCTCTCTATCTTGATTTCATTTTTTCAATATCTGTTAGGATATTTCCTCTGGCCTCTTTACATCAGTCTTTGCTTGAAATTTGATACTGCATTGTCTTATTCGTTGATATGTAGTATTGTTGTGGTTGCCTAAGAGTTCGGACGTGCCAACTTTTTCGCTCCTTAATTAAAGTTCATAATTTTATCAAATCATGGTTGATACGTGTTTCTCATGCAAAGAAGCATTCGTAGATCCGCGAGATGTATTATGTGCTCGAACTGTAAAAACTTTTTTCACTCCAAGTGCTGTAATTTAAAAACGGTAGATAATATCCGGAAACTCGGCCAAAAACGTGATACCTGGAAGTGTGATACATGTAAACACTATAAGCCAGGCGTGGAAAACACTGAAGATCTGGTTGATAAATTGTTTATAAAATTCAAAACCGAGCTAGAGAAC
Source organism: Thereva nobilitata (assembly GCA_963855945.1). Classification (NCBI taxonomy): domain Eukaryota; kingdom Metazoa; phylum Arthropoda; class Insecta; order Diptera; family Therevidae; genus Thereva; species Thereva nobilitata. The sequence goes on from OY979694.1 coordinate 77,902,378, forward strand.
TCCATTAAAGGACCTAAACGGGAAATAAATGAAATTAAGAACGCAGTGCAGTTCATGTCGGATAAATTCGACGAGTATAGTGTTAAATTCAGTGAAATAATAACCGAACTCCAACAGCTGAGACTGGAAAACAGGACACTAAAAAAAGAAGTAAATGTTTTGACTGATAAGGTCAATGTACTCCAGCAGGATCAAAGAAAAGGAAATGTCGTCATAACTGGAGTTAAAGAAACAAAAAATGAAAATATCAACTCCATCGTGCTAGCAGTGGCAAAGGGCATTGACTCCCAGCTAACTGAGCTAGATCTCGATCAGACATATAGACAACGTAAGAAGTCAACGGCCCCGGGTCCCATAGTTGTTTGTTTTGCTAGACAAAGAGCCCGAGACGAGTTCATGCAATCCTATAGAGATGTAGTAAAACGCCAAAACAACGGTCCTGGAATATCTGCGTCGAAAGTGCAACGAGATCTGGGTGAAGGAAGAATTTTTGTTGGTGAACATTTGACGGCATCAACTGCCTTTCTTTACAATGAAGCCAAGGTCAAATTGCGAGAAAAGGATTTTAAGTATATTTGGATTCGGAATGGCATGATTTATGCGAGAAGGTCAGAAGGCGAGCGTCCCTTTAGAATTAGAAACAATGAAGAACTAATTAAGTTAATTTAATTTTGGTCTTTTTACTGCAAATTTTAATAGTTTTCTGTCTTCCACAATGGCTGAATTATTAAAGGTTCTTGATAGAAATTTACAAAATTGCACAAAAATAATTAGAAGTGAGTCTGAACTTAGATCGTTTTTTGCAAATAATGTAAATATTAGCTTTAAGGTGTTTTGTATGAATGTTAGAAGTCTGCCAAAGCATTATGATGAATTATTGATATTATTAAATAATTTAAAACTTGAATTTGATGTTATAGTTTTAACAGAAACATGGCTTGGTGACACCGATTGCTATAACATAGAGGGTTTTATTTCGTTTATGAAACCAAATATATTAAATAAGTGTGATGGTGTGATGGTATATGTGAGAGACAACCATATTGTTAATATGTTAAATTATGAAATACTTGATGCAAATACAATTGAACTAATCATTAATTTACCATGGAATGATAAACTCATTATAACTTGTGTATATAGGTCCCCAAGCCTAAATCCTATAAATTTTATAAATTCTATGGACAAGTACTTTGAAGATAGGAAAAATGTCAAAAATCATATGGTTGTCGGAGATATGAATATAAATATTTTGGATTCTGGATCAACTACAACAAATGAATATTTAGATGTTATGTCAAAAAATGGTTTTAATAAGTACTTATTAGGAAAAACTAGAATGGGGAATAGAAATGGCACATGTATAGATCATATATTCCTGAGGAATACTGCAGAACTTCTTTTTGATTCCGCAATTTTTGAAACTTACGTAACAGACCATTTCAGTGTTATAGCAGAACTAAAACCAATCGAAAATCAATCAATCTGTGATAATAAAAATAAAATATTTATTAATCATGTTGATTTAAATAAATTAAATAATAATTTACAAAATTGCAATTGGGATCAGGTATACTGGGAACAAGATATAGATACTTGTATGGATAGGTTTTGTAATATATTGGATAAGGAAATAGCAGAGAGTACCACCAAAAAAGCTGTGAGGAAACCAAAATTTAAACCCTTAAAACCATGGGTCACACCTGGTATTATAAACTCGATTAGACACAGAAATAGACTTGGTAGAGAACTCAGAATACAGCCTTTCTGTGAGTCGCTTAGAACTACTTATAAGCGTTATCGAAACAAATTGAACCAGTTGATTAAAACTGCTAAAAGGATTTATTACCAAAACGAAATTACCAGAGTTAGGAATAATCCCAAAAAGCTCTGGAGTAAAATAAATGAAATAACTTTTAAATCCAAAAGTACGAATACAACAGTAACTCAAATTAGAAATAAAGATGGCCAAGTCATGAGCGAGACAACAGAAATTGCAGAAGAGTTTAATAAATTTTTCACAGATGTAGGAGAAAAGATATCCAGAAGCGTAGATTGTGGTAATCAATCACAGGAGCCGGACTATCATATGTCACGAATTACTAACCAAATTATTGTTTTATTACCTATAACTATGGATGAATTAAAATGTTTATTGCAAAGCTAAAAGTTGGTAAAGCTGCAGGGGTAGATAATTACACACCTAACATCGTCCAAGCCATATCCTGCCACATCTTGAAACCTTTGCTTTTTATATTCAACAAATCGCTTTCTGAAGGTGTTTTTCCTAAAAAACTAAAAGTATCTGTAATAACACCAATACCTAAAGACGGTGATAAGCTTGACACAAATAATTACAGGCCGATATCTTTAACCTCAATTTTAAGCAAAATATTAGAGAAATGCATAAAAGCTAGGTTAATGAAATATCTCACTGAAAACGAGATCCTTGCACCTAACCAATACGGTTTCAAACCTAAAAATAGTACAACGGATGCATTATACGATTTGACTGAGTTCATATATCGTGCAGTCGATAATAAGGAAAACGTAATTGGTGTTTTCCTGGATTTGAAAAAGGCATTTGATACTGTTAACCACGAAAAGCTGGTACATAAACTTAAAAACTTTGGTTTTCGAGGAAAAGTACTTCAACTTTTAATGTCCTATTTAAACGAAAGGACACAGTGTGTAAGAATAATGGATACAATTAGCGGTTCTCTAGTGGTAAAATGTGGTGTACCCCAGGGCACTGTACTGGGCCCCTTACTTTATCTGATATATGTCAATGATTTATGTAACATGGAACAAAACGGAATATCTGGGCATATAGTTGCTTATGCGGATGATACCGTCCTTTTGTTTAAAGCAAAAAGCTGGGTTACTGTTACTACACTGGCTAATGATGGCTTAAATAAAGTATATGACTGGCTCTGTCTGAACAAATTGGCCCTTAATTTAAAAAAAAACCCAATTTATCACTTTTGGAAACAAAAAGAATTTTGATCCTAATGGAACCTACATAAAACTAAAGGATACTAGGCTAAATCACACAAAGGAAGTGAAATATCTAGGGGTTACCATAGACAATGAACTGAAATGGAAAAATCATATATCAAACACTGTTAGCAGAATGAGACAAGTTATATATAAATTTAGAATATTAAGGAACTATCTCGATCTCCAAATCTTGAAAAATGTTTACTTTGCGATTGCACAATCAATCCTTCAATATGGAATAATAGCATGGGGTGCTACCCACAGCAGTACTGTAAGTGCTTTACATAATGTCCAAAGTAAACTAATTAAAATATGCCTTGGCAAATCGAAATTCTACTCAACAACTCAAGCATTTGCCGAATTTGAAGTAATGGACATTCGACAACTATACTTGGTAACACTTTTAAAATTTATAAAACAAAATCCATCAAAATTTTCCACCAGAATCTCGAATCATGATACCCGTGCGCAAAGAAATACACCGCTCAACATTCCAAGATGCAAAAAAACACTAGCCCAACGTCATGCAAGTACACTAGGTCCAAAACTATTCAATAATCTACCAATTAATATAAAAAATATTGTAAATGAACTTAATTTTAAAGTAGTATTCAAGAATTATGTAATACATACGAAACATTTATTCAATGAATTAATTAATGAATTATGAATTTTACTTGAATTTTTTATTTATTTTTTTTTAAATATTAGCTTCTAGAGCAGGGGTCGGCAACGCGTTGCCCGCGGGCTCTAAGGTGCCCGCAAAGCAATTTTAAAATGCCCGTAAATCACACACACAGAAGTGAGGTGGCTCAGTAAAGGAAAGCTACTTGAGCGGTTTTTAAATTTATTACCACAGGTGAGAGAATTCTTATTATCCAGGAATGAAATTTGTTTAGAATTAGAACAAAAACCTAGGTTAATTAAGCTTGGGTTTCTAACTGATTTAACATTAAAATTGAAGGAATTAAATTTGAAACTTCAGGGTAGAACTCATCATATTGCTTCTATGGTAAGCACGGCAAATGCATTTAAATCTAAATTGGCGCTTTGGAAATCGCATATGGAAAAAGATAAATTTATCACATTTCCCAAATTTAAAAATGGTGATAGAAAATTATTGCGATGGAAATGCTACCACCCATCAGTTTGCGAATATTTTGATTCCTTACTAGATTTGAAGAATTCTACGAACTGGATGCATTCTTGCCGTTTTTTATTAATCCTTTCTCTCATACAGAGGACGACGATGTGACCGATAAAATAGCAAAATATTTCGATATTTCCAATAAGGACGACATTGGAAATTATAAAAATAAAAAATGACATTTTATTAGAATCGCATCATAACGAAGAAAAATTTTGGAATTTGGTGGATTAAAATAGCTTCCCATTGTTGAGAAAATGTACTCAAAAATTGATCTCGCTTTGCGCGTCGACATAGCGAGTGAGTCTTTGTTTTCTAATATGAAATACCTAAAATCAAAGTACCGATCAAGCCTCACTGATGCTAATTTGGACCAATGCCTGAGTACTGGGAATTCAACATAATGTGCCACATTACAACGAGCTGGCCGCAAAATTACAATGTCAAATATTGCATTAATTAACAATTTTAATATCATGTTTTTTCAATTAAAATTTTAATTTATATATTAAAAATTTATAAAATAAATTTATGTTGCGTTAATATTTTTATGTTTAAATACTACCCCTCTCTCCTGTTCTTCATTTGATGCCCGTCGAACTCTCGCATTTCTGAAATATGCCCTGCTAGTAAAAGAGGTTGCCGACCCCTGTTCTAGAGCATAGATTTAATTTTTTATGTATAGTAAATAAGTAATTTATGTTAATATAAGTTTGTTGGCTTAACTATCATATTTAAAAATATTAATTTATCTACAACCTTAGGCAGTCACAGCCCTCACGCACAAACATCTGTTTATGTGATGGGCTTAGCTTAGATTATTTTAAGATATAAAAAAAATTGTAATTTATTTTATTAAGCTGCAATAAACATACAAAAAAAAAAAATATGTACTTCTTGTTCTTCCTTCTTAAAAACCATCTTGAGCTTCGACTAGTTTCCTGCTCATGTACTCTTCTTTATTTCTTCTGCAAATTTTATCAGCGGCTTTCCCTTTTCAGCTTAAAAAGCTCATGCTTTGCCCTCGTGGGTCTGGCAAGGTAGTCTCGATGGCGCTGGTTCCTCTCTTCTATATTTTTCTTTCGTCGCTTTCATCGAACGTCTGGGTTTCCACCGCAGGGTTCCTTCTGCTACATTACTTACACCATTCCCGAGCTTCTCCAAATTTTCATTATTAGTCATTACAGTTAGAGGTAGTTCTTCTCTTTCTAGGGCTCTGATCATGGTGTTTTGAAATACTGCTTTTATTTCATCTGTTTTTCATCTTTTGGTGCATTACTTGTCTTGCCCTAGGGTACCATCCTGAAACTCTCATTCTGAATGTTGCCTTTACAAGGTAGTGATCTTATCCGCAACCCGCACCTATCATTGTTCTCACATCCTGAATGTTCGATGTCCCATTTCTCCCTATGATCACTTGGTCAATTTGATTGTTAAGGCCCGTCCTCACTACGCGGACTTAGATCCCACGCGCTTTTAGCCGTACGGCCAGGCAAAAGCGCGCGTGATCTTTTAATTTTCTGAGTCATGAGTGAGAAAAAATCAATTCTCATTTGAAACGGCGTACGCGCTTTTGAAAAGCTCATAGTGTGGACGCACAATGTACCTTTTTAAGCACAGCCTTTTGTCCGCGTTGTTTTGCCGCACGGCCTTTACCATGGGCAAAGCCGTAAACAAGTCGTAAAAAAGTCATAAAACTCTATATGAAAAAAAAGGCAAAAGCGCGTACGATCCAAGACCGCGTAGTGTGGTCCCACCATTAATGGTTAATGTTAATGGTGCTTTGGGCATGTGAGAGTGAAAACTGTGGAGCTAATGACCATTGCTTTGGATCTACCGAAGTCAATGATTCTACTACCGTCGTAATGTCATGTAAGCAATGCTTACCAATCACGTTTAGGAATTGGCTCCGTTTTCCGCTCTTGCCATTCATGTCTACAATTACGAGCTTTGTATAATTTTTAAACTCCTGCTAGAAATATGCAGTGCAAATCCAAGTGTTTGATAGGTATTTACACGGTATAGAGAAACAAGGTAATGTAAAAGACTGTATATCGTAAGACGGCAACGTCACTCGGCGACCGCTTCCCATATAAAATCGAAGTTGTTGTTGTTGTTTCTGCATTGGTGCTGGCGTCACTTGGAGACCTTTTTCTACGATATTCGAAGCTGTGAGTCTCTTTTACATTACCTTGATTCTGTATACCGTGGGTATTTAAAATAAAATAGACTCTAGTTTTTTTCTAAGCGGTAAAGTATCTATATAAATATAATTGGAGTGTCTGTCTGTGATTTCAAAATAATTGTCATTTTCTAAGTTCATATGGTTATTTACACGATATTAACACGAAATCAAGTATTTTTAAAATTTTTGTCTGTCTGTATGTCTGTATGTCTGTATGTCTGTATGTCTGTATGTCTGTATGTCTGTATGTCTGCATGTCTGTCTGTCTGTTTGTCCGGGCTAATCTCGGAAACGGCTTATCCGATTGCGATGGGACTTTCACTGGAAGATTCAGTATTTTCTTGGGCATGTTTTAGGCTATTTTTTAACTAGGATCCGACTATCGGATCCGATTATCGGGCCCGATTACCGTGTTCGACTACCAGATTAGACCGAAAACTTGAACCTTCCAACTTGATTTTTACCCACTTCCATATAACCGATCAACTTCAAATTTTGCACATATGTATAGTTCGCGTGACAATGCAATTTAACCATTTTTGGAAAAAAATCAACATGGCGGTTCCAAGATGGCGGCCGAATTTTGCAATTGTGTTCCCGGACCCCCCGACATGGATATCAAATGAAAGGGTAAGACAAGTAGATTACAATAAGCTATGTGGGGTCATTCAAAATTCAAAATGGTGGCCAGCACAAAATGGCGGATTATTCTTCGGTATGGGCATCAAATGAAAGCGAGTATAGTGCAGTAAGCGGTGTGCCGTCATTTTAAATATAATATGACGGTCACTACAAAGTGGTGGAAGACATATAATATACTAAAAAGTAGAAAATAAAAAATATAGTCTAAAAAAACTAAAAAATACGCTTTTATTTTAAAATAAACTAAAAAGTAAAAAATAATTTTGAATGTAAAGTTTTTATTGCTCCAGCCAGTATATAATAACAACCTAGCTACCTACGTACCAACAACGGCTAATCCGATTGCGATGGGATTTTCACGGGAAGATTCAGTATTTTCTTGGGCATGTTCTAGGCTTCACTCGGTTCCGACTATTGATTCAGGCGGAAAACTTGATGCGATAGTCGCAGAAAAGCCAGTGGAAACTTTTTTTATCATTCCAATTGTAAACCTCAAAGCTCGGAACGGGTAATCCGATTTTAGGACTTTAACGGGATGATTCAGAATCTTCTTAGGCGTTTAGCATACTTTTCACTATTATCCGACTGTCGGGTTAGACCGAAAACATGACTCGATAATCGAAGGAACGCGAATGAAATGCTGTCACGGCGAGATATTGTTCTTTCAATTTGCGGAAATACTGTGAAGATTATGGTTTGCCATCTCCGCAAATGATCGATAGGTCTGATGAAAATTAAAACAGAGAATATATCGAACTCAATAAACAAATGGGAACAAAATGTTGAGGACGCTATTGGGCAAGTTCCGCACAGGGTGAGGCACGTGTTCTGAATGTGATTGTTGTGCATGTAGCACACAATTTTTCCGATAGGTGGCGCTCAACACCGCATTTTAAAAAAGTTCTAACACATTTTTTATAAGTAACTTTAAATTTTTTTATTTGTTTTATGTGGCAGTGCCAAGCTCAGGAATCACCCTTTGTACTACCAGTTCGTTGTCGTTTGCACGTCATGGCGCAATGTCTAGCAGGGAGCTTAGTAAGGGGGGAATAGGTTAAGGGTTTAGGGGGGTTCGGGGGGGTTGTTGAAGAAGGTGCGGATTAACCCTGCGTTTGAACTCTTGGATATTGTAGGAGGTCGGAAATACTGACTGTGAGAGATTATTCTATAGTCGAGTTGTGTGCCCTAAATTATGTTTTGCAAATTTGTTATTTTTTTCATTATACCTATTTCCTATCCCGGACTGTGCACACATTAGTTTTTTTATTAAAAGGCGTTGCAACGCACGCGGGTTTTTGCTAGTTTAATATAAAAGAAGTGTTTTTTTAAAGCAGAAGAAGAGACTTATGCACAAAATCTAATCCCACGAAATTGAACAAAAACGGGCCGAACTGAACAATAGAAAACGTGTTGTCTTTGTAAAGTCGGGAGTGGCGGGTCTTAGAAATTCCCATGGTTTAAATGAAATTCCGAATTTACGATTATTGGTTTTACTTGGTTAAGTACAAGAAATTATATTTCATTCAAATTCAATTATCGAGGGTAGGGAAAGGAGAGGAAATTATGTTTCGAGGGTTACCACAAGATCAACTCTCTGGGGTTCTGTTGGTTTTCGGTGAACCAGTGGACCAACTCTCCTGTGGTTTGCTGTTTCGCTGGTTTGTCTGTATATCAATAGATCAACTCTTCTATGGTTCTGTCAACGGAATCAACGCTTCGCTTCCACTGTATGATTACGTCTGCCCTCAGCAGAAAAGCACAGACCTTTTATGTATATCTATGACTTGTTGCGAGGTGCTATTCTATTTGGTATCGCTTTTACAGCGATGGCGTTCTGTTTCGTCTTTTTTTACAGCGGTGCCGTACTTTTTCGTTACATTTTCCATCACAACAACGCACAGTGGCGCCAAATTGAAAAAACCCGGACAAAAGTGAAAAAATGAAAGTGTCTGATGGGGATTTTTGTACTTAGAATTGACTAAAGGTGCCAGCCCATAGAACGCGTTTCAGGCGTCGCTAAAAAATTAAAAAAAAATGGGCTTTCAATGTAAAAAATTAAAATGTTCCACATTGTTCCGCCTTCAAACCTATTACAGGTTGTAGATTAACGTATTACAAATGAAATATCCCAAATTCAGCTGCTCGTATTTGCTCGCCTAATTTTAATCGAACTTTTCGTGGAAATCTATGCGTCGCTGTGGTATACTAGACTGCACAAAAGACCTTTAAATACAAACATCTGCCCCTCTCTCTTTCTCTCTGTCTTTCTTTCCCTCTCTTCCCACTCCCCTCTCTCTGTTTCTCTCTCTCTGCCCCTCTCTCTCTTCTTCTATCACACTTCACTCTCTCTTAAAATTGTCTTTTAGTTTTCGATGAGCCAAATAGAAATGGGTTAATTAGAAAAGAAATATTTGAAGAACTAAAAAATAATTTGGATGCACCCGCTGCAGAAATTTATCATAATATCGAGAAAGTCATGTTAGTGAAAATTCCCCCCGTACGATTCACTCTAACAGATAAAAATAATGGAATTTTAAGGGCATTGCGCACTAAAATCAGAATTAAATGGAATGAGTGGCATCGTACAGAAAGAAGATTTTATGAGACCAAAGCCTTCTATATTTACAAGCCATGAACTAGAAAAATATTGAGAGCCAATTTCCCCTGAATAGGACTTCAAATCTCCAAATTACACTAACAACATAACGTGACTTCAGAGAATTGAAGTCCTATTGAGAGGAAATTTTGAGAGCCAAATTTTCTAGTGCATGGCTTGTAAATACAGAAGGCTTTGTATGAGACCAATGATGAATGGTTGAAGGTATTTATCAAGAAAAATAATTACATGTATCATATAATAACAATTTTCATAAATAATTAATTAGTAATTAATAATTTCATAATAATTTTTTATACTGAATTGCGAATCGTGCAATATGTAAATATATTCATTTTTATGATCAAATTTGAATAATTTTTATTTATTGTGTTAACTCAAAACTTCTTAATTGGAAAAAACAAAAAAACACTACAAAACTATTTCAATAAACTACTTTTAACTATTTTTTGGTTTCAATGAAAAAATTAATTTGACATTCTTACAAATAAAGCTAAAAACCGCCATATACAAATCTTGGGTATGTACATTTTAAAAACCTTGTCCGCCATATTGGACCCGCCATCTTGAATTTTGGAATTCTGAGTTTAGATTCGTAATCAGCGACCCCAAAAATCAGCATATACCAATTTTGGACAGAATCTACACACATTTTAAAAACCTTGTCCGCCAAATTGGATCCGACATCTTGAATTTTGGAATTCTGAGTTCAGATTCGTAATCAGCGACCCCAAAAATCGCCATATACCAATTTTGGACAGAATCTACACACATTTTAAAAACCTTGTCCGCCATATTGGATCCGCCATCTTGAATTTTGGAATTCTGAGTTCAGATTCGTAATCAGCGACCCCAAAAACCCCCGCGTCATCAATTTGAAGACGATTGAAGACGATTATTTACCTTTTTGGAATTTTTCCCGGGTTTTTTCGATTTGGCCCCACTGTGCAACGCCCGAGGACACACTTTTTTGATGGCCCGTCAAAAAGGAGAATTTGGCTGGAAAATTTTAATTATCCACCGTATAGTCCAGACATAGAACCATCAGCCAGGACAATCTGCTCAATCTGGTAATTCTTAACAATCAATGGTAAACATGTCGTTTTTGGACTCGTTTTAGTCATACCGCAATATATTAAAGGCACCAATGTCAAAAAAGACGCCAGTGCAGATTTCATATGGAAACCCGGCGAGACCCTTCCTTGTCGTTGATGAAGGTGTTTACTTGAGGATCCGCTAGATAAAACTGTGTGTGTATTCAGATCCATGATGTAGTCGGTCCATCTAGTTTCTTGTACTGCTGTGATGATAATTTTGTACCGCTGCAGCGTAGTTAATAGTGAAAGTAGAGCGCCAACCATGCGTAGTGCTCTGACATTCCATGATCTAACAGCGAAGTCCATGCTTCGTTGCCGTAGTCCTTGCTGTAGAGTTTGTCCGTTCCGAGGCTCCTGTTGATGTTTCAGGACCTTTTTACAGTAGCAGGCTGTCAGTCCGATACTGTTTCGAATTGTGTGTATAATTTCAAAATTCATGATAAGTTTTATCATCGTGTAGAGTCATCGACTATGGATTACGTCCGAGGACCGTGCTATCTCAAAAACAGTTAATTGTATAAAAAAATGTTTGAAACGAAAATTGTAGAGAATTTAAGCTTTACAACTTTTATAATAGATAAAAATATAGAGATACTTGCGAAAAACTGATTTTTGACCTTTAATACATATCATTAATATGAGACTTTTGACACATCATTTAGAATGCCAAAACAAAGGTTCATACAAATTTTCAGCTTAAAACCCCTCATGTGACTGGACTGTACAGCAAAAACGGTATTTAAACGTGTTTCTTATAACTTCTACTAATTTTATACGAAAACTCTGGGAACTATTATATGGTGGGTTTTAATTGAGGTGCTTGTGGCTGACTGAATGAAAACTGAAATCTATGGTAGCTTTTGTAATAAGGATGCAAAGTTGAGACATAATTGTTTCGCTCAATTATTTTAATTTTTTTTATATTAGAAAATTTATTTTCTCAAACAAAAACTGTTACAATTCTTAAAATCGCGTTTCATTTAATAGTATTTGCGTCGCACTCATTTTATGTCCTTTCAGACATCTTAAAATCGACTGGAAATTTAATAATTTCTTATTGATAACGACTGACTTTTCATTAGTCCATTCTCCTTCACAATTTCATCACAATTTTTAAAACATCCATCAAAATCTGCTCCGACGCAATAAATTCTTCATTGTCCATTTCCGCATTATCTGAGACTCAGGAGTACTTAACGAAACTAACTTTCCATAACTGAGTATCGACCTTAATTGGAAGGAGTCAAACTTCCAGTCTTCCTTCGATATAAACGAAAATAATGCTTCAATCAAGGAAGATGGACGCATTCATCCGAAGTTCCTGATTGTGTCGGGATCGATGATGGGCAATTCTCGGATTATCAGGATATACCCGGGCTAAACTTGTTCTCGTTGAATTTGTTGTTTTGCGGGTTCCCTTCCCCGTGAATTATGCTCCATTTTTTCCCTGCAGGATATTGCCGAAAGGAAGTGGAAGCAGGTCAATTCAGATATTTCACGGATGAGTTTTTGAATAAATACCTATAATTTTGAAATTTGCATAATCTGTCACAGCTTTCATGCATTAATGAAATAAATGTTCTCGTATAATCCTGCAGCAGTTGTGAGTTTGCGGGGATTTTGTTTTTCCGAGAATAAAATAAGCAGTAGGATGCAGTAGGTCACTGGCTCATAAACTGAATGTGCTTAATTGAACGATGAAAATTAATTGGAAATTACCCATTCTTAGGTCGTGCTGTTATTTGATCCAATTCATTTAATTGACACATTGTTTCGATGGTAAACTGCCCTTAAGGCGTGTAAAGTTCTATAAGGCGATGATTTAGCACTTCGATTATTTGAGTAAATTTGCAATTGCCCTGCAGGATTTCACACTAAGGTTACTTAAGCAATGGTTAGGCAATCATAGGTCAGTACCTAGTTGATTTTTCTTGTGTTGTCGAAATTGCAAATAACGATTTAATTCTGTCGAATGAGAACAATGCTGGTGCCATATCCATGGTAAAGGAAGAGTAGGGAGATTCTTTTATGTAAGACGACTTATACCGGGGACAGACTAGAAACTTAATCTAGATTATGACGTCAGAATGACGCAGAACAATCTAAAAGATATGGAAATTAAATGGAGTTTACGTCATTCTGACGTCATAATCTAGATTAAGGGTGCTAGTCTGTCGAGGGTATTAGCTTGCTTATCACCATTTGTATTATCAGTCCGTCATGTCGTATTCCTTTAGGTGCAATGACAAGTAGTTGTAGTAAGGTTAGTTTCAAAAAAGGAATAGAGGATAGAAAAGGTTAATACAGGGTGTCCAATGGCAGATTTTGTAGTGATCCCAGTACATATGCTGATCTCGATGTGGAATTGTAATGCATACCAGTTGGCAAACGGCTCTTGAATAATAAAGATGCCAACCATACAGTTCTTGTTTTATTTATTATATACCAACAAACATTACATGGCGCAGTCGGTAGTGCCCTTGAAGTGACCGAAAATGTGAAACGAGTTCCAAAAGTAATGGAAATCGTGTGAAGAAATAGAAAGTGAATAATAGAAAAATTAATAGAAATAGAGTGAAAAGTTAGAGAAGTGAATGGGAATTACGAAGAAAAAACACCTAAATACATCAGAAACTAAATTACCGAAAACACGTGGCCGACCACCAAAGACAATTACAATCGTGAAAAATATGGAGCATTTAAGGAAGGTGGACAAATTGGATGTAAACGGCACTTGTTGAAAGTGTTACAAACACGGTTTTGGGTCAATAATAGACTGACTTTATTCATTCAAAATTTCCCTATTTATAGGGAAAAACAAAATTACTACATTTATATTAACATAGAATAATTTTTATACAAAGATATAAATATTTTTCTCTAGACAAAATCCTCGGCATCAGCATAATTGTCTCACGGTCACCACGATGATCCGTAGGTGCTTATCAAACGACACCACCCACAGATCAGCACAGTGACCATGAACGTGATACAAGATAATTATCAAACGCCACTACCTGCAGATCATCACAGTGACCATGAACGTGATTATGCTGATGCAGAATATTTTCGCGCTGAGAATTATGGCGATGATTTTTGTGAGGGTTTGAACATCCCCCCTCCTTGAAGCTAGTAGCCTTCAACAACTAAACCTTAGCAACGTTTAGGAACTGCAATTGACCTCAAGGCTGGATGCATCTTCCTCCTGATGGATTAGTGTTCGTGGTTTTGGTACCGGTGCTGCTGTGGTATTGCTGTGGTGGTTAGAGGATTTCCACTTGCAATACTGTCGTAGGATAAACCACGCTATGATCGATATTATTGATAACAGAGCGATGTATGCTATGGTGAACTGATGTATTTCCTGTGGTTCTAGATGAATCCCTTTCTCTTCCCTTTGCAGCAGGTCTACCTGACTCTTGAGCAACTCTAGATCCGCTAGTTGAGGATGGTAGTTGTCGTCCAACTTTGGAATGATCGCTGGTTGCGACAGGTTAACTGGTATTGTTAAGTTGCTTATTGGCAAAAATGACAGAGCTGTAGTCGTGTGTGCTACGGTATGGCTTCTAATTGTTAGGTGGGGTTGCTTAATAATGCAGTCATCCAACAGCTGCAGTATTCCTGAACCTTCTAAATTGATTTGGTGTACCTTGTCCTTGCACACCACATTCGCTGTTGTGGGTTCCTCCATAACATAAACCCATTGGTTCGAGTTGTGTAGAGGAATCCAATGTGGTCCTGGGCCGACATCTGCCACCTTGCAAGTAGGTGGATGTGCGAGGTGATTCAAGAGTTCGATTTCACAGACGGTAACGTTGGAGCTGCGTCTGTGAACTGGTTGTGCGTGTTTGCACAGGTGTCTTTCGCCATTGATTAAGATACATGCTGATAGATCCTGTAGTGGACAGTATTCGTCCCGATGAAGGTTGGTAATCAGGAATGATGATGACGGTTGAACCGCAACGAAAGAATGGTTGTGTGGAACTGGTACAGGAACTACTTTCAAGAGCTCGAAATCTTCCATGGCTATCAATGGTATGGTAATTTTGAAGATGATGTGTTCCTTAGTTGGCCGTCCTTGAATGTCGATAAGATTGTAAAACTGCAGGATATCATCTTGTGCGGCAAGCAATCTAAGAGAGGGCGGCAAGTTGTTCCTTATTTGCTTGAGTTTGTCTCTTAGCTGGTCTGGTGTAACTAGCAACGGATTTAGTTTTCCGTGATGGGTATCCGTTAACACCTCTAAAATTGACTGTTGGGTCCGCTGAACATGTGAGGTTGTTATGTAGGTTTGCATGGCCATCAGATTGAAGGCATTGGTTACCCTTGTTTGAAAACCTTCTTCTGCAACCTTGTTGACTTGAGTGGTGAGGTGGTTGAGATGGGCTGTCCAATATTGGAGCTGGTTGTTGACTGCCTCTTGGTCACGTCGAATAATGTTGACCGTGGCATCTAATACCGAGGTTTGATTAGCTAGTAGCCGGTTCAGGTGTTTCTCATTTTTGTATATTGTTTCCAGGTTCTTTGATATTTGCTCGGCATAATTGGCATCCAGGACACCAAACAGTGCGTTGGCAATGTTGCCTACGAAATTTAATGCTCCTCTTTTGATCCGACCTGATGATGTTGGCAAGAGTAACTTATTGGTTTCGGCTAGGTCGCTTGCTAAGTGTTGGAAGCTAGTCAGAATATGTTCGCATGGATCGTGATTTGTTAACTTAAGACAGAGCGCTTCAAGGTAGCGGTTGTGTGTTATTACTGCCCTAAATTCGTTCCAAAATGGCGTCATGTTGAAGAAGACTATGATTTGCCATTCATTGGTCACGACGTTTGCTGGGCCTAGGTTTTCAAAGAATATCCCGGGCTGAGAATGAAACGGTCTTAATTCCACTGGTGTAGCTCCCAATTGAAGAACCGGTAACACTATGCATGCCAAAAGTGTTGTAATGACACCTGATCCCGGGGATAGTTTTAACTTCTTTTTAGGATTGTTGTCTGGTGGCGAGGGTAGCCTTGAGGTACTTGGTTTGCTGTCTGTGATGGAAGCATCATTACTCCACTTTTGAATTGGCAGAAATCTGCCCTTGTCTGGATGACGTGGTGGTTTGTACGTTGGTCTTGTGAAATGGCGCACTGGATGGTTAACTCTCTCTTTAATATTCGTCTCTTCACTAGGCGTGGTGAGGGTGGCCGTACATGCTATTGGTCCAGTGTTGTCCTTATTGCTCGGCGAGTCTTCTAGTGGTAAGGGACATAGATTGCTAACAGCTCTTTTGTAGCAGCCTGTAGCTGTTTTTACAGTAGCGACTCTGGCATGCTTGTCTGGGCCCTCATAGGTCTCTAAAATCCGACCTAGAGGCCATTTTAATGGAGGGAGACTGCTGTCCTTTATCAAGACTAAAGTTCCGAGCTGTAGATCCCCTTTCTCAGTCTTCCACTTCTGTTTTCTCTTCAGCTCTTGGATGTATTCCCGAGACCATCTTTTCCAGAAAGATTGTTGGATACTTTGCAGCCGCTGAAATCTACTGAGCCTATTGAAGTTTTCATCGCTGGTATCGGGTTCTGCAAATGATGTTAAGGGGGCTCCAATTAGAAAATGTCCTGGTGTCAGTGCTTCCAGATCATTAGGATCACTTGACATCGGAGTCAGTGGCCGCGAGTTTAGTATGGCCTCAATTTGTGAGATGAGAGTGTGCAGTTCCTCGTATGTTAGATGGGCCCGTCCTGCTTGGCGCACGAGATGGCATTTTGCCGATTTTACTGCTGCCTCCCAAAGTCCTCCAAAATGAGGAGACCTAGGAGGTATTGGTTTCCACTCGATGTGATTCTCGGCACACAGATGTGATACTGCTGTTTGCAGTTCTTGAGAGTTAAAGGCTTCTCGAAGTTCCCGTAGCTCTGACCTCGCTCCAACGAAATTGGTAGCGTTGTCGCAGAAGATTTTAGCGCATAGTCCTCTCCGCGCAATGAATCTTTTTAAGCAGTTTAAAAATGAGAGTCCACTTAAGTCGCTGACCAACTCTAAGTGTACAGCCCTTGTCGTAAAACGTATAAATACTGCAATATAAGCCTTGGTCGGTGTTTTGCCCCTCAGTTTGTAGTATATGTCCACTGGGCCACAGAAATCGACTCCGGTTGTGTGAAATGGACGTGATGGTCTAACTCTTTCTTCTGGTAGATGTCCCATGACTTGTTCCGCGGCTCGAGGCTTGCAGTGGAAACATCGGACACATTGGTGCACAGTTCGCTGAGCAATTCGTCTGCCATCGATTACCCAAAATCGTTGCCTTACAATGGCCAACAATGTTTGTGGTCCAGCATGCATATGTTTGTGGTGCAAATGATTAAAAAGCATGTTAGTTACCAGGCTCTTGGGTAGGAGAAACTGGTTCTTTGCTTCTTCTTCTAGGTCAGACTGTTTTAATCGTCCCCCTACTCTGATTAGACCAGTTGTCTGATCAAGAAAAACGCTAAGCGGTTTCAAAGGGTTGTTATTGTCTAGACTTTTGCCAGCCTTTGGCAACTTAAGCTCCTTGGAAAAGGCTGATCGTTGCGCAACTCTTATGATGGCATTTAAAGCCTGGTCTAATTCTGTAGTGGTTGGTGCGCCAGTGGGCCAAAGCTTCTTTGGTCGCTTGCCATTGTTGAGAGCTCTTATGCAATATGCTAGAATCCTTTGTAACCGTGTAAATGAGTTACCATGTCTGATGGTGGAAAATAAGTCATCGGGAGCTGCAACTGATAATACTGATTTCATAATTCGGCGTTCTGGCACATCAGTAGAAGGCTGAAAACCTGCTTTCGGTAAATTTCCTTCTGTTAGAAATAGTGGTCCTCTCAGCCATAATGTTGATTGGACTAATGCTTCGGGTGACATCCCACGTGAGATGATGTCAGCTGGGTTGGTAGAGCCCTCAATGTGTCTACATTGTTCAACTTGTGTTAATCCTTGTATTTTAGCGACTCGGTTAGCCACATACGTGTTCCAGGTGTAAGAAGGAGCTGAGATCCAGTGGAGTACTGTCGTTGAGTCGGTGTAATAACAAACTTGAGATGGCTGAGTAGGAAGGCACTGCAGCACGCGTTCTACCAGCTCTACCATCAATACCGCCGCACAGAGCTCTAATCTGGCTAACGTTGTAGTTTGAAAGGGAGCGAGCCTTGATTTGGCACACAACAACCTTACCCTGGCTTGGTTTATTTGATTCGTCGATCTGATGTAGCAACAAGCTCCATACGCTGCTTCGCTGCTGTCTGGGAAGGCATGCAACTGGACGTCTGTTGCACAGGAAAATTTTACGTGCCTTGGTACCTTTAATTCTCTCAGTGCAGCTAGTCCTCTCTTGAAGCTTCTCCATTTTTCTTGGGTAGTTGCAGGAAGTTCTTCATCCCAAGATACCCCTCCCTTCCAGAACTCTTGGATGAACAGTTTTCCTAACAAGGTCACCGGACCAATTAATCCGAGGGGATCAAAGATTCGAGCTACATCCGATAGTATCGTCCGCTTGTTGATTCTCATACTGCTGTCTTGAGATACCTGCCATTTAAATACATCCTCTTTTGGGCTGCCAAATCATTCCTAAGGCCTTGATGACTTCGGTCTCGTGGATAACGAGCCTTTTTTCCTTGTGATCTTCTGGGATGTCTCTCAAAATCTCCGGATGGTTGGAACAGAACTTTCTCAGCTCGAAGTGACCTTGTTTCAGCAATGAGATTAACTGTCCCTTTAGATTGAGGATGTCTTGCATGGAATCGGTGCCGGTTAGAATGTCATCCACGTAAGTGTCGTTAATTATTGCCTTTGATGCCTCGGGTGCGGTGTCGTCTCCGTTGAGGGCTAATTGCTTCAGGCATCTTGTTGCCAAAAATGGGGCTGATGCTGTTCCATAGGTGATGGTGTTTAGTCGATAGAACTGCAACGAATCCTCTTTTTTGTCTCGCCAGATGATCAGCTGAAACCGCCTGTCCTTAAGGTCCACCTCGATTTGCCGGTACATTTTGTTGATGTCGGCGGTGAACACATATCTATGCATACGAAATCGTAAGAGTATTTTGAATAAGTCCGATTGCACGGTTGGTCCGACCATCAAGAGATTGTTTAAGGAATTTCCTGACGTCGTCTTAGCTGAGGCATCAAAAACTACTCTCAGCTTAGTCGTTGAGCTGTCAGGCTTCATGACCGCATGATGGGGTAGGAAATAGTGTGTGGGTGGAATTTCCTCGTATGCGATTTGTTGCATGTGCCCTAGTGTCTCATATTCGTGAATAAAGTCGCTGTACTGCTTCTTCAAGTCAGGATTCTTCTGCAGCTTTCTTTCCAGGGCCAGGAAGCGTTTCGTGGCCATAGGTTGAGACTCTCCTAGATCAGTAGATGGCTGCCGAAAAGGTAATCTGACAATGAAGCGGCCATCTGGAGCACGTTGGAACGTATCTTGGAAATGTTCTTCGCAATCATGCTCTTCCTTGGTCATGCGATTAGAGGGGCCATCATACTGTTCCATCTCCCAGAACTGTCTCACCTGGCGATCTAAAGTAGTGATGGAAGGTTGTGTGGCTATGTTGCACTCGTATGAGTTAGGAGCTTCTGTTGGGACTCTTCCTGCGAATATCCATCCTAGTTTGGTATCTTGAAGGAGTGGAAGACAATCGTGAAGTTTTATTTGGCCTGGGTTTAATAGCTCCAAATGTAATTCTGCTCCCAGTAGCAGGTCAATTGCTTGGGGCTTAAAAAATGTTGGATCTGCCAACTGGAGGTTTTCTGGGATATTCCAACTCGATGTGGCGATGTACTTCGCTGGGTGATATACACTAACCGTTGGTAGCACAATGGCTGTAATATGCTTTCTGAAATTACCTATTCTCGTTTGGAAGCATAGGTCTACTTCATGCTTAGCTGTTGTTTCAATATTAGCAATTCCCCAAAATTGGATGTCACCTCTTTTTCTCGTTAGACCTAAAGCATGAACCATCCGTTCGCTGATGAAGTGCATTTGCGAGCCTGAATCCAGCACTACTCTGCAAGGTACCAGCGTGCCCTTGGAGCTCCTTACGTTTACTATCGCTGTTGCTAACATAATGTGTGACCTGGTGGAGGCATTCAGACTGGTGTTGGCTGATTGACTTGTGGCTGGTTGTAAAGCGCCTGGCTGAGTCTCAGAGTTTGGAGGGCTCTGCATCTGAAATTTGGCCTTTGTAATTGGAACGTCCTGCTTGTGGCTGGGTTGATTTTTTGGCTCTAGAAGAGGTGGGATTGAAACTCGTTGGTTTTCCCTGGATCGTGTTACCCTTACAGGATCAATGTGTAGTAGAGTGTTGTGATGAATAGCGCATTTCATGCAATGTCGTGATTTGCAGCTTGACGCGAAGTGTCCAGGTTTCAAGCAGTTGATGCACCTTTGTAGTCCACGCACTCGCCGAAGGCGTTCCTGGGGCGAAAGTTGCAGGAATTTGTGACAACTAAATATCGGATGCGAGCCAGTTTCGCAAATCGGGCATCCATTTGATGGAGTTGTTGCCACTAGCGCTGTTTTCCCGGTTGAGGATTTTTTGCTCTCCTTAAGCCCTCCTAGAGCTTCAAGTGTTTGGAACCTATTCTCCAAGAAAGCCGTGAACTCATGTACTGTCTGCAACTCTCTTGGAGCACTGAGGGACTGTTCATACATGCGATGGCTCTCCTTATCTAGTTTGGACAGTAAGATGTGCAACAGTAGTGGATCCCATTCCTGTGTAGGAACGCCAAGGTTGTTGATACCGTGGAGGCATTCCTTGATGGTGTCGTGCAAGCGCTTAACACCTGCGCTAGATTCTATAGTTAACACTGGCTGTGACAACAATTTTTGAATGAGCGCTCCTACCAGAAGACGCTGGTTATTGTATCGCTCTTCCAAAATTTGCCAGGCTGATGCATAGTTTTGTTCTGTAGCTCGTATATGTTGGATCAGCCTGCCTGCTTCTCCCGTCACGTGAGCCTTTAAGTAGAATATCTTCTCTGAGGCACTTATCGGCTGTTGATGTATGAGTTGCACATAGAGATCGCGAAACTCTGTCCATTTAAGATAGCTGCCGTCAAATGTAGGCAGCGTTATCTTTGGCAACTTGGTGTTTGATGCCATTGATGAGGAGCTCGGTGTGTGCATGATTTGTTGATCCTGAACAGCAATGAGTACTTCCTGGCAATGCCTCTCCATCTCTGAGTAGGAGTCCTCTTCGTAGTCCAATATGTCTGCTTCTGACATGATCTCTGCATGTAGAGATGAAATCTTGGACCAGTACTCTCTAATGCTGGAAAGCATTTGATTGTAGTACCCTGTGGACTGCCTGGTCTGGATCTTGCCCTCAATGCCGGTTAGCATTTTCCCTAAAGCGAGCATGGTCGCTTTCTGCTTCCTGATGTTCCTGTGTTGAGTTTCAAGAGCCTGTTGTGGCTTTGAACTGAAGTCTTCCTTGTCGGCATTGGCTGTCTCGTCCCCTTCTCGACCTTTTAGTGCCTCTAGCAAGGCTTGCCGGTAGCTATTGTACAGAGTCTCCATTACCTGGTAAAAACCTTGTTTGAAGTAGGCATGCTCGGGATTTTCCGGCCTTTGGCTCTGCATCTGGATGTCTCGGCTGTCGAACTCGCTCCACTCGTACTCGAGACGATCCAGCCTGTTCCTTAGGTAAGGTTCTGTCCATCGGTTCGGACCATCCTTCCTGAAGTTCTCGTAGGCCCTTTGCACTAATTCGCTTGTGGCCTTTTGCGCCTCTATCAAATCTTTGAAACTAGACATGATTATACTATTGAAGTAGTTGTAGGACTTATTGAAACATTCAATAAGGTCCTGTCACGGTCGCCAAATGTTGAAAGTGTTACAAACACGGTTTTGGGTCAATAATAGACTGACTTTATTCATTCAAAATTTCCCTATTTATAGGGAAAAACAAAATTACTACATTTATATTAACATAGAATAATTTTTATACAAAGATATAAATATTTTTCTCTAGACAAAATCCTCGGCATCAGCATAATTGTCTCACGGTCACCACGATGATCCGTAGGTGCTTATCAAACGACACCACCCACAGATCAGCACAGTGACCATGAACGTGATACAAGATAATTATCAAACGCCACTACCTGCAGATCATCACAGTGACCATGAACGTGATTATGCTGATGCAGAATATTTTCGCGCTGAGAATTATGGCGATGATTTTTGTGAGGGTTTGAACAGCACTAATTTGGCGGAAAGTTGGAGAGTGTTTAGCCAAAATTTCGACATATTTGTGATAGCGGCGGAACTGGAAAAGAAGCCAGATGCAGTAAAGGTAGCTGTTTTTCTAAATGCAATAGGTCCGGAGGCAGTCGAGGTATATAATTCCCTAAATCTAACGAGGGAACAAAAAACTAAGTATGAAGAAGTAATTAAAGCTTTCGAAACATTCTGCAAACCTAAAAAGAATGTGGCATATGAATCATACTTGTTCTTCACTAGAAATCAATCTCCAGGTGAACCATTTGATAACTTTCTTATGGATCTCAAAAGATTAGTGAGAACATGTGAATTTGGAGACCAAGAGGAGCGCATGATACGTGATAGAATAGTGATTGGAATAGCGGAAAAAGGTCTGCATAAGAAACTGTTGGAAATAGCGGATTTAACCTTACAAAAGGCTATTGATGTATGCAGAACAGAAGAAGCAACTCAAACGCAAACTAATAATATGCAGAAGAATACCAACACCAGGGAACAAGTAGCGGTAGTAGATAGGCTAAGTATGTCTAAATCCACTAGTAATAAGAATAAACAAAACGTGAGTTTGTCACGAAATGAAAAATTTTCAAATAATTATAATGACTCCAATTTTAGGAATGTAAATAATAAACAAAATCCAACATTTTTTACATCAAATAAATACAATAGACAAAATAGCAAGTGTCAGAAATATAGATCTGCTAATATGAAAGAGCCCTTACTAAATCACGAAGTACCAGATGGCCCGTTTATGAAAATAGGATTAGACATAATGGAATTACACGGAAAGAATTATTTAATAATAGGGGACTATTTCTCAAAATATCTTGATATAGTTAACATTTCCAATAAAACTGCGAAGATCATAATTAAGAAATTAGAACAGATTTTTTCAATATACGGAATACCAACAGAAATAAAAGCTGATAACATGCCTTTTGCATCATTTCAGTTTGTGAATTTTGCCAAGAAACTTGACATTGAAGTTAGAACTAGCAGTCCTCTGTATCCTAAATCAAACGGGCTAGCTGAACGATTTGTTCAGATAGCTAAGAAATTAATAAAGAAATGTGACGAAGATAAGAAATGTATTTGGCTAGCATTGTTAGAGTACAGAAACACGCCAATAGCGAACTCCAATTTGTCGCCAATTGAAATCATGATGGGAAGAAAAACTCGGACATTGATACCTGGGCGACAAGAATTATATCGGAATGAAGAAATGTTTAAGAAAATAAAGCCCATAATCACAACAAATAATTTAAAAAATAAAAAATATTACGACAGAAATGCTAGGCAAGGCGTGAATTTTGAAAAAGGGGAACTAGTATGGCTAAAGGATGGTAAAGCTCAGCAGTGGACACGAGCAAGAATAGTCAGTAAGCATAAAAGCCCCAGATCGTATTTAGTGGAAACTGAACTAGGACATATTGTTCGCAGGAACACAAGTTTTTTAAGAAAGTGGAAAGTAAGCCCATATGCCAAAGAATAGAAAAAAAAAACATAAAATTATCACAGCCGTACTTCCAAAAACCGAGTAATCCAGAATTAGTTCTGAATTGGGTCTGAATTATTAATTATTAAAAGAAAACAGTCGATTGCAGTTGTTACATGAAAGAAAACTTAGATATACATTAAATATTTACTAAAATGTTGGTTTTTGCAGTAGAATGTAAGTCTCTAAGTAGTTATATCATTATATATATATGTATATGTATGTAAAAAAAAAAGGGGAAGAGAGAAGAAAGTAGTCGAAGATTTGAATTGTATAATGAAATATTACAAAGCAATGAAGTTCAAACCACATGTAATAAAATAACAATTAGAGATAGTATTTTAAAAAGGGGAGATGTAGTGATCCCAGTACATATGTATGTATGCAGTAAGTAAATTATAAGCTGATCTCGAAGTGGAATTGTAATGCAGACCAGTTGGCAAACGGCTCTTGAATAATATAGATGCCAACCATACAGTTCTTGTTTTATTTATTATATACCAACAAACATTACAGATTTAGAATTTGAAATTCGAATATTTGCAAAAACCTGCGGAGGAGGAGGAACGCGAGAGTGATATAGTTCGGCGCGGCACACGAGTTAAATTTTTCCAGGGTTTAAATTCCTGCAGCAATTTTAATACTGTTGCTGTAGACTTTGCTTTGCTGCCAAGAAGACCACAGCAATTTATTTTGCTTTGCTTTACAGCAATCCTATTTTCAAACTTTTTGCTGTAGGCTGTGAAAGTTCTTTTGTTTCATATTGCTGCGTATGCTGTTGCTTACAAATACATAACGCTAGTTCGATTCAAATAATTCTTTTATTTTCAGATAATTTTTCAAAAAATGTATGAAAAAGAAATGAAACTAACAAAAAAACAAATTGAAATAAAAATACAAAAACGTCAATTGATCATAATATATACCTATAGTCCAGTCAAATTAGTCGAAAAAAGAGGATGAAATTGCATTTTAAAAGGTACAGAATTTTTTTTCGGCATTTGTTCGGGTACATCTGACAATGATAAAACCAAGTTTGTGGGGTCGCAGTGGCTTGGAAAAAGCCGCCATCTTGAAAAAGAGGAAGAGCTTGTTTATATTAAATAGCTCATTTGCATGCAGTGATAGCTGAGAATGATCAATGGCAAAGTTGTGCAGAATAAAATTATCTAAAAAATGAGCCCTCAACGAGCTCTCTAAGTTGATTTGGGTCAAAGTAATGGCCGATCAAAGTTCAACCATGATCGTGTGGTGAGGGTTGAATGCAGTTTTTTGCAATTAACTCGCCAAATATTAATTTTTTTGGCTTAATGCCCATTAACAAATTTAAAGGCCTAGTAATTACCTTTAAAATGAGCCCTTAATCGTCGTTATCGCTTATGTAGTTTGCGAGCAATGCAACGCCAAAGTTCGCACTGGACGTGCCTGAAATAACTGATAACTCCATTTTTTTGGAATATTTCGTTAACGGTTGCTCATATGAAAAAGTAGTAAATGGTGGGAATATGGGCAATGAAAATATCTTTCCAACGAGGTATTGGTCGAAACTCCATGTAGTTTTATGTCCGCGATACAGCGGGTCAAAGGTCCACGGAGAGGTTTACGAATTATTAGTTATTTAACAACTTTGGAAAATTATAATTATGGGAAATAGTAACTGAGAATCATCAGTTTTGACATTCTGACCTTGAGTTTTTTTTAGTAAATCACTGAACAAGAGAATGTTATGAACGTGACTTGTTTATAAAAAACCTATTAACAATAATGGCCATAGCCTTACAAGAAACTGAACCCAACTTTTAGCAACTAAACTCAACCCAACTCAACTATACTTAAATATTATTCCAACTCTTAGCAACTAAAATCAACTAAACTCAACCAAGCTCTACTGAACTAAACTAAACTCAACCAAACTCAACCAAACACAACCAAACTCAACTAAACTCAACCAAATTCAACCCAAGTCAACTAAACTCAACCCACACTATTTCGGAAAAGTATCTTGGCTCTTAAACCTTCGATTGTTATTCTTTCTTTCGTCAGAAAGTTTTACTGATTGAAAATTATAGTTTATCGTCAAAAATTTTATTTTTAGAATGTGAAAACTGGTGGTTCTCAGCTACTATCTCCCATAATTATCATTTTCAGTTGTTAAATAGCTAAAAATTCGTAAACCTCTCCGTTGACCTTTGACCCGCTGTATCGCGGACATAAAATGACATGGAGTTTCGACCAATACCTCGTTGGAAAGATATTTTTGTTGCCTTTATTCCTGTTATTTACTACTTTTTCATATGAGCAACCGTTAACGAAATATTCAAAAAAAATGGCGTTATTAATTATTTCAGGCACGTCCAGTGCTAACTTTGGCGTTGCATTACTCGCAAACTACATAAGCGATAACGACGATTAAGGGCTCATTTTAAAGGTAATTACTAGGACTTTAAATTTGTTAGTGGGCATTAACCCAAAAAAATTAACATTTGGCGAGTTAATTGCAAAAAACTGCATTCAACCCTCACCACACGATCATGGTTGAACTTTGATCGGCCATTACTTTGACCCAAATCAACTTACAGAGCTCATTGAGGGCTCATTTTTTAGATAATTTTATTCTCCACAACTTTTCCATTGATCATTATCAGCTATCATTGCATTCCAACGAGTTATTTAATATAAACAAGCTCTCCCTCTTTTTCAAGATGGCGGCTTTTCCCAAGCCACTGCGACCCCACAAACTTGGTTTTATCATTGTCAGATATACCCGAACAAATGCCGAAAAAAAATTCTGTACCTTTTAAAATGCAATTTCATCCTCTTTTTTCGACTAATTTGACTGGACTATATTTCATTATTAAGAAATCCTAGCTTGCTAGTATCACTCGAACTGTCTGGAGTCCTTGTTTCTGCTTACAAACAAAATCCTAGACTCGACGGTTGACGAATTCGCTTGTAATCAGAACAGTTTTACTGATTGACAATTATAGTTTATCGTCAAAAATTTTATTTTTAGAATGTGAAAACTGGTGGTTCTCAGCTACTATTTCCCATAATTATCATTTTCAGTTGTTAAATAGCTAAAAATTCGTAAACCTCTCCGTGGCCTTTCACCCGCTGTATCGCGGACATAAAACGACATGGAGTTTCGACCAATACCTCGTTGGAAAGATATTTTCATTGCCGGTATTCGTGCCATTTACTACTTTTTCATATGAGCAACCGTTAACGAAATATTCCAAAAACATTGAGTTACCAGTTATTTCAGGCACGTCAAGTGCGAACTTTGGCGTTGGATTGCTCGCAAACTACACAAGCGATAACGATGATTAAGGACTCATTTTAAAGGTAATTACTAGGTCTTTAAATTTGTTAATGGGCATTAACCCAAAAAAATTAACATTTGGCGAGTTAATTGCAAAAAACTGCATTCAACCCTCACCACACGATCATGGTTGAACTTTGACCGACCATAACTTTGAGCCAAATCAACTTAGAGAGCTCGTTGAGGGCTCATTTTTTAGATAATTTTATTCTGCACAACTTTGCCATTGATAATTCTCAGCTATCATTGCATGCAAATGAGCTATTTAATATAAACAAGCTCTTCCTCTTTTTCAAGATGGCGGCTTTTCCCAAGCCACTGCGACCCCACAAACTTGGTTTTATCATTGTCAGATGTACCCGAACAAATGCCAAAAAAAAAAAAATTCCGTACTTCTTAAAATGCAATTTCATTTACTAATTTGACTGGACTACTACTCTTATGGTGATTTATAAAAACATTCAAATTTCGCGGATGTTTTCAATATAGTGTTTTTCTTGGTGACATACATACAAAAGGACAAACGTGACTTTCCCTGCAAACATTTCGACTCGATATCGAAACGAGAGCGATTTATAAAAGGCGAAACTTTTCTTCGATAACGAAATCAAGAACGATTCGAAAGCTTGATCTGAAATGAGCCCATAATTATTCAAGTGGTCAAAGTCATATATGTCTGGTTTCGAGATATTTAAATGATTACGTTTGATTAAATTAAAAAATATTTTTATACTATGCAACTTTTTAATTTAGAATTTTATTAGTTTTGATCAGGGCTTCGAACCGTTATTTTTTTCGTTTCGGTTTTCGTTCCGGTTCAATCCAAAAAAAAATAACAGTTCGGTTCCGGTTTTCATTCCGGCAAAAATAACGGTTTTTTCGGTTTTCGGTTCAGTTCCGAGTGATGAATTTTTAAATACTTTTATTTCAGTAACGCCGAGCCTGCAATAAATTAGCGCCATATAGTTTTATGGCTGTTTGATGAAGAATCTTCTTTTAATAAAAAAACCGGCAGCTTTTTCTAGATAGAGGGCCAGTAAAGAATTAGTTATTGTCGGGGCGCTTATTATGTCGGCTGTTTCAGCATATGTGCTGATGGCTCGCGGTAACAAGCTATCTTACGTGAATACACTGGCCTCGATTCCCTAATCCGGCGAATCGGAAGTTTCCCGATTCCCTAATCCGACATGTGGGTGTAATCGTGAATCTTAACGTATAGCAATATCAACCTGTAAACAATCTCCGAGAACAAAATTAAGGAATCTCAACTTAAACATACGGCATTTTGGAGATAAGTGTCAAATACGCACTCACTTCCGATCCGCCGGATTCGGGAATCGCGGCCACTATTCGTATACTGAATATCGTTTTAGTGCGACGTCACTCAGCGACCTCTTCCTATATAAAATCGAAATTGTTGTTGTTGTTTCTGAATTAGTGCTAACGTCACTCGGAGACTTTTTTCTACGATATTCGAAGCTATCAGTCTCTTTTACATTACCTTGTTTCTGTATACCTTGACTGAGAAGCATGTTTGTTTTAACCTGCAGGCTTGAATCAGAATTGCCAGAGGTGCTGTTTTGTCGCCTTTATAGCTCGTGAATGGATTACGCACACAAGCGAACGGCCATGTCCATGGGGATTGGGGAGTCCCGCATAGCGAACCGGAAAAAACCGAAATTTTTTTTCGGTTCAGATCCGGTTTTCGATCCAAGAATAATATCGGTTTTTTTCGGTTTTCGGTTTTCGGTTCAGTTCCGGTTCGAAGCCCTGGTTTTGATTAATGAAAATTTGTTATGAATGTGAAATTTTGTGTCAATCTGATACGGAAATGTTGTTTTACAGCTTGAATTGACTAAGACTAGTTTCAAAATTAACCGAATGACCTATAAATGACTTAAAGCAATAAAAAAACTATGAGTTTTATTAGAAACAATAATTTTAATGAAATAAATCGTGAACATTTATTAATTATTTTTGAAAAGTAATCCATTTTTATCATTTTACGCTTTTTATCATTATGAGTTTTGAGATTCTTAAAATATTTCGGAAAAACCGGGGGATGCAGGGTAGTAAACTCATAACATCTTTAAGTTTTTCCGTTACTGGCCTGAGTATCTTTGTTATCATAAGGAATGCGGCTTTCATTTCACTAATAAAAAGAATAGTGTACGATGCGACAGTAGTGTACGCAGGATGAAACCATGGGGGGGGGGGTTTCACAAAACATATTTTGTACACATATTGGGTAAAAAAAAATTTTCTCATGTAATAGGACTATGTACTTATATTATATTTTATGTTATTTCACTATAAAAATAATTACCTATAGGTATATTTTTATCGCAATTTTTTTATTGAAAATTGTGAAGAAACATAAATAATAATTTTTGACCATTTTTCGAATATCACAAAATGTCTTGTTTTTCTCCAAAAATCATGGTCTCGTGGTGTGCGCAAGACTTTAGACTTTGATTTAGGGCATTTTTACAATTTTTTTACCGAAAAGAAGGGAACTACTCTGAAAACTTGGTGGCGCGTAGTTTTTGAGTCAGAACATCGATTGGTGACATGAAAAAAAAATTTAAAAATTCCTTTTTTTTCAAATTTTGGCCAAAAAAGACCAAAAAATTGGCCAAAAATGCGTCCAATTGTTTTTTGCGTAATTTCATCTGAAAAGACGGAAAATTTCCTACAAAAATCTATATGGCCATCCCGAAACTCAGAGTTTGTCGAGAGCTATAAATAAATGAGAAATACGTGATTTTTGAAAAATCGCGTTTTTTTCAATAACAGTTGTAACTCCGAAACGGCGCACCCAATTGCGCTAAAAAAATTTTTGGTATATCACATCGAGTTCACGAACATATTCCCAAAGTTTGAGAGATATTTATTTTTTTGCTATCCCGTTTGAAAAGAATCCACCATATATTATACATCGTTATTCGGAATATTTTTTTAATTGTTTAATAAGTTGATATATTTATTAATTATAATTTTTCCTATTATTATTGGAATCATGGGGGGGTTTAACCCCCAGTAACCCCCCGGCGTACGCGCCTGCGATGCGAAATAACTAAAATAAAGGTCTTATTTGTAAAAAAATATGAAAAAAGAACAAATTTTTTCCTTATATTTTACTGTAGATCAAAAAGTAGTTATGGTCCTTTTTTCTAAACTTAGAATTCTTAGAAAAATGCGTAGCTTGGTTTTTTTGCTATTTACCATTCAAAAATAGGTGTCACTCACTGATCTGTTTTTACTGCTTTTAGTATTTCAAAATACTAAAAAAAGATCAGTGATCACCTATTTTTGAATGGTGAAGAGCAAAAAAGCCAAGGCATCTAGAGTCTTGGAGTGTTATAGGAATTTTTAAAGCAACTGAACTAGGACATATTGTTCGCAGGAACACAAGTTTTTTAAGAAAGTGGAAAGTAAGCCCATATGCCAAAGAATAGAAAAAAAAACATAAAATTATCACAGCCGTACTTCCAAAAACCGAGTAATCCAGAATTAGTTCTGAATTGGGTCTGAATTATTAATTATTAAAAGAAAACAGTCGATTGCAGTTGTTACATGAAAGAAAACTTAGATATACATTAAATATTTACTAAAATGTTGGTTTTTGCAGTAGAATGTAAGTCTCTAAGTAGTTATATCATTATATATATATGTATATGTATGTAAAAAAAAAAGGGGAAGAGAGAAGAAAGTAGTCGAAGATTTGAATTGTATAATGAAATATTACAAAGCAATGAAGTTCAAACCACATGTAATAAAATAACAATTAGAGATAGTATTTTAAAAAGGGGAGATGTAGTGATCCCAGTACATATGTATGTATGCAGTAAGTAAATTATAAGCTGATCTCGAAGTGGAATTGTAATGCAGACCAGTTGGCAAACGGCTCTTGAATAATATAGATGCCAACCATACAGTTCTTGTTTTATTTATTATATACCAACAAACATTACAGATTTAGAATTTGAAATTCGAATATTTGCAAAAACCTGCGGAGGAGGAGGAACGCGAGAGTGATATAGTTCGGCGCGGCACACGAGTTAAATTTTTCCAGGGTTTAAATTCCTGCAGCAATTTTAATACTGTTGCTGTAGACTTTGCTTTGCTGCCAAGAAGACCACAGCAATTTATTTTGCTTTGCTTTACAGCAATCCTATTTTCAAACTTTTTGCTGTAGGCTGTGAAAGCTCTTTTGTTTCATATTGCTGCGTATGCTGTTGCTTACAAATACATAACGCTAGTTCGATTCAAATAATTCTTTTATTTTCAGATAATTTTTCAAAAAATGTATGAAAAAGAAATGAAACTAACAAAAAAACAAATTGAAATAAAAATACAAAAACGTCAATTGATCATAATATATACCTATAGTCCAGTCAAATTAGTCGAAAAAAGAGGATGAAATTGCATTTTAAAAGGTACAGAATTTTTTTTCGGCATTTGTTCGGGTACATCTGACAATGATAAAACCAAGTTTGTGGGGTCGCAGTGGCTTGGAAAAAGCCGCCATCTTGAAAAAGAGGAAGAGCTTGTTTATATTAAATAGCTCATTTGCATGCAGTGATAGCTGAGAATGATCAATGGCAAAGTTGTGCAGAATAAAATTATCTAAAAAATGAGCCCTCAACGAGCTCTCTAAGTTGATTTGGGTCAAAGTAATGGCCGATCAAAGTTCAACCATGATCGTGTGGTGAGGGTTGAATGCAGTTTTTTGCAATTAACTCGCCAAATATTAATTTTTTTGGCTTAATGCCCATTAACAAATTTAAAGGCCTAGTAATTACCTTTAAAATGAGCCCTTAATCGTCGTTATCGCTTATGTAGTTTGCGAGCAATGCAACGCCAAAGTTCGCACTGGACGTGCCTGAAATAACTGATAACTCCATTTTTTTGGAATATTTCGTTAACGGTTGCTCATATGAAAAAGTAGTAAATGGTGGGAATATGGGCAATGAAAATATCTTTCCAACGAGGTATTGGTCGAAACTCCATGTAGTTTTATGTCCGCGATACAGCGGGTCAAAGGTCCACGGAGAGGTTTACGAATTATTAGTTATTTAACAACTTTGGAAAATTATAATTATGGGAAATAGTAACTGAGAATCATCAGTTTTGACATTCTGACCTTGAGTTTTTTTTAGTAAATCACTGAAAAAGAGAATGTTATGAACGTGACTTGTTTATAAAAAACCTATTAACAATAATGGCCATAGCCTTACAAGAAACTGAACCCAACTTTTAGCAACTAAACTCAACCCAACTCAACTATACTTAAATATTATTCCAACTCTTAGCAACTAAAATCAACTAAACTCAACCAAGCTCTACTGAACTAAACTAAACTCAACCAAACTCAACCAAACACAACCAAACTCAACTAAACTCAACCAAATTCAACCCAAGTCAACTAAACTCAACCCACACTATTTCGGAAAAGTATCTTGGCTCTTAAACCTTCGATTGTTATTCTTTCTTTCGTCAGAAAGTTTTACTGATTGAAAATTATAGTTTATCGTCAAAAATTTTATTTTTAGAATGTGAAAACTGGTGGTTCTCAGCTACTATTTCCCATAATTATCATTTTCAGTTGTTAAATAGCTAAAAATTCGTAAACCTCTCCGTTGACCTTTGACCCGCTGTATCGCGGACATAAAATGACATGGAGTTTCGACCAATACCTCGTTGGAAAGATATTTTTGTTGCCTTTATTCCTGTTATTTACTACTTTTTCATATGAGCAACCGTTAACGAAATATTCAAAAAAAATGGCGTTATTAATTATTTCAGGCACGTCCAGTGCTAACTTTGGCGTTGCATTACTCGCAAACTACATAAGCGATAACGACGATTAAGGGCTCATTTTAAAGGTAATTACTAGGACTTTAAATTTGTTAGTGGGCATTAACCCAAAAAAATTAACATTTGGCGAGTTAATTGCAAAAAACTGCATTCAACCCTCACCACACGATCATGGTTGAACTTTGATCGGCCATTACTTTGACCCAAATCAACTTACAGAGCTCATTGAGGGCTCATTTTTTAGATAATTTTATTCTCCACAACTTTTCCATTGATCATTATCAGCTATCATTGCATTCCAACGAGTTATTTAATATAAACAAGCTCTCCCTCTTTTTCAAGATGGCGGCTTTTCCCAAGCCACTGCGACCCCACAAACTTGGTTTTATCATTGTCAGATATACCCGAACAAATGCCGAAAAAAAATTCTGTACCTTTTAAAATGCAATTTCATCCTCTTTTTTCGACTAATTTGACTGGACTATATTTCATTATTAAGAAATCCTAGCTTGCTAGTATCACTCGAACTGTCTGGAGTCCTTGTTTCTGCTTACAAACAAAATCCTAGACTCGACGGTTGACGAATTCGCTTGTAATCAGAACAGTTTTACTGATTGACAATTATAGTTTATCGTCAAAAATTTTATTTTTAGAATGTGAAAACTGGTGGTTCTCAGCTACTATTTCCCATAATTATCATTTTCAGTTGTTAAATAGCTAAAAATTCGTAAACCTCTCCGTGGCCTTTCACCCGCTGTATCGCGGACATAAAACGACATGGAGTTTCGACCAATACCTCGTTGGAAAGATATTTTCATTGCCGGTATTCGTGCCATTTACTACTTTTTCATATGAGCAACCGTTAACGAAATATTCCAAAAACATTGAGTTACCAGTTATTTCAGGCACGTCAAGTGCGAACTTTGGCGTTGGATTGCTCGCAAACTACACAAGCGATAACGATGATTAAGGACTCATTTTAAAGGTAATTACTAGGTCTTTAAATTTGTTAATGGGCATTAACCCAAAAAAATTAACATTTGGCGAGTTAATTGCAAAAAACTGCATTCAACCCTCACCACACGATCATGGTTGAACTTTGACCGACCATAACTTTGAGCCAAATCAACTTAGAGAGCTCGTTGAGGGCTCATTTTTTAGATAATTTTATTCTGCACAACTTTGCCATTGATAATTCTCAGCTATCATTGCATGCAAATGAGCTATTTAATATAAACAAGCTCTTCCTCTTTTTCAAGATGGCGGCTTTTCCCAAGCCACTGCGACCCCACAAACTTGGTTTTATCATTGTCAGATGTACCCGAACAAATGCCAAAAAAAAAAAAAAATTCCGTACTTCTTAAAATGCAATTTCATTTACTAATTTGACTGGACTACTACTCTTATGGTGATTTATAAAAACATTCAAATTTCGCGGATGTTTTCAATATAGTGTTTTTCTTGGTGACATACATACAAAAGGACAAACGTGACTTTCCCTGCAAACATTTCGACTCGATATCGAAACGAGAGCGATTTATAAAAGGCGAAACTTTTCTTCGATAACGAAATCAAGAACGATTCGAAAGCTTGATCTGAAATGAGCCCATAATTATTCAAGTGGTCAAAGTCATATATGTCTGGTTTCGAGATATTTAAATGATTACGTTTGATTAAATTAAAAAATATTTTTATACTATGCAACTTTTTAATTTAGAATTTTATTAGTTTTGATTAATGAAAATTTGTTATGAATGTGAAATTTTGTGTCAATCTGATACGGAAATGTTGTTTTACAGCTTGAATTGACTAAGACTAGTTTCAAAATTAACCGAATGACCTATAAATGACTTAAAGCAATAAAAAAACTATGAGTTTTATTAGAAACAATAATTTTAATGAAATAAATCGTGAACATTTATTAATTATTTTTGAAAAGTAATCCATTTTTATCATTTTACGCTTTTTATCATTATGAGTTTTGAGATTCTTAAAATATTTCGGAAAAACCGGGGGATGCAGGGTAGTAAACTCATAACATCTTTAAGTTTTTCCGTTACTGGCCTGAGTATCTTTGTTATCATAAGGAATGCGGCTTTCATTTCACTAATAAAAAGAATAGTGTACGATGCGACAGTAGTGTACGCAGGATGAAACCATGGGGGGGGTTTCACAAAACATATTTTGTACACATATTGGGTAAAAAAAAATTTTCTCATGTAATAGGACTATGTACTTATATTATATTTTATGTTATTTCACTATAAAAATAATTACCTATAGGTATATTTTTATCGCAATTTTTTTATTGAAAATTGTGAAGAAACATAAATAATAATTTTTGACCATTTTTCGAATATCACAAAATGTCTTGTTTTTCTCCAAAAATCATGGTCTCGTGGTGTGCGCAAGACTTTAGACTTTGATTTAGGGCATTTTTACAATTTTTTTACCGAAAAGAAGGGAACTACTCTGAAAACTTGGTGGCGCGTAGTTTTTGAGTCAGAAAATCGATTGGTGACATGAAAAAAAAATTTAAAAATTCCTTTTTTTTCAAATTTTGGCCAAAAAAGACCAAAAAATTGGCCAAAAATGCGTCCAATTGTTTTTTGCGTAATTTCATCTGAAAAGACGGAAAATTTCCTACAAAAATCTATATGGCCATCCCGAAACTCAGAGTTTGTCGAGAGCTATAAATAAATGAGAAATACGTGATTTTTGAAAAATCGCGTTTTTTTCAATAACAGTTGTAACTCCGAAACGGCGCACCCAATTGCGCTAAAAAAATTTTTGGTATATCACATCGAGTTCACGAACATATTCCCAAAGTTTGAGAGATATTTATTTTTTTGCTATCCCGTTTGAAAAGAATCCACCATATATTATACATCGTTATTCGGAATATTTTTTTAATTGTTTAATAAGTTGATATATTTATTAATTATAATTTTTCCTATTATTATTGGAATCATGGGGGGGTTTAACCCCCAGTAACCCCCCGGCGTACGCGCCTGCGATGCGAAATAACTAAAATAAAGGTCTTATTTGTAAAAAAATATGAAAAAAGAACAAATTTTTTCCTTATATTTTACTGTAGATCAAAAAGTAGTTATGGTCCTTTTTTCTAAACTTAGAATTCTTAGAAAAATGCGTAGGTTGGTTTTTTTGCTATTTACCATTCAAAAATAGGTGTCACTCACTGATCTGTTTTTACTGCTTTTAGTATTTCAAAATACTAAAAAAAGATCAGTGATCACCTATTTTTGAATGGTGAAGAGCAAAAAAGCCAAGGCATCTAGAGTCTTGGAGTGTTATAGGAATTTTTAAAGCAGCTTTTGAAGATGTTAAAAATTTTCAGAAAAAATGACCTTAACGTCCTCCTGTTTCTTTTATAGTGAAATATGTGAAAAAAATTTGCTTTTTTCCACATTTTTTACGATATTTTATTTCTGTTTTTTCCCATCGTATACTATTTGCTGTAAACACAATTGGAACCACGCCCACGCCCAAATTCCTTGTGTGAACATAATTGGAGCAACAGCGACCTAATTTTTTTACTAATTCAATTAGTTTTTCATCGAAACTGTCCATTTTTAATTCTATTAAAAAAATTATATCACAATGTTTAATCAAACCAAAAAATAAAAAAATACACAAAAATTATGAAAACATAACCTCAATAGTAAAAAAACTTTGACAGGCAATGGCTACAAAATAGAAAATAGATTGATTGAGTCGCCATGGTTGGCGACGTGGCCGTACCCGTGGTTGAATTTATGTACACCCTCATATATAGTACAACGTATATTCTATTGATTTTTGACAGTTCTTGCGAAGGTAGTTTCGGCGGTCGCCCCAATTATGTTTACAGCAATTGTTTTAAATAATAAAAACCGCACTTCTTACGATAACAAAGATACCCTATTCGTGGAAATAGACCGTTGTTTCATTACCTTTTTATTCTAAATCATTAAACCACATTTTTTCCCCAAAACCAATATTCAAAACGCCCTATCTCGAAAACGGACATAGATAACCTGACTCCTTTTTGTGTTTTTTGTCGATAATTTTTTATCTACTATCTACGATTAACGGTTTGACAAGCTTTTAGTGGATACCCTGTAGAACATGTTATAAGGTCATTTTCCGAGAATCTCATCCATTGAAGCGACATATCCGCCTACGGTATTTTTTTACTCTTTTTGTCGTAGACTCCTCTAGTGACTTGGTTGAAATACAATCCATTCGCTGCACCGAAAATGTATTTCTTCCCAACTGCCCAACTCAATGCACTTTCAAATAAAACTAAATGAATTTCATATAATGGCAAAATAGCTAACATAATGCAACGTTTCGTTTTTCACAAATTCACAAGAGCGAATTTGCGTTTCTCGTTCAAAGAATCTACATATTACCATCGCTATCAATATCTTCGTCGGCTGATTTGTAATAACTGATAAATTCATATTTTTTAAATTTTTGACTTAGACCACTATAATTAACACCAAATGAATTCCATTTAATGTTGATATATTAACCACTATCTAATGGTTCATTTATGACAATATCGTGAAAATTACATTGAATTAACTTAGTTTAAAATGATGTGGTGTGAAATAACTGATAAACTCATTTTTTTTTAAATTTTGACTTAGACCACTTTCATAATTATGGGCACATAATCGCTGGTTTGCGAGAACATCGACGTAATTCAAAATTTTGTAAAATTTAACTAAATATTCCAAATGATCATAAACCTGTGATAATTTATGGTAAACAGAGATGCAACGCCGGTTTCGCGCCAACTATCGTTAGACTGATATAGCGTCATTATTCATTTGAGACAAAACATTCTAGAGTAATTTATAAAGGAATTAAAAAACGTCATTTTCTAAAATCAATCATTTTTAGTTCCGTCGTTATTCTCGCAAACCAGCGAAATGATAAAAAAGAAACGCTATAATGAATCGCTTTTTAGATGGAATCTGGAAGACTTTCCATGTATGGGTGTTTCGTTTTTTCGAATCAATATCGAATGAATCTCGAAGTGGTTTTTTCGAATCTACTATATATGGGGCAATTATAATCGTTTTTTAATTTAATATCTCTTAGTTTTTAGTTTTAATTTTGAGTGTTTTTTAAATTTTATTTAGTTGTGCGGGGGGGGGGGGGGGGTGGTCGTCAGAATATTACGTAATTTTGAGAAGGCGGAATAGGCTTCCGTTACAGGGGTATCCAAATTTGGACAATTTTGCGTTACCTAATTTAAGGACAGCCCCTTAAGTAATTTTAAAGCAGCAGCATTCGCAGCAATATGAAACAATAAGCTTTTACAGTCTACAGCAAAGTAAGTTTAAAAATATGTGCCTTGCTTTAAGTTTACTTTGCTTTCAAACCCTGGATTTTTCTTTTATAATTAAAATGAATAAAAACTCGTAATTTAAATTTAAAGGCTTTATTAAAAGATTTTGCTTCTGGGGCGGCGGAGCGTAATCATTGTGGGTGGGTAGTACGTGAACAGATAACCGTCAAAATGTAAAAAGTTAATCATTTAATTTATATAGCAGCACTCTGTCTGTTGAGTTATATTGTTTTATATTCTTTGGTTATAGGGTTATGCCCGACTACCTTTAGGTGAAGGGGAGTTCGCGGCAGCCCCCTTCCTCATGTGGACCCCGTGTGGATTGCCCTATAAGACTCACACAGAGCATCTAATGCCTCGCATCATTCGTGCCTCGTAGTAAGGAAAGCCTGGATTTACACGACGCGATCCCGAGTGGAAAAAAGAGGCCAAACAATTCGAGAATTTCGGCATGGATATGTGAATGTGAGTAATAGCCGGTGTCGAAAGCTTTATATTTTTAAAAGGGAGTGTCGTTTTACCAAAGCGGCCCCCACAGATTACTTACGTCAAATGCTGCTTGACCTCTCTAATCGAACCAGAATCGGTCTATTGACTACGGTAAATAAGACTCTTCACCGTCACCAACATAATTGCCTGAAATATGATGCAGAAACTAAAACTTTGAATGAGTAAGACCGCGTTCCCATGAGCTGCATGCCGCACGACAAAAGCTCAATTTCGGTTTGGCTTCGTGCAGTATTAGGAAATTTTTGGGACAGTTTGCAAAAAATTTGTTTCATCGCTGCGTTTCACGTTCACATGGGTGCATCTACTTGTCAAAATGAGCTGTTTTCTGATAATTTTGCACGATCAATTCTGATTCTTCAGTCGCAACATTAAGTATGAATCATCGTGAACTTGAGAGTTCCATGATTTTGCCGCATGAACAAGGGTTTTTCTCATGCACGACTTTTGCAGCAAGACTGTGTAAAAAAGAAAACACTTATCGGGACAGATTGTAGTATGAGAAACACTGTAATAAAACCTACTATGATAAATCTTAAATATAAATATAATTGGAGTGTCTGTATGTCTGTCTGTTTGACCGCGCTAATCTCGGAAACGGCTAATCCGATTGAGATTTTTTTTTTATGTTGAAAACTAGAGCTCAGGGAAAGCCTTTTGTACTGTCGACAATCTATTTTCTTCGTATAGAGATTGGACTTTCACTGGAAGTTTCAGTATTTTCTAGGGCATGTTTTAGGCTATTTTTTACTAGGATCCGATTATCGGGCTCGACTATCGTGTTCGACTATCGGACTAGACCGAAAACTTGAACCTTGCAACTTGATTTTTACCCACTTCAATACAACCGATGAACTTGAAATTTTGCACATATGTATAGCTCGTGAATTCTGACCATTTTGTAAAAAAATCAAGATGGCGGCTCCAATATGGCGACCGAATTTTGCAATTGTGTTCCCACCCCGACATGGATATCAAATGAAAGAGTAAGACAAGTAGAATACAATTAGCTATGTGGCGTCATTCAAAATTCAAAATGGCGGCCAATACCAAATGGTGGATAACCTTTTTGTACAATGTCTTCGGTATGGGTATCAAATGGAAGCGTATAACGAGTATACTGCAGTAAGCGGTGTGCCGTCTTTTTAAATCTACCATGGCGGTCACTACAAAATGACGGAAGACATATAATAGACTAAAAGTAGAAAATAAAAAATATAGTTTAAAAAAAACTAAAAAATAGGCTTTTATTTTAAAATGAACTCAAATGTAAAAAACAATTTTGAATGTAAAGTGTTTTTGCTCCAGCCAGTATATAGAAACAACCTACCTTTCGAAATGTAAAAAAGCGTGTTTGTCCGGGTTAATCTTAAAAACGGCTAATCCGATTGTGATGGGACTTCACAGGAAGATTAAGTATTTTCTTTGGCATGTTTTAAGCTTCGCGCGGTTCCGACTATTGGGTCAGACGGAAAACGTGATCAGATAGTCGGAGAAAAGCGAGTGGAAAGTTTTTTTTCATTCTGCACAGGTTGAGAGACGTATTCTAAATATGATTTTGGTGCATGTAGCACAAAATTTTTCCGATAGGTGGCACTCAACATCGCATTTTAGAAAAGTTGTAACACATTTTTTATAAGTAACTCTAAATTTTTTTATTTTTTTTTATGTGGCAGTGCCAAGCTCAGGAATCACCCTTTGTACTACCAGTCCGTTAAGTCTTTGGTGCAATGTCTAGCAAGGAGCTTAGAAAGGGGGGATTAGGTTAAGGGTTATGAGGGTCCGGGGGGGGGGGGTGTTGAAGAAGGTGGGGATTAGCCCTGCGTTTGAACTCTTGGATGTTGTATGAGTTCGGAAATACTGTCTGCGAGAGATTATTCTACAGTCGAGTTATGTGCCCAAAATTATGTTTTGCAGATTTGTTATTTTTGAAGTGAAAACTTCTTTAGGCACGTTGGGCACTTTTTGGCCTGGGGAAAAATCTAAAAACTCGCGTCACGCGCACATTTTGTGTGCCATCACGCGCACTTTTTGTGTGCCATCACGCGCACATACCATCGCTTGAGAAAAATGTTTCCTTTGGAGGTTTTAGTTTTAATGATGTAGTATGAATTATATATTATATATTAAATATTGTATATTAAATATTATATATTAAATATTATATATTGAATATTATATATTAAATATTATATATTAAATATTATATATTGAATATTATATATTTAATATTATATATTAAGTATTGTGTATTATGGACTATGTAGTGTACTACGTACTATGAGCTATGTACTAATTATTATGTATTAATTATTATGTTCTATGTGCTATGTATTATGAATTATGTAGTATGTACTATGTACTATGCACTATGTACTATGCACTATGTACTATGCACTATGTATTATGTAGTATGTACTACATACTATTTACTATGTACTGTATATTATGCACTATTTACTATGTACTATATACTATATACTATGTACTATGTATTATGTTCTATGTACTATGTACAATGCATTATGTATTATATACTATGTACTATTTACTATGCACTATGTACTGTATATTATGCACTATTTACTATGTACTATATACTATGTATTATGTTCTGTGTACTATGTACTATGTTCTATGTACTATGTACAATGCATTATGTATTATATACTATGTAATATTTACTATGCACTATGTACTGTATATTATGCTTATTTACTATGTACTATATACTATGTATTATGTACTATGTACTATGTACTATGTTATATGTACTATGTACAATGCATTATGTATTATATACTATTTACTATTTACTATGCACTATGTACTGTATATTATGCTTATTTACTATGTACTATATACTATGTATTATGTACTATGTACTATGTACTATGTACTATGTACTATGTACTATGTACTATGTACTATGTACTGTATATTATGCTTATTTACTATGTATTGTGTACTATGTACTATGTACTATGTACTATGTACTATGTACTATGTACTATGTACTATGTACTATGTACTATGTACTATGTACTATGTACTATGTACTATGTACTATGTACTATGTACTATGTACTATGTACTATGTACTATGTACTATGTACTATGTACTATGTACTATGTACTATGTACTATGTACTATGTACTATGTACTATGTACTATGTTCTATGTACTATGTACTATGTACTATGTACTATGTACTATGTTCTATGTACTATGTACAATGCATTATGTATTATATACTCTGTACTATTTACTATGTACTATGTACTGAATATGATGCTTATTTACTATGTACTATATACTATGTATTATGTACTATGTACTATGTACTATGTAATACGTACTATGTTCTATGTACTATGTACAATTCATTATGTATTATATACTATGTACTATTTACTATGCACTATGTACTGTATATTATGCTTATTTACTATGTACTATATACTATGTATTATGTACTATGTACTATGTACTATGTTATATGTACTATATACAATGCATTATGTATTATATACTATGTACTATTTACTATGCACTATGTACTGTATATTATGCTTATTTACTATGTACTATATACTATGTATTGTGTACTATGTACTATGTACTATGTACTATCTACTATGTACTATGTACTATGTACTATGTACTGTATATTATGCTTATTTACTATGTACTATATACTATGTATTGTGTACTATGTACTATGTACTATGTACTATGTACTATATACTATGTACTATGTACTATGTTCTATGTACTACGTACAATGCATTATGTATTATATACTCTGTACTATTTACTATGTACTATGTACTGAATATTATGCTTATTTACTATGTACTATATACTATGTATTATGTACTATGTACTATGTACTATGTAATACGTACTATGTTCTATGTACTATGTACAATTCATTATGTATTATATACTATGTACTATTTACTATGCACTATGTACTGTATATTATGCTTATTTACTATGTACTATATACTATGTACTATGTACTATGTACTAGGTACTATGTTCTATGTAATATGTATAATGCATTATGTATTATATACTATGTACCATTTACTATGTACTATGTACTATTTACAATGTATGCACTATGTACTATCCACTATGAACTATGGCCATAGAAATCCACACATTTGAAAATTAGTATGTGGGTATAAAGTTTAATCGTGCATTTCCGAAGCTTGGTTTAGCCTTCCACGCGACTCATCGGATACCAAAAATGTATGTACATCGTTCATTATATTTATAGGAAGTGAGTAACTTCTTTTGACTGCATTAAATTAGTTATCCTTATCCTATTGTAATATTAAGATTGATTTGGAAATATAGACTGGCCGGCCATAGAAGTTTTCACTTCCAACGTGTGGTCCTACGCACACTCATATTTTTTTTTCATTATACGTTTTTCCTATCCCAGACTGTGCACACATAAGTTTTTTTATTAAAAGGCGTTGCACGCGGGCTTTTGCTAGTTAAATATAAATATTGTGTTGGCAAATTATGCGAGTTAAATTTGAGTTATACTGACTTTGCAACTTCCAACACAAATATAATAATAAAAATAGTCTCCTCGATTGAAAATGACTAAAAAAAACACCATACTCCTTACACTATCAGCGAAAAAGAAAAAGCCAAGAGCGCCTCTGGAAGAAGTGTATGAGTAAAATTATTTTTTGAATACAAAGATGATGGCATTAACCATAATGTAAGAGGCTTGAAATTTTCAGATAAACCGGGAAGAACATGAGAGATTCAAGTCAAAGAGAAAGTTTTCAACAAAGTTGAGGCACCCCTACACTTGAAAATCGTAGAAAGGGGAAATTCAATATTAAAATATTCTGATTGCCCTTGATCAGGTGCACTTTGTTTTTCATGTAACGCTTTAATAGGGCTTAGTGTTATTAAGGTAATCTCATATATTTTGAATAGCAAGTTATTAACTCATACGAAATTTATCGGGAAAATAACACTCTTTATAACAAAATGAACTTGAAAGGCCTTAATAACAAGTCAATTAAATGGTGATGAGATAAATGTTTAGAACGTTTAAACTTTGCAATCATTTTAATGGAAAGTGATTAATTTATAGATTGTTTTCTTAGAGCGCTTTATAAGAAATATAATCCTAAAAGTTTCATGATAAGGGAATGCGAAAAATAAGTGCACGGTTTACAAGTTGACGTGGTTATGTTAGGAAGCCTTGATACAACGCATGTGGGCTATTGAAGCTCTGCCTAGAGGAAAGGTCATCCAAGGCAAGGACACTATCGTCATTACATTGCCAGAATGCCTGTGTGATGGACAGTTCCCAATGGAGTATCACTCCCATGAACAGGATTATAATGGGCAAAATGGCCGCAGCAATTTTACCCTTTGGTGTCCGAAGGAGGTGGTGTAGGCGGTAAGACTTGGCGTGGAAGACGCAACTGCCTACTGGGTGTTGCCTTCATAAAATTCTAGAAGGACAAGCCCTATACAGTGTTAAGTTCGCCGATAGAGCAGCTGGATGAGGACGGCTGCAATGATTAGTTTTCCATTAATAAAATTTTTCCCCGGATATCCCTCTGATCAATGAGCTTCCAATTTGTGTACACTTGATCTCACAACCTTAGGCGTAGGAAAAGTGATGATTTGTGAGATTAAGTCTATCTACAAATGGTTCCCAATATGATGGTCCGCCCACTAAGAACTAAATATGCTGGTGAAAAGGTGTGGTTAAAATAAGGCTAAGCATTGATGTCAACACACACAATACGGTCTGGAGCCTTAGCAACGATAACCAAAGAGGAGAGGCTCTGCTCGAATTTGTGTTTACCCAATAATTTAACTTTTGCGAACAGATCGTGTTAATATAAATCGAACCGTTTTCCGCATACTTTACAGTTGTTTTTGGTGACCCGCGCATAAATATTCATTAAACGTTAAATATCATTCCAAAACAGCATCCACAAGTATCTGGTCCACAGTACTCAGTATTCCTCGACCATGTACGAGTCTTGTAATGAACTCCATGTATGGAATTAACTTTTTC
Source organism: Thereva nobilitata (assembly GCA_963855945.1). Classification (NCBI taxonomy): domain Eukaryota; kingdom Metazoa; phylum Arthropoda; class Insecta; order Diptera; family Therevidae; genus Thereva; species Thereva nobilitata. The sequence continues at coordinate 77,946,877 of OY979694.1, forward strand.
AACAATCTCATATTGCTGAAGAAATCTGTGGAGATTTTCTATTCTATAAAAATAATATTCTATATAAATTTATGATACTCATCTGGAATATTCTATTATTCTATCTGTTGGTAACGTACATATGAAGAAGCAGGATCTTTACTTTTGAATTATTGTCCTGATTTAATTCATAGAGAACTTAGCTACTACTTTAATAACTTTAATTTGGTTCCTTTATCTCCATTTTCCTCAAGCAATTTGGTGGAATCCTTATATAGTCCAGGCAAATTGTAATTTTTCTGGGAATTAAAAGCGAGCAAGCTGCAATTTTGCATGGGTGTTTGGTACCACCAGGAAAACTTAATTTTGAATTTGCACGGTTCTCACCCCCTTAACTTCGGCGCCATCTTGAACCAAACGGTAAATCGGTTTTTCGCTTAGCGGGGTGTTCCAACATAACACCGTTAAGACAATCGTGGTTACGCGGTCCTAAAATATGGGCGTCACCCTTAAAAATGCAAAAAACATCCCTTTTTAAGAGGGTTTTCGCGATAATTTCAATATTAATGAAAAATAATCTAATTAAATACACTTTTTTTATTATTTATTTGCGAAGATGGTTGATTTATACTAATTAAGCCAAACTTTATGATAAGGGATAATCTAAAAGGGTCGACTGAAAATAAAAAAAATTGTTTTGCCAAGTTTATGCTTCAAATTCGATTGTATGCGCATTGTCAAGCATTGTCAACTACCCCTACAATTTTAAAAATCAACTTTAAATAAAAAATATTTGTAGAAATTTATTTCTGGTTTAGTAGCTAGCCGCTAGGGCGTTTTGAAGTTTTTTTTAGACTTTTACATAGCACCCTGGACTTTTGTTACTATTTTCATGAATAAGGTATCAGTGTAAGCAGAATACTTCCAACTATCTAAAACTGTAAAAATCAAGGTTCTACCCTATCAACTTCCACCTTTTACTCCATAAAATACCTAGTTAACTAATTTTTTTTTGCTAAATTGGAAAGTTTGGACAATTTCAATAATGTGTGGACAATTTCTATCCTACGGCTTTTATTTTTGGAGTTATAATTAATTTTAATGCTAAAATTGGCTCTATTTCGTACTTTTTTAGTACTTTTTCACCTAAGCTTTGCCACAAAGCACCAAATAAACCCCTTCAAGGGTTGAAAATAATTTATTTTTGCCTGACAATACGCATACAATCGAATTTGAAGCATAAACTTGACAAAAAAATGTTTAGAATTTTTTTTATTTTCAGTCGATTTAGGGATGGTTTTAACCCTTTTAGATTATCCCTTATTATAAAGTTTGGCTTAATTAGTATAAATCAACCACCTTCGCAAATAAATAATGAAAAAAAGTGTATTTAATTAGATTATTTTTCATTATTATTGAAATTATCGCGAAAAACCTCTTAAAAGGGGGTATTTTTTGCATTTTTAAGGGTGACGCCCATATTGTAGGATCGCGGCACCCCGATTCTCGTGATCAGTGGCCCAAAAAACATGTAGGGTTCGATTTTCTTAACGGTGTTATGTTGGAAGAGCCCCCCAAGCGGAAACCCGATTTAACCCTTTGATTCAAGATGGCGGCGAAGTTAAGGGGGTGAGAACCGTGCAAATTCAAAGTTAAGCTTTCCTGGTGGTACCAAACACCCATGCAAAATTGCAGCTTGTTCGCTTTTAATTCCCAGGAATACATTGTAAGAAATACAGTTTTCCTGGACTAATAATTGCTCATCACCGCAACCTGAAGCGAACTAACCTTAAGCTCCACTGTTTCAGGTATTTATATAATTTAGAAAAAAATTCTAGTGCCCTATTAAAGTTCGTCCCCTGCATCTGGTTGTAATCCTTAATATTAAAACTAATGGCGACATTTCCATAATTTCAAAGCTCACCACTGAAAATCCCAAAGCACCAATGAACTTCTAAGGTCATTATAGAAGCAGGACAATAACAAAGCTTTTAAGCTCACCCAAGCTAATTCTTATTATTACTGTGAGAAGCCCAACCCAACGAATACCACCGGCTCAAGAGCTCAGCCAAGACACAAACCAAAAGCTTCCCAAAAGCACACTACTGAAAATCCCAAAGCCCCAAATTTTGTTGTAGTCCATACGTAATATTAATGCTCATCCAAGATGGCTCTAGAATATTAAAGCTCATCCATATCCAAAAGCTCACCACAACGGTTGTTGTCTAGGATAAACTTCACAACCGAGACTGTCACCACACCCCAAAAAAATGTTCACCAAAGCACAAACCCACAAGTACCTATCCCTGGATTGGTATAGCTATACTACTTAAGCGATTGCTTCCTGGACCACTGCGAGATCATGATCATAATCCGCAAGCAAGTTATGTCAGCAAAATTTATTTGGGACTCTGAATCTACTAACGACTTTTCCTTCAGAACAACGTAACCAGGGTTCATAATTCAATTCATACCACATTTGATTGTGAAAATGAAAAGTTCTCCTTTCCTTTCCATGGCCATGAAACCTACCTGAAATAAAAAGAAAAATTTTTGTCAGCAGTTCCATTGCCATAGATAGATGAACACAATGGGAACATAAGATTTATCTAATAAATTTAGTTAAGTTAGTCTTAAGACCGTCACGACAAAACAGGGTCGGCGGAGAGCGTGGGGATGGAAAAGAAAGTGCACTCGCACTTTCGGTTTGGTTGGGCAAATGCACACATGTTTCATGCACACCTAAGAACCCAGAACGATAGAGGGCCGTCTCGGTTGCTGGCTACGAAGGAAAGCGGTCGAAGAGCCGCACACAAGCACGGCTTTTTGAAAAAGACGAACGAACGGAAAGGAAATAACAACATAATCACACTTTTGGAGTGTTTATTTGATGACGGTTATGTTTAATTTGATTTTTTAGCAGAAGTTCAAGAGAGAAAAAATTCAAGCGAGCAAATCGTATTAAAATAATAAAAAAACGTATACCAGCTTGAGTCGTTGACGTCAAATCCGCGAAAACGAAAGCGATGTGGAGAGTACCTTCCTTCTTTTCCGTTCTTTTAAGGAGAGAACGGAAGGAACGAAGCAGAACTAAGCTATCTGTTTCATCCTTTACGGATTCGGAAAGCTTTTTAAAAAGCTTTAAAATAATACCCTTAAGCTTTACTTTTAGGGCGCGTTTCCATGAGCTGCAAGCCACACCGCAAAAACCTGTAATGTTCTCTGATTGGAAAGAAAAATATTTCTTGTACTGCGGGTAGTGGGCTTTCGTAAATTCGACCAGCCTAGAAGAGCCAGCCTATGCGAATGGCGTCCTAGGACTGCTTTATTTTATGAGGATGTGGATAAAGGTTTAAATAAATTTTAAGGTGGGTTGGACCAAATCATTGGTTAACGTAATTGTTAAAATTAACTTTAACAATAACAAGGTTGTTAAAGTTCCGGTTAGTAAAATTGAGTTGCACCACACTATCGTTTGTTAAAGCTTTCGTTAAAAGCTTTGTCGTAAAATATCCTTAATTTCCTCTGGGATTTGCTTCACACACAAATTTATAGCACTTACTTCACCTCAAAATTTTAAAAACATAAAATTTATTTATAAATAACATAAAACTACACAAAAAAGGAAATTAATTTAAAATTCTACATCACAAAATAAATTTGACAACTGTCATAAGTTAGCAATAACAATACAATAACACTAACCGGCCGACTTTGCTTGGTTAAAGTTAACGTTAAAATGTTACGTCATGTTAACAATGGTTAAACGGTGTAACTCTCTTTTCGTCTAACCGGAGATTTGACAGCCGATTCAGCTTTTGTTACCGCTAAAGTTAGTTGGTGCAACTCACCCTTATTAATGTTTATTAATTACTAGCAAAAGCCCTTATTAATGTTTATTAATTACTAGAAAAAAATAACAAATCTGCAAAACATAATTTTGGGCACATAACTCGACTGTAGAATAATCTCTCGCAGACAGTATTTCCGAACTCATACAACATCCAAGAGTTCAAACGCAGCGTTAATCCCCACCTTCTTCAACATCCCACCTCCCCTGAACCACCATTACCCTTAACCTATTCCCCCTTCACTAAGCTCCTTGCTAGACATTGCACCATGACGTGACAAAAGACATAACGGACTGGTAGTACAAAGGGTGATTCCTGAGCTTGGCACTTTCTAAACTGCGATGTTAAGCGCACCCTATTGGAAAAATTAAAAGCTACATAGGCCTGCAGCTCATCCCTAAAAAGTGCTCTAGAAATGGAAAAAGTGGTGGAAATGAGATAACCGCTTGAAACTAATTGCAATCGATAGAGGATGGGAAAATGCTTCTAGAGTTGATTTTGGCCGAAGTTTGGACATTGTCAACATATAAAAAAAATATAAAAATGCATTTTTTTCGTATGCACTGTTTGAACGAAATTTATACTTTATCTCGCCATATCTCAGTTAATATTGCAGATATCGATCAAATTTTAACACCAGGGCCGTCCTAAGATATTCAGCGCCCGGGGCCACTAAAAATAATTCGCCCCTCTCGGTAAGAAAATACACGGGATGCAGGGGCGTTTCCAGCCAACTGTCTCAGGGGGGGTAATTTAAAAAAAAAACTTAAATATTTTTTTTATTCCATAAATTCCATTTGCACCCTCCCCAAGCCACCGCGAGCTGAAGTTGCCATTTCACACCCCCCCCCCCCCCCCCCGACAATGGTCAAAAATGTCTGCCACTAGTATTAAACGGTTATTTAGCCCTAAGAGAACCTACATAAGCAGCAGCAGAAATTTTTTTTCAATTTTAGCCCCTTTTTTAACCCCCCCCCGAACCGTCTAACTCGAGGTAGTTCCACTTCCCGTAAAAATGTCCTATTATAAAAAATGCTTGAAATTACTTGAAAAGCTTATATACCAAACGGCAGAAGGTTGGGATCACGGTATACAGAAACAAGGTACACCAAAACCTCGGTTTGCGTCGTTCCAATTTGCGTCGTTTTCGAAGTTGCGTCGTTCATAAATGTTCGTGGTTTCAGAGTTGCGTCGGTAATATTTCTATTTGCGTTGCTAAATTTTATATAAAAGGGATTTCCCTTAACTTATTATGAATTAAAGTTCTTGTTGCAATACAAATACATATATATATATATATATACATATATATAACATGCTTTTATTAATGAAATTTGGATTTTTACATGAATTATACTATTCTGGTCCCAATTACAAAGAACTTGTAGAAAAATACATAATACGAAAAATGATTTCGATTTGCGTCGTTTTGGTTTGCGTCGCCTTTCTCTGGTCCCAATTAACGACGCAAATCGAGGTTTTGGATGTAAAAGAGACTGACAGCTTCGAATATCGTAGAAAAAGGTCTCCGAGTGACGTCAGCACTAATGCAGAAACAACAACAATAAATTCGATTTTATATGGGAAGAGGTCGCCAAGTGACGTTGCCGTCTTACGATATACAGTCTGTTACATTACCTTGTTTCTGTTTACCGTGGTTGGGACGACACGATTTTTTCAAGTGCAAGCTCCCCTACTAAAAGGAAGAGAGTCATAACTTCTCTTACGGCGCTTGAGCAGTTAACTTCATTTTGTTTACCTAGGCTGTTTCCATACGAGCGTACACACGACAGACAGAGTCGTCTGCAATCGTCAATTCTTTTTTGTATTCGGTGAAAAGTCGTATGAGCTTCTACATGAGAGAACAACTTGCAGGCAACAAATCATACTGTATTTGTTGTTGTTTAAGACATTCTCTTAAGGGAATTTCAGAAAAAAGAACAACAATACAAGAGCCGTCAAAGTGTTCGATCAAAAATCGGCTCGGGTCGGTCCCTTCCAGCAGTTTTGGGAAAATTCATAGATCGCCGACTAGATTTACCATAACTTAACTTGTTTGTTTGAAATATTGGTAATTTTTAAGAATAAAAATAAACAAGCGAACAAAAATTCTTAGGGGGTGTAATTACTCAATTACCCCCCTCTGAAACCGCCCCTGACGGGATGTCTGACACGGGGTGGCCGGCAAAGTTATACAAATGTGTCAGAACTAGACAAAGTCAAATTACACTAAATAAAACCAAAAAATTCATACAAAATTACAACAACTACATACATATATTAACAAGAACCAATTTTATCGTAAACAAAAGTAACTTATATATTTTCCTATCTTTTTTGCAAATTGAATTATAATATCATGGGTAGGGTATGCATAAAATACTCAAATCTTTTAATTTGGTGGGTTCCAAAGAACACCGTAAATAACTTTCCATCTTTTTCAGTGCCAAAGAATATCTTTCGACGGTGCAATTGGTGGTTTCATAATGCTGTTTAAAAAATGCGCAGTGTTGTACTCACGTTAGGATATATAGACTCAATTTTTGGGTCAATTATAGTATTGTCCTTAAACTAAGTTCCGCAGGATATACTTTCTTTATTTTCCCATACTAGTCCAATCAATCTACACAAATCCATCTAATAATTGCCAACAGGAAACAAAAAATATGGTTATATAGGAAAAACAAATCTAAATAGCGTTTTTGTTTTTTGAATTTGGAATGGCGAACCTAACCTAAAAAATTCCGGAAAATCAGAAAAAACGCTTTTTTGCGTTGAGCTCGGATCGAAAAAAATCAAATTATAAAGTTGTAGGTATTCAAATTATCTTTAGATTGATGTACGAGTATATTGAGTTATAGGTTAGGGCACAAAATAGAGAAAAATGGAAAAACCCATTAAAAACACGTTATTTTAATTTGTTAATAACATTTGTTTAATGCGACTTAGATGTTTGTTATTTGGTAAAAATATTCCTTCTTGCTAGCTGAAAAAACAGGTTTACTTTTGTTGTGCAATATTGAACCGTTTCCTTGAAATTTCAATTTTCGTAAAAAAAGGCGTTCTCCTAAAACCGCTCCTTTTGGTCCGTGGATTTTTTTAGTTCGAGAGCTTGAAATTTTCTTCTATTTAAATCGTTTCCAATGCTCAAATTGGCTTCCAAAAACACATTTAATGAAAAAAACAGACTCGGACGTATTTTACCTTCATTTGGACTATAATTACGGTTAAGTGCCACCTGTTGGAAAAATAGTAAATACATTTTAAAATAAAATAATTTGATTTGACGTTAGTTAAGCAGCACTTTGTAAGGATGTTATTATAAATTAAAACGACTTAAAAATACATAAAGAAAAAACACGCAGAATATAATATCTCACTTGACATGTTAAATGCAAATGAAAGTAAAGTGTAATGTGTCATACTGTCATTTCCTTTACCATCAAAATGAAAGTTACCATCGTAATGAAGGTATAATATGTCAAGGGTATTATATGTATTTATGCGGAATTCGTTATTGGCATCAAATTTAACTTCTTTCGACGTATTTTCGCCTTAGTTTTTTTTCCTTTGCATATTCGTTTGTACTCATCACATCCGGACAATTTTATAATTCAGATTTGTAAAGGTTAAATTATTTCGTGTTTCGTTTCGACTGTACAGATTTTTCTAAAGAAGCGGATAAACTTTCAGTTGCAGTCAAGCCCGCCACATAGCCTTTGGGGCCAGGGGCTAAAACATGCCCCATTAAGGATATTGAAATTTCAAAAAATATTTTACTAAAAAAATACTTAATACTTTTTAAAATCCGTGGTAAGAATAAATTCATTCAGAACGGTCGCTTCTTGATTTCCGAATAGGCCTTAAGTTACTTAGTGCAGCCAGGTCCACTTTTTGGCTTGCAATCTTGCTTTGGGGCCCCCTATGACCTGGGGCCCGGGAAATTCACCCCATGGTGGCGGGCCTAGTTGTAGTAGCAACTTTTTGAAGTGATATATTAGTTTTATCTATGATTTCTAATATTTCGCTCCAAAATGCTACCATAATAGCAGTTTGCAGTCATTTGAACTCATTTTACACTCAACCCCTCAGCTTAAAATTTTGTTACAGGCTTTTGAAAGTTTTCTTCTATCCAAAGCATCTTTAAAATTTTCAATTCCTATAACGAATAACCAATCATTAGAAAACGTTATTTGATTATTTCTGTAATGAAAAGATTTTAAATAAAAATAACTAATAACTAAAAATAACAAAAAAATATAAGATCAACAATAATTGCCGCCCCGAAAAGACTTGCGCCCCTGGGCTACAGCCCATTTAGCCCTGTGGTTAGGGTGGCCCTGTTTAACACAATGTAGTTTAACTAATTCTCTAAATCTAAAACATCATTCGCACTCTTTACATCAATTAGAAACAAAATGGCGAATGTTTAAAAATTTTCCAACGGATTCCACTATTCCAGTTGATTACTCTCTTTTGAGCGAGGTTTTACTTTCAAGCTTGATTTCAGGTTCTGTTGGGCGAAATCAGACTTTATTTTTCCTGATCGTTGACTAGTTGAAAATTACAAATCCATAAAAAACGTCAAAATTCTGAGAAACTGGGTTGAGCTGGAGCATTTGAAAGGGGGCTCACGCACAGGGCGTTTAAATGTAGTTGTATGCTGAGTTTTACTGGCCGCATCCAAATTGGGCACTCTGATCGGAATGTGAAAATGTATAGGAAATCAGGCAAAAATTGAAGCTCAGCAGACTAATTTGCTCGAACTGGCGCAGTTCGGCTGGTGAAGCCGGGGTATTATAAATTTTTGAAATTTGCTTTTTCGGCTATTTTACATTGTAGTCGAATACTTGAGGCAGTTTTCTGTAAATTTTCAGATCAAAATATCCTGCGGTTTTAAAAAATTTATAAACACAACTTTTTGATTAGAAAAAAAGATCTCACGAATCCGTTGGAAAATGTTTAAACATTCGCCATTTTGTTGCTAAGTGATGTAAACATTTCGGATAAAGTTTTATATTTAGCGAATTAGATAAACTAGATTATGTTAAAATTTGAAATGGATATCTGCAATATTAACTGAGATATGGCGAGATAAAATGTAAATTTCGTTCAAACAGCGCGTACGAAAAAAATGTATTTTTATAATTTTTTTATATATTGGCAATGTCCAAACTTCGGCCAAAATCAACTGTAGATGCATTTTCCCATCCTCTATCGACTGCAATTAGTTGCAACCGGTTATCTCATTTCCATCACTTCGGCGATAAAATGTGGATGATCTGCAGGACTAACATGCACATCAATCATAATTCAGAACACGTCTCTCACCTTGTGCAGAACTTGCCGCATGGCGTCGCGTCCTCAACATTTTGTTTCGCCTTGTTCATTCATATATGCTCGGTTTAAATTATCATCAGACCCATCTATCATTTGCGGAGATGGCAAACCATAATCTTCACAGTATTTCCGCAAGTTGAAGAACAATATTTCGCCTTCAAAGCATTTCATTCGCGTTCCTTCGATTATCGAGTTATCGGTCTGACCCGATAGTTGGATCATAGTGAGAAGTAGGCTAAATGCCTAAGAGGATTTTGAATCATCCCGTGAAACTCCTAAAATCGGATTAACCGTTCCGAGCTTTGTGGTTTACAATTGGAATTATAAAAAAGTTTCCACTCGATTTTCTCCGACTATCTGATAAAGTTTTCCGTCTGAACCAATAGTCGGAACCGAGTGAAGCCTAAAACATGCCAAAGACAACACTGAATCTTCCCGTGAAAGCCCATCGCAATCGAACTAGCCGTTTCCAATATTAGCCCGGACAAACACGCTTTTAACATTTCGAAAGGTAGGTTGTTTCTATATACTGGCTGAAGCAATAAAAACTTTACATTCAAAAATTTTTTTACTTTTTCGTTCATTAAATAAAAACCTATTTTTTAGTTTTTTTAAACTATATTTTTTATTTTCTACTTTTAGTCTATTATATGTCTTCCCCCATGTAGTGACCGCCATGGTAGATTTAAAAAGACGGCACACCGCTTACTGCACTATAGTCGTTATACTCTTTCATTTGATACTCATTCCGAAAACGTTGCAACGAAAAAGGTAATCCGCCATTTTGTGTTGGCCACCATATTGAATTTTGAATGACGCCACATAGCTAATTGTATTCTACTTGTCTTACCCTTTCGTTTGATATCCATGTCGGGGAGTCGGGAGCACAACTGCAAAAGTTGATCAGTTATAGGGAAGTGGGTAAAAAAGAAGTTGCAAGGTTCAAGTTTTCGGTCTAATTCGATAGTCGAACACGGATCCGATAATAGTCGGATCCTAGTGTGGTATTCAAATGAAACAATGTACTATCAATGTAAGAACAATTTATTGTATGTGAATTCGCTTATGTCTAGACTGCTACTGATTGTCCTGAGATAGGGATCTGCATGTCAGCCGGGAAGTGCCCGAATCATTTGAAGTTATTCCCAGTTCATTGCCTAATACAACATCTTCCCCTTCAATTCAACAGTACAGTTTTAAATTGTTTTCATTCGATATTTGTTTCGTAAATTCAAAAAAAAAAATAAAATGAAATAAATAAATTGAAATTCAAATTCATGATTTAACGCTACTATAATAAATTCAGTTCATGGTTGACAGTGTATGGTAGTTTCTCATTTCTTAATGCAATCCTTTTATTTTCAAATTCTAATTATTGAAATAATCAGGTTTCTTAATAAGTCGTCCGTATCGTGTTCGGTAGCCTTGGTTCTCAGTTTGGGATTGTTCTGTCGTTCTGTGATTACCACCTTGACTCAGGGCTATTGATGTACCTTGCTCTGTTAGGCTTGACGGCTCTGGGGTACTACTATTGTGCAGATCAGTAAAAGTATCTAGGTTTTCTTTAAGATGTGGGGTATTCAAAGATTTTCGCAAATGTTTGGAGTTTCTTTGCAAAACCCGCCTATGTTCGTTCTGTACAATATATGATCTTGGTGTGGTTCTCTTTCCTATCACCACTGCTGGTTTCCACTCATTTTCTCTCCTATATATGTACAACATTATCCCCTGGTTTAAATTCGTCACAATTCCTACTGGAACTTCGGTTATAGTTATGTTTTCTGTTTTTCCTTTTCTTCCCTCATGCGAATAAGTGCATTCTTTGTTATAACCTTCGGTGTAAGGTTCTCCCTCCTAGTTGGGTGCTTGGTCCTCAGATTCCTACTCATCAGGAGTTCGGCCGGAGAAAACCCGATTTTTGGTAGTACAGTGCTTCGATATTCCAGGAAGGTCGTGTATACGCTTTGTGCGTTCTGCTTTGCTTTTTTAAGGATTGTTTTCGCAATGTGCACTCCTTTTTCTGCCAGACCATTTGAACGAGGGTAGTTAGGACTTGAGTGTACAAATTGAAAATTCCAGGATTTTGCAAACTCGTAACATTCATATGAATTAAAAGGCTGGTTGTCACATATCACTGTTTCGGGAATGTCATGTACCGAAAAAATTTTCTGTAAGGCTTGAATAACGCATCCCGCTGATTTACCCGCAAGTTCTTCAACATCCAGCCATCTAGAAAAATAGTCAATAAAGGAAGCTATGTCCTCCAAACTCGAATATATCACATCCCACCCTTTTCTAGGGGTACTCGGGAACCGGATGAGGTAGGAGTGGTTCTTTGGTGTTTGCATGTTTAAACTGCTCACATATTCTACATCGTTAGATGATGCTCTATATCTCTATACATATGACTAACTAACTAACTAATTGCTCCTTTAATCCCTCATGGGACATAGGGCGGAAACAGTTGCCCTCCAGCGGACTCTGTTTTGCGCGACAGCTCTCAGCTCTGACCAGGATTTCCCGGTTATTGCGGCCTCTGATAATAGGGTTCTCCTCCACGTTGTTCTAGGTCTTCCGACTCGACGGGATCCTTGCGGATTCCAGTCAAGGGCCTGTTTGGCTAGATTATCGTCTTCGCGTCGCAAGGTGTGGCCAATCCAATTCCATTTCCTTCGCCTGATTTGGTCGTCTATCCTTTCTTGGCCGGCTCGGCGCCATAGTTCTTCATTTGAAATTCTATCTTGCCAGCGGATTTTTAGGATACGACGTAGGCATCTGTTGATGAAAACTTGTAGGCGCCCCGTGATGAATTGGGTGACTTTCCATGTTTCGCAACCGTACAAAAGTACTGCCTTAACGTTGGAGTTGAACAGCCGCAATTTGGTGTTAATTGAGATCTCTGTTGATCTCCATATGTGAAACAGGCATGCATATGCGCTTCTTGCTTTATTTATTCTGGAACTGACATCTTCTTCTGTACCGCCGTTTTCGGTAATAATACTACCGAGGTAACAGAATTTGTCTACCAGTTCCACGTCACGGTTATTTAGCGCTGTCCGTTCAAGGGTGTTTGCATTTATCCGCATTTCTTTTGTTTTAGTCGGATTTAACCTTAAGCCCGCCGAGCTACTTTCTGTTGCCAATTTGTTTAACATGTTTTTGAGGTCCTGGTGTCTGTGGGCCAGCAAACAGATGTCATCCGCGTAGTCGAGATCCTTAAGGCGGTCTAGCAATCCCCATTGTATGCCACCTGTTCTTCTATCTAGAGCGCTGACAAGAATGTCGTTTATTACTATAAGAAATAGTAATGGTGAAAGTAGACATCCTTGTCGTACTCCTGAGCTCACCTCAAAGCTGTCGGATAATTTTCCATTATGGAGAACTCTGCATTTGGAATTGTTGTATAGAGCTTTTATCAATTCTATTATTTTGTCCGGCAGTCCACGTTTCCGTAGAGCTCGCCATATAAAGCTCCTATTGACCGAGTCGAACGCTTTCTCATAGTCTACGAAAGCAAGGTAAAGGGGGGATCGGAATTCAGTAGACTGCTCCACTATGATTCTCAAGGTGTTAATATGGTCTATGCAGGAGCGGCCCTTTCTGAATCCAGCCTGCTGTCTTCTAAGCGTTCGATCTACTGCCTCTCTTATCCTTGATAGTAATATATGGGACAAGATTTTTCCCACCGTAGATAATAAACAGATGCCTCTCCAGTTGTCACATATTGTTAGGTCCCCCTTTTTTGGTATTTTGACTATGATACCTTCCGTCCAATCCTCCGGAAAGGTACAGGTGTTCCATGCTATTTCCAGGATTGGCTGTAGCGCATCTGCTATGAGGCTTGAGTCGGCTTTCAACAATTCTGGCGGGATGCCATCTTTTCCAGCTGCTTTACCATTGGCCATTGCATGAATTGCGGTTACTATTTCTGTCTTGGATGGTGCACGAGTGGCGATTCTTATTGGCTGTGCATTGTTGTTATTTTCTTCAGGTTCCTGCGAAAAGGAACCATTCAGGGCGGCGAAGAAGTAGTCTCTCCATCTTTGGAGTTGCTCCTCGTCGCTGCACAGCAGCCTTCCATCCGCACTCTTTACGGCTTGCTTTTTAGTAGAGTGCTTTCCCGAGAGCTGCTTAGTAATTTGGTACAGCACCTTACTGTTGCCTGTGTTTGCCGCTTTTTCCGCTTTCTCTGCGAGCTCATTTATCTGCCGCCTTTTATCACGCCGGACACTTCTCTTTACCTCCCGGTGTAATTGGAAGTATTCCCGTTCAAGTTGTTGGCGTCTTTCCGGGTCGCTTGTAGAGTTCACGTTATTTTTGAGGGCCCTTCTGCGATCTATTTTTTGCCAGGTTGTGTCCGAGATCCAGTGTTGCTGGTTTCTTTGGACATAACCGATGCTTGTTTCCGCTGCTGTTATTATAGCGCCCTTTGTTGTGCTCCACAGTTCTTCAATATTCGTGTCGTCAGAAACGGTTTGCTGGTTTAAGATTTGTTGCAGATTTCCAGCAAATTCTCTCCTTTTAGTGCTCTCCCGCAGAAGGTCTACGTTAAACCGTCTACGGTTTATGGCATCGCGTTGAACGTTTCTCATTGCGGCGATTTTTAGGCGGATAGTTGCTACTACCAAATGGTGGTCACTTCTAGTGTCTGCTCCCCTAAAGCTCCTGACATCCTCCAGAATAGTTCTCCATCTGCGGCTGACGGCCACGTGATCTATCTGATTTTTCGTTCTACCATCGGGCGATACCCAGGTCTCCTTGTGTATCTTCTTGTGACAAAAGTAGGTTCCACCTACCATGAGTTGATGGGAACTACAGAAGTCAACGAAAAGCTCACCATTGTTATTGGAAACTTGGCTTAGGCCTTGATTTCCAATAGTGTGCTCAAGGCCGGTGTTGTTGGGGCCGATCTGTGCGTTTAAATTACCCATCAAAACAATGATGTCTTCCCTTGGAAGAGAGCGAAAAACCTCATTCAGTCGCATGTAGAACTCATCTTTGATGTCATCTTCTGCGTCTTCAGTCGGAGCGTAGCATTGGACTATGGTAGTACTTCTTAGCCTGGTACGTAGGCGCACGGTAATAATCCTCTCAGAAACTGGTGACCAGCTAATGAGGCTGGACCTGGCTTCCTTGGTGAGTATTACGCCAACGCCATTCCTACGATTTTCAGTTTCGCTTCTCCCAGAATATAAGAAGGACTCACCGTTTGGGCAGATATGTTCCCCCGCATCGGTCCATCTGGTCTCGCTGAGTCCCATGACCTTGATTTTATAGCGGTTCATCTCGTTGAGGACTTCATCCAGCCGTCCATTAGCAAGCAGCGTTCTCACATTCCATGATCCGATTCGTGTCCTGGTTCGAAAAGCAAAGGTCGTCGTCGTGTTGTCCATCCGGTTCCGAGGCATTGTTTGCCGATTCGTAGCAATTATGTGTTTTATAGGAGCGGGTTGCTAACCCTCAGCCCAACCGACTTAGAACTCTCTTTTGTGGCGCAGAGAACTCGCCATTCGACCGTCTCCCGTTAGCTCCTTCCGAAGAAGTACCCCAGGGGGCACCGCGGGGAGGTGGGATTAGGACTTGCTAACAGAGCTGCTAGGTGTTCATCTGCAGTGACTCTTCTCGGGTTTTGGCAGAAGTGACAAATCGGGTGCCACCACCTTCCGAGGTCTTTGTTAGCCATTCGCCCCCCAACATATGAGGCCAGTAAAAAAGGTTTTTGGCCCTTGCCTTAGTTTTAGTTATTCCAAAGTGGGGTTCGTGTAGCGCATCTAGAGTCTGTGTTATTAATGTTTTGGGAACAAAAATCCGATTTTCGAAAAACACCAGACCGTCTTCGCTGAAAATGCTATCTTTAATATTCCAATAGAATCGTAAATGATCCGGTAATCTGTCTTTTGATTTTGGCCAACCTTCTTTGTAGTATTTTATTAATATCGAAAATATCTCATCTTTTCTAGTTTCCGCTTCATACAACATTTTTTTTTCGTCACTAAGACTAACGGAATGCACTACATCAGTTAAAATATCCTTTAAATTAATTTCATTATCAGGACCTGAATTTCGAGAAAGCAAATCTGCAATATGTAAATATTTTCCCGGAATGTATTCTACTTCTATATTGTATGCCATTAATTTTATTCTCATTCTCTGCAGGCGAGTCGACGGAATGTTGCTTAGGGGTTTTTTCATTATCGCCACCATCAGTGTGTACTTTAATAACTCTTCCATAAATATAATCGTGGAACTTTCGACATACTATGGCTAGAAACACTTTTTCGATTTGCGCATAGTTACACTCGGTATCTGTTAAGCTTCTCGAAGCATAACAAATCGGTTTGTTTTCTTGTATGAGACAACAACCCAAACCGTTTTTTGAGGCATCTGTCTGTATGACAGGTATGTCGGGATTAAATGTTTGCAAAAAACCTGTAGCTTGAATTGAATTCTTAATAATATCTAATACTTTCTGATGATATTCTGACCATTGGAAAAGTGTATCTTTTCGCAATAGTTCTCTTAACGGAGCGCTAAGCTCGGCTAAATTTGCGATAAAAGGTCTCAAGAAGTTAATAGTGCCTAGGATCTTTTGGAGTTCTATTCTGTTATTGGGATATTTAATATGCTTAATTGCTTCAACCCGTGCAGGGTCAGGACTAATACCTTTTGAAGAAAACAGATGACCCAAATACTTCACCTCTTCGACGCGGTACTGAAGTTTTACGGGATTGAACTTTATGTTTAACTCCTTACCTTGTCTGATTACTCTTTTTAGATTTTCGTCATGATCATCGACCGTCGTCTAATAATGTCATCTATATATATAAAGGTTCCAGGCAGGTTACCGAAATATTTTGAATTTAAACTTTGGAATTTCTCAGGTGCTATTTTGATACCAAAGGGTAGAACATTGTAGCGATAGACACCAAATGGAGTGCTAAACGTTGTTAATTTCTTCGACTCCTCTGTAAGTTCCACCTGCCAAAACCCTTCCTTTAGATCCAAAACAGTAAAAAACTTCATGGCATACCTAAAATCCTCCAATTTTGGAATCATAAAATGCTCTTCCTTAATGAATAGGTTCAGTTCCCGCGGATATAAACAGATTCGCACCGATTTGTCTTTTTTTTCCACCACAACCATATTATGGGTCCAATCGCTAGGTGCTTGTACCTTTGTTATAATATTCCTTTTTTCCATCTCTACTAGTACCTGCTTTACTTTGTCCCTAATTCCTATAGGAATTCTTCGTGGAGGTTTACTGACCGGAATTGCTCCTTCTTTCAAATCTATTGTACATTTTTCCGGAAATCGACCATACCTGTAAAAACTTCTTTATTTTGTTCTATAAATTCCCGCGCGTTGTCTACTTCAACCGAATGTACACGTTTAACCAAACCTAATTGCTCGCAAGTTTGTAACCCTAATAGTGGTTTTGAATCGCAGTCAACTATAGCAAAATCAATGTCAAAATCATTCCCTTGGTACTTGGTTTTGCAAGTAGACTTTCCCAACACTTTTATCCTGAATCCACCATAGGCTTCGAGTTTTGTGCGTAACCCCCTTAAGTTTGGTTGTGGTCTCATTTTGCTAAATATATTTTTCGGTAAAATGTTGACTTGTGACCCCCATTTAAACTCCACTTCTAACTTTTCCACTTGGAGCTTTTCAGTCCACCATAAAAAATCTTCTGAATTTATAGCATTTATCAGTGAGTCAACGTAATAATCATCACCATCAGAATTGTCACTTAGAAATCCACAAGAAATGTCACTAATAGCCTTATGACACTGGCTTTTTCGTAGGCTGAAAATGCTGCCTTGGCTAGGCTGAAAATGACGAAATCTGTTATACTGTGTGACAGAGATAGCATGTGAGAGTAAGAACGATTGTCTGATTATTATAACAGATAGTTGTGATTAAATACAGAAGAAATCCCCCAATTCGCAATCCCCGCCCGTTGTAATAAGAAAAATATGTTTTCCCCGCCTTGAAATTGCTATTGGGACATTCAAAAATCACCGTAAACACCTCAAAATTAGTATATCTATTGTCACTTCAATTACATACATACATATATCTACTGCCACTTTAATTATATCTATTGTCACTTCAATTATATTTATTGTCACTTCTATTATATTTATAATCACTTAAATTATATTTATATTCACTTCAATTTATTGTTATTCACTCACTGTTATAAAAAGTCTAGAGATTCAGCAAACTGTTATAAAAAGCATAGAAAAAAGAACATGAATTTCATTCTTTTCCTATGCTTTTTATGACAGTTTTCTAGACTTTTTATAACACTTAAAATCCAGCCAAGAAAAGATTGAGTATATTCCTCTCACTCTTACACATGGGAAAATCTCCTTTGAATTTTTTCTTTCACGTTTCAGCCTAGCCAAGGCAGCATTTTCAGCCTATGGTAAAGCCAGTGTCATAAGGCTATAACCTGATTATTTCGTCTGTTATTGTTACCTTTATTCTTCTGTTTCGAGCAAACTGCTGCAAAGTGGTTCATTTTTCCACATACCATACACTGCTTACCATATGCAGGACATTTTCCCGCGCTATGTATATAGTTGCAATAACGACAGTTAAATGATTTTATGATTTTTTGTTGTGGGCCACTGATATTTGAACGGTCGACTTCTGCTGACGGACATGCATTTCCCCTTACAGATCTGAAATTATATTTGGTAGAGTTAATATTCGTACTATTATCATTCTGTAAATTTGTATTTGATTTAAGAGACAAGTTACTTCCTTTGTTATGATTCACAGCGTGGACAGCTGAGGCCTGATGCTGCATTTCTTGTGTTTGTCTGGTGGTTAATTCTGCTATTCTGCACATCTCGACTGCTTTGTTCAAGCTCAGGTCATCGACTTTTAATAGCTGGCTCTGGGTATTGTAATCAGCAATTCCTAATACTACTCGGTCCCGTAAAATCGACTCTTTTTGTTCTCCAAAACTGCAACTTTCGATTAACGTGGAAATGTCTTTCATGAAATGGTCAAACGGCTCGCCTTCCCTTTGACTTCGTGTATAAAACAAATACCTCTCATAGATTATATTTGCTCTCGGGTTGCAGTAGTCTTCGAATTTTTTCGTAACTGTTTCAATTTTGCATTGTTCTTCTGCAGTCATGTTAAAAGTGTGAAAAAGCTCAATTGCCTCATTTCCAGCGCAGCTTAAAAATCTGGCCACCTGGATTTTTTCTTCTTCCTTATCTGTCTTTGTAGCAGTCGCATATATTTCATATCGAGATTTAAACTTTTTCCAATTTTCTTTCAAATTGCCATTCATATTCAATGGCGTTGGCTTTTCGTAGTCCATTGCGCTTCAACACAAATTTCCAGGTTTTTTTTTTAAATCTTGATCTTCACACTCAGATTTTGCTTTTAAGCCTGAACTATAATAGACGTAGATCGACGTACGTTTTTAACGAATGTAGATGTACATATCTGTCATCGTAAACCGTGAAGTACAATCGACCATATTAATCGCAGTAAACATTGTTTGAATTTGCTACGATTTTGACATAACAACGCCGTCAACTGGGATCCAGGTCCCATAAGACGGCGTAATACTACGTTTAACGAAACATTAACGAAAACAAGTACATGTGATGTACGTTTATTATAGTCAATCATTCATTTTCATCATAGAGCCCTGGCAACGCAGGGATTGACGTACGTTCTTTCACGTCTATTATAGTTCCGGCTTAGCCACTTTCACGTGCACTTTCTTCCTTGCTCGTCGTTTTATTTTATCAATTTTACCGCAAATTTATTAATTACCGGCTGCGCCATGTGGTATTCAAATGAAACAATCTACTATCAATGTAAGAACAATTTATTGTATGTGAATTCGCTTATGTCTAGACTGCTACTGATTGTCCTGAGAGAGGGATCTGCATGTCAGCCGGGAAGTGCCCGAATCATTTGAAGTTATTCCCAGTTCATTGCTTAATACAACACTAGTAAGAAAATAGCCTAAGACATGCCCAAGAAACTACTGAAACCTCCAGTGAAAGTCCCATCTTAATCGGATTAGCCATTTTCGAGATTAGCGCGGTCAAACAGACAGACATGCAGACACTCCAATTATATTTATATAGAAGAAGATATGTAAGTGGAATGTGGGCCGGAATCTCTGCAACCAAACAAAGCAACTAGTGAAAAAAATTGTGTCGTGTTTAATAAGTGAAGGTGTCATCAACACTCGCAACGACAGTGATTGAACAGACAGACTGCAAAAGGAAGTAAGTTCTTTCCCTCTCTCGGCGACGCCGGCCTCAGAGCTACTATTGGTCAGCAGGTTTAGGAGGCATAGCATTGCAGCGAGGCGCATCCCGTTGACCCCGTTAGTTATGACAATAGCACACGAAGCCACGATGCCAAAACTTTTGTATCGATTTTACCAACATCCGTGGGCTGCAAACGAATTTATATTCCGTGATGGCCATCTTTGGGTATATTCTCCACCCATCTTCGCACTAAGTATAACCCAAATTTTACCTAACGACGGCTTAGATCGTTACCATGTTTCCGGGTACGCTTTAGTGCATAATCTCTCCCCTCATAGGGGAATTGCCATTTATATTAGGAAAGACGTAGCCATGCAGAAGGTGTACTATAGTGCATCATCTGATTTTAACTATCTCGGCTTTACAATTTTACTTCCGAAGCACGTCATTAGGCCCCCATCCATGGTCAAACAAACCATCAAATTTGTGGCCAACATCGAAAAAATTCTAAGTGTGCGTGTATAAAATACAAGTTTTCGAAGTTGGCCGCTGTTTGAAGAAAATATTCGTCTGGTTTAATATTTCCTTCAAACAGCTTAAATGTGTGTGTGGATTTTTTATGTGTGCCATGTAAATCATATGAAAGTTCGTTTTGTTTACAGGAATTGTCGCTCGGGATGTTTGAAGTGGTGGAAATCTGGAGACGGAAAGAAATGCCTGATGAGTGGAACGAGGGCATAGTGTGTCCCTTACACAAAAAAGGAGACCCTCTATCTTGCAACAACTATAGAGGAATAACGCTATTGAACACAACGTACAAAGTATTTTCACGTGTACTCTATATTAGACTACGACCATACGTGGAAAGAATATTAGGAGAGTATCAATGCGGTTTTCGTCCTGGAAGATCCACAACCGACCAGCTATTTGTACTCAGAGAAACCCTAGAAAAAGCTGTTGAATTTAACATAAACATCCACATGTTATTCATCGACTACAAATATGCTTACGATAGTGTGAACCGTAATGAGTTATTTGATGCTATGGAGCAGCTCGGAATACCTAATCACCTAGTAGAACTGACGAAAATTTCGATGAAAGATGCAAGGTGCAGAGTCAGAATAGATGGTGAACTATCCCCACCCCTCAGAACAAATAGAGGATTAAGGCAAGGCGACGCACTATCCTGCTTGTTATTCAACGTGGCCCTAGAAAAAGCAGTAAGAGATGCATCGATTAACACATCAGGGTGCATCTTCGATAGGTCAGTGCAAATATTAGCCTTTGCCGACGATATAGCTATCCTTGGAAGATCATTTGAGAGCATGAAGGAGACCTTTGTAGCACTTGAGCAAGCCGCAAAAAAAATCGGGTTGGAAATAAACGAGCACAAAACAATGTATATGTACACAAAAAACGCCAGAAGTAGCAGACAGAACATAACGATAGACACCTACAATATAGAAGCAGTAGATGAGTTTGTGTACCTCGGCACGATTATAACAAAAGGTAATGATACATCGGCCGAAATCAGAAGACGAATAGCACTGGCTAATAAATGCTACTTTGGTCTACGCAGGCACCTGACGTCTAGAAATATATCAAGGAAGACGAAACTGGCACTTTACACGACACTAATAAGGCCTGTCCTACTATATGGTTCGGAAGTGTGGACATTGAAAAACGCAGACGAAGCATTGGTAGGAAGATTTGAAAGGAGAATTCTTCGTTCGATCTACAAAGGAATACAGGTTGATGGCATTTGGAGAAGAAGATACAACTCAGAGTTGTATGAAATCAGCAAGATTCCAAACATTGTCAAAGTGATCAAAATAAACAGACTGCGATGGATTGGTCACGTCCAACGAGGTGCGGAACGGAACCCGACAAAGATAGTGCTGGGGAAAGTACCGTCCGGAAAACGCAGACCCGGCCGGCCTAAGAAAAGATATATAGATGACGTCGAAGAAGACTTGAGGCAGTTGGGAATAAGAAACTGGAAAAGTCGAGCCAGAGATCGAGAATCATGGAGGCGAATGCTGGAGGAAGCCAAGGCCAACAATAGGCTGTGGAGCTCCTGATGATGATGATGATGATGTTTGAAGAAAGTTTCCCTCGTTGATGGCCAACAAAAGTCAAAGCATAAATGTGTGCGTTGTTTGTCGAAAATTGGTTTGATGATTTGTTTGACCGTGGATGGGGGCCTATTTGCTTCTGTTTTCTATACATGAGTCCTAATATCAGTAATAAATCTTCCTCATTAGCATTTGACGCTATCTCTGAACATACATATCTCCGATCTCTTATCCTTCCATCCGGAGTGCGAAAACATTATTGCGGGTGATTCGTTTATTCCAAGGTTCTGACTGGGATCTGTGTTTCCAGAACCGCGATGTCAATTTTGCCGCCCACTCCCATTACTAAAATTATATTGGCTGGAATGCGTTTATTCATCGTTCATTTCTCCAAATCCATAAAGTCTAGGCAGCATGGATGGTTCACGTTTAATTGGGGGTGCATGAACGCAACCAAAACCAAAGAAACCGCCGATTGAAGCATCTCGACTTGAGAACATCAGGTTAAAAAACTCCTGTAAATCCACCATCAGGAAAATTAAAGAATCATTCGATGATAGATAGAGGTAAACTCATTAACTCCACTGCTGGCAATTAAAACTTCTGGTCCTTGTTAACCTCAGTCAGGAAAAATTCCACTTCACATACAATTCCTTCATTCATTTTCAATGAGCAGGGGCTAATGGAAAACAAATCCAAGACCGACCTACTTGCATCTCTCGACCTACTTGCATCGCCTCAAATTCTTGCGTACCCGATACTGCCATACAAACCCCTACTCAATGGACAGAGTTTTCTTCAGGACGCTTCAGGACGCGTGAAGTGTCTCAAAGAGCTAGACTCCAACAAATCCACTGGCCTCGACCAATGGCCCTTACCTTTGGCTAAACATGTGCGCAAACTTATCGCAACTTTGTACTTCTTCGCAGTTTATCTTGGAAATTGGCTCATGTTCAGCCTATATCAAAAAAAGGTGACGCTAGTTCTAGTCTCTCCAAAGTCATGGAGACAGTAATAAACAGAAAGCTAGTGGAATATCTTGAATCAAATATTGGAGGAAAAGTAGTACGGCTACTTCCAAATTAATAAACAAGCATCACAGTTCACGGGATTTCTTAAAAGGTTCTCAAATTCCTCCTCAAGGGCTAAAATTTACCTACATTTGTTCCCGCCTTGAGATCTCTTAACTTGGCAGGACAAGGTGCATACCCGCGGCCTCAAGCTTATTGGTGATAGTGCCATTTGCACTTCAATTGGCTCATTAAACCACCGTAAGAATGTAACAGCTCTGGAAAAACGTTCTCTTTTACCCCAATGATTGCTCTACTGAAATAAGTAACACGCCTCAACGGCAACATTTCTTCCGCAACACAAGACTAGCCCGCTCGGCTCCCTGTCACAGTTTACAGCCCATATTTTCGCACACACTGCGGCTTAAAAATTCGTTTATAACCAGAACAACTCGACTGTGGAATAACATTTCCACAGTAATATTCCTGAACTCATACAACACCCAAGAGTTCAAACGCAGGGACGCCTTCTAATCTATCGTATCTTTCTTTCAATCCTTCGAGCTAAGGTTGACATTGCAACATGATAGAGAGAGTGATGCTTATTGGACATAGAGAGAGTGATGCTTATCGAGTAGACGTGTGTCGCGAAGCTCCCTAATTAGTATAAAAATTCTCCGTAGTTTTCCAAAATTTCTTCAAATTTTCAAACTTAATTCCCGTCGTGGTATCTTACCTTTTGTGGTGCACTACAGTTTTTTTCGTACAACTTTTTTTAAAGTTTATAAAACCATTTTTAAAATGCCTAAACCGCAAGTGAGATCCACTACCAGGAAAGTTGCTTACTCAGACACCCCAGTTCCCGCCAAAAAAAACACTCCGGATCATTCATCCAGCAAACGCAATGACAGCAGCAGCAGCAGGACACCACGATCGACGTCTATTGCAGCTCCGGACAACAGCCTTCAACTTCTGTAGAAAAGGCTTTTGTGCAACTTGTATCGCATGCTGGACGAACGATTTCCAGCTTTTGAGGCCCGCATATATGAACAAATTGAAGAAGTTTGCAATTCCTTCAACAATCAAGTAAGTGAATTGAAAGATGATGTAGACTCCGTACAACGTGATGTGGCAGTATTATCTAATGAGCTAGAGGACCTGCGGCGGCAATCTAGGCTCAAAGATCGAGGTGTTCCTACCACCGACAACGACAAGCCGAGGCAGATTTTAAATCAGCTCGCCTCCACCATTGGACATGAACTGACGCCTTATGTTAATATTTTTCGACCACTACAGCGCCAACGCACAGTGGGACAGAATCCCAAGAAGCTGGCCAAAACCCTTTAAATTAAGATTCTATTTCGGGACTTTCTCTTTACGGAATTTTAAGTTGGGGCCCCGAGGGTCACAGAACATCTGTCCTCGGGGTACAGGTACGTTTTCTCCCTTTGTAGGATCAGTTCGAAATTGGCCGTTACACGAGACGCAGCTATCGAAGTTTCTAACACATATTGTGCATTGAAAATAACTATTTGTTAAATAGTGCCAATTAGTGCTTTTGAAAAGTTTAAAAATGGATTCTGTTCATGAAGGTGAGTGGAATTAAATCGAATATGTATAATCGTAAAATATATATTTGCGAATGAAACTCGGTACTCGGGGGTTTTCGAGGTCGCTGATCACGAATTTGATATTATTCTTTTAATAAACAAAATGGCGGATCCAGCACGATCAGAGAAAGAAAAACGTAAAAAAGAACGAAAAACAGCCCCTCAAGAGTCTTTTAGAAAAAACCTTGGTCTAATTGTTGACAAGCCAAAGCCAGGATTCGGGAGCACGAATGATGGTAACACTGCTCGTCGCTTTTTTGAAAATGCCAAAATTTCATCCGAAATAACTGGAGTAGACCTTCGTTTGATTACCAGATTTCATTCCATTTTACAAGTTGTTTCATCACGACGCGAAATTAACATTCAAAAATTTAGAGTTTACTATTGTTGAATTGTACCCATGGTTCTTCATTCCACCATCAGTTCATAAACTGCTCATTCATGGCCCAGAAATCATTGCTTCGGCTTTGCTTCCAATCGGTCAGATGTCTGAAGAAGCCCAGGAAGGTTGCAATAAATATATTAAAAAATTTCGTCAGGACTTCTCGCGCAAAAGCAGCCGTTCTTTGACAATGAGAGATGTATTTTGCCGCCGTTTAATTAGTTCTGATCCTTACATTTCAAGCGCAAGAAAACTTCCAAAAACTAAAAGAATACAAATGTCGTCTGATGCTAAAGATTTAGTTGTACCCGATGACAGTGACACTGAAGACGAAACTGATGTGTCTACTTTAGATTCCGAAATCGATTTATGTGATAGCGATAGCGAATAGATAGAGCCTATGTTTTAAAAAGAAAAATGTAAATTATAAACTGAATTATTATTTTGTATTTATTTGTACCTATTCCTTGTGTACGATACTATTTTTATGCTTCTGAAAATTTTTTAATACGATGAAATTGTATTAAAACTAAAAATATCAATTTTTTATATGACTGTCCGCCATATTGGATCCGCCATTTTGTTTTTTGAAAAAATAATGTCAAATTCGTAATCAGCGACCTCGAAAACCCCCGGGTACAGAATTTCATCCGCGAATATGCATATTTTCATGGGGTCGTCCGCCATATTGGATCCGCCATCTTGTTTTTTGAAAAAATAATGTCAAATTCGTAATCAGCGACCTCGAAAACCCCCGGGTACAGAATTTCATCCGCGAATATGCATTTTTTCATGTGGTCGTTCGCCATATTGGATCCGCCATCTTGTTTTTTGAAAAAATAATGTCAAATTCGTAATCAGCGACCTCGAAAACCCGCTAGTAAGAAATTTCAAAGCGATTATTGCACGTTTTGAGGTTTTGGCCAGCTTTTTGGGATTCTGTCCCACTGTGCGACGGCTTGAATCCCAGGTTGGCAATGTAAGAAAGGCAAGCTCATTGCAGATTATTAAATTCCCGTCAGTCAACGAGCAGTTGGAGTTCCTAAGAAAAGTCGCCAGCACGGACCTCTTACTCTGAAAAATCTAAACATGGGCTTGCCTGACAGCGTGATTCATATAAATGAAAGCTTGACGGCTAAAAACAACGACATCCTCCAGACTAGGGTTACCAGATCTGGCACTGACAGAAATCAGTACATTGGGTTCAAAAATTTTCGTTCATTTGTCAGTTGTACTTTCTAGGATAAAACTTTCGAGCAAAAAAAAAATTAGAACCAACTTAAAAATCAAAATAAATGTACAAACTAGAAAAATAAAATTAAGTTTTTGAAATTTGAAGACAAGTTAGATGAGTTTCACAAATTATAAACTCATCTAAGTGGTCTTCACGCCATTATAGTTGAACTATATCCCGCTTACTTATTATACTCACTAGTCTAGAATTGTACCATAGTTATTAGTTTACTCAAAAATGTAACAATGTTCATATAAGTCATTGACTTATGCCGCAACTTAGTTTAACCGCTTCAGCGCCCAATTAAATCTCAAATCTAAAGGCTGCAATACAATGCTGCCGCTGTCGCTGTCGCACCAACTGTCAAAAGCTAAAATGTATGAAATTATCTAATCGCAAATACAAAGGAGTCGCTGTCGCGTCGCGTAAAGATCCCAACATTTCAACTTTTGTCGCGAGACACTAGCAACGGTAAATTTTTGAAAGTTAATATTTGTGTAAATTATTTTTTAATTTTTTTAAAGCCACTTTTTTCATTCATTCGTTAATTTTACTCTTTACTTTAATACAAAAAACACACCACACTTGAAATTTAACTTCCTAAATGACAGATAACTTGATATTCAGTGCGACTTAATTGTAACTGCGAAAGCAACAACTGGAGCGTCAGCGTCTACGACAAGCGACAGCGACGGCATTGTAATCCAGCCTTAACTGATACTGACAAATGACATTTTTCAGTTTTATTTCTAACAGTCGCTTTCGTTTTACACGAATGTGTTGGTGAGATTTTACTAAAATAATGTAGTAGAAGCAAGAAAAAACACGTACTAAATTGTCAATTCACTACCTTTTCCAATTATCGATATAAGTTTACAAAATCAGTACATTTACGTACTGAAATTAAAATTATACGAAATCAGTACTCGCAAATTTCTAAGTATGAAAATAAGTACAGTACTGATTAAATCAGTACAACTGGCAACCCTACTCCAGACTGCGCGTTAGCTCCAACGAAGGAATCTTGTTTCTACTGCTTTTACTCGTCGGGGCCAAGTATATAGCTGGTGACATATCCAAGCGTACATGCGTTGCATTCGTTGACAGATAATATAGAAGTTTGTGTATTCAAATGCGACCTGACGAAATATTCCGTGAATGTTCCGCATGTCACGCAAATGTCGGGCTACTTTCAAATTTTTCTGCATTGCCGCATTCGACATAGGACACACAAGCATACACAACAAACACATGCGACTCGTTACTCATTTTTTTTGGCTACTGTGAGAGCCGGGACCCCTGCAAACATTTTCTCGACTCGTCGCTTAAACTACTCGTTTACGAGTCAAGAATTGCTCGCCAAAAACTTGTTTCTCGACTCGTCGCTTTAACGATTCGTTTACGAGTCGAGAATTGCTCGCCAAAAACTTGTTTCTCGACTCGTCGCTTTAACGATTCGTTTACGATTCGAGAATCACTCGCTAAAATCTTGGTTCTCGACTCGTCGTCGCCAAATATCCACTATAAGCCCTTATTTTTTTATATTTTTTGTACAATTTCTCGCCCCGCCCCCATCAAAGAAAATGAATAAGGAGCTCTTCGATTTTAAGTCGCTACTACGAGTCGTTATCGAGTCGTCAAAGCGATATGCTATAGCATTCCGTTTTCGTCTTTTATAAATCGATATCGTTTCGATAACGACTCTCATCTCGAAGCCTTCTCGAAGTCTTCTCGAAGATTTCGCGACTCGTTTTCGAGTCGTTCTCGAGTCATAATGTTTGCCCAATGTTGGCGATTGGACGTTGGCAGCCAACGTTGGGCGAACGTTAAGCCAACGATGGTGGATGACGTCGGTGAACAACATTCTGCCAACGTTAAATTTTTTGCGCACACAAGGTTGAACCAATGTTCGCGATCGGACGTTGGCAGCCAACGTTGGGCGAACGTAAAACCAACGATGGTGGACTGTGTATAGGACCAACATTCATTTATTGCTTTGCCAACATTTTGTCCACGTCTTTTTCTGACGTCGGTGAATGACGCGTGGCCAACGTAAATGTACTTGTTTTTTAATTAATTTGCAAAGGTATCAATTATTTTTTATATCAAATCAAATCAACCATAAAAAGTAAATGACATGTATTTTTTATTTCTCGGTCATAATGACAATTTATAACAAAGTAATCATTGAGCACATAAATAATAAATATGTATAATAATAATGTTTGCGTAGATCAGTAGTATCAGGGTAACGCTGGCATGCAATAGGGAACCAACGTTGGCATACGATAAGGGTTCAACGTTGGCATACGATAACGGTTCAACGTTGGCATACGATAACGGTTCAACCTTGCCAAAAGGGGTTGGCGTTGCGTCACATCCCACAGTTGACCCATAGTTGGCCCGACGTTGTCAAACAACGTTGTTACGACTTTGCCGACGTCGTGCCAACGTCGTCCCGATAGTAATTTTCTACCTGGGTGGTTATAACCTATTCCGAAATGATAGAAAAAATCGCTCTGGTGGTGGAGTAGCTATTTATGTTAGGGACAGTTTTCGATCCCTGAAAGTTAAAGAATCCGTGTCAAATGCTCTGGACTTCCTTAGCATTGAAATTAATATTGGCCACAGTAAATGTCTTGTCTCTGTGGTTTACTGTCCACCTCGAATTTTCACGATTTCTGAAGCTAGCGAGTTGGAAGTGTGGCTCTCCGATGTTATCCATAACTACGCCGATATTGTACTTGGGGGAGATTTCAATGTTAATATTTTATCTAATAGTGCCCGTTCTAAAAACTTCCTTAATTTTTTCAATACGTTCGACCTGAAACCCGTTAATAGACTTCCGACGTATTGCGATTCTAATAATCCATCATTGCTGGATATATTTTTTGTGTCGAATGTGGACAATGTATTATTTCATAATCAGATCAGCGCACCCAGTTATCTCGATCATGACATCCTCTATCTTTGCTTAAATTTCAAGGTTGAAAACGCGCAGCAAAAAATGTTCAAGTATCGTGATTACAAATCCATCGATATCCCGGCCCTATTACAAGGATGTGCCTCTCTTCCATGGAATGGTACATATAGTATCATTGACATTGACGAAAAAGTAGAATATTTCAATTCACTCTGTAACCATGTGCATGAATCTTTTGCTCCGGTCAAAACTAAACGCGTGCTTTCTTCTATCTTCCCTTGGCTTTCCTCCCAAATTAACCGGTTGATTACTGAAAGGAAATTTTTATTCAGAAGGTACAAGAAAAATAAAACTGAAAAAAGCGAAAGTAATTGTCCTACCTAAATGTAAGTCCCCAAATAGTCTTGCCGACTATCGTCCTATAAGTATTTTATGTTTTTTAGGTAAGGTTGTAACGGTCGGTTAATTATTGAAAAATTCTCCTTGTCAATTATTCCCCCCTCCCGCGGAAATTGCAGAAATTATTAGTCAAGTCACTTCTGGAACTTCTTAATTCCAAATTTTTCGAATCAAGTAGGCGAATAAAAACAAAAATTCTCTTTGAAGAGAAAAAAAATGGGAGTCTGTTTTTGAAATTGGCCGAGAAAGGTCGAGTCTAGTCTAGAAGATTGAGTTATCATGTCGAGTCTGGACTTTTGGCTATAGGAATTCGGAATTTATTCAGTACCAAGGAGGTCTGGTTTTAGAATTGGCCGGGAGAAAAAAAGAAAAAAAACTGTTTAATATGGCGGCTACTGCTGTTCCCGATAGGGTTTAGTGTGGAAAGAACGAAAAAAGAACCAATAAAGTGCAGTAGTACCGAAGGTGTAGTTACAGGAGCAGAAGGACATTTTCACTAACCGAATTATCGTTTTTGTCGTAAGGCAAAACCTAATGACGCTCGTGCAAAAAAGGAAGAAGAAACGAGTTTGTTGTATTATTTCTCGAAAGGAAAACTTACGGTGCTGTGTGGTGTTGCGATACCAGAAACGACTGTGCAGGAGGTAAATTTTATTTATATTTTTTGTTGCGCTTCGTGGTCATATAAGAAGAAGAGTACTCCAAGAAGAAAACTTACCACCAGCAGCAGAAAAGCCTGCAAATTTCTCTAAAGTTCTTTTAGGTTATCTCGTTGTTTTACACTGGTCAATAAAAATACGGTGTTTTACATTATTGGAAACATCTAGCGTCGATTGTATATGAATTGAGAAGCAGCCATCGGTCAGGTAGAGAGGTCACCAGGCAGAATACAGTGTTGGCACAACTTGATGACTCGGAAGTGTTGGTAATTTCCTGTATTGAAATTTCGGGAAAAAGGCTGCAGCAATTGAGGTTAAATAACCGGGGAAAACCATTGGTGGGTGACATTATACAAAGACACTTATGCCCAATAGTTCCCTAACGTCTGTGAGCATATATTTGGTACCTCTGATGAGCAAAATATTGAGGCAGAAATAACGTCGAGACTTATACGAACTATAATTGAGGAAACAGGATTGACTACTTTCACAACGTTCCAACCACCCATCCACCGGATTTGAAAGTATAGTGATTATAGATAATTAAAATACTTTGGGACCCATGTCAATTGGCTGTTCCTGTTGTGCGGTTTAGCTCTTAATACTAAATTAAAAATAGCTAACAATTCTGATTGTATAATACTTTTACCACCTATTATAAATTAACATATTTACAGATTCTTATATTATATTTACAAATTCTTATATGATATTATATTTACAAATTCTTATATGATATTATATTTACAAATTCTTATATGATATTATATCTACAAATTCTTATATCATAGTTACAGATTCTTATATTATAATTACAGATTCTTATATTGCAAAATAATCGCACATTTTTCTTATAAAATATATACTATAATTGATATATATAGAACATTTTTAAAAAAAATATATTACACTGTCCATTCTTCTGGGGTAAACACGCATTTGACTTTTCATCTTTAACGATATACTGTGGTGGCGTTATATAACAATAGGCGTATTTGCCTGTTGAGCGTTTAGGTAGGGTTATAATTTGTGACGGGTTAGTTCACTTCTCTTTGGCCAAAGCGACGTAGATCCTTTCAGTTTGATTTTCTGAGTCCAGTGGGTAACCCCCCTACACCCAACATACACCGTCTCACCTAGCACTTCACATTTGTTAATTGATCATTGTTGTTGCTACGGCGTTTTATTGATTGTATACTATTGGTTTTTTTGTGGTTTTATAATATATGCAAGTTGAATTTTAATTATTACGCTGTGTATGTTTTCACTTAATATGCAGTACTAGGTTTTTCCGTGAGTTTCTAGGATGGTTGTGGAGGGAAATGCTTCCCTAGGGTCTCCCGTCGGTGATTCCACGTGGGGACAGGTCCCATGATTCCTCTCTGTGGGGATGGACCTAATACCGAAGAAGACATGAAGAGCTTTCACATAGACAAGTAGGTAAGAGGTGAACCACTATGTAGCGTTCCGGTCACACACCCCACGACCACCACCGTCGAGCTAGCGTATACCGTGTGACCGGCTTATCACCCCCTATCACTATTTCGGAACGAGGGAGGATGGTTTATTTTTCAAAATTTTTATGTATACCCAAGCATGATGGCAGTAGCCTTGCTGTCACCAGCAAGGAGCTCCATTGTGCCGGTACAAGGTACTAGAAAAAATAATGGCATGGCAAATTGAAAGTCACTGTGAGACGAGGTCCCTATTGAGTCGGGCACAGTCTGGCCTTCGCAAAGGCAAAAGCTGCGAAACTGCACTTCTGAAGGTTACTACTGACCTCCGAATGGCTCTTGACTCTGGTAATGTTGCTTTTCTCGTTCTTGTTGATTTCAGTAAGGCATTTGATAGTGTTGACTACATGCGCCTATTTACCAAATTGGCAACCCACATGAGGTTTACATCTTCCGCTACCTCTTTAATCCGTAGTAACCTAAAGAATCGTTCCCAAAAAGTATGGTTGCATAACTCGTTTTCGGATCCCTTACCGATAACGTGCGGCGTTCCGCAGGGCTCTATACTAGGCCCATTACTCTTCTCTATGTGCATAAATGATCTTAGCAGTGTCGTGACAAGCTGCAAACTCCACATGTATGCTGATGTTCAGATGATGTTCAGATTTACTTAAACAGCCGCCTTGGACTGGTTGTAAACTGTATTGCGGACATAAATGCAGATCTCAAGCGCATTTATCAATGGTCTGTATCCAACCGTCTACAACTGAATGCCTGTAAATCCTGTTGCATTCCAATGTATAGGAGTAAATTGGATATCGACCGTTTTCCACCTATCGTTCTTATGAACACATACCTACCTTATCAAACGAGAGTCATAAACCTAGGTGTTCATCTGAATTCCCAACTTACCTGCTGCGATTATATTTCTCATACATTATCTAAAATATAAGGTAATTTGCGGCGTCTCTGGCTATACGTCTCCATCCAACCCTTAGGATCTCGCTCAAAGCTAATTAAATCTCTAGTGTTACCATACTTTAATTACGCTAGCTTAGTGTTTCCTTCACTTGATGCTGCATGCCGTGTTAAGCTTAATGTGGCCTTCAACGACTGCGTAAGGTTTTCTGGGATGCACAATTGATGATTACCTTCTCCTCAAGGCATTGACATTTGTTTATAAGCTTCTACATTCCGACCGGCCATCTTATCTACATGAATATCTTCAAATTGGACGTACATCTAGAAGAGAACGTTATTTATACTGCCAAGGGTCTCTTTCTTAGTTGGGCAAAGATCTTTTTTTGTTCATTCGCTTCAAGTTTGGAATAGTATGCCTTCTTACGTTCACAATGCGGGGTCGTTAAATGTTTTCAGGAATCGCGTCTTCAATTTTTTGAATAACCAGTAATATCCCTTCAAATACATTCTTTTTAGATTTTACTTGTTTTGCTTTTGTTTCTTTTTATTATCTACTTTTTCTGTTTTTATTAATTCACTCACTCGTTCCGCTTTTTATTAATTAATATGTTGAAATTATAATGTACATGCGTTTTTTAGCGTTAAAAGTTTATGTAATCTTGATGTACAATTCATTAAATAAACGAAATAGAAATAGAAATGACACGTACGACATGACGAACTGGTAATACAAAGGGTGACGCCTGAGCTCAGACTACCACAAAAAACGGTATCATCGATGCTTACAATTCGATGTATCGAATCAATCCGATGCATCAGTTACTTTCGATTTTTAACGATGCATCGATTTTGCAACGATGCAAGCATTTTGTAGGCTATACAAGGAGTATAAATTCTTTTGGGAAAAACGACAACATCAATTTTGTAAACTGATGATTTCGTTTTGGCCACAGGCATCGCCTTTGTCCGATTAGCATCACTTTTTCCACATGAAGTTAGTATAATTTTATCATATTTGGCAATTCGTTTCTTCAAATTATGCGAACTTCATTAGAAAACATAACGGCTACTGTAATTGTGAGTTATTTGATAACAAAGTGATAAAAAATTAACATAAAAGTTTTTAATTTGATACTGACATTTAAATTTGATTTGTTGGAATTTTTTTTGTGTGCCCTAGATATAAAAATGGATATATTGCAGTATTTCTTTAATAATAACTAATAACAATTATTAATACAGAACTTTTCTATGCAAAGTTTAGAGAGGAAATATTAGGATTTGAAATTTCGAATATAAATTGAATTGAAAACTTTGGATTGCCTCATTTTTCTAAAGTCTGCTCCTGTATTTTTAACTGATATAATACGTCCATGTTTTTATGCGATGCATCGACGATTCGTTTTTACCATGCATCATAAAACATCGATGCAACGTTTCGATGTATCACACCGATTAAAACATTGATGTATATTTTGCATGAACATCCCTATTCTGAGCCAATTTTATCCAGTTTGATATTTTTATAAACTCTGAGCGTCCTGGACGTCCAGGGGAAGTTTGGTCTACCTCTTTGTGGCATCTCATAAATCCACCTCAAGAGACTTTCCGAGCCGGCCACCTGCCCACAGGAGCCGACCGAGAAACTTATTCTCATCACGACATCTATTTCGCGATATCTCTCGTGGACCTCGTCATCGTTCTACCTCATAAGGGCTTAAAAATTCCTCAAAGGACTTTTCTTTGGCGCACGGCCAGAGATCAGTGCTTTTTGCTATGTACCCATCCAAGTGTCGTATCACATGGTAGACCCACATTATACATGAGGAATTTGATGTGATGATGATTTGATTTGAATGTTTGGAGTAGCCTTGACCTCTTCATCTCTTTTTTGACTGTGAGATCAATGTCTCCAACGAGGTTTTTTTTATTAACATGCAGCCCCAGTTTTCGTGCCGACGACTCACCCTTTGCAAAAGTGTCCAGTTGATGCACTTCCAATAATGTGGCTTAAGGTTAATCCACTGCGCACCCAAGTTGTAAACCAATTGCCTCAGCCAGTGGAGCCATTGGGCACGCGTGTTGTTCAGCCGCTGAAGATGAGTCTTTAGACCCAGAATTCGTCTGCAGCGCAGACTCGGTCAGTATGTGCTCGGTTAGGTCAGGAACTACAACAATTGCCCGAGGCTTCGAGCAGATAGAGCTTGACGAACCTGGGTTTGTTAAACTCAAAAATCGCCAAAGAAAGCGCACAGCGAGGCGAGGAAGACAGGCAAAATGCCTATCCAGGAAAATGGTCCTGTAAAAAGCTTTGACAAAGCAATCCGGAAAAACTGAGTTGAAAAGAGTTCGTTCAGAGGAGGAAATACCGGATCGGCCGAAACAGAAAAGGACCAAGTTGCCAAATGCCCAGCTCGCCCACCTTTAGCCAGGTGGTAAACAGTGTTAAGCTTGGCCTCATCTCTACAGATAGGGAAATCCATCCCTTGCACCTGAGCAATTGGCACAGCTGCAGGAAGCGATCATTGACGTCGCCAACATTAAAATCTTTTCGGACAGTGGAAGTTTTCTTCCATAATAGTTGCAGGGGCTGCGTACTCCAGAGCCTGACCACGAAAAAGCGGGTCTCGCTCTGGGGCCGGACACTATGATTAGTGATAAGCAAGACTAATCTTGCAGTGGTCTTGCATTCTTCTCTGTTTTTACACATTTAGCAAGACCAAAGAAAACCCAAGACAAGACAGGACAAGACAAGACTGCAAGATCAAGATAGCAAGACTTTTTGCTCATCACTAATAGTAGGGGAGCCCACGATGCTAAATGGGGATTTACTCGAGCGTCGTGAGGACCTATTGGATTTTGAAGATGAGATGGTAGAAAGAAAAAAAGGTTGCATGATATATACCATTTCATCGGTAGGGAGAGCGTCTGCAGGCTTTTAAAAATGTAAAAAAAAACAGTCACATGGAAATACTCGAGCGCGTCAGATATTAATAGGGTGTATGCCCTACGTGTCTCTGATGACGGAGGTATATTAATCTGCCGGTTTGCATGGTGGGGCGGCCGTACGGAAGGGTTAAAAATAGGGAAAAACAAATTTACTCGAGCGCCAGATATTCAGAGGGGATGTTAAGTGAACCCGAACGAAGCTCCCATTCAAAAGACTGACGATTCGGATGTGACGCAAGCTCCTGGCGACTTCTTGAAAATGCAAAAAATTCGCCATTTTGAAATACTCGAGCGCGTCAGATTTTTATACAGACGGTTCCAGTTGATGTCCTGATCGTGCTGATCCATAATCTGACGATTATTTGCAGGGGTTCTCTTAATCTGACGGTTTGAAAAAAAAATTTCATGATTGTTTTTTTAATTTTAATTTTACACAAAATTATTATTGATTTATTATTTATCACTTCTTAATTTATAATTATAAGTACTGAATTCAGAAAATATTAGTTAAAAAAAAAAAAATAATAATTCTGTATTAAAGAACACAAAGCAGAAGTGAAACTTCGCGTACATATTTATGTCTATATGATCTTTATTATTGTATTTTTTTCTTCATTTGCTCGTGGCTTGTGTTATAATCTAAAATATGAATGAAGCAGGGAATAGGAAGTAAGAACCATAATATTTTAATTCAATTGATAAATCATAGTATAATGAATATTTTGAAAGTAATGAGTACATTGTATAAAATCAAAAACATTTCGCTGCTTTTACAAAAACTTTATCTTTAATAAACAATCTTAATTTTTTAAATAACCGACTCCTCATTTTTACTTTACCGATGCCTGCGCCATCTATGTACGAATTTAAATAAATTGTAAATATTTTTCTGCTGGTTTGGTAGAATTTGTTTATATGGCATCACTTAATTGCTATCATGGCTGTCGCTGTCACCTACTTGGTGATCTTCGCGAAATTCATCAGTTTAAGTTATTAAAAACCAAAATGTTAAACGAGATAGAGTGGAAACTAAATTGTTAGTTTAGTTGTGCTCTTTTGGCGGTGATATTCGCGAAATTCATCAGCTTGGTTGTTTAAATCCAAAATGTTTAACGAAATACACTGGAAACTAAATATTTAGTATGTATTCTTGTGCATTCATTGTGTTTGTGTTTTGTTGAACATATTTAATTTGTTTCAAGATTTTTGTTTTTTTCTCGTAATTTTGTAAACGAATGAGAAGGCAACTTCCGTTTCATACGGCAGTCCTTGTTTTTGTTGCCGATTCTGAATTGTGACAGTTGTAAATGAGTGAGAAGGCAACTTCCGTTTCGTACAACTGTCCTTGTTTTCGTTTCTGTTTTCTGAATTCACTCGTACTTGATCGAATCACTTCAAAATCCCCGGAACGAGAGCAAAGAAGTTTCACTTCAAAAATAGGTTTCCGAAGAACCTCAAAGCGAAAAGAAGCGAAACGCAAGTGTTAAAAGTGACAGTGATATAATTATTTAAACCCATAATGTCATGCATCAGATGACATTATAAACCTCTATACGGAACCGAT
The DNA here is from genome assembly GCA_963855945.1 of Thereva nobilitata. Classification (NCBI taxonomy): domain Eukaryota; kingdom Metazoa; phylum Arthropoda; class Insecta; order Diptera; family Therevidae; genus Thereva; species Thereva nobilitata. The sequence goes on from OY979694.1 coordinate 77,983,483, forward strand.
TGATCCGGGAATATTTAAAGTTATTGTCAATCAAACAGCTCAGCACCTTCCTTGGACTTTCTAACAGTTAGGATTAGGACTTGCTAACAGTGATGGCCTAATGGGTGACGGAAAGTAGTGTGTGGAAGGTGCGAGAGAGTGAGAGATAGAGAAAAAGTGAAAGAGATAGAGGCGCGGATTGGGTACATGTTTCACTGGAGATGCACACGCTAAACTTTATTGACGATCTTTGTTACTTCGGCTTGTGGAAATCGGCAGATTATATTTTTCCCGTTATCTTTGAATTATTTCCTTCGAAATAAAATAAAATTCGACCGCGCTCGAGAATGCCGAGGTCACGATTTTTTTTTACAAGTTTGTGACCCTCCCACTCCCTTTCGTCACGTTGAAATCGTCAGATTGATGGAATGTACACTTTTCAGCATGTACTTAACCCACCGTACCTTAATCTGACGCTCGAGTATTTCCACCTATCGATTTTTTTACTATTCTGATCGGCCGCCCTATGCGCGCGGCGCTATATAGAAGGCTTAAATATGGTAGAGGTACTCAACAGGGTGCAAGGTATCCCCCCATATGCTAATCTGCCGCGCTCGAGTAAATCCCAAAATCCCCGCTTGGGCTTCCCTACTATAAGTGGCAGAGGTCTTGTCATTTGAAATTTTAGAGTTACCCCGCGCCCCCAAAAGGGGGTGGGGCGGCGGTCAGTCAATTTCTGTATTGCCAGATGGATTTCCAAAAAATATTGAACACGTGTTTTTTTTGGAACGAAGTTCCTTAACGCGGCTTGCAGGTAGAGTGAATTCCTAGAAATCGTCACATAAGACCGGTTCTACACGTTCAATTTTATGTTCAAGTTTGCGATGTTCAACACTTCCTTCTCTTTCGATCGTATGCAAAATTAGGAGAGTCATTTTCTTGAACATAAAATGGAAAGCAAGAAAAGGTTGAACAGAAATTTCTATTCAACTTTAGATCTTGCCTTCAACTTTTTTATGTGTGTGGGTGTGGGTCGATTTGCGCAATATTATTGACGGTCTGTGCTGATATTGTCTGGGACAAAGAAGCAAACCGTCAGTATTTTGTTCAATATTATTGCACAATATTATGGATAGTCTAGGGGCCACTTAAGGAACATGCACACTTTTTCAGAATAGATGCTTATGCCTTCTTCATGAAATGAATGGTATTGAAAAAGGTAGCTCATATGCCTTCATATTGGAATTACATTCGCAGTAGAAGAAAAAGCGTAAGAAACTTCGTTCCTGACGGGAATCCCCTAACCGCACCTGTATTTTCTTTCAATCGAAACTTTCCGAGAGAATTGGGTATTATTATTTTTGTCGTCGTAAATTTGCTATCTGTCCCAGTGTGCGGTGGCACAAACATCGAAGGTAATAGGAAGCAGCTTCGTGGGATTTTTATGCCTCCAAGTTGAATCCCACCAACGACCCTTAAGGGCTGTAACGTCGAAGTGGGCGAGATGCATACGGTTTTTTCAAATTCATCAACTGAGCATTCAACTATTCATCGACACCTTCATGCCATCGGGCAAGTCAGAAAACTGGGTTAATGGGTTCCTTACCAATTTTCAGAGCCTAATCGTGCGCAAAGTGAGTGAGTGTGCTCTTTCTTGCTGTCTCGTTTCAGGAATGAACCTTTCTTGGGGCGAACTGTGACTAGCGATGTAGAGTGAATGCCGTACAAAAATGTTAAGCGTACAAGACAGTGAGTAGACAAAGGAAACACCCCGGAATCCCAGGCTAAAGCAGGTCGCCAACAACGTAATGCGGGGATAGGGTGAATAAAATTATCCTTAGAACTCCACCACACACTTTGCACTAAGAATAGAAATAAGATAAAATTATTACCTGTTTTTATAATAAGTTGATGGAGGTAGTTTAACCACTTCACCGCCGACCTTCACAGCATTTGGAAAAACCACATTATTTATGGATTTACCCAATATATGACTCGTACAAATGAAACACTATTATTATTAACCAATTAACTGGCTTCAGTTAGATCGAAACTGGTTCGCCGCGCGAAATTACGACACATGGAGGACGAAAATCTTCAAAAATCCAACGACCTCATTCTTAGAAACATTCAAATTACTACGAAAACGTCGTTGTCTGCCACCCAAATCTGTTTAACATCCAATAAAAAAATCCCAAGAATACAAAATTTCTAAATACCAAATTGGTTTTCCCGCACCCTGCTTGTCCCATGTGCATAGATGTAGGTGAAGGAATATCCTGGAACTTCAATAGCTACCTAAAAGCACACCTGGGAGATTAATTGCAAATATCTACAACCCATTCCAAAGTGAGTGTGACCAGCTTCAAATTTCTCTGGAAAAGCTCACAATTTTACTGACAAACCAAATTTCACCAAAGAGCTTCCCGTCGGGACATTTAATACTGGTTTTCGTCAGGAGCATTGCTTCTCCGCCTTTTTTATACATAGGTGAGTTTTTCCCCAAAGCCCCTATATTATCTTAACTAGTAGTAGTCATAAGGCAACGCTCACACAGTTCGAAATTTGCCATCGCAATGAAAGGACGTGGGTTATCCTTTTTTCCTTCCGGATGTCGGGTTTTGGATCCGTTGGTAGTCGAAACTACGAGTATACCTCCTCGCAGCAGGATAACGCAGTCGAGAGCTTTCAAAGTGCAGTTTAGAAAATCTGTGTTTGTATTGAACCAATTTCCTTATTCTAGTGTGTAGTGGAAGAAAAATATTGCTTTAGAAGAAATTCGATTAAAATCGTGTTAAGTCCTCCTTCCTTACCTTAGGATCAACTTTTTGTGTTAATTATCGGGGAAAGCGTAGAGTAAAAAGTTTCCTAGAGTGAGATTAACATAAACTCCACCACACAAAATGTTGGCGTTTGTACGTTATTATGCGGCATAGACGACCGACTTGTGAAACCGGAAGGATAATGCCGGGGGTAGGTGAAAATGATATTATTAAATTTATTCCCCCAAGGTATTTTAGGGTGTAAGCAATGGCCTTTACTCGGGTGGATAACCTTCTGCCAAGTCATTGGGAGGCGCGGTTGAAAATTGAAGATTTCCTTTTGGGGTAAAACACGCTGTCCGATGTCGTTGGTGCGATTAGACGATCCAATTTGAAAACTTTGTTTGGACAGGTCCGACAGGGGATGATGGGTTGATTTCCGACGCTATCCTCATGGATGTCCTTTTTGGAGGTACTCCTCTCTTTTTTCTTATCAAATTCTGATGGAATTACTTTTTTGTGTAATGTTCTTCGTGATTCTGTTTATCTTTGCTTTTGGTTATTGATGTTTAAGCAAAAAAAAATGGGTTGTGGTCAAATTTTGTTATCTGGCGATTTGTGTCTTATGATTTTGTTTGTTGGGAGGTGAAAGTACGTTATTGGAAGGATGACTCACTGAAAAGATTTTAGCCTTTTTTCTCACTGGGAGACCGAGCCTTGTGTGTTTGCTGAAATATTAGGCGTGAAGATTCGGTTGTTTTGTTTTTAAGAAAACAAAGTTATTTATTCTCACTTTTTATTTCAAACTTAATCTAAAATATAACTTCCTCTTTAGTTAATATAATTTCCTTCATTGTTGAAGACTAATGCCATCTCCTGAAAAAGAACCCTCATTTCCATATTCATTTCTATCAACAAAATTTTGCAGTGACCTGAAACGATAGTAGAGTCCGATAGCGAATTATCAGAAAAATACGTAGACGGAGACGGAGATAAAGTTTCTCAACCAAACTTTAGAAGTTTTTGTGCGGTTTTTCTTGCCACATGCGGTCTAGCATTGTCGTACTGAAACGTTATAACTTTTCTGTTGGATAAAAAGGGATGTTTACGTTGAATTTCTCTCTTAAAAATATTAAGTTGCGTACAATATTGATCAGTATTGACCGTTTAATTTTCTTGCAGCAACTCATAGTGCACTACACCCTTGCGGTGTAGCGCATAACCTACTTCTGATGTACATCTGCATTTGAAGTTGGCAACGGAGTTTGCCCGCTGCAAACATGAGATCTTTTTCTTACAACGTTTTTTAAACTATCTACTTTTTATCTCCAGTAACAGCAATCCAAAAACGGCTCCCTTTGGCGAAGAGCAATATTCGAAGAACATATAGAAACTCTAACCACCTCGCTTGATTCGTGTGGTACCCAAATATACAGGGTGCGGTAAAAGTCCGGCAACGGTGCGTTATTTCCCGAAGGACAGGTTTTCGTAAACAAAGTTTTGAACAAAAGTTGCTCAACTTGGAGGGTGGAATCGTGTGCACACAAATCTCACCTCCACCCACTCATCCCCTCGCAGGGGTGGGGGTAAATCGAAAATTTTAAGTGGTAACCCCCATTTTTTCACGGATTCTGATTCTCCGAGAAGAAATATGAAAAACGGATAAAAAAAATTTTCAGACAAACGTTGCATGTTTCTCTTCAATCATAATCCGTGGGAAAAAAATGTGGGTTGCCAATATTCTCCCCCACCCCCTCACCACCTCGCAGGGGTGGGGGTGAATAATGGTAACCTCCATTTTTTCACGGATTCTGATTCTCCGAAGAGAAATATGGAACTTTTGTCTGAAATATTTTTTGATCCGACACAACCCCTGTACCCCAAAATGAATGATTTTTGATGATTTTTGGAAGTGCAGCGGGTCTTCGGATAAAAAAATTGTTTAGACAAAAGTTTCATATTTCTTCTCGGAGAATCAGAATCCGTGAAAAAACGGGGGTTTTATGCCGACATTTAATATTTGGGGACAAATTTACCACGCCCCAAATCTACTTCATCGGAGATGAAAATGTTCAATTGAATGCACTCTGCCAAATCCCTACTGGTCGTTCCACAAAATGTAACATACAACAATAATTTAAATCGGATGTTTGAAAATGCAGTTGATCTTATGCCATCAGACTGCCATAGAACAGCAGCCAGTGAGCATGTCAGACGATATAACCCGCCAACAATTGATGATGTTAGTAGCTCGGCCGGCTTAAGGTTAAATCCGACTAAAACAAAAGAAATGCGGATAAATGCAAATACCCTTGAACGGACAGCGCTAAATAACCGTAGCGTGGAACTGGTAGACAAATTGTGTTACCTCGGTAGTACTATTATCGAAAACGGCGGTACAGAAGAAGTCGTCAGTTCCAGAATATATAAAGCAAGAAGGGCATATGCATGCTTATGCATATTCGTGGAACTGGTAGACAAATTGTGTTACCTCGGTAGTACTATTACCGAAAACGGCGGTACAGAAGAAGTCGTCAGTTCCAGAATAAATAAAGCAAGAAGGGCATATGCATGCTTGTTTCACATATTGAGATCAACGGAGATCTCAATTAACACCAAATTGCGGCTGTTCAACTCCAACGTTAAGGCAGTTCTTTTGTACGGCTGCGAAACATGGAAAGTCACCCAATTCATCACAGGGCGCCTACAAGTTTTCATCAACAGATGCCTACGTCGTATCCTAAAAATCCGATTGCAAGATAGAATTTCAAATGAAGAACTATGGCGCCGTGCCGGCCAAGAAAGGATAGACGACCAAATCAGGCGAAGGAAATGGAATTGGATTGGCCACACCTTGCGACGCGAACAAGATAATCTAGCCAAACAGGCCCTTGATTGGGATCCGCAAGGATCCCGTCGAGTCGGAAGGCCTACGACAAAGTGGAGGAGAACCCTATTAGCAGAGGCCGCAACAACTGGGAGATCCTGGTCAGAGCTGAGAGCTGTCGCGCAAAACAGAGTCCGCTGGAGAGCAACTGTTTCCGCCCTATGTCCCATGAGGGATTAAAGGAGCAATTAAGTAAGTCAAGGTTGGAGCATCGCGATATCGTTTAACAACGCAGAAATAAGCAACTACAATTAACTGCTGACAGTCATAGATGCTACGATCCATTGCTATATCCAACTGTATACATGCAATATATTCAAACAACAACTGCTTCTTTTATCTCGCTTCGATGGCAGCGATGGACACCGGGTTGCAGCCAGTTTATTACAGAGCATCTAATGCCGCAACGTGTTTTACACCTCGCTATAGGCGATCAATATGGCAAAAAATTACATTTCGGCTTGGCTGGCTTTGTTAATAAACAGAATATACCCTATTGGGTGGGGATTTTTCCTAGGGCGGTACTTGAATATAAAAGTGTACACCAAGGACAATCTTGTTGCTTATGAATATGCTGCTCCCAAAAGCCAATAGTAGTTATCAGGTGATATGAATTTTAATATACAGTAGGAGAGTTTGAAAAAGGCAATTTTTTGGTATTTTTGATTCCAAATAACAAAATGTGAAACTATTAGGGATCTGACATTTTGATCGAGACAATAAAAACCATCTATTGACATGCCATTTTTCGAGATATGAATTTTCATACATTTACTACCTTAAAAACTCCCATATACCGATTTTAATTGGAATCGGAATACAATTCGCAAACTCGCCGGCCATATTGGTGCGGCCATTTTGAATTTAAATTTTGATCATAAAGTCGTTATTTGCTACCTTAAAAAACCTCAGATACAGATTTTCATTGGAATCGGAACACAATTTGCAAATTCCTCGGCCATTTTGAATTTATAAGTTTTGACCACAAATTCGTTATTTGCGACCATAAAAACCCCTAGATACCCACTTTCATTGGAATCGGAATAAAATTGGCAAATTCAACCATATTTCTGCGGCTTCGAGGTGTATCATAGGAGACCTCCACGGAACTTCATGCAAAAATTCAAAGCTCTGCGATGATTTTCAACGAAGCTCTCCATGACAGCGCCATCTAGGGGTGGCTTTAGAAAGTAATAAAATAGCCTATGTTCTAAGTTTGAATGTAAATAGCACATGGTTAAAATTTCACTAAGATCGGTTGCACGGTGTAGGAGCCTATAGCGATCATACATACACACATTCGTTTTTATATACAGGGTGTAATGCATAAAGTAACAAAGCGGCCGGCTGTGGATAGGTTTTGGATAGACGAACAAAAAATCGTATGGGGGGGGGGCGGGAAATCGTAACGGTTAAGCCGCTAGGGCGTCTTGAAGTTTTTTTTACTAGAGTTTTACATATCACTCTGTATTTTTGTAACCCTATGACCTATTTTCATAAATAAGGTATCAGTGTACGCAGAATACTCCCACCTATCTAAAGCTGTAAAAGTGAAGGTTTTACCGTACCAGGTTCCAGAGCAATGAGTCATTTTGGTTTTTTTTACTAAAATTTCAACGAAAACCACCATTTTCTCCAAAAAATACGTGATAAACCTAAACTTTTTTTTGCAAAATTAGAAAGCTTGGACAATTTCCTATGAATAATGTCCAGACAATTTTTATGCTACGGCCTTTACTTTTGAAGTTATTAGCAAGTTTGATGTTGAAATTGACCTTATTTGGTGCTTATTTGGTACTTTTTAGCAAAGCTTAGGTGAAAAAGTACTAAAAAAGACCCAATTTTAGCATTAAAATTGCTTTTAACTCCAAAAGTAGAAGTCGTAGGAAAAAAATTCTCTAGACATTATTCATAGGAAATTGTCCAAGCTTTCTAATTTTGCAAAAAAAAGTTTAGGTTTATCACGTATTTTTTGGAGAAAATGGTGGTTTTAGTTGAAATTTTAGTAAAAAAAACCAAAATTTTGATTTTGATGACTCATTGCTCTGGAACCTGGTACGGTAGAACCTTCATTTTTACAGCTTTAGAAAGGTGGGCTTCTGCGTACACTGATACCTTATTTATGAAAATAGGTCATAGGGTTACAAAAATACAGGGTGATATGTAAAACTCTAGCACAAAAACTTCAAGACGCCCTAGCGGCTAAACCGTTACGATTTCCCCCCCCCCCACACTTACGATTTTTTGTTCGCCTATCCAAAACCTATCCACAGCCGGCCGCTTTGTTACTTTATGCATTACACCCGTATATAGATATTCGAGACTAAATTGCCAAAATAACATTAGTAGTCTGTGAGAATGTTACGAAAAATATGCTATAAAGAGGTCGCATTTGCCCGCGGCCCGAAGCGGCCACTTGACTGACATCTATATTTCATTTTTAAGAAAGCCTAGCTCGCTAGTATCACTCGAACTGTCTGGAGCCCTTGTTTCTGCTTACAAACAAATTCCTAGACTCTACGGTTTGCGAATTCGCTTGTAATCAGAACAGCTCGACATGCGGTACAATCTTCCACAGTCGGTGTTCCCGAACACATACAAGATCAAAGAGTTTAAAAGCAAAGTTAATCGCGTCTTCCTCATGTGCCCCCCTATCTTATGCTTCACATATTCTAAGAGCTAACCTTACTACTAGACATTTCACATGTAAAACATGGAGAAATGGAAGTTCAAAGCACAAGAGCCTGAGCCTAGACTTTGATGATATGATGAAACACAATTTCTCAACATGAAAATATTTTCCTTTAAATTCATAAAAATTTCTCAATATTTTAACTAATTTCGTGGCTTTACTTTGCTTTAAAATTAATGATTTCCAAACTCAATAGAGAGAGAGAGAGAGAGTAATAAGATATAGATAAAATTTTAATGAATGTTTAGCGACATTTTCGTATGCTGAAAGTCAATGTAATTAAAGTTTGCGGCAGAAGTTTGAAGGGCATTAAATGGAGGTTTGTTCGCCTACACAATTTAATGTCTCCAAACAACATAGAAGAACATAAACCCCGTATCCCCAAAACACGAGGCAGTTACATCCTCAAATTGCTGATTATAGCGGAAAGTAAATCGGCGATTAATTTAGTCCAAAACTCCCTCCCGGCTGTAGACTAGGGCTGCTTTAAATCTTTCAGGAACACTCAATTTCAAACTACCCAACAAGGATTGTTATAGTCGTCTGGGTTTGATCTAGATGAAAACTTAGCAGGACATTGTAGCACAGGTGCTTTTTGGTTTCCCATCATGGCTATTTTGTACTCATCTCGAGCTGAAGATAACTTTGTTTATTGGAGAACTATGTTCAAGCAGTATTTGTGTGCAGAGAATATCCTTCCTGATTGCACTTTTACTGACGTTTATAGTGCATTCACTTTACTTGTTTGATTAAACTGAAAGAGGTAACTGCAGATATCGTGAGGACAACGAAGCATAAAAGCTCTGTAATTTCATAATAGATACGGCGGAAAGCATGCGGCAATATGAGAACATTCACTACTTCAGTGTGCATAGTAGATTAGATTTCTTAAGTCTAAAGTTTCCCAATTTGTAAAGTTGTTGCTTCGTTGCTTTTAAAGTCCGTTCATTGGATTTCTTTTTTTTCTCATTTTTTTGTGCATAGGACGTGAAACCATTTAATATAAAAAAATGCTTAATATAAGCAGCAATTTTCTTCCTTATAAAAATCGTTGGATAAAAAGTTATCGGTTGCGCTCCACGTCTCTCGCCATTCCGTTTATTGTAAAAGATTAATGCTTGAAAAGAAGTTTTCATTTCCAAAAATAATTCACTTTTAAATAAACAATTACAATTTCTAATCATCCTTAAAGCATAGATAAATCATACATAGATATGTAAAGTAGCATCAAAACTGCTTCCACTTGCTTTTTAGACTGGTTCAGCACGTTCAACTACAACACTTTTTTCTCTTTCGCTCCCACGTAATTGTGAAAGGGGTAAGATTATCCCTTTCCCAAGTTGCATGCGAACGAAAGAAAAAAAAGTGTTGTAGTTGAACAAAAAGTTGAACGTATAGAACCGATCTAAGTTTTTTCCGCCTGATAATAATACTTCTGTTAAGACATACTGTGTAAGACATAAGCCGTGTTTTTTTAATGAACTATATAGGTTTTCGATCCAGTTCATTAAAAAAACGACAAGGGAAATTTCACTAAGCGCCATCTTCAGTGCTTTAAATATATTAAAATTAATCCGAAGTTGCGTGCTAGTAAACAACTGTTACACGAATTCCCCTCTAGAAAATAATGAATAAGTTTCTAAAAAATAAATTATTTGTTTCCTCATGCCTTCAAATTTGCTCTCGCATCTTCTATGTTGTTTTTATTTTAAATGACGTTTTTCCGACAGCCGGTAAGTATGCTACATTCCGAAAAGAAAGCTAAATTTTGAAATGTCCCAAGACCTGGATAAAAACCTGGATAAAACCTGGGTTTTCAGATTTGTATGGGGAAGAACTATATAGTTCATTAAAAAAACACGGCTATAATAATACTGTGTTAAAACATAATTAAGCAAAAATAATTGAGATCAACTGTTTCCTGAGAGAGCAAAGTGAATAGAATGATTTGTTCCTATTCTTACACATATTTTTCATATCACACATCAACTGCATTCTCAAGTTTTAAACGAGAGATCCATACGCGAAAAACAATGTGAAAATCTTACTACAAAATCCTTTGCTCGAACGTAATCCTTGTATAGTTGCTGAACAAGTGAGAAAATACACACTCCTATCTGCGACCCCTTCCCAATAAAACCGGAGCAATGTGAATATGTAAGTAATAACTGCGCCGGGTTCGAAAGCTTTATATTTTTAAACGCGAGTGTCGCTTTACCAATGCGGTCCCCCAACTGAGTACTGGTCCCGTTCAATGCTGCTTAACCTCTATTGAGTATGCTAAATGACACCCTTCACTATCACCAGCATAATTGCCTGAAATATTAAGCAACGCAACAACAAAAACTAAAGCTTTTTAAATGCTTTCCGAGTACGTAAGGCAAATGTTAGGATGTCCCATTTCATTTGTAATGAGGTTTGCCTCATAAGGCCCTTATGAGAAACTGATAAGGCTTACCTCACTTCAGTGCCTATCGCTGATTTTTTTCGTATGGTGTTCATGGTGAAACTAACTGGAAAGCCCTCTTTCGGCATGTCCCATATTATCCCTCTTTCGGCATGACCCTGAGGCAATCCCCTTTTTAAATGCTGGTCGAGTGGGGCTAATATTTAGTTTTCGTATGAGTATATTTAGTTTTCGAATGAGATGTAATATATTTAGTTTTCGTATGAAAATCCTTGCTTGCATGCGGCCTTCCGACCATGTTCCTTCGTCGCCAGCGACCGATACGGTCTTCCAACATTCTGAGTTATTAGGTGGGTGTACATGTGCGTGTGCACTTTTCCTTCCATACCCATGCGCTCCGCCGCCCCTGCCCATCCATGTATAATTTATCTATGCTTAAAGTGTGGTGTCACATTGCTAAGGAACGGAAACTCATTTTTAGTTTGCCAAAATTATTCAGCAATTAGCTATAAATTCAATAATATAATGTAGTTATGTACGTACAATAGCTTCTATTGTTTCTTTTTTTTCTTTTCTAATCTAACATTTTTATTATAATTACTTTTCATGTTATTTTTCCAATAAATACTTTTTTTAAATGATTAAATTAATGCTTGGTCCTTCTGGCCAGTTTTAATTACTTACAACAGGGTCAGTGTTGTAGTGGGTTAAAGTCCCACACTACTGTGTGCAAGAGCTCGCGTTTGTCCGCGGTGCCGCCTTTTTACCCCAAAACAAAAAAGAAATTTTTTGAAATAAAACTTCTTTAGGCGCGCCTAGCCGAAAAAATGTAGGGCAGTGAATTAGTTTCATTCGCATCACGCTCACACATTGAAAAATCGTCAGATTTTTCGGGTACGCCAGGCAATGGGGAGGACGGGGCACCAGAGGCGAGGAAACTCGAATTTGTGTGTGCAATAGTTCGTGTCTGGGAGAACCATAGTGATTCAAGCGACATTTTTGGAAATATAGAATATTAGTCCAGTAAAATGGTGCAAAAAATAGGGCCATCTGAACATTTTATGTAAACACCAATTTTTTTTTTTAAATGTTTAGGGGGGTTGGTTGGGAATATAAAACCAAGTTTTCGGGATCCGGAGGAGTGTCCTTCCGCCGCCATCTTGTTTTGAGTGTGAAAAATGGTTTTGCTTATTGATCGGAAACCGTGAGTCCTACCGATTTTTTGTAAAGATATTTTTTTTAGATTATCAAATTATCTATAACTTTCGTAAATAACGTTTTGCGGTAATATTAATAATAAAAAATATATGGACGTAAAATGACAAATTTTTTTGGGTGTGATGAGCTTTAAAGCGCCATAACTTTTTTATTATTGATTCTACATAAAAAAAAGCGAATGTAGCTGACGTAACGGCGCCTCTGCGGGCGCTCCTGCAAAAACATGTAGATTGGTACTGGGACATTGATAAATAAAATGCATTCCTGAAATAAGTGGTACAGAAACCACAAATGCTTGGGTATTATGGCTCGAAAGCACCAATATTATTATCGGTAGATGCCAGCAGCTATGCATGTGGAGGAGCTCTCATGCAAAAAGAAAAACCCATTGCCTACTGCGCCAATGCATTCACTGCAGGCTTATAACAGGAACAAAATCCACAGTAAAACCCACAGCAAAGTCAGGCTTTTATAGGATGAAGAAAACGGGCAATTATCTTGGAAACCATAGACTCCCGGGACACAATGAGACCGACAACGACAATTCTCATATAAATTGTTGTTGTTTTCCCGTAGAAGTTGTCGGCCTCATTGTGTACGGGGGTAAGGATGCCATTCGCATCCTCATTAGATCGGTTCCCGTTCCATTGCGTAGCTCAAGCAGCATAATTTCCCCTCAACGCACGGTGAGAGAATTCCAATGATATCGACACCTCCACCGTAAATTTATTTATTAACAAAGGCCATTTTCTGTGCCAGAAAATTGTGTATTATTTTTTATTATTTAAATAAAAATTAGAGTTTTGAATAAGTTATTAAAATGAGCTGTTGCCGTAAAATAACAATAATCAAACACAAAAAATTAAAATAAAATAAATACGAAAACAGAAAAAAAGCACAGAAAGCAACAAAAAACATAAGAAAGCACATGTAACCCAACTACAAATCGCAAATCAGGTGGCAAGTAGATACAAAATTGACGAAAAAACGAGAGAGCTTTTGCTCATGGAGGGGTTATACCGACAGAATTAAAATTAAATTTAATTCACCGCCAACGTCAGAACAGCAAAAATTTATATGGAAAATATCGGTGACGGGCTCATTGTTTACAGGCAGTAATTCACTTCCAACGACAGAACAATAACAATTTATACGGAAACTATCGGTGACGGGCACATTGGGAACAGGCTCAACAGGAACAATTGTTAAAATTATTTATATAATGACTGAAAACTGACAACTTGTCCATTCGTACAACAATCCTCCGATCACCACTACGCCCGAGCTTTTGATCCCTAAGCTCTGCACGCAGCACCCAACTCAACCACCTTGTAGTTACATGCAAAAAAAACAATTTATTTACTTTTGATTAATGATTAAAGATCTTGATTAAAGACATTGTGAGCGAAGGGTTTTGTCGCTTAAGAAGCAGTTCTAGCAGATAGTACAAAGCTCCCACAAACTGCTAAAAAACTTCACTTAACTTGTTGCAGATTCTTTATCGTCTTCTGCCATTCCCAAAATAATCATAAAAGTCACCAAATTCCTCGTGTACGTTCAAGAATCCGTTGGTCTATACTTTATTAGTATCCTGTTATCCCAGAAACTATCCAAAAAAATATATTAAAAGCACTGAACCTTTCCTGTGCCCCAAAATTTAACCAATAGCAAAAAAAAAGAAAAAGTATAAAAATGCCATCCCTATTATTATTAGGGTTCTACCTCCCTAAATCAAGGGTCCATTACTGAAGGAGAGGAAAGTATCCAGAAACATGTTCAGGCCCCATTTAACCTCGATCAAGTTCTAATATCAATGTATAGTCTGTATAGTCAGCCATCCCGTGGCCTACGTGAGCTCCAGCATTGACTTCATTCTATTCATTGTAATTAAATTTATTTACGGCTGAGGTCACAAAATTGTGAACGCCTGGCACTAGTCATCTGTGAAACGATTATGGAAGTGTTTTGTAATATCCTTGCGATGTGATTATACGAACCAGCATGAGGCTGCTGCGAGATCGAAAAACATTTTTCAGGAAATCAAGAATCCATTAAAGCCCATCTGTCATTACCCCAGCATGGGGTCTCCTTGGAATCCTTTTATATATATTTCAGCAAGGATCATGTAAAAATGAGTATTACATAAATATTTGATGTGGGGATTACTTAGGAGAAATCAGATATTTTTTTATAAATATTGTATTTGAGAATTTGAAAATGTGATCTGAATTTGATTTTGAATTCAAGTGAAAAGTAATATTGACTCATTACAGCACATCCAACGAATTAGATTACTTTCCTTCCTTCCTTTCCTGTCTTGCATTTTGTTTTCTTGTTAAGTTATGATATCTTATTGAAATTTGTTGGGCCCTTACTGGACCATATAAAAAAGAAAATCAATTGGTTCAGTTCAAGAAAATCAATTGGTTTCACGATATTGATAAAGTTTCGTAGTTCAATGTTTCAGCAATCATTCAACGACAATGAATTTGGAGAATATTTACAAAAAGAATATTTATTTTATCCTGTGGAGGCAAGTCAGAGCCCTTTAAAAACCCCAAAGAACAATTGGAAGAAGCTACTCACATGCACCAAGGGATAGGTGCGACACTTGATGAAATGGTTAATATCCTAGAGTGTGCCCTGAACACGGCATACAGGCTGCTGTGTCCAGTCAGATATAGTAAGAAAGCCTTTCCGTCGTGGTGGAACGAAAGGTTTTCCGACCTGCTAACTAGTTTTCAATATGGGCTAAAATCACAAATATTGAAAACCCGCAAAGTCTTCTTAAGGCTGTACAGAAATCCGCAAAGAGGCAATCACGGAAGTAAGATTGCCCAAATAAATACGATTAGGCTAACCACGATTAGCAAGATCAACCCTGCTTACATGCAATTTTAGTGGGGTGGAAAGACGTTAGGTGGACATAGACTATTGCCTAATGGTTGATCCACACTATGCGGAATTAGCTTATACGCGCTTTTGCCTTTTTTCATATAGAGTTTTATGACTTTTTTACTACCTTTTTAATGCCAAAGGCACTACGGCCAACATGCGCGGACAAAAGGCTGTGCTTAAAAAGGCACATGCGTACGGTCTTTCAAATGAAAATTGATTTTTTCTCAATGTAGATTAATCAATATGGGCCAAAGCACGTGGGATTCAAGTCCGCGTGTAGTGAGGACGGCCCTTAAGGCATTGCTTTGTGCTTTGTGACGGACCGATTGTAAGCGACAACAGACGTGATTTTAATGAAAACCAGCAAATAAAAGGAACAAATAGCTACAAATATAGAAATATAAGATAAGAGTCGATTCGCACTCCTCGTACGGGAAAAGGATTAATGCAATGTAACCGGAAACAAAACAAGATACTAATCGTGCCCTAATGCATGTTTAAACAGACATCTATAACGCTACGGAAAATGAAGATTCCGATGGGCCTAACAGCTATATGTCCGGGAAAATTTCGATTCTGGGAGCTGATCAGAGCTCAGATACTTAAAACTCTAATAATGATGATGGCATGGGCGCAAAATCTACCAATTTTTAAGGGGAGTCCAACAAAAATTTTGATCCCAAGTGAGTTTTCTTTTTCTGGTAGAAAATCCAGGCCCCTGAAAAAGAGTAAAAATGATTTGTGCACTAACTGAATGCGTAGGTGGGGGGTGCACTCCATCTCTATAGTCGTGGACAGTCTCAGACCAATGGCAAAGTACAATAAACTTAAATTTTCCAACTGATATTGAAAGAAAACAAACACTAGCTGCGGTCCCTTATGGGGTAGGTAGAGCTTCGTGAGCAAGAAAGAACTGAGTTAGTAAGACTATTCTTCTAATACCTCATATTAATTTTTCAAGACCTTCCTGTAAACAACATTTCTAGTATTTTTTTCTGGTTGGATAATGACCAGGCTGTCAGATGAACTGACTCTTGATCATGCCACATATAATTGGCCATGTGAGAAACAGCCACTCTTCAGGTCCACACCAGTCACTTTCAAGGTCTGTTCCTGTGCCTTATTGTAGTGTTGGGTAGGACACGATTATAAAATGAGTTTGTAAGAGGTGCCTCTTTTTTCTTTTGAGCCAGTACAATGTCATACTTCAAATGAGGCGAGGTGCTATTGTAATGCTAAAATGACAAAAACAAGCAGATTAAAAAAAAAGAAAGAAAATAAATACCAATGAAGTGCATTTTTACAAGTTTAATTCTAATATTCATTAAACTGCCTTAGAGTAAGTAAGAAATCTATGCCTCCACGTCCACAATATACAGCCACGGACAAACTAATTAGAAACAGTTTCATAAAAATTGCATTTATACATTTTTTATATCCTGTTAGGAATTCATTATGATATTGTTATTGATTTCCTTCAATCATTATATATTTAAACAAAATTAAGAAGAGGTGGTGGGAATTCTTTAATTTGATTCCTACATAAAAACTGTATAAATGCAATTTTTATGAGACTGTTTCTAATTAGTTGTCCGTGGCCATATATTTATATTTTGCAATCCCACCTCGCCTAATTCCAAGTTGGAAATTCTGCTACCGCAAAAGAAGTAAAAAATGTCTCTCCAGCACAAAATTTCACTCCCTCAAAAAATGTAAGAATTGTCTCTTCAGGACAAAAACTCACTCCTTCGAAAAATGTAAGAAATGTCTCCCCATCCAATTCGCATTTACAATCTCACCACCATTAAATCTAAATCTAGCGGAACTTAATTAAAAATTAAATGTGCTCCTATCTAAGTGAAACCGAATTTACTTTGCAGCTTTGTATATTTATATTTTTTCTTAAAACGAATAAAGGCATTGGAAACACAGATTGTCATAGGGGAAGCCCCTAAAAGTGGCCTGCGCGCATTGCTTCGTGTGGTCTCGTTTAATCAACAATTAGGTTACGAATGTAAAATATTGTTTTGCTGTATTGTTTAAAACCCTAAGTTGAAAATTTATTTGATTGTTGTTTTTTGTGTCCTTGAGCAATCGAGAAATGTATGTTTGAAGATTTATTCACTTAATTTTTTGTAGAGAATTTGCTTTTTACTGGTCCGTTCCCAAAAATATTTCTTTATTCCGATTCTTAAATTCATGCTGAGTTTTAAAAATGTATCCGCATGTATCCACCTTATTTTTACTTCTAAACCCTTTTATGGTTAATACTCCTTAGAATACAGTTGTCATTTCTTGCCCATATTTGCCCCCGATTTCCGATAGATATAAGCACATTCATTTTTTAAATAAGTTCCGCTGGATTTAACTTTTAATACAGTGTGCACCGTTCAGTTTAAAGTGGATATTTTACTGCCGCAAAAGAACTGAGAAATGTCTCTAAAGTTCGTGTTTACAATCTCACCTCGCCGCAGTTTAAATTGGATATTTTACTCCCGCAAAAGAAGGAACAAATGCTTTTCCACTAAGTAATTTACAATCACACCTCGCTTCATTTATGTCGATACGCGCTTCTATACCAGTAGGACATTATTTTTGAAACGGGACATTTAAAAAAACTGAGCCCTCAGTACAATTTATATCGTGTAAGGGACAAATGTACTGCTTCGTGTAAGTCCGGCTCAACACTACCTTATTTATGGTCAGGTTATGGCGTAACAAACATTAACGGGAAAATGCAGACGTTTGAAGTCAAAATGTTAGTCGTAGGATTTAAATTGCGCAACAGGAATATTGGAGCCAGAATCTTGCGGGGGGGGGGCATGAAGTGGTATTCTTAGTGGGTTAAGTGTGTGTAAGAATTCTACAGGGTAATGTACAGCATTGTCGACCTCCATTACCGAGTCCACAGATTCATACTTCATAAGCTCAGTTGGCAGCTTCTTTAGCAGAGAAGCTGCTGGCTGAGTCGTTTGTTGGAGTGAAAATAGCTCTCTCCGTCAGGCATGATGCACAATCCAGTCCAGCCTGATAAATGTTGGTGTATATTCTGCCTTTCAAGCTAATGAGATATCGCAAAGCTTACTCGGAATATTTATTCTTTCTTCCACTTCCAAAATCTTTTCATCGCCAATATCCAGTAATAAGTTAAAAAACTCCTCTGCCCTAAAATCAGGTTGAAGGTGGACACGCATGTTAACTCTCAAGGCCGTAAGATGGATGACTTGAGACAGGCTTTAACTTCATCTGCACGTGTCCCCGCGGCGTGGCACAACAGGCTCTGTCTGTCTGAAGTCACCAGCCAAATCCAACAGCACTGTAACTCTACCCATAAGTTGATTGCAGCTCCTAATGTTCTGCCTATCGTGCACTTGTCACACACTATAACTTTGGATTATATGACAACGACCTCAAGTAATGGTTGTAAACAATATGGAAGACCAATTGGACATTCCCGCGCTCTCCCTCCATTTGTCATCTAACATCTTCCGCAAAACAGCCTCAGTATTTCTCCCACAATTTAAGGAGACCTCCAAATTGACAGAAAACCAACATGATGGCAAATAGCTCACGCATTTTATTGGGAGAGTCAGAGAAGAAGTCTTCTTCCAGAGTGCGATGCCAGTGTGCGTCGTTCTGCAGCAAGCCAGGTGCTCTGTATGCCGCCTGAAATGTCGGGTAGACTACTTTTACCGTATAAGGAACCTACCTGCCAAATTTCAAGTTTGTAGGCTTTATAGTTTCGGAGATTTCGTGACGAGTGAGTGGAATTTCCGCTTTTTGAAGTGAAAACTTCTTTAGGCACGTTGGGCACTTTTTGGCCTGGGGAAAAATCTAAAAACTCGCGTCACGCGCACATTTTGTGTGCCATCACGCGCACTTTTTGTGTGCCATCACGTGCACGTACCAGAGTGCCCAATTTGGATGCGGCCAGTAAAACTCAGCATACAACTACATTTAAACGCCCTGTGCGTGAGCCCCCTTTCAAATGCTCCAGCTCAACCCAGTTTCTCAGAATTTTGACGTTTTTTATGGATTTGTAATTTTCAACTAGTTTTTTCTATGGTTATTTAATATTTTTAAGAAGAGGGTTCTTCAGAATTGAACAACAAGAATTCGAAACGAAATATTATCGATTTAATTTAAATTATTTAATTATTAAATAACCATAGAAAACGGTCGAAATCCTCTGAAAAATGGTTGAAAACTCCGCAAAACTGAAAAACTTCGGAAAACGCTCAATTGAAATATTCTGCGACACCCTAAAAAACGATTGAAAAGTCGTCTTGTTCAAATTTCAGAAAACCCCGACGACCAAAAAACTGTTAAATTCTGAGAAAAAAGTTGAAAATTACAAAACCATAAAAAGTCGTCAACATTCTGAGAAACTGGGTTGAGCTGGAGAATTTGAAGGGGGCTCACGCACAGGGCGTTTAAATGTAGTTGTATGCTGAGTTTTACTGGCCGCATCCAAATTGGGCACTCTGGCACGTACCATCGCTTGAGAAAAATGTTTCCTTTGGGGGTTTTAGTTTTAATGATGTAGTATGAATTATATATTATATATTAAATATTATATATTAAATATTATATATTAAATATTATATATTGAATATTATATATTAAATATTATATATTAAATATTATATATTGAAAATTATATATTTAATATTATATATTAAGTATTGTGTATTATGGACTATGTAGTGTACTACGTACTATGAGCTATGTACTAATTATTATGTATTAATTATTATGTTCTATGTGCTATGTATTATGAATTATGTAGTATGTACTATGTACTATGCACTATGTACTATGCACTATGTATTATGTACTATGTACTACACACTATTTACTATGTAATGTATATTATGCACTATTTACTATGTACTATATACTATATACTATGTACTATGTATTATGTTCTATGTACTATGTACAATGCATTATGTATTATATACTATGTACTATTTACTATGCACTATGTACTGTATATTATGCACTATTTACTATGTACTATATACTATGTATTATGTTCTATGTACTATGTACTATGTTCTATGTACTATGTACAATGCATTATGTATTATATACTATGTAATATTTACTATGCACTATGTACTGTATATTATGCTTATTTACTATGTACTATATACTATGTATTATGTACTATGTACTATGTACTATTTTATATGTACTATGTACAATGCATTATGCATTATATACTATGTACTATTTACTATGCACTATGTACTGTATATTATGCTTATTTACTATGTACTATATACTATGTATTATGTACTATGTACTATGTACTATGTACTATGTACTATGTACTATGTACTATGTACTATGTACTATGTACTATGTACTATGTACTATGTACTATGTACTATGTACTATGTCCTATGTACTATGTTCTATGTACTATGTACAATGCATTATGTATTATATACTATGTACTATTTACTATGCACTATGTACTGTATATTATGCACTATTTACTATGTACTATATACTATGTATTATGTTCTATGTACTATGCACTATGTTCTATGTACTATGTACAATGCATTATGTATTATATACTATGTAATATTTACTATGCACTATGTACTGTATATTATGCTTATTTACTATGTACTATATACTATGTATTATGTACTATGTACTATGTACTATGTTATATGTACTATGTACAATGCATTATGTATTATATACTATGTACCATTTACTATGCACTATGTACTGTATATTATGCTTATTTACTATGTACTATATACTATGTATTATGTACTATGTACTATGTACTATGTACTATGTACTATGTACTGTATATTATGCTAATTTACTATGTACTATATACTATGTATTGTGTACTATGTACTATGTACTATGTACTATGTACTATGTACTATGTACTATGTACTATGTACAATGCATTATGTATTATATACTCTGTACTATTTACTATGTACTATGTACTGAGTATTATGCTTATTTACTATGTACTATATACTATGTATTATGTACTATGTACTATGTAATACGTACTATGTTCCATGTACTATGTACAATTCATTATGTATTATATACTATGTACTATTTACTATGCACTATGTACTGTATATTATGCTTATTTACTATGTACTATATACTATGTATTGTGTACTATGTACTATGTACTATCTACTAGGTACTATGTTCTATGTACTATGTATAATACATTATGTATTATATACTATGTTCCATTTACTATGTACTATGTACTATTTACAATGTATGCACTATGTACTATCCACTATGTACTATGGCCATAGAAATCCACACATTTGAAAATTAGTATGTGGGTATAAAGTTTAATCGTGCATTTCCGAAGCTTGGTTTAGCCTTCCACGCGACTCATCGGATACCAAAAATGTATGTACATCGTTCATTATATTTATAGGAAGTGAGTAACTACTTTTGACTGCATTAAATTAGTTATCCTTATCCTATTGTAATATTAAGATTGATTTGGAAATATAGACTGCCCGGCCATAGAAGTTTTCACTTCCAACGTGTGGTCCTACGCACACTCATATTTTTTGTTATTTAAATATTATAATTTTAAATCTTTTTTAATAGTGTGTCGCTCCCGTTTCTTAAAATAAGGTAGAATAATCTGTTTTCCATCGAATCATAGAGAGAAACTAAAAACGTTAAAACAATTTCGCTCCAAGCATCTTCAAAAGCTCTCACTAAGTCCTCTTTTCTCGCGAACTGTCGGCCCCCTTCATATAACTCTACGAACTAACCATACCCAAACATTCTCTACAATGTTTAAGTTTGGGGAGTATGTTGGCCACGGTAACAAATCTACATTTTGTGTATCAATCCAAGTTTTGTTGGTCGTTGCATTATGTATCGGGGTATTGTCCTGTTGAAAAGTTCAATGTTGTCCATGAAAAAATCCGTGAGTGTTTGGAAAAGTTTCGCTTAGTATTCTCTGATAACCCACTGCATTCCTTGTGGCACTTGGAAAAACGATATCTACTGTACCATAATAAGAAACAGCTCCCCAGGCCATTACGCAGCCTTGTCGGCTATGGCGACTGCTCAAAGTAAGTTTGTCCTGTCTCAGGTCATGGAAATAATAATTGTACCCGTCAGGCCCATCCAAATTAAACTTTTTTCGTCAGAGAACATAACCCTTCACCAGTCATTTTTCCACGTCATATGAATCCTTGCAAATCAAGTCCTTTTTGAAGTGAAAACTTCTATAGGCACGTTGGGCACTTTTTGGCCTGGGAAAAAACTAAAAAGTCGCGTCACGCGCACTTTTTGTGTGCCATCACGCGCACGTACCATCACGTGAGAAAAATGTTTCCTTTGGGGGTTTTAGTTTTAATTATGTAGTATGAATTATATATTATATATTAAATATTATATATTAAATATTATATATTTAATATTATATATTTAATATTATATATGCATTAAATATTATATATTAAGTATTGTGTATTATGGACTATGTACTGTGTACTACCTACTATGAACTATGTACTAATTATTATGTTCTATGTGCTATGTATTATGAATTATGTAGTATGTACTATGTACTATGCACTATGTACTATGCACTATGTATTATGCACTATGTATAGATGTTTTCAAACTCCGTGACACAAAAATTTTGAACAGTTCTGCGCACCTCGTTGCCAAATTTTATATATGTTGTTCTATCATTTCCCCTCTTTTCATTTAAAAAGGCAACAAACGCAGAAAAAACTCAACAAAACGATTTGGGAAGGGATGCGCGCATGCCGAATGAATAAAGTTAAGTTATCTTTATATGTATTGAGCAGAGCTTTTAAATACATGTAAAAACCCTGCTCAACCAAGTAAATCTATTAATCATAATAAGCATAATTTTATTATAATTATGAGAAATATTTCTCATCCCTAAATTTATAATAATTAAAAAAAAATGCTGAAAAACGTATTTTTAAATTCATGAGCATTTTCATTCATAAATTAAGAATTCTCCGCAGCCGCAAGCAACACAACCTCCCCTGGCAGAAGCGCGCATGCGACTGACGGAAAACGTCAACAATCCTAGTATCAAAGTAGTAAAAACACAAATTGCGTATTTCTTAATGGGAATTGCTACAAATTATTTCTGTAGTAAATGTACAAAAGCCTACAAATTAGAAAATATATAAAAAAGGACGTTTTTCATTCATAATTTGTAAAATTTATAAATAACGATTAACCCGCAGTCGCGATTGATTAAATGACAGCAAGTGATTTGATAAGAAGGAGGAGGAGCCAATTCTCCGCTCACTGTTTAAAACATACAATGGGTTACAAAATTAAGCAAAGATTAACAATTAAATTGAAAATATGCAAAAGCAACATTGTTTTCTGTTTCTTTAAAAAGTCAGTTTATTCATCATAAATTTTAGGCTAGGTTATCACAGCCTATCAGTTGCGGGAAGAATACTTGTTGTTGTATTTGTATATAATCTTTCCGATACTTTAAGCAGAAAATCTTAGTTTTTCCACGTTACCTAAGAAACGTTTTTCAAAAACCAAAACATTTTTAAAGCAATAAAATTTTATTATTCTTGTAAAGTGAAAAAAATGAAGACATTTTATAAAAAAGGTTTGCAAAACAATTCCTTTAGTCATAAATTTACCTGTTATTTCGAAGGGGTTTTCACTTTTTATGGGAGCTTATGGTTTTCCAAGAATATCGTTAACGACTTCTTAAAAAAGTGAGGGATTTTGCAAATATGTATATATAACTCTGCAAAATTAATCTATTTCATTGTTATTTTATTATTCTTGTAACATGAAAAAATTAAAACTTTTTATAAAAAAGGTTTGCAAAAAAATTTCCTTTAGTCATAAATTTACTTGTTGGTGGGCGTTTATTACAAAGGCTTTTTTAATTTTTATGTGACCGTAATATTTTCCAAGAATATCGTTATCCACTTCTTAAAAAAGTGAGGGATTTTGCAAATATATAAGTATAACTCTGCAAAATCAATCTATTTCATTGTTATTTTGTTATTCGTGGAGTAAATATGGAAAAAAAAGCAAAGAACGTGAATACATTTTTCGTGCGTTTTGTTTTTTGAAAAAAATTCAAACCGGCGAAATAAAGGTTAAGGATTGTTCGGAACAAACATTGTTAGATCATACTGCATGGATGACAAGTATGTTTCTTTTAGAACTTTTTGTGTTTTATATTAATTAAAATTTTCATTTACAGCTTCCAGTGTTAGTACAGTGAGAAGAATCGTCAAAGAAGCTTCCGATGTTAGAAGAGGTAACCCATTTGATGTCGCTGCACAATTTACTACTGGAGCAGGACAGGTAAGTCTTTTTTTTAAATAAACTTAAGTTTTAATATAAAAATAAAATTGCAGGGTTCCCAGAATGATGTACGAATACGCACGCCGAATGTACGAATACGCACGTACGAATAAAATGTCAATTTTATTAAAAAAAACTGTTTCCTTTTAAATAAATAATGTTTAAAATATTTTCTTCGCATTTTTATTTCATTTACTGTTAATCTTCAAATTTCTACCAATTATTCAAATGGAAAATAAAGATTTCGTTTTTCAGTTGAGATTTTTTAAGCCACTGTGGTATATACAGAAGCTCTGATAAAAAAACAGAGTCGTCGTAATATTTCCAACAAGTTGTCAGAAATTATATGCGAATTGCTGAGAATTCTTTTGCGCGCGCCTTTGGCCTTCTTTTTTGGAGCTTTTTTTTCAATTAGAGAGGAAGAAAAATGCTCTCAAGCTTTTAAACATTTTTAAGTGCTTTTTACCCCAACCTGCGCCAAATGTCACAGCATTTGAAAACATCTATACTACACACTATTTACTATGTACTGTATATTATGCACTATTTACTATGTACTATATACTATGTACTATGTACTATGTCCTATGTACTATTTACAATGCATTATGTATTATATACTATGTACTATTTGCTATGCACTATGTACTGTATATTATGCACTATTTACTATGTACTATATACTATGTATTATGTCCTATGTACTATGTACAATGCATTATGTATTATATACTATGTACTATTTACTATGCACTATGTACTGTATATTATGCACTATTTACTATGTACTATATACTATGTATTATGTACTATGTACTATGTACTATGTTATATGTACTATGTACTATGTACTATGTACTATGTACTATGTACTATGTACTATGTACTATGTTCTATGTACTATGTACAATGCATTATGTATTATATACTTTGTACTATTTACTATGCACTATGTACTGTATATTATGCTTATTTACTATGTACTATATACTATGTATTGTGTACTATGTAACTATGTACTATGTACTATGTACTATGTACTATGTTCTATGTACTATGTATAATGCATTATGTATTATATACTATGTACCATTTACTATGTACTATGTACTATTTACAATGTATGCACTATGTACTATCCACTATGTACTATGGCCATAGAAATCCACACATTTGAAAATTAGTATGTGGGTATAAAGTTTAATCGTGCGTTTCCGAAGCTTGGTTTAGCCTTCCACGCGACTCATCGGATACCAAAAATGTATGTACATCGTTCATTATATTTATAGGAAGTGAGTAACTACTTTTGACTGCATTAAATTAGTTATCCTAAATATTGATGTTAAAATGTCTGTATCCATCAATCTTTCTCATGTAAGTATAGTTATAATAAATATAAAAATATAGGTATATATTATTTATTTATTTTATTTATTTATTTATTATTACGCCAAACAAGGCAACTTAAACTATATCACACAGGGATAACTTATAAATATCAGATAAAGTAACAGGTTGCAGTCTTATTCATATTAGTCAACTTTGGCATCTAATTTATTTTTTTGCCACACAAAGTGATAACAAAAGAGTACAAAGGGAGATTCAACTTAGTTATAGTGTTAGTTAGTTAGTTAGGTAATTCGGGTGACAGGAAGGATATCAATTTTTTTTTGAAGGATAATTTGCTAATTCCAGGGGAGAAGCAGGAACTGTGGCCATTAAAAATCATACATCTGTTTACAGGCTCGTTCTTTGCATATTCGGTCCGATGAGAATATTCCCTAAGCATTTTCGTATGCCTATTGTGACGGACTTCGTCGTTGAGTTTGATCCTGTCTGACAGAAACTGAACTTTGATCTTATCGTTTAATACGTCCAAAGTAAAGCATGAAATAAGCAACTTACGCCTATGAAACAGCGGCATGAGATCCAACACTTTGAGCCTGTCCATGTAGGGCGGTAGGCTTTGGAAATCACGTGGATCGTATAGATTTCTCAGAGCAAAGAGTAGAAATTTCTTCTGCACTGATTCAAACCTACTACTGCTTACCTGGTATATAGGATCCCAGATCGGCACGCGTATTCTAAAATGGGGCGGACTAGGGAACAGAAAAGGGTTTTTGTAACTCGTGCGTTGTCAAATTCCTTGGCTCTTCTCTTTATATAGCCTAGAAGTTTGCAAGCTCTGGCAATAATATTATCGTAGTGCAAATTAAAATTTAATTTTTTGTCCAGGACAATACCTAGATCTACAATTTGATCAACACGGTCTAGTGCTTTGCCGTTGAGATAATAGTATTGCAGCTGTATGCTTTTTTTACGAGAGAAGGTAATTACGTGGCATTTACTGGTGTTAAGTTGTAGTTTATTGGTGGAGCACCAGTCTTGTAACGTACTTAGTTTCGACTGAAGAAGAGTTACGTCATCACGCGACCTTATGACACTATATATTTTGAGGTCATCGGCATAAAAGAGATGTCGTATATCCCTTAGTTTTTCTGACAGGTCTGAGATGAATATATTGAATAATAGTGGGCCAAGATGACTACCCTGAGGGACTCCGGAAGTTACTTCGATTTCTTTTGACAGAAATCCTTGAAATCTAACGGCCTGTGTTCTTCCGCTGAGATATGATTCTATCCATCCTAGAACAGGACCAGATATTCCAAATTTTAGTAGTTTTGTCTTTAAAATATGGTGGTCGACACGGTCAAAAATATTATTACAATTTTCCACATCTTATTTGTGCGAATTCGGATTTTCAGCATAAACCAATATAAAAATGACAAAAAGATCGAGACTTTTGAATGTAGATGACGAAATCATTTGCCGGCCGCTTTGTGAACTTAACGGATACACCCTGTATAAACCTTTGGGAAATACCTCAAAAATTCAAGTTCAAGTGTCAATATCTCGAAAACAGAACGTACAATTTTTATTATACATTTTCGTCCTATTTTGTGGTGATTCATCTTAATCACTTAATAAACATTCTATTGTCTTCATACATATTATTTTATTTTACATTGAAAATTATTATCATAAAC
Source organism: Thereva nobilitata (assembly GCA_963855945.1). Taxonomy (NCBI): domain Eukaryota; kingdom Metazoa; phylum Arthropoda; class Insecta; order Diptera; family Therevidae; genus Thereva; species Thereva nobilitata. The sequence continues at coordinate 78,010,742 of OY979694.1, forward strand.
TATTTTACACATTAAATTATTATCATAAACTTATTTTGTTGTTAGTGTGCCCCAAATTTTGAAATTGTTAAAAGTGTGCCACACAAAAAAAAAGGTTGAGAATCACTGTGCTAGTGGACGAATTGAAATTGCTAATAAACAAGCAGAGTCTGAAAAGAGTTATTGAAATTATAAATCGGTTGAAAATTCTTAATATTATTGAATAAGCAAATTCAGAAAATAATAACCAGCGCATGGATGGGTAGTTATAGGCGCTTAAAACAACATTTATGACTTGAAAAGAAGCAAATTGATCGTATCAGGCACTACCCACCCTCAAAAGAGTGAAGGATAAGTTTCTTACCGCAAATTTTAGAAATAAATAATAATTACCAAACAACATATTTTATTCAGGGTAAAATTAATGTGTAATAAACATGTGTTTACATATAGTGTATAGCTATTTTCTAATTTGCCCTTCAGCACAATATAAACACTCTTAAAATTATCCCCAATCCTTATGCCCCAGTTACACGAATGACATACTTGTCATTTTTTCTGTCATAATTTGTCATTATCATCATACACGGTCATAATTTGTGTCATTATTTCTGTCATAAAAAATAAACAACAACAATGCCATTAATTATGACCAGAGATTATGACAATTGTCATTTTTTGTCATTCGTGTAACTGGGGCATTATCAATTACCCAAAGTAGGATGCCAGAAAATGTATGGACTTTGGTACACACTCCAATAGCTATGTGTAATACGTCGTTGGATAGGTTTTTTTGAGCTGAATATAAATTACTATGGCGCCTAGTTCGAAATCTTTGTCCGTTCTGAGTAATACGGTCAGAAGTGTACAAAGATAGAGTTTTACATATACCCTGTATTTTTGTAACAGTATAACTTATTTCTATGAATAAGGTACTAATGAACACAGAATTCCTCCACCTATCTATGATGGTAAAAGCGATAGTTCTATCTTACGAGCTTTTGGAGTAATGAGTCGTCAATTTTAGCTTTTGGAAAAAAAGTATAGATTAATTACTAGTAGAGGGAAATTGTCATATGATGTGATGTAGTTGGGAAGTTGGATTTTTTTGTTTTTTTCTTTACGTATGTTAAGATAGAGCGAAAAAAAAATTTCTGTAAAATCGGTCCTGTGCCGCACGAGAAAATTGCATAAATGTCCTTTTTGATGCATTTTGAGTGCATTGCTACACTATTTTCTAAATTTCTCCAGTTCCGTTGGTCGTAGAAAAATAAAAAAATTGGAAAATCCTCGTGAATGAATAGACTATAGAACTGATTCGGTATAAATACTCTAAAAATGAATTCTAACTTCAAAAAACCAAAATGTACAAACTTTTATTTTATTTTACTAAAAATGCAATAAATAACGGGAAAATATACGGATTTTAATAAAAATTGGAAAAAATATGTATTTTGATGCTATAAAAACGTGGTTGAAATTTCAAATAAAAATTTCGATTTTTACGGCAAAAATTGGCAATTTTCGAAAAAAATTTAAAATTGCTGCCATTTTATGCCAAATCATCGTACGGTAATAATTTTTTTTTTAAATTTTAGGTTTTTTTATGTACTTTCTTGTGAGCATACGCAATACTTCGTTATTATTTAAAATGTCTATTTTAGGACTTTGAAAACACTAAAAATATTCAATTTTTCAATTTTTTGCCCTTTTTTTATAGTTGGCAAATAGCTTTTCACAGTCAATTTTTTTTATTTTTCTACGACCAACAGAACTGGAGAAATTAAGAAAATAGTGTAGCAATGCACTCAAAATGCATCAAAAATGGACATTTATGCAATTTCCTCGTGCAGCACAGGACCGATTTTGCAGAAATTTTTTTTTTTCGCTTTATATTAACATATGTAAAGAAGAAAAACAAAAAAATCCAACTTCCCAACTACATCATAACTTCGCTTTTTTTGTTTAATTTCCCTCTATTATACGTATTTTTTGGACAAAAAGGCAGTTGAAGTTGGTTTTTTGTTAAAAAAAATAAAGTGTGGACTTTGACGACTCATTACTCCAAAAGTTGGTAAGACAGAACCATCGCTTTTACCATCATAGATAGGTGGAAGAATTGTGCGTTCATTGGTACCTAATTCATGGAACAAGGTTATACGGTTACAAAAATACAGGATGATATGTAAAACTCTATCTTTGTACACTTCTAACCGTATTACTCAGAACGGACAAAGATTTCGAACTAGGCGCCATAGTAACTTATATTCAGCTCAAAAAAACCTATCCAACGACGTATTACACATAGCTATTGGAGTGGGTACCAAGATTTGCATTCTCCTTAAACTTATTCAAGTAAATCATGGTTGGTATGATTCATCCTGATTAACAAGTTCGAACATAATATTGCTATTCGCAAAACTATAATTCCGCTGGCGATAACTCATCCTGGTGGGGATAATTCTTTGTGGCGATCGACGCCGCTAAACGCTGGCAATAGGAAAGCAGGCAACCTGCTTTCTTTTGTGTTTTCGCCCTTACACAAGGCCACCGACTTTACACAGGATTCAGATGTAACGTAGCGTCGCGTTGGTGGACCCCCAGAATCGTGAGGATCATCACAGGATACTGGCCAATTGAGGAGAATGCGGCCAGAATGAGAATACTGTACGAAACCAACTACCGCAGCTAAGGGAAGAAACAAGTCACAGAAACAACCAAACATTTTCTTTGGCCGTTGTTATCCGACATTGGCTAAGATTAGACATCTTGCATTTGGTAAACATTAGTTGCACAGCTCGGGAGAAGTTTCGAAGCTTAATATACGGCATGTTATCCGTTACATTTAGGTGACGGGCAAGATTTAAAGTGACTTCTAGCATTCTGCAGTGTACTTACATTAACCAATCAACACCAATTATTTTCCCATGTTTGCATCTTTGACGGGACTGCCGCCTGTATCTTCCCTTTGAACCCCACTTAAATGTCTTTACGAACTTTCCGGAAAAATCAATATTTCAAACTGTAAAAAAGTTGGACCCATGTGTGATGGTCGCTGACTTAAACTATTTTTTGTTCTTTTATACGAAATATGCTTCGGTTAAGGCATGTATAAGCCCCTAAGCGTGAATTGATAAAATATACCCAAATGTAAATTCAAAAACTTCACTCACAGGGTTTCCAGATTTTATGATTATCATTTAGACCAGACGGGAAACCAACCGATATATCTGCATTAGACAAGATTTCGTTCCATTATAATGAGACCCAGTAGTGTTGTATAACATACGTATTGTTCTTATAGTCGCGAATTCCAGACCAATAAACCGAAAAAATACTGAAATGCCGTTATATATTATACAATTTTCAGTTCGGGTAATCTTAAGGGAATAAGATCGTTGCAAAGTACTTGCAAATGTTGCCATTCATCTTAATTTATATTTTGATGGTGAGTTTCCTTTGTTGCCCGCTATTCGAAGCTTTATTCTTACATTCTTAGGTCGAGAGCACGATTTATGTCGGACAGTTTTAAGTATTACTCGGATAATTTTTCAGATACCTGAAGAAGAGTTTCTTCATATTGTGCAAATCCTTTCATGAGTTCGTAAACTTTCCTTCCTTACATTGCCGTAAATAAAAACAGAGATTTTCCATGGATGGAAATTTTTTAAACCATTTTTATCGACCGCAAATGTATCCACTTTTCTGGTCAATTTGTGGTAGACCACTTTCCTCACTGGATAGGTTTTGATGACATTCTGGTTGGATAAGGGAATAAGGGACAATTTCTGGTCTTACAGAGTCTCTAAAGTAATATTTAATAAAGAATGGAATTTGGTTTAATACATACCAACTACTATAAATTTACGTACTTCTAGCCCGATTACAAGAACTCCGCCATGATATCTTGCCTGTCGCAAGCCCGGAAATAGGGCAACGGTTTAGGGCAACGGTTAATATACCAATCTTAACCCGGTGTCTACACTAGCCATCATCCATGGCAATGTCAATCAAAATGTCCTGTGTAGGCGCCTTATGTCTCATGGCAAGACATCAAAACACTTGAGGATTACGTCACGATGACATTCGGCATGCCATGGATGATGGCTAGTGTAGATAGGGTAATTGTGGGTGAGATGCCGCGTTGGGAGAGATGCCGCACTAGTAATATTTTATGTTCATTCAATAGGCAGAGCGAACTATTCTGGCACATTCGATGCCCCTTCCGTCACATGTTCTAAACGCAAGTGCCCGTGCGGTTGTCGCCTGCGGTGGACCTGTGTTGACTGTTTAAGTGAAAAAAAACGAAAAAATTTGCTCGAAACTTTCGATGAACTTGTTTATATATGAAAATTTACTATTGGTACACACGATGCTATTTTTCTTCATGTTTTTAGAATATTTTGGTATGATTTTTTATTTGTACCCAGGGCACTACAGTGCGGCGTCTATCCCACAAAAAATGGAGAGATGCCGCACTTCATGTTGTATACGTTACTTGTATACTTATATATACTAATTTGTGATATATATGGGTACTTAAATAGTTCTATATATACATGCAATAGTTATATATGTCGGTCGACAACACCTCTTGCAGGACTTCCGACATCACCTTTAATTCTCACTTCTGATCCCACAAAAACTTTGGAAAATGTAACCCCTATACAAGAGACTCCTACGAAATTTTCAGAAAATACAAACACCAACTCAGAAAGCATAAATCCATTAGAAGATACTCCAACTATACTTTTGGAACACATAGTACCAATACCTTAACTACCGGCCTCAACTGCTAAAAGGAAACAAACGGCAAGCGATTTAACGTCTCCTGAAAATATAGATTTTAAGAATACCAAAAATTCATCTCTGATCAAAGGTACTAAAAAATATTAAGGCGGCCAGATCAGAGAAGAAAGTAGAAAAGAAAGCAGAGAAGAAAAAAGAAGGAAACAAAGAGAAGGCAGAAGGTGTGCAAGAAGGGAAGAAAGAAAAAAAATATGCACCTGATTCTATAGAAGATGACTCCAATAATTGTGTTGAGTGTTGGAAAAATTATTTCTACACAGAGAGCAAAACAGACTAGATTAAATGTCAAGAATGCCGCAAATGGCTGCATGAAACATGCCCGCTTTATAAAAATATCTGCAATATATGTGGCCGGGATGAAATAAGAAAAAAAAATTTAAATAAAAAGAAATAGGCCAATAAGGCATATCTACCATATGGTGCGGCAACTATCCCACAGATTGTGGGGTAGACGCCTTTTTGACAGTGATTCAATTTTGGTTTTTTATTTTTATAATGATTAAAAAATAATTTTTTTTTGTGTAATTTTGAAGATTAATATCATTCCTTTTGATTAAAACTGTTTTTTATTTATATGCACTATTAGGTTTTTTTACAATAGAGTTTAACCAAAATGTGCGACATCTCACCCACAATTACCCTACTGTCTTAGTATAGTTCATTATCCTAAATTGTACCCCTTATATGCGCGCTATTTTAAGTGTTCATATATGTTGTTTCTCAATTCTCTGGAGAGGCAAAGTTTATTCTCTGATAGAAAATTGTGCAAAGTTTCAAATACCTCCGGTTGACCATTTTCAATGCATGATCTCCAAAATCAATTTTTTTAATCATTGATTCAATTTTATCTGAAACATTGAAGATCGTTATGGAGTTATTTTGAAGTGCTAAATTTAGATTGTTTATATGTAGGAAAATATCTGATAAATATTACCGTCGTGTAACTTTGAAGTAAGTTGGAAAGGATGTTCTTCGAAGGAAATCTGTAAGTTCGAGCAGCCGGGTAAGGACCTTGCCTCGAGATAGCCACCTTACTTTTGTATGAAAGAGCAGAGTACAATGAACACTTTTCAAATCTCTAAAGAGCTCTAAAAATTCTCGAGTTGACTTTATAAAATTAACCACTTTAGTAGCTTCGTCAAGAACAAGTTTTATTTGCACTGGAAGGTGTTTAGTTTGCCTGTGGATGCAACAGTGACTCCAACTTACATTGGAACCTATCTTCGTGACACGATCGCGCAGACCAGAATAAATACCTGACATAGACTTGCCACCATCGGTACATATAACACAACAATTAGACCAATTTATGCCTTTTTCTTTGAAATAATAATCGATAGCTTTAAATACAGTACTGATTAAAATATTAAGACTACCTACTATTTTCATAAAACTCTGACTTCAAGTTACTATAACTTTTTAAACTATATAGCCCAGTCACTTTATACAAAAAAAAGGCCAAACTGGAGATTTTCCAGCGGCGTTCTCTTTACTTTGGGGTCACAAATAATTTCCCAAAAGTCCATAAAGCCAACTGACCGGCCACTCGAGTTACGGAGGGTCAAAGGTCACGAAAATCAGTTCTTCTCAAATATCTCGTAAATCAACGGTTTTACGTAAATTTTGGCTAAGTAAAATTTGTTCGTGAGATAAATCTGCATAAAAAAGTCCTAAACAAAATTTACGTTTGCAACCGCTCTCAAACTGGATCGAGACGAGAGGAGAATAGAGTATTTTTAACATTCGCCATAACTAAATTTTTTTTCGCGTGCACCTAAGCTATCAAACGCGTACCCCTAGGGGTATGCGTACCACGGGTTGAAAATCGGTGGTCTAGAGGTATAGCTCACGGTTCTCTGGACAAGAATAAGTTTGAAAAAAATGTCGACAACATCGCTTATGGGGAAATGATTCCTTATCAAGTTAGGATTCCAAAAAATCAAACCAATTTGTAATACATAATATTTATAACAATAAAGTAACTAATCGTCACTTGAAGTAACTAATCGTCATTTGATTATCCGATCAGTTCTGATTTTCAGGTTTGAATTTTTGGAATCCTGACTTGATAAAGAATCATGTCCCCATAAGCAATGTTGTCGACATTTTTTTCAAACTTTTTCTTGCAAATATTAAGGGGTATTGCATGCAGTCAGTGGCGGTTCGTAAGGTTCAGGATAAGGGAAGCAATGTGTAGGGCGTCAAAGCTAATGTGCGCCGCGAGCGATAAAAGTAAAGGTATCGGCGGCTTTAATTAAAAAAACTGAAAAATAACAAATATGAAAACAAATTAAGCAATTAACCCCATTCAAAAAGTACCAAGTACCAGTGATATTACAATATAAAGTACCAAAACATTTTATTGAAATCCTATAATAAATTATTTCTACAAAAAAAATAACAAAAAAGTGAAATATACAGGATTGACAAATAACAAAAGTCTACGTACACTTATTATTTTTTGTAGAAATAATTTCATTTTGCAATTTCAATATAATGTTTTTGTACAAAGGATTGTTCTTATTTATTTTGTAATATCACAATTTTTTTTATGCTATAGTTACCGAATTTTCGCTATTTTATATGGTGTACGCAGTACCCGCTTTAGGGGGGGGGGCGAACCCGGGCGACCGCCCTAGGGCGCCAAGTCCAAGAGGGCGCCGCCACTACCGTCGAGATCCAGTAATGTGTTCATTTATTTAGATTTTAAATAATATCGCCTCCACAATACAAGACACAATGCCGAACGTGCATACTAGATAAACAAAGCTTGTGTTTGAAAAACGTAAAAGACAGCCGACAAGGGCGCTTTATTATACACTGTAAAAAAATGTAAAATCGCACAGCAAAATTACAAATCGCGATATGAAATATACTGATTTACAACACACTTATTGTAATATTACTATCAATTTTAAAACACTAAAATCATCAAAATAATGTAGCTTCTTGTATAATAATAGAATTTCACTTTGTAGTTTTCATATTTTCCATTGGAGTTTCGCGGCGAATCGCTAAACAAAAATCTGGAAGCATTTCTTCTGACCTTTTTTCGATGTATCGTCTCTCTATTTGCAATATGTCTTGATGAAACCTTTCACTGTGTTCATCTGATATTGTACCAAGATTTTGAATTTTAAAGATTTTTTCATTTTTCACTAAAGGCTCTTCAGGTACATTTTTAACTCCAGGGGTTGAACTCGCACTTCTTGGCCAGTTTTTACTACGTAGGGTTTACCTCTTGCGCGAATGTCCTATTCACATAAAAAACAACAAAACTTAGTATATCTGCAGCATTCTAGTTAACGTTGCTATAACTTTTAAATCAGCACAAATGTTCCACGATTATTCTATGAATACTGTCGGGACTGAAGGGCATATATTACCATTCTGAAGCAATATAAGAAGTTAAACCTTCGATTTTGAGAGACCTAAATTTCGAGCAAGATCATTCAAATCAATGTCTAAGGAGATGACGTTCTTTTCATTGGCTTGAAGAAGTTGTTCGAATGACTCTGTTGAAAAAGAACGTTTTCATTATCCACCATTTCTTTACTGTTACGAGGCCCTGGAGGTAAAGCATCATTGCTTCGAGGAACTGGTCCTCGTGAATCCTAGCGTCATAGTCATACAAAAGTAACAATCGTTTCTATGGTTTTCTGGTTCACTCCAAACTATCTGCGTTGCAAATGGCATGGTCTTATAACTTCCTGCGATCAGTGGCGTAGCGTGGGTGTCAGCCGCCCGGGGCGGAAAAAATTTTTGCCGCCCTCTTATTAACTTCCCAGTTTATAGGGAAGTTATTGTAATCGGTCCGAAAATCGAAATCGTAATTTTCAACTTATTTTCATTTTTCAAGGTCCCAATAGCATTTTAAGTAAAAATTTGAGAAGAAGTATGCGTGTGTGTGTGCGTACGTATGGGGTCATTTTTTCCTGCACGATCTTGCGCGAACCAAAAAAGATATCGACTTCGTTGAGGTGCCGATCGAAGCGTATTACCTGAAATATATATGATCTGAAAAGATTTTCATAAAATTCGGTCGAGTCGCTTTTTTGCTTAAACGACGTAAGTGATTTTTGTACCTGCACGATTTCGCGCAAACCAACAATGATACCGACGTTACAATCTGCGTATTACCGAAGTTCCAACTTGAAAAGATTTTCATAAAATTCGGTCGAGCGGTTTCTTTGTTTAGACGACGCAAGTGGTTTTTGTACCTGCACGATATCGCGCGAACCAAAAATGACATTGACTTCATTGATCTGCCGATCGACGCATATTACCGAAGTTATAATCTGAAAACATTTTCATAAAAATCGGTCGAGCCGTTTTTTGTTTGAACGAAGTTCGTGATTTATGTACCGCCCAATATCGCGAGTATCAAATATGATACCGACTTCATTGAGATGCCGATCGGCCCATATTAACGAAAACATTCGGTCAAGCCCTTTTTTGTTATGAAATTTAGCAAAGCGATAGAACGGTTTTTTGTCAATTTCATCTCCTTTTGTTTTGGATCGCCTTTCTGAGTTTTGAAACACCCCACAAAAGTGTGCAGCTGTGATCGTGGTCCCACGGGACAGGTAATTGATCAACAACATCCCTTTGGAATCTCAAAACAACGTTTGCCTTTTTCCGGATTTCACAACTTTCGCTTTATTTGGTGTTTTGCCGGTAGGAGCGAGTGGAGTCTCCATAGTGGCTGAAGCCTGACTGTCGGATCGATCGACGCACGCGCATAGAAATTTTACAGTGCTGCCACTACACCCAGACGCAAATTCCATGAGACTCCCAGACTTTTCCCCCCAACGATACGGATTTAAAAAAATTGTGGTACTTAATTTTGAGACGACCCTCGTACAATATTGAACACTATTCTTTATATGATAGAAGTCATTCTCGTTGAATATTAGTCATAAACAATCCAAGCACAAAATAAAATATGGAGAATCCCTGCAAGTCAGTACAGACGGTGTTGCCAGTCGCTACAATGAGCAAATTGTCATTATTATACATTCAATTAAAGAAAGGGGATTCCCCGATTTCGTCCGAGTATAAATAATAAAAAATTCCGTGCTCATTTCGATCGGTCCGAATCGTAGGTGCGACAAAAATAATATTTACAAGATATTATTATTATTTATTGTGAAATTTTGCCGCCCCCTAAAGGTGCCGCCCGGGGCGGGCCGCCCCTGCCGCCCCTACTACGCTACGCCACTGCCTGCGATCCAACCCGTTAAAGTTCTTGAGCAACTTTTGCAACATTTTTTCGGCAGCCAATATTTGTCTCTTTCTATCATTTCGAACTAGTTTATACGCACTACTTAAATAGATGAAAGTTGTACAAAAAATTCTGAATTTTGAGAAATTTACAAAAAAAACTAAATAACTATAAATCCAGCAAAAATAACTAATGCCAGCAAAAATTGAAACCAGATTTAGATTCAGAACGTTTTATTTAAAGGAGGATTGACCAGTGTAATCTACCTAAAAGAAATGTCTTTAAAAAATTAAGGGCGCATAAAAATATCTTGCACGAGGCGCCAAAATACCTAAAGCCGGCCCTGGGTGTACGTATGGTTACGTTGACGTGGAAGCTACAAAGTTATCAGCTTATTCAATACACACCTCCTGCCAACCCATTACAATAAGCAATAGATAAAGAGAAAGAGAGTTCACCTATCCTCGATCTATTTTTGCTTGATTCAAACGAAAATTCATATTTTAGTAAGAGTCAAGACAAATTTCGAAGCAAATTTTCAAGTGCAACTCCAATGCAAGCGAAACCAGAACAGAAAACGAAACCAAGAAAACAAAGAGAATATGGTGGATAGAGAAAATTTGTCTATGTTCGACTTACCATATCCCGCCGTATTGGTTCCGAAGAAGCTGCGTTTAGTGCAGCTTCTGAGGGAACTGTATCAACACAATCCTTTTGCTGCCTAAGTAAATATTGATCGCAAAATAGGCAACCCTAATCACGAAAATCGGACTAAAAGGAAAAGGGTTTCATATAGTAAATCAAGATTTATTTACGAAAATATAAATATTTACATAGTGCTCTTGGAGGTCTATAATTGAAATGATAAAAAAGCGTTCACTCCGGTTCAAGTTTTCGATCTAATCCGATAGTCGGATACGATAGTGGGTTCCGACAATCGGTTCGATAGTCAGATCAGATTGATAAAATAGCCTAAAACATGCCCAAGAAAATACTGAATCTTCCAGTGAAAGTCCCATCGCAATCGGGCTAGCCGTTCCCGAGATTAGCGCGGTCCAACAGACACACATACAGACAGACAAAAATTTTAAAAATACATGATTTTGTTTCAATATCATGTAAATAACCATATGAAATTAGAAAATGCCAATTATTTTGCAATCATAGACACACACTCCAATTATATTTATATAGATTATATTACAAATTTAATTTTCATAAATTTTGGTACAAGATTTGATCTTCGTAACAAGTTAAACGCCTAATTAGTTGTGTCAATGTATCTAATATTTTAAAATCAAACTAAAGCCCAAAATAGCAAAAAATAGTTTACGCATACTTGCTTGTAACACTAAAAAATCTCGTGTATTACTTAGAAATAATGAAAACACTCACACTGATTCATTTTTGCATTCATTTTTAATTAAAAGTCCTCTCAGTTTACAAACCATTTCTCCTCAAACAAAATGTTCTGTCCATGTTTGCTCTGCCTGGATTTCGAATCGGTATCCACCCTGTCATTTCAAGACATGAAAGACCAGAAATAATTGAGATCATATTGTTCTAGAAACTTCTTAACAACATGGCAGCTCCTACTCGCTTCAGATTTTCATTTTCATTTATCAACGCACAGGGAAAAAATTGTTCTACTTTAAAAGTGAAGAAGGTGAGAACGATTAACAGCACCTCTCTCAGGTGTGTTGAAATAAAGCACGTACTTGAGAGACCTCTGGGGATCTGCACAGATTCTACATTGTTGTTTGCCACAGGAGCGATAAATAACCACAGCCGAATAATTTTGATAAAATTCCCTGAGGGTTTCCACTTTACCGCAAAAAATATTGTCCCCGTCTAAAGGATTTCATTTTGTTATGAAAAATGAAGGGGAATCTCGGGTCCTGAGTCCTGAGATACCTAGTATGGCGGTATGCAGATTTGCGGAATAATCAGAGGAGAAATTTAAATATTTATTACCGCAGACTCCGGAATCTTGTGGGATTTAATTAATTTGCGTAGACCCTGTCATGGTTTATCTGCGTGGTTACACAACAGGAAGCCACTTGCTTTGAAGACTGTTTGCCACATTATCCTTGGGCATGATTCCTTCTCCTCTCATGGATTTGGGAATGAACACTCCTGAGGATTGCATGCCGCTACAGCACAGGCATTTTGGCAAGAAAGGTATAATCTATTAAGGATTAACATTCTGCTGATTTTTTCGGAAGGTAGTTTTTAGGGAAAATGATTCTGTGCAATTAGTAAGGCTGATGTAATGCTTCTCTCTGATAAGTACTGGGTGATTAGCATTCAAGGTGGAGAGAATTTATCTATGTAATAATGTGGATGGTCTATTCGTATCTTTAGAATAATATATGCAGCATAGTGCCTAGAGACTAGCAACTTCTTTTCTTTTTCTTCGGGCTGGTATTCTTTCTTCCGAAGCTAGTAAACGTATCGGAGCCATTGCAGTCTGCTTAGTTTTATATTTACAAGCTCCTCGTTCGTTCTATTGCGCAATTCGTTTGGGTTACCGATTAGCCAAACTAAGCTACCTAAGAAAACCAACTGGAGTTTTCAGAGGCTTATGGCCTCGAAATTTGACTTGGTCGCTGCCGACTCTAATGCGCGCGCATACTTTTTGTATGAAAAATTGAGCATCTCTCAATTTTGGGATATTTTTGGGATTTTTTTTTTCTCTCTGGAAAAAAGTTGAATCAACTTCAACTTTTGTGCGGCGGATTTTTTAAATTGTCATTTTTGTTGCATGATATATGAAAATACTTGAGCCTGTAGTCTCAAAACAAGATATTTCAAGATTCTACGAATTTTTTACTTACTAATTTTTTAGGATTTTACCAACAAAACTTTGACAAATTATGCAAATATGTCAAATTATACAAAAACTGCGGCACACTTCATCCACAACAATGAATCGTAGTTCAGTTGATTCTCTATTTGTGCGGCGCGACTCATCCGCAACGATGAATCCGGCATAACAGCTTAGTGTGTGAACTGGAGACGGGTGCGAGGCATCTCACTGATGTGCTCATTTTCGAAGGCTCTTTCAACGAAGTGGGCCTTCTTAAAAAGAAGGATGGCGCATTCACCTCAAACCATGAAGAAACCTTGAGGTGCCTGTTCAGTTACCACTCTCAAGGGTCAATCCTCCAGACCGCTTCTCCCCTGGATGCTGGGTACAGTCATGCCACCATTCCAGACCGATAGTCCCGGAGCCCCTCCTGGAACATCTTCGATCGGGACAAGGTTAAATGGGCAGTGGCCTCTCTTCAACTCTCCAAATCGCCGGGAGGGGATGGATGTAGCGTAGTCTAGGGGTCAGTGCCGCGGCACCCATATGTGCAGACTGTGCAGTTGCACTGGGCGGCACTTGGGAAGGGCGGCATTTTTGCGAGCATATATGTATTTTATAAATATGTCGTGCCGACGACAGCCGTCAAAAGACAAGGCATTTTTGGAGATGAGCGCAAACATTTAAATGAGCGGCGACGATAAATAAAATGAAGACAAACATCAATAGATTACCAATAATTAATTAGCACGCGCAGCATGTACGTACACAATAAACAAACGATGAATGAAAGGCGTCTCAAAAACAACCCAGTAGGGTATAGAAACCTTCTAGAGTCGATTCCGTAAATTATCCTTCGAACGCGTAATGTCTACTTTCTAGATCGAAACTGATGTGGTTCCTCCTGTCTTTCCCTTGCACATCTATATACGACTGCCGATGAACGTGAAGGATTCCACATCAATATATAAATTTATCAAATTAATTAATTACGGTTAAAACCACTTTCGTTAATGACAACATATATTTTATATTAACTTTTTAAAAGAATCGCGTACATTTAATTCGCGTATAAAGCGTTACAATTATTTTATTTAAAAATTACAAGCCAGGATAGGGGCTAATCAAAATACGTTCGTATTCAAAAACTCTCTAACTAATACTCTTACAATTCTATTTTTTATTTTTACAAATTAAAAATTCATGTGTCTATGTTTTTAGAAAATTAATACTTGTACAGTGTCTGCGTACGTGATTGTGATTTCCCTAAAGTGTAGTTTCAAAGTAGTAGTGAAAATCCCAAAACGATGACGTAACGCACACTGTACTCCAAAATCGTAAGTACTCATATTTAACTTAGATAATTAATAAAACTCGTAATAAGAGAAAATTAAAAATAATGCGAAGCGACTGCTACAGAAACAACTCTTCCATTAACATTGCGAAGTCCTAGGGTCTATGGCATAACGACAACCTTTTGCATTACAATTCATTCCAATATGAAGGCATGTGAGTTACCTTTTGCGTTACCATTCATTTTAATAAGAAACTATAAGCACAGATAAGTAAGATGCAGATGCCTAGTCGAATAGGCTAAACGCGTTCCATGTTGCCGAAAGCGATTTGCAGCCATGTAGCTGGCTAGAGCATGGGAACCGCGAAACGGTCTTCTTCAGGACCCAAAACCGGATTAATCGATAAACGAATGACGAAACGATAAACAAAAACGGACCTTTTCCGGACCAAATCAGTTTGCGGAGCAGAACGCTAAGCAAGAAGTTTCGCCGAAACGAAAGGCAGTGGCACAGCAAGACGTAGAAGAGAAGTCGCCGTATTTTTTTTTGGAGAAAAAGGTAGTTGAAGTTGATATTTTTATTAAAAAAAATCAAAATTTTGAGTTTGATGGCTCATTACTCTGGAAGTTGGAAAGGTAGAACCTTAACTTTTACAGTTTTAGATTGGTGGGAGTATTCTGAGTAAAAGAGTGCATTTTTTAAGCTAATCTTGGCTCTTGGTTCTCGAGAATCTGGCAATAAATGAAAAAAAATGGAAAAAACCCGTTTTGCTAATTTCTCGATAACGGTTCTTTGGAAAAATAAATGAGTGTCATTTTCGTTTTCAGCGACCTCAAATTAGGCTAAAAAGCACTTTTCTTATTAGGTTCACGCAATTAAGCAAAAATTTGTAAACTAGTGTAATCGTTCAACTAAACTTGAATCGTGAGAACGTGCCTTTAGCCTCACCCAAAATTTTTTCAGTTTTTCAAAATTGATTAATTCCTGAAATCTGGGTTTATTATATGTGTTGACCCGAACAATAATTGGTAAAATTTTGCCGAAATAGCAATAAATTTACACTACACTCAGAAATGTTTAGAATATTTTTTCTAAATTTGGCCAATATCAGTACAGGCTTGGAAGTAGAGTTTTTCTTTGCGTTGGTGCTGGTCCCAGAATTGGTCACTTTTTTTGGAATTTATATGGGGCGATGTAAGAGTTCGGGATATTTTTGGAATATACCGAAAACTTCTCAAATGTATTGCTTTCCATAATATTTATTGCCACGGTATACAGAAAGAATGTAATGTAAAAGACACGGTATACAGAAACAAGGTAACGTAAAAGAGACTGACAGCTTCAAATATCGTAGAAAAATGTAACGTTACCCGGCGAGCTAATGCAGAAAAACAACACTTTCGATTTTATATGGGGTCGCCGAGTGACGTCACACTAAAACGATATTCAGTTTTTCACATTACCTTATTTCTGTATACCGTGATTTATTCCGATCTGTCATTCATTACGTTTACATGATTTACTTGAGTTCTTGTCTTGAAATTTACTTGAAACTCAACTTGCGTTTTCGGTTCACTTACTTGACTTCAAAATGTCTTGAAATTTTCTTGAGCTGACATTTGAAATTTCCTATTATAACTAGGGTTGCCAACTCGACGGGACGGAATTGCCGGCCTCTCCCCCCCCCACAAACCAAAAAAAAGTCACTCGGCGAACTCAAATGACTGCTGTTAATAAAATAATAAGTATTATAAAACACCATAAAATTGCTCTTTGGCTTTTGAATATATATTTCTACATTTAAAATGTTTGCTCAAGCCGTGTTTATCGTTATGATTAACTTTTGCTAACTCGACCGCAGTAACTTCTGGATTTCTGGTGTTTCTCGCCTTCGTGGGGTCTTTGAATGGATTTAAAGCAGTGATGGGCAAACCTACACAGCTAAAGAAATGCATTTGTGTAAAAGCTATCAAAAGTTTTCTAAAGCTTTACACTGACTAGACAGTGTATTCTTTCATATGAGTACAAAATCTGATACGTTCCCACTCGCATGAAGTCTTAATTAAGACTGATAAGCTTTTTCTTGGATATTCGGGTCATCTGACTTCGTATACATATTCAAAGCTCATTCAAAGCTCTAAAGCTCATTTGCTCGCGAGCATAGGAATGCCCATCACTGATTTAAAGCCATCGTATTTTACAGTAAAAATGTACTGCATACAATGCACTTGGCTTCGCAATTACAAGCCAACTTGAAAATTTTGGATAAGTTAACCACTATTTAACGCAGTTTCTGGATATTATTTTTTTCGGGTGCGGTGGCTTTTTGTTGCCCGACATAGTTTTTGATCACACTCTTGACGTGTTACTTTCGTACACAATAAAATGCCTGCTTTAGGCTGCGGTTACTGAACACGCTAGTAATGCTAGTACTAGCTAGTACTAGCTAGCGCTAGCAAATATGATGCATGTAAACAGTGCGTGCTGGTTATGAACGCACTCGGAAGCTAGCGCTAGCTAGCACTTACTCGCGCTAGTCATATTCTGCAATGAATTGAAACATTGATACTAGCGCGAGTGTTTCAGAAGTAGCTTGCAGTTGCAATTTTTAATATTGTTTAATATATAATTAAAAGTATCCGAAGACATCCTGTAATACTCAAAGAAACGCTGTTCATCTTCTATAAGCATTTTATGCAAATTATGGAACTCTCCGAATTTTTCTCGCACTGTATTTATTGCTTGTGTTTTCACTTTTCTTTTAAAAAGATGTCTATATTTTACTTTTCAGATGCCATAATTTCCTCTGTAAAAAATAAAGCCATAGTGATATTCACAAGTCACATAACACTCAACTACTGAACAACGAGCTTGCTTCAGCTCGCTTTAACAATAACCACCCAACTAGAGCGAGCTCGCACCTGCGATACTAGCGCTTGCTAACGCTAGCATTACTAGCGTGTCCAGTAACCGCAGCCTTATAATTTATTCATCCGCAAAATCGGACAGCGTCGAATCAACGCAAAGCTGACTGCCGTTTGTTACTGATCTATAGATAGTCGGTACAAAAGCTACTTGGTCCGTGCGCATGATAACGCCCTAAAATCTAATTGCGTTTGAGTATAACATGTTAAAAATGTACGAATTTCTTAATAGTTGTAAAGATTTTCTAACTTAACAAAAATTAACAAAAATTATAAATATTAAAACATTTTTGATGGAAGAATTTGAATTTGCCGGCTTTTTTCGATTTTTTCCAATTTCTGGCCGGCCGCCGGCTCGAGAGTGGTATTGCCGGCCGAGCCGGCTGAAAACCGGCCACTTGGCAACCCTAATTATAACAGAAACTAGCTCCTTATTATAGCATAAATAACTTTAAAAAGATTGTATCAAAAGTATACATTCACTACAGTTTTTATCTTCTTCTTGTTCCAAGAAAAAAAACCACAAAATTTCAAGTATTCAAGTAGCGTTTACATGAGCTTTTTCAAGTCAATCTAACAAATTTTTGTGATTTACTTGACTCAAGTATACTTGAAGGCAGTACGAGTTTACATGCATATTTTGTTACTTGAAAACTACTTCAAGTATACTTCAAGTAGGCATGTAAACGTAGTAATTATTTTGGGACCGCCAGCAGCTGCGTCTGCGTTAGTGTTAGTAGGCCCGGCAACTTCCAGGCCTATACTTGAGATGGCCTTCGGCTGGTCTCACACTGCAGCCGATTCGAAGTTTGCTATTCTCATTCGCACTTTACACCGGTTTTTCGGCCGTAGACGTCCGTAGGTTTTATCCGATCAGATTTTTGAAGTTGACAATGGAAGTGAGCTCCCATAGAAATGTTTATTAACCTTCCTTTTATTTTATTTAGGATATATGTGTGACCATTTAAAATGAAAACTAACCCTTAAAGTTCGGCCGAATTTAAAGTCGCAATTCGGTTCAATACGGCCGTAAAAAATTCGGCCGAATCTGCTGCAGTGTGAGACCAGCCTTGCTCATATGGACTGCGACAACTGTTTAGCCTCACCTCATTTGTGTTAAGGTATCATAGTGTTAAGACTTTCCAGTGACAGTGATTCAATTTAAAGTTATTTTAGCAAAATGTTATATATTTTAAATGGGAAAATGAAAAATACTGACCGCAGAAGAAATTGGTAAAATTAAAGCATTTAGTGAGGAAGGCCTATCAAATAGGGAAATCGCACGGAGAATTGGTAGAAGTCCTCCTTTTGTTAGTAATTTTGTAAAGGATTCCGAGAATTATGGAAGAAGGCAAAAAGGAGGAAAGAAGACAGCCACCACAGAAAGAGAACGGTAGTATTTTGAGCGAAGCTTCTAATTCATCGTTTAGCCCAGTCATTAGAGCGAAAAAAAGGCGGCTTTTGCTATAAAATTGTAGAGAAAACTACTTGCAATACTACTTCGGGTATCCCATAGATTACTAAAATCCAAAAACCACCCAAATTTTAGCCATGTGGAATTGTTTAAACAATAATTAACAACAAAAAAGGGTATTTTTTTCGTTTTTTGCGTATACAATAAAAAGTACTATAGTTGCTGAATTGCGTTATCTTCAACAGGCCATTTGTAGAAAATTGAAAACCCTACAAAATGGTTTTTTCTAGTCCCCGATCCGACCATTTTTCCCAGCGACAAGCTGGAAAAACGCCTAAAAATGCCCATTTTTTAAAAAATTCATACTTGTGTTAATTTTCAATATTAAGGGATTATTTTTTGGGAAATTATAGCTTATTACATATTAGTCCAGGAGAGTTAGCGGAAAAGTATTCAAATGTTGAAATAAATCTACCCTGCGATTTTTGGACGCTATAATTAAGAGAAAAATCGTAGGAATTCAATGAATGTGTTTTGGATAAAATCGGTCCAGGAGAACAGGTGGAAAAAAGTTAATAATGAAAGCGAAAACACGTTTTTCAACTTTTAGGTGCGAAAAAATTTTGTTTTTGGAAAACAAAAAAATAGTACGTAATAGCGCTTAAAAAGACGAAAATTATGAGTTTTGGACAATTGAAATCGGTCAACAGGTTTTTACACAAAAAATTAAAAACCGCGAAATATGGTCATTTTTTAACATTTAATTACAGGGACTGTAATTATCGTAGAACCTTGTTTCAGGGCTTAAATTTTGGCTTCTGTTAGTGCCTACCTACAACAAAAATTTCATGCAAAAATAATTATAACTTTTCGCGTAAATTTCAAAAATGTAAAAATAGCTGTTTCAGGAAAAGGTTTGAACAAGGCCCACAGCGGTGCTAGAGTTATTTTGAAAAGCCTTATTTATTCTTGAACAGTTGATCTACCAACCTATTTTCATGAATAGTTGGTGAGGTTATGAAAACGCGTATTTATTCTGGAACTAAGATGTCATGCCACCATGGCCGTAGCCACGGGGGCGCGAAAGGGCGCGCAGCGCCCTTGACAGTAAGGACTTCTAATTGCAATGAGAAAAAAATTATTTTGTCAAACCGTAAGAATTTCTGGAAACGTTACCATTTATTTTAAATAATCATTTGATTTAAACATAGATTTAAATTTTCTTCCGAAATAAATATTTCTTCTACGTCAAGAGTTTATTTGTGGCTAAGCATTATTTTGTTAAATATTCTCAAATTGACCTGAATTGTACTCATTATTTTCGTTCTCACTTTCAGAAAATGTTTAGTGTAAAACCAGCCTCAAGTTAATAAAAACACGATATATTTGCATCTTTTATTTTTCCGAACTGTTGTTATTTCGGGCGCCAATAATTGTGCGATGAGCGCCCTTAGATATTCGGAGCTGGCTACGGCCTTGCATGCCACGCCATTTTCGGTAATTATGCTACCGAGGTAACAGAATTGATCTACCAGTTCCACGTCGCGGCTCTTCAGCGTTATCCGTTCAATGGTGTTTGCATTTATTCGCATTTCTTCAGTTTTCGTCGGATTTAAGGTGATGGCCCAATGCCGACGGCGCGTTATACGCGGCAGGTGCTTCATGTGCGTTGACGTCCGCTGAAGGTTCATTCGTAGCGCCAGGACGTCAAAAAGGTTACTTTGATTTAAATTCACGTATGGATTTTTGTCTTTATAAAGTTTTGATTTCGACAGTTTGACAGTTTTGAAAATTTCAACGCCTGCCAACGCGCGAAAAGTTGAAAGTTGGTCGACTTTTGCCATCGCTTGACTCCGCTGACGCCGCAAAGTCGTGAATGGGACAGCTCGATTTGAATTACACACAATCAAATATCGACGTCGAAGCGTGTCAACGCTTTGACGCGCGTAAACGCGAATAAAGTCGTGATTGGGCTATCGCCTTTAGCCTTAAGCCTGCTGCACTATACTTTCTGTTCCCAAATTGGTTAACATATTTTTGAGGTCCTGGTGTCTGTGGGCCAGCAAACAGATATGATCTGGGTAGTCGAGATCGTTAAGGCGATCCCCATTGTATCCCTCTTTTCCGCTATCTAGAGCGCTGACAAGGATATCGTTTATTACTATAAGAAAGAGTAATGGCGAAAGTAACATCCTTGTCGTACGCTGGATAATTTTACCTTATGGAGAACTCTAAATTTGGAATTGTTGTATAGAGCTTTTATCAGTTCTATTATTTTGTCCGGCAGTCCACGTTGCTCGCCATATAAAGCTCTCATTAGCCGAGTCGAACGCTTTCTCATAGTTTACGATAGCAAGGTAAAGCGGGGATCGAAATACACTATGATTCTCAAGGTGTTAATATGGTCTATTCCGGAGCGGCCCTTTCTGCATCCACCTTGCTGTCTTCTAAGCGTTCTATCTACTGCCTCTCTTATCCTTGATAATACTATATTTTACCCACAGTTGATAATATACAGATGCCTCTCCAATTGTCACATATTGTTAGGTCCCTTTTTTTTGGTATTTTGACTATGATACCTTCGGTCCATCCATCCGATGGCGCTACAGCCCAAATCGAGCCTTGGCCTCCTCTAGGGCATTTCTCCAGTTCCGGATGTTCAGCATTGTCTCTTTGCGTCAGCCGTCACAGAGTCTATCCATCTCCTCCTGGGTCTACCTACTGGCCTTTTTCCCGAAATTTCTGATATCATAAGCCGTTTTGGGATGCGATTGTCCTCCATCCTGACTACGTGACCGGCTAGTCTTAGTCTGTTTTTATTAAAGTTGAGAGTTCTGGGTCGTCAAAAATTTCATTCAACTCGCTGTTGTATCTCCTCCGCCATATTCCATCCTCTCTGGTTGGGCCTATTATGCAACTGAAGACTTTTCTATCAAACCTGTTGACGCGTTCCTCTATGTCCTGGGTCATAATCCTCCGGAAAGGTACAGGTGTTTCATGCTTTTTCCAGGACTGGCCTTAGCGCATGAGGCTTGAGTCAGCTTCCAAATTTTTAGCGGGATTCCATCTTTTCCAGCTACTTTACCATTGGCCATTGCATGAATTGCGGTTACATATTTCTGTCTTGGAGGGGTAACGAGTGGCTATTCTTATTAGCTGTGCATTGTTGTTGTTTACTTCAGGTTCCTGCGAAAAAGAACCATTCAGTGCAGCGAAGAAGTAGTATCTCCATTTTGGAGTTGCTCCTCGTCGGAACACAGCAGGATGGATCCACACTCTTTTCGGCATGCGTTTTAATAGAGTGCTTTCCCGAGAGCTATTTAGTAATTTGGTACAGCACCTTACTGTTGCCTGGGTTTGCCGCGTTTTCCGCTTTTTCTGCGAGTTCGTTTATTTCCCGCCACTTATCCCGCCCGATGCTTCTCTTTACCACGCGATGTAATTGGGAGCATTCCCGTACAAGCTGGTGACGTTTGTCCGTGTCGCTTGTGTAGTTCACGTTATTTTTGGGGGCCCTCCTGCATTCTATTTTCTGCCAGGTTGTATCCGAGAGCCAGTATTGCTGGTTTCTTTGGACATAACCGATACTTGTTTCCGCTGCTGTTATTATAGCGCCCTTTGTAGTACTCCACAGCTCTTCTACATTATTTTCGTTACAAACTGGTTTGCTGGCTTAAGTTTTGTTCTAGCTTCCCAACAAATTCCCGCCTTTTAATGCTGTAACGTAGAAGGTCTACGTTAAACTGTCTACGGTTTATGGCATGGCGTTGGACGTTTCTGATTGCGGCAATTTTGAGGCGAATAGATGCTACTATCAAATGGTGGCCACTTTCAGTGTCTCCTCCCCCAAAGCTCCTGAGATCCTCTAGATTAGTTCTCCATCTGAGCTGACGGCCACGTGATCTTTCTGGTTTCTCGTTCTACCATCGGGCGATATCCAGGTCTCCTTGTGTATCTTCTAGTTACAAAGGTAAGTTCCACCTAACTTGAGTTGGTGGGAGCTACAGAAGTCAACGAAAAGCTCTTCGTTGCTGTTAGTGACCTGGCCTATGCCTTGATTTCCAATCGTGCGTTCAAGGCCGGTGTTGTTGGGGTCGATTTGTGCGTTTAAGTCAGCCATCAAAACAATGATGTCTCCCCTTGGATTATATCGAAAAACCTCATTCAGTCGCATACAGAACTCGTCTTTGATGTCATCTTCAGTTGGAGCGTAGCATTGAACTACATAGCTTAGTACTTCTTAGTCTGATACGCAGGAGTACGGTAATAATCCTCTCAGAAACCGGTGACCAGCTAATGAGGCTGGACCTGGCTTCCTTGAGTGAGTATTACGCCAAAGCCATTCCTACGCTTTCAGTTTCGTTTCTGCCAGAATATAAGAAGGACTCAGCTCAGCCCAACCGACTTAAAACTTTGTTTTACGGCGCAGAGAACTCGCCATTCGACCGTCTCCCGTTAGTTCCTTCCGAAGAAGTACCCCAGGGGGTCCGAGGTCTTTGTTAGCCATTCGCCCCCGTTCGGTAGGTTCGTGGCCCCTATTCATAGTTAATCACGAGTGATGAAGCCTACTTCTCTAGATAGAATCGCCGACAGCAATGTTCCCTCTAATTTGTTCGCTGACTGCGCTGTACAAAGTATACGGAAGCAAACATATTCAAAACGTATGTGTGCAAGGGTCAATTTTTTTTAATAAATATTCTTGAAAATTGATTTTGACATTATAGTTCATATCTTTGTTTATACGCGTACGCCATCTTGACCTTCGGTATTTCAACATTGAATAAATCTGACATTTGTTAGCCGATTTCGACAAATGTACACCACTCTGAAACGTAATTGAGGTCCATATAAGCTAATATAGTACAGCTTCCGGAGTAAAAAAAATCACTAAAACTGCAAAATAAATTGTTTAATGAACTTTGGTATGGGGGAGTTTAGTAACAGGAGAAAAGGTAACCGTTGAGTTCCGGGACGAGCTTTGTGAAAATCGGGAGAAAATTCGATTCAGCGCATTTTCCGACGCTTTCCCGGACGTTATTTGGGAAAATCGTCGAAATTGAAAAAAATAAACAAAACTGTGGAATTTGGGGAACAAGGAATCCTCACGTCATTCACGAAACAGAAACACCACTGTTCAATGAGAAAGTCACTGTTTGAGTGCGCTCAAAAATCATCATCGGACCATTTTTCTTCAAAGTTGGAAACACCGTCGTTGACGCGCAGTATCGCTGGATGTTGGCACACTTTGTGTGTCCGAAAATGTGTGAAAAGGGTCTGACGAACCTCTATTTTCAACAAGACGGCGCACCTAGCAACACCGCAGCCGCTACAATGAAGTGCTTGCAGCTTAAGTTCACGAGACACGTTTGGAGTGGCCTCTTCGCTCTCCGGATTTAACTGCACCAGACTTTTTATGTGGAGCTATTTAAAAAGTAAAGTTTATGCCCATTAACGAACTCAAAGCTAACATACGG
Source organism: Thereva nobilitata (assembly GCA_963855945.1). Lineage (NCBI taxonomy): Eukaryota > Metazoa > Arthropoda > Insecta > Diptera > Therevidae > Thereva > Thereva nobilitata. Next base: position 78,034,670 of record OY979694.1, read on the forward strand.
GCCGAAATAGCTGGCCAAGGTTATGCAAGTAGCTGCTTTTGCGTATCGAATGGAGGTCGTCATTTAATCGGCATTGTAGTCAAAAACTGATTTGAAATAAATAAATCTTCCTCATTTGTCAAAATCGGCTTAAAAATGTCAGAGTTATTCAATGTTGAAATACCGAAGGTATGGCGCACTCCATATTCTTTCTTTATTAGGGGCACGATCTACAATATTTGAACGACAAGCTACAAAACAATAGGAGTATACAAGCAGAGGCTAGGCATATGTTACGCTCGGTGACGTTACCAACTATGTGACTGCAACCTCGCACGAAATGCTGTATACAAAATTCACACAACAACGAACTCCCCTCTCTTAACATAAAGCAAACCAAGGAAATTTTACTTTTTTGGTGATATTTGGATTTTTGCCATTTTTAGATGCAATTCTTTCATAAAATAAATTAAAAAAATGGTGAACAAGCCCATCCCGACTATAAATTTTTTGCTGAACATGATCAGGACCCGATCAGGCAAGCCTGATCAGGACCGTGTAAGGCATGTAATGCAGATGATGCATAAGGACCTGATCAGGAATGCCCGATCAGGACCTGATCAGGTTTACCTGACCAGGTCCTGACTAGGAACTTTCCAGGATTACTTGATTTGGAATCAATTAGGCTCTTTTAATCTGAAATTATGGGGTTAAAAGCAGATAATTTAAAAAAAATTAATATATTAATATAAGATGAGTTTATTTGATTTTTTATGACTTTGGATGGGATGTTATGGCGGCTTGAAGGCTTCGGGAAAAATTTTCAATAGTAATAATAAGAGGTGGTCAGTCATCAGCGGAATAGGGGGAATAACATGTAGCATAACATGCACGTGCCGTAACTATTCCGGACTGGTGGAAGTGCGATCATAACCTCCTAGCGGTGGCCACTGGTAACTATCCTATGAGAGAGGATAGGCTAACATGATCGGGCTAGTCCCTTCCAAGTAAGGTTTGGCGTGAGGCTAATAACCTCACCCGTAAAAAACAAACATTACGGAACGAGCAACATGCCTCGGATACTGGAAAAAACGACGACGACCACGGCGACGAAAAAGGCAAAATGATTTAAGAATTTTCTCATGGAACGTACGAACTCTGTACCGAACTCGAGCTGTACAACATCTGGCCGATACCCTGTCAACATATAAAGCTGACATTACCGCCATTCAGGAGATGCGATGGACAGGGAATGGTGTTTTGCAAAAACCTGATTATGACGTATATTACAGCTGTCATACGAAACACCATGTGCTCGGGGCAGGTTTTATGGTCAGCAAAAGGATGAAGCCTACCATTATCGGCTTTAAAGCAATAAACGAAAGGCTATGTACCCTTCGTGTGCGAGGCAAATTTAAGAACATCAGCCTCATAAACGTTCACGCACCTACAGAAGAGTCCCCGGACGATGAAAAAGAAGAATTCTTCGAAGTAGTTGAACGGGAACTTAATGCCTGCCCCAGATATGATGTAAAAATCATATTGGGAGACCTGAACGCCAAAGTAGGCCGGGAGCCCGTATACAGGCAATATGTCGGCACCCACAGCTTGCATGAGAACACTAATGACAATGGGCAGCGAGTTATAGAGATGGCAGCAAGTAAGAACTTGGTCGTTGCAAGTACCAGATTTGCGCGTAAAGATATCCATAAAGCCACCTGGATATCTCCTGATGGGGCGACTCGCAATCAAATAGACCATGTGTTGATAGACCGCCGCCACCTTTCGGGTCTGATGACGGTACGAACGTACCGAGGTGCCAACTTCGACTCAGATCACTATCTTGTTGGTATGGTGCTCCGAGAGCGCATTACAACGCTGAAAAGCTTTGTATCCGCTGATCAGGCACGAATCAACACAGCTGCACTACGCAACGAAATGGCCAGAAACAGCTACGGGCAGGCGTTAGAACTCGCGCTCAGAAGAGCAAGTCCTGGGGATGAGATGCCGGGCGTCGACGAGAGCTGGACCCGCCTTAAAAATACTGTCATTAGTACTGCTGATTCCATCTTAGGCAGAAGTCGTAGAGATCGGAACGACTGGTTCGATAATGAATGCAAGCTGGCAACTGAACGTAAGAATGCTGCGTATCGAGCAATGCAGCAGTCTCAGAGAACACGAGCACGCGAAGAGAAATATAAAGAGCTCAGAAAAGAAGAAAAGAGAATTCACAAACGAAAAAAGGAAGCCTGGGAGAAAAATCTCGTTTGTGAACTAGAACAGTACAGAGAGCGACGGCCGCACCAGGCGCGGGAGTTCTACCGAAGAGTACGCGGTATGACGCAATTCACACCTCGTTGCACATACTGCAAGGACAAAGAAGGGAATCTGATCACCGATCCTCAAGGCATCTTGGAGCGATGGGAAGAGCACTTTCATGAATTGCTAAATGGCGAGCTAACTGAGGATTTGGAGGCTCCACCAATATCTGACGATAATGCTACGCTGTCACCACCAAGCTTAGCAGAAGTTAGCAGTGCCATCACCTGGCTCAAAAACAACAAGGCCTCGGGTGCAGACGGCATCCCTGCGGAGCTGGTTAAATATGGAGGGCCTACATTAAACCAAGCGATTCATGAATTAATTGTGCAGGTATGGGAGCAGGAAGCGATGCCAGAAGACTGGAGAAAAGGCATCCTCTGCCCGGTACATAAAAAAGGAGATATCACAACGCGCAGCAATTATCGTGCTATAACGTTGTTGAGTACCGCGTATAAGATATTCTCCGCCATCCTACAAAACAGGATGGCCCCATACGCTAGAAATATCGTAGGCCAATACCAGTGTGGCTTCAGCCCAGGCAAATCAACAACCGATCAGATTTTCACTTTGAGGCAGGCTATGGAAAAATGTCTAGAGTTTCAAAACTCAATCCAACACCTCTTCATAGACTTTAAAGCCGCCTATGATAGCATAGCCAGAGTAGAACTCTACAAAGCCATGAGAGAATTCGGCATTCCCAATAAGCTGACAAGACTATGTAGGTTGACCATGACCAATGTGCCAAGCCAAGTAAAGGTATCCGGAACACTGTCCAGACCAATCAACATCTATAATGGACTCCGACAAGGGGACGGTCTGGCCTGCCTCCTTTTCAACCTGGCGTTGGAGAAAGTGATCCGAGATTCGGGCGTGACATCAAGGGGCACAATCCTTCACAAGTCCACCCAATTACTGGCTTATGCAGACGACATTGACATCATTGGAAGAACATCAACAGCTTTCATCCAGATTGAGCGCGCGGCAGGAAATCTGGGACTGCACATCAACGAAAGCAAAACAAAGTACATGGTGGCCTCGTCTGCAAGAACACCTAACATTGGTCCCACAATCAAGGTAGAGGAACACGAGTTTGATGTGGTAAAATCATTTACCTACCTTGGGTCAATAGTAGCAGCCAACAATAGCATGGAACCTGAAATACGCGCACGACTGCTACAAGCCAACAAGGCCTACTATAGCCTGTCAAGGCTCTTCAAATCCAAGCATCTAACCATAACGTCTAAACTTTTACTATATAAGACGATGGTCTTGCCGGTCCTCACATATGCATCCGAAACGTGGGAGCTTAGCAAAAAGCACTCTAACCTCTTGGCGGTGTTCGAGAGGAAAATACTTCGGAGGATTGTTGGCCCCGTATATGAGGAAGGACGATTCCGGAGACTCTACAATGACGAGATCTACGAGCGCTATCGCGACATAGATGTTGTGAAGAAAATAAAGCTCGGTAGACTCCGGTGGGCAGGACATCTAGCTCGTATGAGTGAAGATGAGCCTGCTCGGAAAGTTCTCTGCGGTAAGACTTATGGGGTGCGACAGCGAGGGAGACCCAACCTCCGCTGGAAGGATGGCGTAGACCAGGACGCTCAGAGCATAGGGATGCCAAACTGGATGACATCGGCTCAGAATCGGGACCGGTGGAGAGAACAGTTGCGAGAGGCCAGGACCGGATCCCGGTTTTAGAGCCGTTAAAGAAGAAGAAGAGTAATAATAAGAACTATATTTCATTTATGCGGGATCCGGTGCGCGGATTTAGTTTGGGTTCCAATTCTTGATGGAGTTTGCATATTAGTTTTGGTGTAAGCATTCTTTTCAGGATAGCGTTACGTTAAAAATTTTAATGCCATTTGATGGGAAATATGGCGATCTTTAATTTTGATTATTACCACTTGCCTCGAAAAACCAACAGTTTCCGAGATAATCCCGAAAAACCGCGAAAAACTGACATTTTCTCCCTTTTAACCAAAATAGCGCCAAAACTACAAGTCCTATGAGAAAATAGTATATTCTGTAACAAGTTTGGAATGATGCATATTCCGCACAAGTGGATGTTTGGCGGTCCACGAGTCCGGAATATGCCATTCAAAACGTGTTGCAGACTATACTTTTTCTTCGCCTCTAATTAGTTTTTATTAATATTTTGTAAATAAAAACATACCTTATGTAAAGCTAATGTCAAAAATATAATGTGTAAGGCACATCAAGATATTTTAACGCTAAATAACATATTAGTAGGGAGTGTTCATTCATAACCATTTTGTAATTTAATAATTTGTTAACAGATGGCCACCGCAAAATTTATTAAAAAAATGCTATTATTTTCTGGAATTTAATAAATGAATAGTTTATTTAAAGCGAAAATTTTCTAGCGGAACGTCATTGATTGTTTATTATTGAAACAATCCTTTTCTTTCTTTAATTAATAAATCTTTTTTTTTTAATTAATAAATCATATTCAATAGTAGTCATTCCATAACAAGTGATGGAATGAATATTAAACACGGGTGTGGAAGGCTGCTAATTCAATAACTAAAGGTAATATCAGAATGCCTGTATTCTAACAGAGGCGTAGAAAAAGTATTATTACCACAGACTTAACTATCTGTAATACAGATGTTCCGCTTCATACAAAATTTTGGCACCAGCAAATTGCTGGGTAGGATTTACTACCCCCGTGTTCTTTTAATGAACTGGGTTTTGAGAGTTTTTGAGGAGCTTTTGAGTTCCCATACAAAATCGAAGAACCAGAAGACCCAGATAAAACCTGGGTTTTCGATTTTGTATGGGGCTTCGCCATACACACATTCCACAAAGCTCTCCGCGCATTTCCCCAATTTCTCTGTTGATTGACAAAGGAAGAGAGTAAGGGCATGGTGGCTACGGAGCTTCATTCCACACGGACGAGATGTATTTTTTTGCCTGCTCCACCCCTCACTCTCTTTGCCTACAAGCCAGGCAGCAGACGACACAATTTTTTGTGAATAGCCAGTGCTCACGCGCAGGATGGATTTTTTTGTTAATTGCTATTGGGGCAGGTCATGATTGTGTTTTTTTCTTGTTTTCTGGCATATGTAGATAAGTATATGTATTTCTCCCATGAAATGGAATATTCTTTTTAGGAAACTTTTCAACTTTCGCATTTCTCGCGTTTAGATTGTTGTTCCCGGTCTAAGATTTCAGGTGCGTGGGACATAAGCGATGTTATTGGGTGAACTTAATTTGTGTTCCGGTCGGTGGAAGTCGATCGCTGCCCAGCGGGAAATGGAGAGCACCAATAGCGCTGTTTGAGCACTCCTTAAAAAGCTTACAGCGCTCCCGTTACGCTCCAGTTCCATATACTTTTTAACATTGCATGTCATTGCAGGGGAGCATACGTTTTTATGCTCCTTCAAAAGCGTTCTAGGAGTATTATAAAAAAGCTTTTTAATAAAGAATTTTCATGGACGCCTGTGGATATGTGATCCGGGTATCGAAAAGCTTTTATTTTGTTTATTTTTGCTATTGCCTTTTCCTTTCCGAACGCGAGTGTGGTTTTATCAAAGCCGTCCCCCAACTAAATTCTAACCACTTTTAAAGCTGCTTCTCTTTCGTATCGAATGAGAGCCGGTCCATTGAGAATGCTAATGCCACCCTTTATGGTCATCAAGCTAATAGCCCATTTTCTTCGTTCTATAAAATTTATGAATGCTCCGGTAATGCTCCCTCGGGAGCATATTTAACAGCGCTCAAAGTAAGGTCCCCTGAACAGCGCTCCCAATTTTTCCCACTGGGTGGGTTTTCAGTTGATACATGTTCGCATTTTGTTTCATAAACAAGGATAAGAATTCAATTACAATATATTGTTTCGGTATGACAAAGTCTTATAACTTTTTAATATCAGATGCAAAATACATAGGGAAAAAGGCATTCACTAAGGCTAAGTGTCAATATTAATTTTGGTACATACATATTTAGAACTGGGGTGCCAAAAACATTCCTTCCTCTAGGGCAATTTTATAGTTTAATAATAGGTAATTTAAGGTGGGCGAAGGGGTTTTTAAGAAAACATTTTTTTTTATAATTCAAATCGCGAAAACATTGAAAATACAAGCTTGGCAATGCTTAACACCCTGACAAGCACGAGTATACTCGAGTAGTCGGGGGTTTAATGAAAAAATGGTTTTTTTACAAGAAAATAACTGAAGTTATTAATTTCATATTTAATTAATGCTCAAAGTTTTTTTTTGTTTTTTTATTTTACGAGAGAATGGTGAGAATCTTTCATCAGTCGGGAACAAAAAGAATTTACCTTTTGTATGATGTTCCTCATCTAATCAAGTCCTTCAGAAATGCGCTGTTAAAAGGAAAATTTGAGACTCCAGATGGAGCTGCAACATTCGATATAATAAGAGAGCTATTTGAAATAGAAAATGGCAGGGTTACGTAGATGACAAATTTAACCATTCAGCATATTTATCCCACTCCTTTCGACAAAATGAAAGTTGATTTGGCGGCAGAAGTTTTTAGCCATACCACATCAGCTGCAATTAAAACATGCGTAGAAGCCAGCTGCTTTAGAAAGGTTGATGAAGACACTGCCATCTCCACTGCAAAGTTTGTTGAAAAAATTAACATTCTCTTTGACTGCCTAAACAGCAAAAATATTGATGACACCAACCCTTTTAAACGTGGGTTAACCTAAGGGTGGAAATTGCAGGAATCCGTCAGTCCACGAATTCAATATAATAGTGGCAAAAATGCTCATTGAAATTGTTGCATTTCAGTTCAAAATCAAACTGCCTGCAAGATGAGGACCATACACTTGAAGTTGATCTTCAAGAGATTATGCAAGAATCACATGGCATATCTCAAGAAATGCAATGTATAAATAGAGAAGACATAGAAGACAATATTGCAAGACCAGCCTTATCATACCAACAAATAGTCAAGGATAACGACGAATATGTTAACAATGATTTCAATTGTTTCACCTCAGAGCATGTGCCAATTGAATTAATTTCTACAAGGTACTTCGTGGGATATTTGGCATATTGAGTTAAATGTGAAAAGTGTAGGATCATTATCATTAAACCAGAAGAAGTTTTGACATGTCCTTCAGAACTGTTTACCCACTTCAAAAACTGTATTAACGGACAGGACTTTGGAAGTTTATGTGCTCCATCGGATATATTTTTTGATGTCTGCAGAATACAAATAAAAGTTTTTGAAACAATTTTCAACAAAAATATGGAGATCCTAAACATAAGGAGGACAATCGCGGCCGAGAGCATCAGATGTATCAGAGAAAGCCACAACAATCGTGGTTCGACGAGGAACATCCGTGTTATAGTAACCGGGTAACTATAATGAATTTGCTCTTAACAGTAATGCTAAGAAAGCACTGCACTTGGACGTCTCGAATGAGAAAGAGCAGCAAAGAAAAAGTTCGAAACCTGACACATCAATAGATTAATTAGAATATCCTCGACGGAAATCACCTCAATTGAAAATAAATTAAAGTGAATATTTAAAGTCCGCTTCAGCCCACTCGAAAAAAAGTTCACTCATCTAGCGCATACAGGAAGAAGCAGAAGCTATAAATAAACTTAAAAATAACAAGTCAGTAGGTATAAAAAATATAGAAGCAGAAATATTTAAAAAATATATTAATACATTAAAAATATGTATGCACAAGATGATACAATATGGTAGAAGCATAAAGAACTGGCGAGTTCTCTGCGCCACAAAACAGAGTTTTAAGTCGGTTGGGCTGAGGGTTAGCAACCCGCTCCCTTAAAACACACAATTGCTACGAATCGGCAAACATTGCCTCGGAACCGGACGGACAACACGACGACGACCTTTGCTTTTCGAAACAGGACACGAATCGGATCATGGAATGTGAGAACTCTGCTTGCTGATGGACGGCTGGATGAAGTGCTCAACGAGATGAACCGCTATAAAATCAAGGTCATGGGACTCAGCGAGACCAGATGGCCCGATGCGGGGGAACATATCTGCCCAAACGGTGAGTCCTTCTTATATTCTGGGAGAAACGAAACTGAAAATCGTAGGAATGGCGTTGGCGTAATACTCACCAAGGAAGCCAGGTCCAGCCTCATTAGCTGGTCACCAGTTTCTGAGAGGATTATTACCGTGCGCCTACGTACCAGACTAAGAAGTACTACGATAGTCCAATGCTACGCTCCAACTGAAGACGCAGACGATGACATCAAAGACGAGTTCTATATGCGACTGAATGAGGGTTTTCGCTCTATTCCAAGGGGAGACATCATTGTTTTGATGGGTGACTTAAACGCACAGATCGGCCCCAACAACACCGGCCTTGAAAACACAATTGGAAATCAAGGCCTAAGCCAAGATACCAATAACAATGGTGAACTTTTCGTTGACTTCTGTAGTTCCCATCAACTCATGGTAGGTGGAACTTACTTTTGTCACAAGAAGATACACAAGGAGACCTGGGTATCGCCCGATGGTAGAACGAGAAACCAGATAGATCACGTGGCCGTCAGTCGCAGATCGCGAACTATTCTGGAGGATGTCAGGAGCTTTAGGGGAGCAGACACTGGAAGTGACCACCATTTGGTAGTAGCAACTATCCGCCTAAAAATCGCTGCAATCAGAAACGTCCAACGCGATGCCATAAACCGTCGACGGTTTAACGTAGACCTTCTGCGTGAGAGCACCAAAAAGCGAGAATTTGCTGGCAAACTGCAAGAAATCTTAAACCAGCAAACCGTTTCTGACGACACAAATATTGAAGAGCTGTGGAGCACAACAAAGGGCGCTATAATAACAGCAGCGGAAACAAGCATAGGTTATGTCCAAAGAAACCAGCAACACTGGATCTCGGACACAACCTGGCAAAAAATTGAACGCAGAAGGGCCCTCAAAAATAACGTGAACTCTACAAGCGACCCGGAAAAACGACAACAACTTGAACGGGAATACTCCCAATTGCACCGGGAGGTAAAGAGAAGTGTCCGGCGTGATAAAAGGCGGCAGATAAATGAGCTCGCAGAGAAAGCGGAAAACGCGGCAAACACAGGCAACAGTAAGGTGCTGTACCAAATCACTAAACAGCTATCGGGAAAGCACTCTACTAAAAAGCATGCCGTAAAGAGTGCGGATGGAAGGCTGCTGTGCAGCGACGAGGAGCAACTCCAAAGATGGAGAGATTACTTCCTCGCCGCCCTGAATGGTTCATTTACACAGGAACCTCAGGAAAACAACAGCAACAATGCACAGCCAATAAGAATCACCACTCGTGCCCCATCCAAGACTGAAATAGTAACCGCAATTCATGCAATGGCCAATGGTAAAGCAGCTGGAAAAGATGGCATCCCGCCAGAATTGTTGAAAGCCGACTCAAGCCTCATAGCAGATGCGCTACAGCCAATCCTGGAAATAGCATGGAACACCTGTACCTTTCCGGAGGATTGGACGGAAGGTATCATAGTCAAAATACCAAAAAAGGGGGACCTAACAATATGTGACAACTGGAGAGGCATCTGTCTATTATCTACTGTGGGCAAAATCTTGTCCCACATATTACTATCAAGGATAAGAGAGGCAGTAGATAGAACGCTTAGAAGACAGCAGGCTGGATTCAGAAAAGGCCGCTCCTGCATAGACCACATTAACACCTTGAGAATCATAGTGGAGCAGTCTACTGAATTCCGATCCCCCCTTTACCTTGCTTTCGTAGACTATGAGAAAGCGTTCGACTCGGTTAATAGGAGCTTTATATGGCGAGCTCTTCGGCAACGTGGACTGCCGGATAAAATAATAGAATTGATAAAAGCTCTATACAACAATTCCAAATGCAGAGTTCTTCACAATGGAAAACTCTCCGACAGCTTTGAAGTGAGCTCAGGAGTACGGCAAGGATGCCTACTTTCGCCATTACTATTTCTTATAGTAATAAACGACATCCTTGTCAGCGCTCTAGATACTAGAACAGGTGGCATACAATGGGGATTGTTAGACCGCCTTAAGGACCTCGACTACGCGGATGATATCTGTTTGCTGGCCCACAGACACCAGGACCTCAGAAACATGTTAAACAATTTGGCAACAGAAAGTAGTTCAGCAGGCTTAAGGTTAAATCCGACTAAAACCAAAGAAATGCGGATAAATGCAAACACCCTTCAACGAACAGCGCTAAATAACCGTGACGTGGAACTGGTAGATAAATTCTGTTACCTCGGTAGTATTATTACCGAAAACGGCGGTACAGAAGAAGACGTCAGTTCCAGAATAAATAAAGCAAGAAGCGCATATGCATGCCTGTTTCACATATGGAGATCGACGGAGATCTCAATTAACACCAAATTGCGGCTGTTCAACTCCAACGTTAAGGCAGTTCTTTTGTACGGTTGCGAAACATGGAAAGTCACCCAATTCATCACAGGGCGCCTACAAGTTTTCATCAACAGATGCCTACGTCGTATCCTAAAAATCCGCTGGCAAGATAGAATTTCAAATGAAGAACTATGGCGCCGTGCCGGCCAAGAAAGGATAGACGACCAAATCAGGCGAAGGAAATGGAATTGGATTGGCCACACCTTGCGACGCGAAAACGAGAATCTAGCCAAACAGGCCCTCGACTGGAATCCGCAAGGAACCCGTCGAGTCGGAAGACCTAGAACAACGTGGAGGAGAACCCTATTAGCAGAGGCCGCAACAACCGGGAGATCCTGGTCAGAGCTGAGAGCTGTCGCGCAAAACAGAGTCCGCTGGAGGGCAACTGTTTCCGCCCTATGTCCCATGTGGGATTAAAGGAGCAATTAGATTAGATAAAGAACTCTCTGACGAATGGAGCATAAGAATAATCTGTCCTCTGTACAAACAAGACCAACTTGACTTTTCAAACTACAGAGGAATTATTTTTCTACATGTGGCATATACAATATTCTCATATACCCTATTCACTCGCTAATTGGAAATTACCAGTGCGGATTCGGGAAGGAAAAGTCCGCTACTAATCACATATTTTCATACCGACAGGTACATATGTTGAAATCCTTTATGTCTAAAAGAATAAGCAGGAAGTAATAACATTTAAGTTATACAAAACCGTGATAAAACCAGTACTAATGCGGAAGCATGGACGCTTACTAGGTAAGACAAGCAGGTGCTCAGAAGTTACGAGAGAATTATTATGGCAGGATCGCAGCCGCATTAAATGAAAAGGGTGTCTGGAGAAGAAGATAAAACGACTAGTTGTACCACATACACAAAGACCCACGCCTACGCTGGATGAACGTGGAATGAGAATGCCTGAAGAAGCGCCACCAATAATCAAGTTCCTGCAAACGCCAGAGGGAAGATGGCCACAAGGAAAACCTATGAAAAAATCGAAATGAACGCCTCAACTGCCACATCGATCAACTCCACTTTTGAATTTTGTTAAATCTTGATGTCAAAATAATTTATTGACTCTTAACTGTACATATTGAAAACAAATTGCTCTGATAATAGTCATTTAGAAGTGTTAATACTTCTTATTATCAGAGCAGTTTGTTTTGAATATGTAAAGTTACTAGTCAATAAATTGTTTTGACATTAAGAATTAATAAAACTCAAAAGCGGTTAATCAATTTGGCAAGTGAAGCATTCAAATAGAAATAGACTTACATACATTTGGCATTATCAACTGGAAGAACAAGACGGCAAGACCGACAATGTTGGAGGGAGATTCTTGAAGAGGCCAAGTTCCACAGGAGGAAGGAAGCGCAAGTTACTCTGTTGATGATAGGACAATTTTATAGTGTAATAATAGGTAATTTAAGGTTTTTATTTGTATTTAGGTAACTGTCTACAATTGTGTCTCCTGGGGCAGAGACGATGTTATCACTAGAGTTTTATGCAGCGCCAGTGTGAGCTGGGCGCTCCTTCGAGGGCCGACGTAATACTTTTACGATACGTTCCGATCTGGACATAAACCTCATAGAAATGGGTTGGTGAGTTTAGTCAGCAGGAATCTGACACTACCGTCTAGTGCGGTCCCTTGGCGGTGTCTCCTGTTTTCGGCATGGGTCTTACAGGCGGTCGAGCACACATCCTCCACTTCTCGACTGATGAAAGATTCTCACCACTCCCTCGTAAAATAAAAAAACAAAAAAAAACTTTGAGCATTAATTAAATATGAAATTAATAACTTCAGTTATTTTCTTGTAAAAAAAACCATTTTTTCATTGAACTACTCGAGTATACTCGTGCTTGCCAGGGTGTTAAGCATTGCCAAGACGAGTATGCTCATTGTATTTTCAGTGTTTTCGCGATTTGAATTATAAAAAAATATGTTTTCTTAAAAACCCCTTCGCCCAGCTTAAATTACCTATTATTAAACTATAAAATTGCCCTAGAGGAAGGAATGTTTTTGGCACCCCAGTTCCAAATATGTATGTACCAAAATTAATATTGACACTTAGACTTAGTGAATGCCTTTTTCCCTATGTATTTTGCATCTGATATTAAAAAGTTATAAGACTTTGTCATATCGAAACAATATATTGTAATTGAATTCTTATCCTTCTTTATGAAACAAAATGCGAACATGTATCAACTGAAAACCCAGCGATCGACTTCCACCGACCGGAACACAAATTAAGTTCACCCAATAACATCGCTTATGTCCCACGCACCTGAAATCTTAGGCCGGGAACAACAATCTAAAGGCGAGAAATGCGAAAGTTGAAAAGTTTCCTAAAAAGGATATTCCATTTCATGGGAGAAATACATATATCTACATATGCCAGAAAACAAGAAAAAAACACAATCATGACCTGCCCCAATGGCAATTAACAAAAAAATCCATCCTGCGGGTGAGCACTGGCTATTCACAAAAAATTTTGTATGAAGCGGAACATCTGTATTACAGATAGTTAAGTCCTTTTTGATGGAGAATATCACGAGCTTTAATTTTGGTCCTAACCACCTGCCTCGAAAAACTCAAGGTTTCAGTAATAAGCGCAAAAAACTGAAATTTCCTAATTTTCCTAAATTTTTGCTATTTTCTCCATCTAAAGGTGCACGATGTCGGCGCACTCTTTGCCGATTAAGTTGTACGACATTTTCGGCATTTTCCACTAATTAAAAAACACCAATGTTTTCCACAAACTGTATTAAACACTGAACACCCAATTTTTTGACAGACCTTATTAAAAAAACACAAAATCCAATGTTTTACGCAAATTGTTCACACCTTTTCAGAACAAGGAAAACTCGTGATTGTCACTTGTCATTTTTAACAAACAAATGGAAATTACGTCTTCTTCTTTCTTGGTTTACAAAAGTTCCATCTCCAAAAACTTTCAATACTTTTCCATTTTCGACTAGAATTAATTTTTCTTAAGATGAGGATTTTCTGATCTGGACCCTACTAGGAAAACCTGGTGTGGCATGCCTTACCACTGCCTGTTCACGACCCGATGTTAAGGGTTTTCCTCAGCTAAATTCTAGTCGGGATTGTGCGCAGAATACAAAAACAGCTGCGCAGCTCTCGAAAAGCCCGCGCAGGTTAGAGGGAACATTGGCCGACAGTACGAAGTACTTTCCTCTGAGGTATATTCTTTCACATAAAATCATTTCTTTAATGAACCTTTCAATTACAACAACCAAGAAAAAAGTTTAAAAGTAATTCTTCTGTAAATGACCTATTTATTTATACATCTTATACCTTTAGCCTTTTTGGATATAGGTCAACCCTACCGTACTTAGCCCATTAAAAATATATTATGTGTAAAATCATTATGATTTACTCCACAAAAAATATGTGAAATCTCCCTTAGCCGGACACTCACGGGACTGTGAAAATCTGTCCGTTGAAGAGAGGTGTCCGGTTAGAACAGAATGGAGAAAAAGGCCAGATTTGTACTAGTATGTATATTTTAAATTTCATTGCAAAAAAGTAACAAAGGAAATTATAAGTTTAAAATAACTAAATACATTATATAAATTCCTTTCTAAATATAATAAAAAATAGAAATACATACATATGTAGATATGAACACAGATTATAATGCATTTAATTTGTACTGGATTGAAAATATTCCATTAGCGTACTTTGTCGAGAACATCTATTAACAATAATATCCTGGAAATGCAACTCCAAATTTGAAACCATTTCTATACCTCGGAGTTCTCCGTGATGCATTAAGAATTGTTTTAATTCTGGGGTCTTATCGAGTGCTTCTCTATAATTGCCAAGCAGTGGTGCCCTTTGGATGAAAAGTTCATCATCTGGGTCTTCGAGATCAATAACTGATTGGCTTTCCGAACAAACCTCATTTTCCGTGTCTTCAACAAGAAGATTGCTGTCAATTTCGAAGAAATCTTCAATATTTCCGCTTTCAACGCCAATTCCGTGTGAGTTTTTATAAATTGCTGCGAAAAGAGATAAAGGCAAGTCGTCTTCTGCGGTAAAACCTTCATCTGGAATAGTATTATGGTTGCTGTGTACGAGACCAGATTTACGGAAGCAGTTTTGTATTGTACTCGGTGTCACTCTGTCCCAAGCATTTTTTATAAAGTAGACTGCATCCAACACATTTATGCTTCGAACCAACTCACTCGCAAAACCAGCAGAATCAATTGCCGTCAGTAAATTCTTTACTATAAAGGTCCTGTAGAAAGTTTTAAAACTTTTTATGATTCCTTGATCTAATGATTGACACACTGAAGTACAATTAGGTGGGAAAAAGACAAGTTGTATGTTATCGAGCAGAACATCTTTTGGGTGACACGCCGCATTGTCCAAGAACAGTAAAATTTTTCTCTTTTGGTGACTTAATTTCCGATCGAATTCCTTTAGCCAGTCAACCATTATTTGACCGGTCATCCATGCCTTACGATTGGATTTCCAGATGACAGGAAGGGCATTTATACTTAGATTTCTAAAGGCCCTAGGTTTTGCTGCCTTTCCGATTACAAGCAATTTCTCTTTATCACCAGCCATGTTGACGCAATGCAATATTGTTAATCTTTCTTTGGATAGTTTACCACCAACACATTTTTCGTTCTTTAATGGTTTTGCTAGGTAAGGCGCGGAAAAACAGACCTGTCTCGTCGATATTGTAAATATCCTTTGGTAAATATTTTGCCACGATCGAAGGTACTTTGCTCAAAAAAGTGGAAACATCGTCGCAATTGACACTTGAAGCTTCGCCGCAAATTGATTTGAAGTTTATACAGTGTCGTTTTCGAAATTTTTCCAACCAACCAGATGATGCACTGAAACTACTAAGTCCTATGTTGGCGGCAATTTCCTTTGCGTTGTTTTGTATCAATGGGCCTGCAGATTAAAAGAGTTCCTTTAAAAAAATAGAGAAGCAATAACACCAGTCTACCTGATATAGGAACTCCCTTGCTTCGCGCTTTTATGAACCAATTGAAGCACAACTCGTCGATAGTTGTACCCTCCACACTTAGAAACGATCGCTTTTCGTTTATATTGACATTAGAATGCCATTTCTTCATTAATTTTTCTTTTTGCCTTATAA
The DNA here is from genome assembly GCA_963855945.1 of Thereva nobilitata. NCBI lineage: Eukaryota > Metazoa > Arthropoda > Insecta > Diptera > Therevidae > Thereva > Thereva nobilitata. The sequence continues at coordinate 78,050,497 of OY979694.1, forward strand.
TTTCGGCTGCTTGCGTTTTCCCGATATTAAAACGGTCTGCTAAACAACGCACTGTATATTTTCCTTTAGTATACACTTGTAATAAATCAATTTTATCTTTAAGAGATAACACATTTCTTTTCGGTGGCATTTTACTTTTTATAGGCAAAACTAAGGCACGGAAACACGATTCAAACAAACAAGTAACACCTCACTGATTTGAAAGTGCGCACGTAAAAGCTCAGAAAAATAGAAAATGGGGAATCACCGAAATCAAAAAAGGCTACATATTCAGAGCGTTCTTTATTGTGTGTCTTAAAAGGTAGCTGTATGTTGTTGTGAGGTATAGCGTAAACTCTACTACCAAACTAGACTACACAACACATTTAAAAAAAAATGTCAGCTTGGTGATTGCCTACGAATTCTGTCCGCCCAACGGAGACTTTTTTGCACGATTGGTTCAATGCACGTTGTCCGTGTCCGTCCAAGAGAGAGTCCGTTCAATAGAACGATGCTTCCGTTTAAATTCCATGGAGCAAAATCGGGACTGAAGAAATTTGTCCGTTAAAGGGAGAAGTCCGTTTAAGAGAGGTGTCCGTGAGTAAAGGTTTCACTGTAACCACATCCACATTATTATCCCCCTAATTAATTAAAACTAATAATTTAATTAAAACTTATTTTGTGTATCGTGCAAAATCAATGCTGGCACAGTGACCAAATAATTAAATCTTTTACAACTGTAATGAGATGCATTCTTTTTGGCTTGCGACTGGCCACAATGCCACAGAAGCAACGAATGCAATCATCTCCGTTAATTTGTTGCAGCCAGAGTGATATTGCAGCAGTCCTTCCACCCTTTCAAGCAAGAAGACTCTGCTCAGAATATTTTTAATCAAAAATTTTGCTGCTAACAACTTCATTAAAATAATTAAAAATTAGAAGCAGACAGACATTTTCAAATTTCTACTGGAAGTATAACGTTCGAGGTTTGAAAAGTTTCAAGGCTGGGAATAAACAAGGTCCTTAGATATTATCCTTTTGGGAGGAGCTGTAGACGAAAATAAATTAATTACGTCTTCCCGACAGTTGATTAATTAGACTTTCTAATAGCATTTTGAGCTAGATACATACATACATAAGAGGTATTCAGCAGCATCATACTGCCGGCTTTATGGGGTCGGCTTTAAGATGTCTCAAGAGATCGAAGGTTTTTATGTTATGTAATTAGATCCTTTACGTTGTCCTTTAGCTCGATGTTCTTTTCCTATTCAATATAAAGTCGCAAACGGTGTCCTGTTGCATTATAATTTACCAAGAGCGCATCGCTTTACAACAATGGAACCGAACCCTTTATTGGCGCCCAGTATGCGACCGAAGGACTCTCCTTGAGATTACGTGATAAACCCTGAGATTTCTGCAAGGTCCTGATCAATACACAGTTGCAGGCCACCCCACAGAATGCTGGAAAATTTATATTCAAATCCCGCCCTACAATTCTTTCAGAGGGATTCAGTTCCCAGAGCGCCCAGCTAACATAAGTCAGAAGGACTAAAATTTTCCATTCTTTAGGTTAAGCTTTAGCTTTTTAAGCCACTTTTTGTGCCGGTGGAGGGGCTTAATTGCTGGAACAATTTTCCGTGCTTTAACGAGCCTTCGAGTGGCTGTTGTGACATAGCTTCGTGGGCGAAGAGTAATTACTTGGGGAGTCGATATCCCCTCAGGTTGATACACAGAGTTAAAAATACCAAACTGATTTGACCCTCTGGGATGCCCGAGGGACGCTTTTAAGTGTTGAAAGGAAGAAGGCTCTTTGCAATATTTATGGAGTCTTTTCATTTGATTTTCGTACCTAAAAATATGCCGTGAGTGCCGTAATATGATTTGTTTAAATACACAAGGATTGAATTGTGGTGGAAGTATGGTCATCGGTAAAAGCAACAACTCATCGCCCAATTAATTACCTTTCTTGCTTTTAATAAGATGTGAGCACAAAAAAATATCACGATCCTAGTTTAGCCCTATTTTACTCTTAACAGCCCCTATATATCAGATTTTTAGATCAGATCAGATCAGACAACTTGAACAGGCTCAACAATTTGCTTAGAGATTTTTCGATTAGACTTATCTGTTCGAGCAGTCTGTTATACACATTTTTTGTATAACTTCTAGCCCGTCATTTATCCACTAATTTCTTGGTCGTCCTAGGTCCTACCATTATTTTTCCTATGGTATGGTTTCCATTGAAAATCCAGGCTAACACTCTTTCTCCATAGGTTCGTACAACATGTCCGAATAATCGTAGTCCTGCGAAAAGCGGGAAAAGACTCTCGTGGTGTACAGACGTGCTCCCCGAGCTCTTGATCCAGTTATACAGTTATTCGAACGAATTTAACACTGGCATTTGTCTAAGCAAATTGTTAACAAGTGCCGCGTCGGGCATCGTTTTAAGTAAATAGTGGAAGTGACTAATTAGAGTGCTTATTATTTATTTAGCCTTCCAGTGCAAAACGAAATTGAATAAAAAAAAAATCCAAGTTTTGATTCTATACCCAGGCAGCCGCCTCCTCGGAGCGCTCGGAGTCCATGCCTGCTAACAGAAAAGATAAGCAAGTAAAGAGACTCAGAAATCGCTCTAGTGCAGAAAAATCAAAAAATGTAAACACGCGTTCCACCGAAGCCATGGGGGACACCATAGCGGGACCTGATACAACACAATCTCCATTATCTGAAGCTGATATTGGCGAAAAATCAATGCAAACAAAGACAGCTACAAAAAACTTGAATATGGACACCGAAATGGACACAACTAACAATGGCACCAATTTGGATGACTGGAGTGTGGTTACTCACATTAATAAAAGCAAACTTACAGCAAGACGAGGTACACTAGATAATAATAATTCGCATACTAATATTAGCAAATCTAATAATCAACCTGAAAACTATAGCAATAGATTCAGCCTATTAGGCAACAATAGCTCAATCCCTGAACCTAATAACACTCCTCCTAACATCGGAAGGAACATAGGGTATAACACTAATGCTCGCGACAATAATGTATCTGCAGGCAACCAAGCCAACAACCCACAACAAAACAAAAATAAATATTGCCCTCCCATTATAATTCCGGCGGCCAATGTAATTAAATTAAACTCACTCCTCTTCCGTCTATTCCCCAATAGCAACCACAGAATAATTAAAACCAGAAGTGGCTCGGTCAAACTTTTACTACAGAAACCAGAGGAACATAAGATAGTTTTTCAGAAATTAAAGGAAGGTAACGTACCTTGTCACACATTCACCCCACCAAGTGAAAGATTTCTGACTCTAGTGCTTAAGGGGGTCGATTCTGATTATTCCCCAAGTGAGATTCACGACTATTTAAGTAACAATTTTCCTTCCCTTCAAATTCGGGGTATTAAAGCAATGGAAACCCCATTTTCCAGAAAAAATAAAATTGGCCTCGATATGTTTCTTGTGCATTTCCATCAGGGGACGGACCTTCTCGAAGTCGGAAAAATTAATGTAATATTATCCCAAAGAGTCACTTGGGAAAGATACAAAAAGAAGGATATGCTACAATGTCGCAATTGCCAAAGTTTCGGCCATGCAGCGACAAACTGCAACTATGCCTACAGGTGCGTTAAATGTGATAAGATCCACCGGCCGGGAAGTTGTGCCAAAGCCGAGGAGGAGCCCCCCTATTGCGTAAACTGTAAAAGCACAGGCCACCCTGCCAACTTCAGAGGCTGCGTGGCTTACAAGCCAATAATCAGGCCTAATAAGCAACCCCTGGGTACCAGGGGAAATAGAATAAGCCAAGACTCAAATTTTAACCAAAGCTCTTCCCCGAATCCCAACGTGGCAAATTCATCTCATCCCTCCTTCGTTAACAAAAATAAATCTTACGCTGACTGTTTTAAGAACAACAACCGCGGCCCAAGACGGGCCACTAGTAGCGATTTCGACGAATTTTTAAACTTCTCCGAGCAGAACTTCGGAATGTCATTTTCCGATCTAATGTCAATGATCATTGAGGATTTCTTACCGGAATTCATAAACGCTAGCCCGGCAGAGAAAAAAGGTAAATTTGGCAGCTACAGCTATGGAAAATAATACGCTTAAACTTGCAACCCTGAATGTTGGCTCACTTATCGCCTCCAACAGAAAATGGTACTTGAAGGAGCTCATCCTACATGAAAACTATGACGTCATACTAATCCAGGAAACCCACCTACATGAAAGGGCAAAACTTAACATTAGCGGCTACAGAATTTATAGAAATAATAGTCTCCAAGGCACGGCGCTCCTATGCAAGAACAAACTCTCCTCTTACCCTATCTCAATCCCACTAAGCCTTTCTTACACTGCCGCGGTAATTAACACGACCACGGGCCATAATTCCTACGCTAAAATTCTTCTTATCTCTCTCTACGTGCCCACCGACCTCGGCACTACAGAAATCAATAACCTTCTTACAACACTCAATAACCTCTGCAACAGTAGCACCTATGAAGGAGTCATTATAGGTGGGGACTTCAATGCAAAGCACTCCGACTGGTCCAACTCGACCCATAACAGAAACGGCAATGCCCTTAAGAACTGGCTCCACGCTAACATACAAAACAACTGCCTCTGCTTAGTACACCCTAATGGCCCTACCTTCCCCAGGTCTACAAGCTGCATTGACTTTTTCTTATTCTCTCTCAACTTATGCAGCCAGATCTCGAACCAAGTCTGTTCGACCAAGGAATCATTCTCTGACCACTATATTGTCGAGACTAGCCTCAGCCTCATGGAAATGTCAATCTTACAAACCATGCCCCAACTATTTAGAACTTTGAAAGAGCTTGACTGGGAGGTGTTTGGGGAAGAGCTTAGCGCCAAACTAGACCTTCATCTACCACCAACTGCAAGTAACCTTTCCAGAGCGGAGATAGACGACCATATCCATAACTTTAACTCCTCTTTCATTGACACCCTAAATCGTCACGCTCCCTTGCGTACTAGCCCAAGATTTATTGAGAGGCTTCCATCTAACATAAATAAACTCTTCAAAATACGCAAAAGATGGAAAAGGACACTTAAAAACCTCCTAGAAAGAAATCTCTTCAGGCCTTGTAGTCGCTCAAAGGAGCTTGAGAACAGAATCAGGCTTCTATCCAAAATAATCGACTGTCAAATCAATCAGTTTCTCAATTTTAATTTTCGAACCAAATTAAAAAACATTAGACCCGGTCCGAACATTTTTAGGGACATAAACCAAATATTGGGAAACTACCGGCAACAACCGTACAAGCAACTCAGGTCTAATGACCAATTACTAAACACACCAAGGGAGATCGCCAGCGCATTTGCCGACTATTATACTGAAAGCTTCGACTCGGGTACGCCAGCATATAACCGCACAAACAGTGAACGAGTCCTTAGGGAGTACGAGTCCCTCAAACTCCAACTAAACACATGCCCACCTATCTTCACATTCTCGGATGTCACCACCTCAATAGATAACAACCTTCCTTACCCTTTTACCTCTCCGGGCAAAATAAAAACTCTGATTTCTCTCCTTAGCAATAAGAAATCAGCTAGCTGCGACGAAATGTCAAATTACCTGCTCAAGAAACTCCCCTCTAGGGCACTGGAGCTTATTACATGCATTATTAATAACTGCCTGAGCATCGGATATTTCCCGGATGCGTGGAAAGAGGCACTCTTAATTCCTATACCAAAAAAAAACTCAGGCCCTAACACCCCAGACAGCTACAGACCCATATCGTTACTGTCTAACGTTGGTAAGCTATTAGAGCGCATCATGGCCGTCGAATTCGACAGTCACTGCTCAACTAATGGGCTCATCTCTCATGAACAATTTGGGTTTAAGGCAAACCACTCCACCGAGCACGCCCTGCTGGTACTCCAGAACGACATCATCAAGGGACTTAGACTTAAGGAGACAACTGTCCTATGCTCACTCGATATGAGAAAAGCCTTTGACACAGTATGGCACACCGGTCTAATCGTCAAGATCCAAAGAGCTAACTTCTCCAGATGGGTTGTAAAACTCCTTGACAATTTCCTTACAAACAGAACTCTTAAAGTCAAAATCGAAGGTGAAACCTCACGGCAAGTACTGGTCAAATCCGGCGTCCCACAAGGCTCTATCTTAGGCCCAAAACTTTTTAACTTATACCTACATGACTTTCCCCATTACGTGAGCGGAACGTGTTCAAAAGCCGTTCTTTACGCTGACGACACAGTCGTATACGCAACCAAATCCAATCCCTGCGTGGCCAAGGCAGATGTAGTTAATCATCTTGATGTAATTAATAAATATTACTCTACATGGGGCCTATCCATTAATGAATCTAAATCCAAACTAATAACCTTTAGGAATGCTAGCGGCAAAGGACGTCGGAACACAGTCAAGAAATGCAGGAACCTCAAGATCTGCTTAAATGGCGCAGAATTAGCCGTTACTCCAGAGATCAAGTACTTGGGTATTCATTTCAACTGCCTAATGAAATTCAATCAACATATTAAACTGGTTATCGCTAAAGCTCGCAAAGTCACGGGCTTTCTTTATCCTATTCTCAAGCATAAAAGCCCGCTAAACAAGCAGTCGAAGCTACTTCTATATAAACAGATCATCAGACCATCGCTGGCATACGGCTTTCCCTGCTGGTTTAACTGTTCTACTACTTGGGCTCGCAATCTTGAATGCCTCGAAAGGAAAATCCTAAGGCACTGTTGTTCCTTGAGATTCAAATCTAGATTTAAATACTACTCAAATAGAGAGCTTTATGCCAAGGCGCAGGTAACTCCGCTGTTGACGTACCTACTTGAGAAGTGGAAAGAGCGCACTAATAAAATTTCTTCGCACGAAAATCCTCTTATTCGTAATTTGCACGGGGAAAATAGAGATCCCCCTTCGGCACTTTTTACCTTAATCCATTAAACCTCCTTAATGTCAATCTAAACCCCATCCCCACACCTAACAACCCCACAACCCCACAATTCTACGACAGGTTTGATGCGGACCACCACCGCGGATGACCTCTAAGATAAACGATCAGCCTTATAACAATAGAACACGCGATAAATAGCGCACTGCTGCAACAATTCAGTCTCTGGCTGTGCCTGGGATACATTATCGTCGTCCACCTAGAATTAGGTCTAGCTCTGCTCCGTAGGCAACTACAGAACATAAGCATAAATAAGCATAGCTAGCACCTCTCAATTGATTAATCTTGATTAACCATACTGATGACAGCTACTAATTACTAACAAGCTAATTCTAGATATATTGATATATTTTTTATAACTAAGTAATTATTCGATTTATTCTAAGCAATATGAACTGTAAATAGCGTGTACTCCCGTCAGCTCTAATTAAGAAAGCCGTATGTATTCTAGCATTAACATGTCCCTCATTCTAAACTAATTTTTAATCTAATAGCGGTACGCCTGGCAACGTCTTACCCCCCCGTTCTGCGGGCGGCATAACCTGTCATGAATGGGGGAGGGGCCGTTGCTCGTCATACAACTATAACCCCTGGCGTCCACGGGCGGTGCGTATAGCTCTCATGCACGGGCATACACCCTCACGTTGGTCAGCCGCAGCCCTAACTAACTGTTGATACCTTCCGAGCAAGAGGTTCTGAGCCAAACTATTCACTTGGCCCCGTAGGTATAAGACAGGATTATAACTATAAGCAATTACTAACATCTCTCACAGGGAAAAAAAAAAAACCCTTCATGTACATATTTCACCTGGATACAGTCGACCTAAGGTCTAGTATTAAGATAATGATGTATAGTTTGTAATATTTATATTTTAATCGGAATAAATTTTTTGACTTGACTTTGACTCGTAGTCCTGCCCGAGTTTATGTGTGTTTTTTGAAGTGAAAACTTCTTTAGGCACGACTTTTTGGCCTGGGGTAAAAACTGAAAACTCGCGTCACGCGCATTTTTGTTGCGCACTTTTTCCTGCGCATTCAATTTGAGCAACATTTGTGGGAAACATTTGCTCCTTGCCTTCCCTCGTATAGCCAGCTAAATTTTGTGTAGCAAAGAAATGTACCCATGTATCTTAAATGTAGCTGGGTAGAGCAAGGCAACTTTTGGTCAAACTCCAACAACACACCGAAGCGAACGAGCAGCTACGAGGAGTGTGAGGGATTGCGTTTCAATTTTGCAATGCAGACGTCACTATCAACATTCATTTCTTTTTGCTTCGCACAGGGTAGGATCTCACGCTTCTGGCTTTGTGGTGCTCGTCCAATAGTTGCCATCCAGCTACATGGATGCAACTTTAAACATTTTGCTTGGATTTATCGCTTTCGGCAACATGGAACCACGTGTTTCACGAGGGCATCTGTGTTTTACTTATCTGCGGTAGTAAGTTTATCAGTAGGGAAACTGCCCAGGCGGGAAAGGAAGACAGACTCCGAACGAGAGCTAGGTTGCTACTCCTTAGAAGTACTTTCGGAATCGATGGGTAATTACTTGCTTCCTTACTGGGATATTATGTATATATTATGTACTGTGCACTTTGTACTATGTATTATGTACTATATATTATATATATAGTATCACAACAATAACATAAACTTAAATGGAATATCTTATCCTTATCTTATGGATCCTTATCCTCTTAGTCCAGTCAAATTAGTAAATGAAATTGCATTTTAAGAGGTACGGAATTTTTTTTTTGGTTTTTGTTCGGGTACATCTGACAATGATAAAACCAAGTTTGTGGGGTCGCAGTGGCTTGGGAAAAGCCGCCATCTTGAAAAAGAGGCAGAGCTTGTTTATATTAAATAGCTCGTTTGCCTGCAATGATAGCTGATAATAATCAATGGCAAAGTTGTGGAGAATAAAATTATTCCTGCTATTTACTACTTTTTCATAGAAGCAACCGTTAACGAAATATTCAAAACAAATGGCATTATCAGTTATTTCAGGCACGTCCAGTGCGAACTTTGGCTTGGGATTACTCGCAAACTACATAAGCGATAACGACGGTTAAGGGCTCATTCTAAAGGTAATTACTAGGACTTTAAATTCGTTAATGGGCATTAACCCAAAAAAATTAACAGTTGGCGAGTTAATTGCAAAAAACTGCATTCAACAGTTGCATGCAAACGAGTTATTTAATATAAACAAGCTCTCCCTCTTTTCCAAGATGGAGGCTTTTCCCAAGCCACTGCGACCCCACAAACTTGGTTTTATCATTGTCAGATGTACCCGAACAAATACCAAAAAAAAAATTCCGCACCTTTTAAAATGCAATTTCATCCTCTTTTTTCGACTAATTTGACTGGACTATCTTGCAATATTAAGATTGATTTGCAAATATAGACTGGGCGGGCATAGAAGTTTTCACTTCTACCCAAGTAAAAATTTGGCCGAGTTTTATGCATGGAACTAGCCAGTTTTTACTAGTCTCTGGCCAGGCTCTGTCTAGGAAAACGAACTAGGCACTGTCTAGCAACGTCACGCACTTCCTGACTAGCCGCTAGCCAGACAAACTAGTCTGGCACTGGCTAGTTTCTGGCAAGAATCTGTCCAGTTACTGGCCAGATATAGACCTGCAATTATTGCCAAATACTGGTCTAGGCACAACTAGCAGAAATCTAGTTCACATTACAAAATTCTAAAAAAAGTAACTGTTGAAATAAATTATTGAATTATGCAATGTTTTTGAACTTATTTATTTTTTCTTGATGATACAAAATAATAATTAAAGCATTATTAAACGATATTTCTGACTAAATGAACTGAATGTGTAACTTTTCAATCTAGATTTAGGAACACAGTTAAACGTATTGAACTTCTTTTGCGTAACGATACAAAAATTCACTCTTCCTTTCCTTCCTTTTAATCTTCCTTTTCATCTTCCTCTTCGATTTCTTTGGATTTCACAGATTTTCTATTCTTTCGCCCACCTTCCCAGTCAGTGGTATTAGCCATCACTTCACTCAACGCTTTTTGAATCGCACTTTGTTTTATGTCTTTTTTGGCTGCTTTATAAGCCATTATATTATAAATTATAAAATTATAAATTATAAAATTAATTAGTCTTAGAGCAAGCAGTATCAAACTTTGACAGACGAGATTATGGATAGTATCTGGCATGAAATCTCAGCCCAGTTTTTGCATACAAAAATCTTGACAAGTTTTGGATAGAAAAAACTTGACAAGTTTTTAGATAGGAAAAACTTGACAAGTTTTTGGATAGAAAAAACTGTAACAATTTGATTGGCCACAACCTAGCTAGGTTCTGACCAGTCATAAATTTGAATAGTGTACACTGGCTAGGAACTGGGCAGTTTCTGGTCAGATTTTACTGGGCTAGTTGAACTGGCCGAAGTCTGGCTAGTGCCTCTTTCGGACTGGGAAAAATCTGGTCAGATTTTTACTTGGGTAACGTGTGACCCTACGCACACTCTTTTTTTATATTCAACATTATTTGGCTCAAACATTTCACAAAACCTTTGTTTCAAAGCATGAACTGCGTCGAACTTTCCAGAAAAGCGAATTGGATTCAAGGTTTTCAAAGTGGGTGCACCGTTTTCGTAAAGCGGCCTACAGACGATCAACTTGGGTTTTCAACCCGCTGTCAACTAACCCTGGTTGTCAACGAGTTGCACGTCTGTAGTCGTGTTTATGATTGAAAACAACCCTTGATAAATGGTTGAAGCAAAATCAAAATTTTTAGATTTTTGGTAGGCGGAGCTTACAGGTTGCCAATCAATTTGCGCGTCTGTAGTGTACAACATCATTTTAAATCGTAAGCTTGAGCATTGAACATCAGCGTGCTTTGCAATCAAAAACTGCCCCCAACGGCCACAGCCCCGGTTGCCCCATTGTAGTTTCGGCCGTGGTTGAGCAGTTTTGGTCACCATTCAACGCTGCGTTTAAACTCTTGGATGATGTACCAATTCGTAAATATAGACTGCGGAAGATTATTCCATAGTCTAATAGTTATATTTATGAATACATTCCTAGACTGTATCGTGAGCGAAAAGCACCTTATCTATTCATGACAAGTCGGTTTTGCGGGGCCGCCCGATATAAATGCGTTGTACTTCAAGCAGGGCAGAACTAGGACAACAGCCCGTGTCGCTGAAGAAATTTGTTGTCTTAAAGAAACCCAGGCACTGAAATGACTGAATGGAGTTTGGATTATTCGTTGTCAGTTTGTGGTCATTCTAAAGCACTAATGCATGCCCTTGGTAAATGTTATGTCTAGGAAATTTACACATGGATAAGCCGTTAGTTCCACACCAACCCCCGATGTGGAAAAAAGATTTTTCCATGTCTTATTAAAGATAAGACGGCACTTCCTTTTAGAAGAGTTGAATTCGCAACGATTTTTGCGGCTCCAAACAAAAATGTAATTTGGCTCGTGCTTGTCTTAGGCCATTCATACACGAGGGAGCATGGTTCCGGAGCAAAAGCTTTTTTCTGGCAAGGGACGCGTGGGGAAATGCAATAAGTGGAGAGTTTCGTGCTCCGGTGGAGACTTTTGTGCTCCTGCCTTTGGCCTGCGAACACGGAAAGCATGCACTCACACCAAAAAGAAATCAATGCTTTGGCGATGAAAAAAAAACTTTCAAACAGTAAAATTTGGTCAAAATTTGTATATAATAAGAAAAAACTTTTAATTGTTGAGAATTCAAAGGGAGTGAGTGAATTTTTTCAAATAAATTATTTCATTATAGCGAAAAAACCTCCATTTTGTTTTTAATAAAAAAATTGACATCTCACTAATACGAACAAATATCACGTAGCAACACAAAAGCTGCTTCCATTGCTGTTGCTCCGTATATTTTCAGAAAACTTGCAGCCAAGCTTTTGGTTGCAGAACCATGCTCCCTCGTGTATGAATGGCCTTACAGTTCCCATAGGTGTAAAGCAGAGTACCGTCGTCAGCAAGGCTTCACAGGGTTACAGGGGATTGATAGCAGCAGGGACCTAGAGAGAAAGTCCGGGCCAAAGAATTACGTGCCCTATAACTGCAAATTATCTTTTCTCGCTTTCTTGTCGGCAAAATTTCTTATAACAGTATCAAAATCCAACCGCCTAGCTAATGGGACCTCGATGCAAAGAGTGCCGAGTGCTGAAGCAAGCACTTGTGTAGAGCACGATCGATGAAAGTTTTTAATGCGAGCAAGAACACTAAAGGAACGCTCAGCACTGGAAATTGTAACAGGTATAGTGCACAATACACGGAGGGCAACACAAATATTCGGAAAAGTCGTCTTCAAATTTCGAAGATCGCATTCAGCAATGTAAAGGGTGATAACTCTTCTTCGAAATTGGCTTTGTAGATGTGTTTCAGATGGATCATTTCATCCCCTAAATCTTCAGAAACGTCCAATTTGTGTTTTTTGACGAAATTTGTGGCAGAATTTCGAATTTCGGTTTCGTCCATCGCTGTGAATTGCCATAAAAAAGGGAAAGTATTATGTAAATCCTTCATGGCATTGAACCTATGTATTACATATTCCCGCAATAACCGAGTCGATGACTACGTAGAAAGTGCTCCTTTTGAAATTGGTCTCTTGATCGTCAGCATTCGTATCGTTGTCAACTTCACTTTCAACGAAACACCTCTTTCGTTTTCTTTCTCTGGTATCAGAGAAGGTTGATGAAATCCCCAAATGAATGGCAACCGTTTTTCATTCACGTAAAAGGTGATCCCATTGATTTCGAATCAAATTCAAGTCAGGCAGCAAACTTTCGAGATTTTGAACTTCGATGTCGATAGTACCGTTTCTGGCTTGAAGAATGAAGCTCCTTTCATTTATAGCTGTCAATATCTTCGACCAAATTGAGGACATCTGGATGCACTCGCATTTTTGCATGTATTTCAGAACGCCGTTGACATGAATACCAGTCTCTGCAGTCAGATTAAGTTTAGTTAAGCCTTCTATTTCTAGTGCTTCAGTGCTTAATCCCGAAATATGTTTGGCAAAAGGTTTAACTGCCTGAACTCAAGCAGACCATCTGGTATGTGAAAGTCTGTGAAGGGAACCCGTTATACTTTTTTTGAGAATTTCCCAACGCTGTGGACTGCTGCTAAAACTGGTGTAGCATTTCTGAACCACTCCGAGAAAAGTGATTGCTGCCTAACAGCATTCTGCAGAGTCAACACCACATGAATTGAAACTGTGCGTTGTACAGGGCGAATAAACAGCATTTGGATTTTTCTCCAGAATATGGGGTTGTGCCCCATTATATGATCCTTTCATATTAGCACCATTGTCGTATCCTTGTACTCGACAGCCTTCCAAAGGAATGTTATACTTTTCTAGGAAAATTTTTTCAAATTGGTAAGAATTTTAGGAGAAAAAAATTCAAAAAATTGTTATTGGTGAATAAGACTTACGGGACCCTTTAGGCCGGCCGGGAAACTTCCTCCCGTCTCCCCCTCCCTCTCGACAGCCCTGGATAGCAGACCGTTCTAAAAATTAGTGTACCCTGGGAAGTATCGTATCAGAAATCTTGTGGTTGATTGAAAAAAAACCAATCCAGTGTTTTAGAACTGAATCGATACCAATTGCTTGAAGTTTAGTCAACAGATCGAAATGCCATATTCCGTTAAAATATATCTACAGTAACTAGACCAGACAACCGAAGCGATGCATCATTGGTCGTGGTGAAACTTAACTTTTTAGACCATTTCCTACTGGGCATTATATGTTTCTAGATTTTTTGAATAAATCTTGGCAATGGCAAGCATGGATATAATTTTTGTTTAAAATAAAAATTTAATTTCAAAATTATATGATCAATAAGTTTAAATACATTTAAAATATTTATAACGTTTTTTTTTCGTTTTATTACAGAGACCCATTAAAGGAATTCAACGAAAATCTCCACCATTAAGACGGATAAAATATCGGCAATGCTCTCACTTCTTAATTAGCAACAGTCCTGTCCCACAAAAGAGCGAAATTGTATCTTATAAGGCAGAAGCGTTTAAGGAAGCCAGGCACAAGTATATGTTGTATAATGACCAGAGATAAAAGTTCTTCGTTCTAACTTCTTCGTGCAACATACACAACCTGCACTTCAGGCGATAAAAGTTTTTTTTTTCAAAAAACATTCTTTAAAACTCTAAGGATACACCACAGCTCCTGACATAAACTCTTCGGCACTCTTAAATGTGACAAAGACTATCAGTGACAGAGTCTTGTATGCAGCACTTATAAATAAGACTCTGAAGCACTTAAAAATAGTGTAAATAAAAATTCTTACTTAAAGCAAATTTACGAGTTTCATTTTTTTAATGGGTTTTGTGTTAATTACTCTCGTCTTCATTACGAGGAATATACAAAATATAATCCTGGGAAGTGCGGAGAACAGCAGCAGTGGATGAAATTTATTTAGATTTTTGTCCAAGTTGGTAATAGATATCCGTGTTGCCGCAAAAATATTATTTAACATAAAATAGATAGATGGTGTCTTGCAAAAACCTGAGTATGACATGTTTTATTATAGCTGTCATACAAAACACCATATGCTCGGCGCTCGGGGTAGGTTTTATGGTCAGCAAAAGAAAGAAGCCTACCATTATCGGTTTTAAAGGGGTAAATGAAAGGCTCTACGTGTGTGAGGCAAATTTAAGAACATCAGCCTCATAAACATTCACGCCCTACAGAAGAGTCCCTGGACGATAAAAAAGAATAATTATGCGAAGTAGTTAAACGCAAACTTAATGCCTGGCCCCCAGGTATGATGTAAAAATCATCTTGGAAGATCTGAACGCCAAAGAAGGCCGGGAGCCGTATTACTGCCTGTCGGCACCCACAGCTTGCATGAGAATACTAATGACAATGGACAACGAGTTAAGAACTTGGTCGTTGCAAGCGCGTGTAAAGATATCGATATAGCCACCTGGATATCTCCTGATGGAGCCACTCGCCACCTTTCAGTAAGATGCCAGCTTCGACTAAGACCACTATCTTGTTGGTATGGTACCCCGAAAGCGCATTCCAACGCTGTAAAGCTTTATATCCGTGAATCAGGCTCAAATCAACGCATCTGCACTACACAATGAAATGGTCAGAAATACCTACGGTCATGCGATAGAACTCTTGTTCAGTGAGTGAAGAGTAAATTCTGGAGACTAGGTTTCGGGCTTCGACGAGAGTTGAACACGCATTAAATATACTGTCATTAGTACTGCTGACTCCATCTTAGGCAGGAATTTAAGGCGCCGTTCATACTGAGGCGGTATACGATAAGCGATATATAGCGAGCGATATACCATATGCGACACGCACAAACAGATACTTGAAATCTAAAGAGAAGCGATATAAAAGGTTCACAGTCGCGCGATTGCATAACATATCGTAAGTGACATATCGCTTGAAGTGCGACTTGCCTTCACATTTTTATTGCCCAGGTCGCTTCGATTTATCGCCCGCTGTCATGAACCTTCCTAGCAATATATCGTCGCTATATATCGCTTTTCGTATATCGCCTCGGTATGAACGGCGCCTTAGAGATGACGACTGGTTCGATAATGAATGCAGGCTGACAACTGAACTAAAGAATGGTGCGTGCCGAGCAATGCAGCAGTCTCAGAGAACTCGGAAGAGAAGCCTGCGAGAAAAATGTCGTTTGTGAATTAGAACAGTACAGAGAGCGGAGGCAGCACAGGCAAGGGAGTTCTACTGAATAGTCCGTGGTATGACGCAATTCACACCACGTTGCACGTACCGCAAGGACAAAGAGGGGAATCTCATCACTTGGCATCAGGAGTGATGGGAAGACTACTTGTAGTGGCGTGTGTGAGTCGGACGAACATGTAACTACTTTGAGCCGCAACAAGACTACCTCCCCTGTTTTCGAGGATGCTGAACACGATGGCGTTGTTAGAATTTCTATTTTCGGTTGCGAAACCCCTCAAAACGGCCAAAAACCACCCCCAAGAAGGGTTAAACGCGCTTTACACGGTTTGCCTGTACAAAAAAAAATTTCCCCCCGTTTTCGAGGGTGCTAAGTACGGTGGCCCAGGACATAGCGGAACGAGTCAACAGGTTTGAGAGAAAAGTCCTCAGGTGCATAATAGGCCCAACCAGAGGATGGAATATGGAGAAGGAGATAGAGCAGCGAGTTGTATGAAATTGTTGACGACCCAGAACTCTCAACTTTAATAAAAATTGACAGACTAACACTGGCCGGTCACGTGGTTAGGATGGAAGACAATCGCATCCCAAAACGGCTCATGATATCAGAAATTTCGGGAAATAGGCCAGTAGGTAGACCCTGGAGGAGATGGATAGACTCTGTGACGGCTGACGCAGAGACAATGCTGAACATCCGGAACTGGAGACATGCTGCAAGGGACCGTCAAACATGGAGAAATGCCCCAGAGGAGGCCAAGGCTCGATTTGGGCTGTAGCGCCATTGGATGGATGGAAGCACAGTGGTGGTGTTGGATATCTGTTCCGACCCCCACCAACCCCTCCACCGGCCCATTTTGCGGGAGAGTATTGGCCGGTGGAGGGGTTGGTGGGGGTCGGAACCGATATCCAACACCACCAGCGTGCTCAGAACCCTCGAAAACGGGCGAAGTATTTTTTTACAAGGAAACCGTGTAAAGCGCGTTCAACCCCTCTTGGGGGTGGTTTTTTCCCGTTTTGAGGGGTTGCGCAACCGAAAATAGAAATTCAGCATCCTCGAAAACGGGGGAGAGGTAGTCTTGTTCCGGCTCAAAGTTGTTACCATTTTCGGGGTTTTTTCCGACTCACACACGCCACTATTTTACGAATTGAAGAAGTTATCAGAACCATAAATCGGCTTAAAAACAATAAGGCCTCGGGTCCAGACAGTGGCGGACTAAGGGTGGGGCGGAGGGGGCGGTCCGCCCCGGGCCTCTGGTCCTGGGGGCCTCCAAATGTCTACAAGTTCCCTTGATCAAATCCTAAACAAGGCTTTTAAAATATGCTCAGGGCCTACCTAAGTGGTAGATACTTATGAGTCAGAGGTCCCGTTCATGGTTCCCGTAGACATAAATAAGTACAGCATGTACCGATGGTTTACAATTTTGAAATCAAAATTACTTTTAATGTTAATTTTTCAATGTCTATTTAGTTTTCGTGTAGTTCCAGTTTTACTGAATTCTACAGCCATCTAGACTTTTTACGCTGTACTAATATTCTGTCATGCTGAACGCGTCCAATACTCAGGGAATTCCCGACTTTGAAGCGGGAACCCTGAATTAATGAGGCGCAAATCATTTACTCTCGTTTGCCTTCGTCGAAGAAGTTCATCTCCTTTCTTTTTAAATCTATTAATTTTCATTACGAAACCACTTATATTATAGCTTAAAATGTAATGCCAGATCCACACATTTGTCAATGCTTGGCAAGCGTTCGCAAATTCAAACTTTCGGAGAAGGTGTTTGCAGGGACGGATGGGCCCCCTTAGCGGCCCGAGTATTTCGGTAGTGACCGGCCCAAAATTTTATATATGTATATGGATTGTGGTGCCCACGCTGCTATTGATGGATTCTCTTGTATGCAAGATAATACCTTTCATTTTATGTACTTGGGGAGAAATTAGCATGCTCCAGAGCTGGGCCCTAAATCGATCGAAATGGTAGAGCAGAAATTAGCACGGTGCGCGCCGTGCGCCTATTACACGGGGTAGTCCAGGGTTTATGCGAAAGTAGCATTATACTGAAATTACTGCACAGACCGTGATATAGACGCACGGCGGGCGCAGTGCGATTGTTGCACGGACTGTGCAGTATTTGCTCGAAAATTTATATTTCCTATGGACCCTGGACCGGCCCGCGCAATAGGCTCACGGCGGGTACCGTGCTAATTTCTGCTCTACCATTTCGCTCGATTTAGGGCCAGCTCTGAGAAATATTTCTCTAAGGCGGCGAGGGCGGTCGGCCGAAGGCGAGCTTAAGGCGGGGAAAAGAGGCGAGGAAGAGGAAAGGCCAAATTCGAGCCGATCTTCGTGAGCCAAGTCACAATTATTACGAAACTTTAAGTTTCTTCACAAAAAAATCCAGAACACTCAACCTCGGGCCTTCCGGTGGCCTGGCCCATCGAGCATTTACTCGAATGGGCTATAGGTCAATGCGGCCCTGGGCGTTTGGCTTGGATTGTGTAAGCTTGGCAACGCTAAATACTAAAAAAAATGGCGTTAAGATTAATTTCAGGCACGTCCAGTGCGAAGTTTGGCGTTGGATTGCTCGCAAACTACATAAGCGATAACGACGATTAAGGGCTCATTCTAAAGGTAAAGGTAAGGCATTAAGCCAAAAAAAAAAACATTTGGCGAGTTAATTGCAAAAAACTGCATTCAACCCTCATCACACGATCATGGTTGAACTTTGAACGGCCATAACTTTGAACCAAATCAACTTACAGAGCTCGTTAAGGACTCCTTTTTTAGATAACTGCATTCTCCACAACTGTAACGGTCGGTTAATTACCGGAAAATTCTCCCTTTTGTTGGTTCTCCCATCTATCGGTAATTTCAGGATTCAATAACAAAAATTACTGGTCACAAAAAAATTAGTACAGAATTTAAAACTTCAAGGAGGCTAAAGAAAAAAATAGTTTTTGTTCTGGATGGAAAAAAGGGATTATTATGACAGTTGGAGCTAGACCGGTAGTTTGGAGACTGCGACACACCAACTGTTGAAGGAATTCTCGAAAAATAAAGAGAACCAACAATATATTACTAAATCAGTTGCAGAACCAGTTTTTTTCTTGTCGTGTGTGACGATCTGGATTTTTAGCAAATCAGTTGGACTGAGAAAAAGGGCGAAATAGGAGGTCCTCCAGATACCCGAGATGAATGAGGGAAATTTCTTTTAGAGATCCAAGTACCGGGATTCACAATATTTAGCAGGCCTCATCAAGGGCTTGGAACGAGGATACCATAAAAGGCCAATTCTTGAATGATATTATAATTTTGTTAACGAATTTAGATATTTGCCCACGACGGGTGTGACTTTTAAGTATTAAATTAGGTTGGCTGAGGTCATCAAGGTGTGAAGACAGACATTAACCACAGCAGTCGTCTTCATTCGGTGTCACAGGATTTGTCGGTCTGCTGTATTTCAGACATTGTGTTTCAGGACTTGTACACCATATTGAATACACCACTGAAGTATTTCGATCTGGCAGAGGAATTATAGCAACGGGAATCCAGTTTGGGCGTGAAACGTTGGTTATTCCAGGCGATACCAACGCAAAAAAATTAACGGACGGAGGATTACTTCTCATAAGAAAACAATAGGAGTGATTGAAACCGGGCTCAGTGGAACTGATTCTTGGGCTAATGGCTCATGGCTAAAGAAATTATCTTTCGCAGTAAGCTCGTTTTGGTCTGTTCTCCAATTTTTTTGTCTAATAAATAATTAATACTTATAATATTTAACACATTCAACATTTAATTATAATATCATTATATTCAAATTTTTATCATATGGTTACATTTTCACGTTATTACACTCTTAATTATAATAAGACTGCCTTAATTTACTTTGTTATCCCTAAAATAATATCGGGTGTTGTGTGTTGTAAGAAACAAAGGAATCCTCGACTGGTACCAGCGCGACGATTGTTTTTTTTTCCCTTCCGTTGTTGTATTGAAGTTCTTATTAGGTGGTAATAGATGGTTGCATCCACATTACCTATATTGTACGGTTAATTTTTGTTTGATTTACATGTATTTAATATTTGATGCAAACTTACCTTCATTTTGTTGTTGATTAATTATATTGTTTTGGGCTGTACTTATTATAAAATATATTTGTTGTAAATTTCTTTAACTCCTCTAGTATTAATAGGCATGACCACCTAAGGGGATAAATTGTCCAGGATGGTTGGGTTGTGCTTTCTCTCCAGGGTCCTCTCAAAGTCGCGTTGAACATTTACAGGTCCACCAGGTCGATGGAAACGTCCAGCGATGAATCGCTTTGGCTAACCTAGGAAAAGAATGATATGAAGAGATATCCCTTTTAAACAATAGGTAAGTGGTGAATCATAGGTGTAGTGTCCCGGTCACACAACCCCACGCCCCCACCGGCGAGCTAGCGTAAACCGTGTGGCCGGTTTAGCATCCCCTAAAAACATTTAGGAAACTAGGGAGGATGTAGTCTTCTAAATTTTTTATGTTTACCCAAGCACGATGGCAGTAGCCTTGCTGTCACCAGCAAGGAGCTCCATTGTGCCGGTACATAAATGGCGCCCAACGTATGCTTTCATGCCAACGTTTTTGGCAAGCAAGTTTTCGATATTAAATTCCGGCGCCCCTTTATTTCATAAATGACGCCCCAACTTCTGTAACTTATTAAAATTATCTTTGACTATGGTTCACCACCAATGCCTCTTTTAACAGATTCATCTTTATTGTCTAAATTCAGTGTGAATTTTATTTTGCTTTCACTTTTAGATTGTCCCGCATCATGTTATCTTCTTCGCTTTAGGCATCTTTGAACTAGGCTTACCGGCACCGCTGGCTAACAAGCGTATGACCGCTTGGCCATGGGTGAAGGCTGAGTCTGGAGTTCTTTTGTCCTGTGTTTTTGCTCGTCGTCCTGAGTATCAGGCGTCATACCGCCTGCCAGTGCTTCGTTCAGTGGACAGGATCCTTGTTACTTTTTGCTGATGGACGTTTGAGTTGTAACTCGGGCTTAACCGTCTGAGGTAACAGGCGTGATATCGCCTGCCCACTGCGCCCCGTGGACTTCTTTAATCCAGTCAGTCCCCTCAAATTTTTTTTCTTTTCTTTCATTTTAGACAATTCGTCGAAATGTGGTAAGGGATGTGGTCACTTCAGGTGAACCTCTATGAGGCCGCACAGGCTTAACCGTCTGGCTAATCACCTGCGCCCTGTGGACTTTTGTTGAGGGACATCCGGCTACTTCCTTGTGCTTTTATTATTTTTCTCTCCAGTCTGTCCCCACTGCTGATTGATTTTCCGTAGTGTAGCTCAGTTGTGGATGGACAGCGGAAACCAAAATAAATTATTATCATTTTCGAAGAAGATTTCCTTGTCTTTTAAGTTGAGGTAGACTCTTCATGTCGTTCAAGTAGGTGGAAGACGTGTGGTGCTTCCGGCGTCGTCGATGGCGTTCGGTGTTGGCTATGTCTCATAACTAACACCGACTGACACCGATGACCTCGGCCACCGAGACTCCTGGAGAGAGAGATTGATTTGCTTCAACCATCCTGGAGAATTAACACTCATTTAAAAAAAAAAAAAAAAAAACTTACACTATATTACTTATTAATCTGGTTCATACAACGTATTGTGGTGGAATTATTTATCTTATATTGTTATCATTTTGGCGGTATATAGGTAATAACGGCCTAGTGACCATATCCATAATCTTTTAACTACAGCTTTCTATTGTTGATTTTTTTTATTATTCCCCCATATATTATACTTTCTTTCTTTTTACTGGATATCCGGGTTACCGTCTCTGAAACGATGGACGTGACCGGATCAAGGACATTTTATGGATGGCCAGTAGTGCATAAGGTGTTGAGGAAGCCGCACCGCTTATATTTTTTATCCCCGCATGCCCCCGAATTTGTTTCGTTCCGTGCAGCCATCGAAGCCAGGAGGTTGTCCATAACGATGGAGGGTGCCGCTATACGTTACACCCTAAACGTTATTAGATGTTTGGAAGCACACCCAGGTGCTTTTGACACCATGGCCTCCAGGATATTGACCATGCTGGCGGATATTATTAACAAGCCGCTTACCCTGATCCACGTTGTTGAGATTGTTTTTCACCATTCCTTGAACGAACCAAGCTTCTGCCATACAGGAGCTAAACTGTATGCGCTGGTTGATTCAATGAATCCAGTGGAAAATAGCGTATTTAGAAATTTGTTGCGGATGACCCTGGCATATCAACAGGAAGTTATCCAGCGGTATATTCCACCGGTTGGATATCAAGTACGCGGGATAACGTTGCTCGTGGCAGAAATGTACCGTCGGTTCCAGAAGGTTCGTTCACTGGGAGGCGAACTGGGGCAGATGCTGGATGGGCTGCTGAATCAGCTGCTTCAAGAGCCCACTCCGGACAATTTAGAATGCGTCTGCCAAGCGTGTCAAGCAGCAGGTTGGGAACTCTTGGAGGATTGTCCCTACCAAATTTGGCTTATCCTACGCGCTTTATACAGGGAGTTACCCTGGTTGACCGTCCTGGGTTAAGTATTTTAAGCGGTGTTAATTAGTTCCTTGCTGTTGCTAACTTTTTATTCTTGAGTTTGTTGTTCACGTTTCGTTAATGTTAGTTATTGTTACGTTGTTGTTAACCAACCAGTTGGCGATTTAGTTACTTTTATGCGTTACAACAGTTAGGGGTTCATTCATGATATTCTTCATGGCATTTATATGGATATAGGTTTTATTTATTTGAATTTCGGAGAGATGTTCCCTGGTTCGTTGTTTATGTTAAACCATCTCTAGCCCAGACCTTATGGTTAGTGGCGTGTTAACTTTATTTATAGCATGATAGTAACAATAGACATTCGTTACGTATTATTGTTTTTATAGCGCCTCAGTCGATAGTATTAAATTTTCTTCAAGACTATTCCCTTTGTCTACTGTTTCTTCGATTGATTCATTCGGTTCTTTCCATATGTACTATACATTTGATTATGGTACACCTCTTTGATTTTCGGTCAGTCTGGGGAAACAACTTTCGGCGAATGGTTGGCCTGGCTTTCCACCGGGTAATGTCAAAGGCAATGTGGTATTGCTGGAGACTAACCCGATGGAACGATAGGTGACAATTTCGACGGGAATGTCTAGATGAAGGTAGAGACCCGGAGGGGGACAATGTGGTATTGCCTTCCGCCAGATCTCTGCAACTCCAGGCATACACTCCGGGTGACTCTTCAGACTGTCCCTCTCTCAAACTTTTAATTTTGAGAGCACTACTAAATCCCTAGCGATTTATACCTGCAGCTGTGGCATGAGACTCTGGTTCTCAGGGTGTGAGACGAGCCCCACATTGGCGCCACATACCGGACCTTACGACAGAAAAACCTTCCGTTTTTTTCGGCTCCTCACTGCCTCGCAAGTCGGCCTTGTGGACCCGAGGGTATGTAACGGTCGGTTAATTACCGGAAAATTCTCCCTTTTGTTGGTTCTCCCATCTATCGGTAATTTCAGGATTCAATAACAAAAATTACTGGTCACAAAAAAATTAGTACAGAATTTAAAACTTCAAGGAGGCTAAAGAAAAAAATAGTTTTTGTTCTGGATGGAAAAAAGGGATTATTATGACAGTTGGAGCTAGACCGGTAGTTTGGAGACTGCGACACACCAACTGTTGAAGGAATTCTCGAAAAATAAAGAGAACCAACAATATATTACTAAATCAGTTGCAGAACCAGTTTTTTTCTTGTCGTGTGTGACGATCTGGATTTTTAGCAAATCAGTTGGACTGAGAAAAAGGGCGAAATAGGAGGTCCTCCAGATACCCGAGATGAATGAGGGAAATTTCTTTTAGAGATCCAAGTACCGGGATTCACAATATTTAGCAGGCCTCATCAAGGGCTTGGAACGAGGATACCATAAAAGGCCAATTCTTGAATGATATTATAATTTTGTTAACGAATTTAGATATTTGCCCACGACGGGTGTGACTTTTAAGTATTAAATTAGGTTGGCTGAGGTCATCAAGGTGTGAAGACAGACATTAACCACAGCAGTCGTCTTCATTCGGTGTCACAGGATTTGTCGGTCTGCTGTATTTCAGACATTGTGTTTCAGGACTTGTACACCATATTGAATACACCACTGAAGTATTTCGATCTGGCAGAGGAATTATAGCAACGGGAATCCAGTTTGGGCGTGAAACGTTGGTTATTCCAGGCGATACCAACGCAAAAAAATTAACGGACGGAGGATTACTTCTCATAAGAAAACAATAGGAGTGATTGAAACCGGGCTCAGTGGAACTGATTCTTGGGCTAATGGCTCATGGCTAAAGAAATTATCTTTCGCAGTAAGCTCGTTTTGGTCTGTTCTCCAATTTTTTTGTCTAATAAATAATTAATACTTATAATATTTAACACATTCAACATTTAATTATAATATCATTATATTCAAATTTTTATCATATGGTTACATTTTCACGTTATTACACTCTTTTAACACATTCAACATTTAATTATAATATCATTATATTCAAATTTTTATCATATGGTTACATTTTCACGTTATTACACTCTTAATTATAATAAGACTGCCTTAATTTACTTTGTTATCCCTAAAATAATATCGGGTGTTGTGTGTTGTAAGAAACAAAGGAATCCTCGACTGGTACCAGCGCGACGATTGTTTTTTTTTCCCTTCCGTTGTTGTATTGAAGTTCTTATTAGGTGGTAATAGATGGTTGCATCCACATTACCTATATTGTACGGTTAATTTTTGTTTGATTTACATGTATTTAATATTTGATGCAAACTTACCTTCATTTTGTTGTTGATTAATTATATTGTTTTGGGCTGTACTTATTATAAAATATATTTGTTGTAAATTTCTTTAACTCCTCTAGTATTAATAGGCATGACCACCTAAGGGGATAAATTGTCCAGGATGGTTGGGTTGTGCTTTCTCTCCAGGGTCCTCTCAAAGTCGCGTTGAACATTTACAGGTCCACCAGGTCGATGGAAACGTCCAGCGATGAATCGCTTTGGCTAACCTAGGAAAAGAATGATATGAAGAGATATCCCTTTTAAACAATAGGTAAGTGGTGAATCATAGGTGTAGTGTCCCGGTCACACAACCCCACGCCCCCACCGGCGAGCTAGCGTAAACCGTGTGGCCGGTTTAGCATCCCCTAAAAACATTTAGGAAACTAGGGAGGATGTAGTCTTCTAAATTTTTTATGTTTACCCAAGCACGATGGCAGTAGCCTTGCTGTCACCAGCAAGGAGCTCCATTGTGCCGGTACACAACTTTTCCATTGATCATTGTCAGCTATCATTGCATGCATACAAGCTATTTAATATAAACAAGCTCTCCCTCTTTTTCAAGATGGCGGCTTTTCCCAAGCCACTGCGACCCCACAAACTTGGTTTTATCATTGTCAGATGTACCCGAACAAATGCAAAAAAAAAATTCCGTACTTCTTAAAATGTAATTTCATTTACTAATTTGACTGGACTATTGACAAACTGTGGATCCGGCATAACAATACGTGCTTTTGGTTTTTATTGTGACGTATAAGTAAATGAGTTCAGAGTTTGAATAGTGGTCGTATTGTCACGTACACACACTTGTACATACAAATGGCAACTGAATAAAACGCTTCTAAAATTACATCAACTTCTTAGACTGAGGGCCTCATTCAGATTTGCCGCCCCGGGCCTCTGACGGGCTTAGTCCGCCACTGGGTCCAGACGACATCCACGCGGAGCTGGTTAAATATAAAAGGCCAACACTACACCAAGCGATTAATGAAATAATTGTGCAGGTGTGGTATGGAAGAGATTCCAGACTACTGAAAGGATGGCTTTTGCCCTCTACATAAAAAAGGAGATATCACAGGATGCACTAATTATCGTTAATTATAACTTTGTTGAATACTCCGTACAAGATATTCTCCTTTATCCTACAAAACAAGATGGCCTCATACGCTAGAAACATCATAGGCCATAGTATGGCTTTATCCCAGGCAAATCAAGAACTGATCAGATTTTCACAGATTTGAGTTTCAAAACTCCATCCAACACCTCTTCGTAGCCTTTAAAGCCGCCTATGATAACATAGCCGGAGGAGATCTACAAAGGTATGAGGGAGTTCGGCACCGCAACACGCTGACACGACTATGTAGGTTGACCATGACCAATGTGGCAAGCCAAGTTAAGATATCCTGTGCAGCTACACTGTGCAGACCAATCAATGGTCTGCCTCCTTTTCAACCTGGGATGGCTTTGGGGAAAGTGATCCGAGATTCGGGGGTGACATCAAGAAGCGCAATCCTCTACAAGTCCAGCCATGGCTTATGCAGACGACATTAACATCATTGGAAAAACACCTGTACACGAAGCTTTCACCCAGATTGAGCGGGCGGCATGAAATCTGGGACTGTACATGGGAAAGTACATGGTTGCCGCGTCTTCAAGACCACCTAACATTGGTGCCACAATCAAGGTAGGGGAGCGCGAATTATAAGTAGTAAAATCATTTACCTACCTTAAGTTAATAGTAGCAGCCGACAAAAACATGGAACCAGAAATACGCGAACTGCTGCTAAAAGCCATCACAGCTTACTATAGTCTGTCAAGGCTCTTCGATTCCGGAGACTTTACAACGACGACATCTACGAGCGTTATCGAGACATAGATGTTGTGGAGAAAATAAAGCTCGGTAGGCTCCGGTGGGTAATTGAACTCATCTAGCTCATATGAGTGAATATTAACCTTCTCGGAAAGTTCTCTATGGGGTGCGACAGCGATGAAAACCCAACCTCCGCTGGCAGGATGGCGTAGACCAGGACACTCAGAGCTTAGGGATGCCAAACTGCATGGCATCGGTTAAGAATCGGGACCATTGGACAGAACTGCTGCGAGAGGTCAGCATCGGATCCCGTTTGTAGAGCTGTTAAAGAAGAAAAAAGAAGTCAATAGATATATTGTTGAATTGGGAACATGTTTGATTTTAGAAATAATTTGGTGCTATCATTGTGTGCAATGTTGACCAGCCTCTAGTCCGAAAAATAATAAAGAGAAGAGTGTATGAACAAGGACTCCCACATCCAAGACTACCCGGACTTAGAACGCTAATTTGACGATGGCTTCCACCCATATTAGTCGTACAGGCAATGACAGACGAAAGGGAATTTTAAAGAGCTACGGATTTCTGGTATGGTAGTTGGACACTTCACCTCTTAAGCCGCCACTACTCACCTTCCCGAGTAAAAATAAAAAATGGCCTTACAACGAGCGAGCACCGGCCTTGATTGAAACATAGTCCTCGGCTAAGTGCCGGGAATCAGAAGGCTGTTTGCAGGACTGTACGGCGCGTTTATGACGGGTATATTAATAATATAATAATAATAATATCCTAGGCATGACAATCACCGAATATAAGTGATCGATAGCCATCACCGACTCCAAAATGCTAAGAGGGAATCTCAGATTTCTTAGAAAATGCAAATTCCTCCTTCAGCCCTAGCCTGGGTTATATATACACTGTAAAAAAAAATAAAATAAAATTACAAATCGCGGTAAGAAATACTAATTTACTACACAATTATTGTAATTTTACTATAAATTTTGTAATTTCACATAAAGAAATTGAGAATCTCCAATACTGCATGACGTAAATGTTGATTACATGAATGTGACCTATATTTTATGCAATGTTGGGTATTTTTCTAAATCGTTTATGTAAGAAAATTACAATATTTCCTAGTATTATTTATCAATTTTATGTACTGAACTTTGAACTGTAATTTTACAGTAAGAGGCGTAATTTTAGAACTTATATTTTCAGTACAATTACAAAATGTTCAATGGAATGTAAGGTTTAAATTTTCCCTCTCATATATATAATTCACAAGTAACAATGGAATACTAAGCATATATACTCGAATGTTCTTAAGTTAAGGTCACACTGTAAAAAATTTCTGTAGTAATTTTAAAAAAAAATTCCGGAAGTTTTATTCACAAGCAGTTTTGTAAATTTGCAATATATATTATTAGGAATATTCCTAATCTACTTTACGTATTTTTACCAACTGTGTAGTAAATATAAATTATTTGTGGGATGTAAAAATACAATCAGTATTGGAGCTTTCTCTTCATAGTTTTGTAAATTTCCAAAACTCTTGTTGCAACTTTTTACCAGAGAGAGAGAGAGACGAAAAGGGAAAAACCCAAAGCTGAAGATTACCGCCCTGTGCCAATGTGCTTGGCCCTGCCTGAAATATTTCCAAGCGCCAAATTTTATTCTTAGTTAATGCCCACTCCCTATACCTAAAAATTAGCATTTTGCTCACAATGCCTTGTTAAGCATGTACGTGGGTCAATGCCTATCCAAATTTCTTGGCTGTTACAAGAACTGCCCAGACCCTGACAAAGTCAAAGATCTGGCCTTAACTTAAAAGCAATTGGGTTAAATGCTTAGTATTCCATTGTTACCTGTGAATTATATCCACGAGAGGAAAAATTTAAACCTTACATTTCAATAACCGATTTGTAATTTTACTGAAAATTTGTGTTCTAAAATTACGCCTCTTTAGTAAAATTACAGTACAAAGTTTTTTCAGTACATAACATTGATAAATATATAAGAAATATTGTAATTTTCCTACATAAACGATTTAGAAAAATACACAACATTGTGTAAAATATACGTCACATTCATGTAATCAACATTTACGTTATGCAGTATTGGAGATTTCCAATTATTTCGTTTTGTGAAGTTACAAAATTTATAGTAAAATTACAATAATTGTGTAGGAAATTAGTATTTCATATAGCATATTGTAATTTTACTGTACATTTGCACTGTGAATTTACATTTTTTTTTACAGTGCAGACCTTTGACTTTGGTCAGGTCTGGGCAGTTCTTGTAACAGCCAAGAAATTTTTCATAATTTTTGATGCTTAGGGTCGATTCGAATTAAAGCTTCAAGCTGCAAGCTTCAAGCTTCAAAAATTACTATAATAGGGTTTATGTACAATGATTCACATTCACAGCTTCAAGCTGCAGTGCCCAAATAAAGCAAAGCTCAGCTGAAGCTTGTAGTTTGAAGCTTGCAGCTTGACGCTTGAAGATTTCATTGCGAATCGGTCCTTGCATGGTGAGCAAAATGCTATTTTTATGTATAGGAAGAGGGCATACACAAAATTTTTGGAAATTTACTAAACTATGAAGTGAAAGCTCCAATACTGATTGTATTTTAACATCCCACAAATAATGTATATTTACTACATAGTTGGTAAAAAATAAGTAAAGTAGAATTGGAATATTCCTAATAATATATATTGCAAATTTACAAAATTGCTTGTGAATAAAACTTCAGTATTTTGTTTGTAAAATTACCACAGAACTACAGTGTGTAGTCTACAAGTACTATATTCCGCCGGGCCTTGAACCCCGCACTAACGTTGGTGGAAAGGTTCAAACCCGCGCTCTATTACTGATTGGCGCTATTTGCTCTCTGAATTGAGTGATTGAGTCACCGAAGAGATGAAGCAGCTCTGGAAAAACGTCTGTCTCCATGGCAAAACGAAGCTGACCTCCTCGACTCACTCGCACAGCCTACAGTGTTAGTTTTCACGCACAATACAGTCTAGGAATTTGTTCATAAATAGAAGAGCACGACTGTGAGAAAGCCTTCCACTTACAGTATTGGCCAATACTAAACTACTAACTAATTGCTCCTTTAATCCCTCATGGGACATAGGGCGGAAACAGTTGCCCTCCAGCGGACTCTGTTTTGCGCGACAGCTCTCAGCTCTGACCAGGATCTCCCGGTTGTTGCGGCCTCTGCTAATAGGGTTCTCCTCCACGTTGTTCTAGGTCTTCCGACTCGACGGGTTCCTTGCGGATTCCAGTCGAGGGTCTGTTTGGCTAGATTCTCGTTTTCGCGTTGCAAGGTGTGGCCAATCCAATTCCATTTCCTTCGCCTGATTTGGTCGTCTATCCTTTCTTGGTCGGCACGGCGCCATAGTTCTTCATTTGAAATTCTATCTTGTCAGCGGATTTTTAGGATACGATGTAGGCATCTGTTGATGAAAACTAAAGCACCCCCCTTAAATATTTCATAAATTTTTCATTATTTTGATAAAGACTTAATAAAACAACTATCCAATATTACAAAATTTATATCTAAATATTTATTTATATATCTAAAATATAAAAAAATTCAAAATTATAACATAAATACTCCAGTCTTACTATTCAAACTATACAATGAAATGATAAACTATTGTACCAGTGGACAAAACTAAAGCACCCCTCTCAATTCAATGGAAAATTTTCCATAGCGACTGCCTAAACTTTAGGCTCTAAATGATTAACGGTCAGTAATATCGTGAATGATAATAAAGTACGAGGCAACGGGACGTCTTTCACCTTTTCATTCTAGCGGAAGATCGAACAAAACATATAATAGGGAAGACTCTTTGCTAAAAGGGACCATATTTAAATCCTGACATATCCTCACCACAACTTTCTAAAGATTTCGGCTTTGGAATAAGTCAGAGAACAATCCGACGAAGACCCGTAGAAGCTGGATTATTAAGTCGAAGACCCGCTAAAAAACCACTAATATCTGGAAAATATATGAAATATTGATGGGGGGTGCTTTAGTATTGGCCAATACTGTATGTATATAACATCGTACATAGCTTCTCCTGAGCGTAGATTTACACATTAAACAACCTTACCCAGAACAATCATTAGGATATTCACCATGGCGTACTTCACAATTACTGGAAAAGTTTAATCCAGATGCTTATTCTGGTAGTAATCAAGGCCCACCTCACTCTCAGAGTCCAAATGTTATTGAAAATAGTGCCCGTTAAGCCATCTGAAAAAAAAACGCGATTGCTACAGGTTTATTGGTAACCATTCTAATCGAAATCGAAACCCGCCACGCGGGTGAAAAAGCCTTGCTAGTTTTGTTAGATCAAAGCTCTGAAAGTCTTTTATGTGATCGTCTGCCTCGGCAATATAGTCCCTGCTAGATTGGATCATTAAATTCCAGATTGCTAGCATCTTATTCATCTTTAAAGGTAATGTCTATTGGACAGCATTAATCAGTAGACTATACCATTGATCATCCCCGAATATCTTATAACAAATAAAATATTCTAGTTGTGCCACTTTCAACATTTTTCCAAGAAATCGAACGAGAGTTTTTTTCAGAAGAGGATTTTTTTATTTTCTGTTATTTTGTGTGATCGGAAGAGAATTTTTTACAAAAGAGAATTTCGTTTTGTTTTTGATTTTTTCGCTATTTTACGTTTGGTGTTTAAACAGGGGCCCCACTAGTAACAAATAATAGAGTTAACCTTTTAACCCAGAAGGCGCACTTCTCAGCTGGGCTGAGAAACATTTACCACTGCTCTGTGGCTCAGCTGAGGCATGCAAACATAAAAAGATAATAAATATAAAAAATACAACAACAAAGAAGGAGTGGGGCACACAAGAAGTCACGATACATTTAAACAGATTCTTTTTAAGGACAACTTCACTTGTAGGCATGCTAAAAACACTCATGTTTTGTTTAGATTTATAAGCATGTGATTCACGGGTTCTTACATGCCGTAATTGGTGTTAGAAGAGTTAGTATGCAAGAGAGGTTCACCCCTCAAGTTGTAATTATTACTCTAAAAGACGTACGGCTTTGTAAGAAACCTGAGTCCACCTTGCCATTCAGTAGCCGATGAACGAATAGAAGGTCAGCAACCTCGCGACGCTTACGGAGAGAGCTTAAGTTGAGTAATTTAAGCCCGTATTCATAAGGCGGAAGTATAAGTGGATCACCCCAAGGGAGGTGACTGAGTACAAATCGGAAAAACTTTCTTTAAACCGATTCGACTCTACCAACTTGGGAGGAGTAGTGAGGAGACCATACCTGGGAGGCGTATTCGAGTAAAGGCCTAACTAAAGACATGTACAAATGCTTAGTGATGAGGCCTTTATAAATGCCAGGACTAAATTCCCCTTGGAGAAGATATAATTGATGTAAGTGGAAAAATCCAGCTCCCCTAGATCGGTCATAGAGTTAACGCGGGAGACTATGTTGTTGAAAAAAGTATAGTCATAAGTTAAAAGACCACGTTTCCTGCAAAAATTCATGACCTCAAACTTACTAATATTAAGCACCAGGTTGTTGTTGGAAAACCACGAATAGAAGGTGTTGAGGTCAGCTTGCAAAAGTTTTCAATCCTCAATACTTCTTATATAACGGTAGAGTTTAATGTCATCAGCGTAAATGAGGATTTTACAGTGCTTTAGGCAACAATGTCATCAATTGATAAAATAAAAAGAAGAGGACCAAGGTGACTACCTTGCGGGACACCAGAGGACGCTTCAATGTTTCTAGATTTGACTCCGCGGAATAGAACCGGGTAGGTTCTGTCGGATAACTACGACTGGAACCATACCACAAGGGCTTGCGGAAAGCCTAATTTTTTTAGTTTAAGAACTATAATAGAGTGAGAGAGCTTGTCAAAAGCCTTACTGAAGTCAGTGTAAACACAGCCGATTTGGCAGCCAGTAACAAAGCCTCGAACTGTGCGAGAAGAGAACTCAAGTAGATTAGTAGTAGTGGAACGAGCTGCAGGAAAACCATGTTGAGATAAGTGTCCTGCAGGTAGGGGCGATAGCAGAATAAATAATAGATTCGAAGAGTTTTGGTATACACGATAGCTTGGTCTATAATTAGATATTCCGTTTTTGCAACCTTTTTTTATGAATGGGGATTATAAAAGAGCTCTTCCATAAGGTTGGGAAGCACCCTATATTTAGGGATTTTTGAAATAAGCAAAGCAGAGAAGACAGAAGGGCCCTTGCACAGGATTCAAGATATCTTCCCTGGTAATAGAGAGAGAGAGAAGTTATGAGACACTTGTAATGGACTAATATGTCAAAAATTGTTTTCGTCAGGTTGAAAGACAGAGACGACACAGTATACAGAAAGAAGGTAATGTAAAAGAGACTGACAGTGACAGCTACGAATATCGTAGAAAAATGTGACGTCATCCGGCAACATAATGCAGAAACAACAACAATTTCCATTTTATATGGGAAGAGTTGCCGAGTGACATCGCACTAAAACGTTATTCAGTCTTTTTCATTACCTTGTTTCTGTATATCGTGGGAGACGAGAAAGATTTGAGGAAAGACGATGCGAGCATGTCACAAATCTCGAACGGATTGGTACTAAAGGAGTTCTCATGTTGCATGGTGTTAGGGTAATTATCAACTTTTTTCTTAGTGTTGATAAATTTAAACAATGTTCTGGGGTCACCATACAGTATATCTTTCATGTTACTGAGGTATTCCTTATAAAGTGTTTCGGAGAGTGCATAGAATTGGTCAAAGCAATTGACAAATACATAGAAACTCGCAGTGTCTTCCCTCTTCATGTAGATTTTCCAGAGTTTATTCTTCTGGTATGCCTCAATTCATTGTTGTACCAGGTTGGGGATCATCTGGGTAACTTTAGAGGCTCAATAGATATACAGGATGCGAAGGTTTCGTACAAGACGGAGTAAAATCTTGCTACATAGTCACACAAATCATTTGAGGAAAGCAACCTATTGAAATCGATCGAAGTGAGCTTGGATGACAGTTCTTCAAGATTGGCCTTTTTAAAGTTAAAGATAAATGTTGACTCCCCCGGGATTAGCATTTCGCCGGGACAAGCTTAAATGGGCAGTGGCCTCTTTGCAGCCATACAAATGCCCGGAGGTAGATGGATTTTCCCGACAGTCCTTAAGAGCAAAGAATAAATCAACAGAGGTTACTTTACACCACCTAGTCAACAAAATCTAGAAAGCCGTTCTCGCTAAGGAAACTGCCCTATGTTCCATGACATCGGGAGTTCTTTTGATAACCGTGGCTATGATTCTATTTTTAGACCACCGGCTCTCAGAAACCCGGTTCTCCAAACGATTGAGTGGTTCTCGCTCTGCTGGGTCCTCGATATTGGTATCGAGGGAAATAAAGCTGCAGACAAGCTCCCGAGGGAAAGGTCTGAGGGTGAGGCCTACAAGCAATTGCTTGTTTTGCTTGTTGGTAAATCCGGCACTGCTCCTAGTTCCTTCAAATATCCAAGCAACAAAATATACGTTGACAGTTTAATCTCTAACCTGGCCATTATACGGGTCAGTTCTACTGACACTGGCCCTATCTAAACTAGTATTGCTTCAGCAGCAGTAGAACCGGGCTTTTAGGAAAGAGGTATAGAGAGGGTAAGCGGGAACTGTAGTAACCTGTTCACGGGAAAATTTTGGCGTGAAAACTTAACACATACACAATTCGGCTTGGCCTACTTTTCTTAATCGCGAAGCAAGTATACTTATCAACACGCACACAGATATCTCCGTGTAAAGACAAGAAAGTTACTCGCGATGAAAAAATTCCAGTGTAGAGTAGATTAATATGGCGTTCACACTGGCACCCAAAACATGTTTTAGAAAGCTCTTCAAAGTTCGGTGCAAAACAGGGTAAAACATGTGTTTTACCCATATATTTTATAAGGAACGAGCTTTTTTAAGCAAGTAGGTTTTGACGCGTTTTAAAATAAAACACTTGCTGACAATGCTGAATACTCGATCAGCCGTAATCAGCACGTCATTTTTGAATTTTTGATAGTGGAAGTTTTAATATTTGAAGTGATTTATATTGTTTACAAGTTTTTCATCGAAAACTAGATTGAAATAACATTTTTAATATTAATTCGATTTCTATTTCGCGGTAAAAAATAATTCCGAATATTTGAAGCTATGAAAACTGACACTTGAAAACATTTTAAAACATGTCGAGTTCAGTGTGAACACTTTTGAGCTTTTCAAAACGACTGGTTCATAAAACATGTTTTGGGCGTCAGTGTGAACCCCTATAACTTCCAAAAACGGTTTCGCTGCTGCTGAATGAATACTAGTTTAGATACCCACACTGTCGCTGACACTGACTCGTGTAAACACTAACTGACGCCCTTTGTTTACTGACAAGTCAGCGCTGACGAGTCAGTGCTGACTAGTCAGTGAAATGTCAAATTCTTATTTTTAAATGGCAGAGTTCGAATGCGATACGTATGGCTTTAGAATAAGTAATTCAAAAATATCAAAATTCGTTTATTTTAGGAAAATATGGCAAAAAAAAAACTTAAGTCGTTTGGAAATCATCAACCTAATTGAAAAATATAAGGAAAATCCTTGTTTATAGGATTTAACAAAGGATTGATTCAATATTTTCTTTTCCTAGACTTCCTTTTCTCTTCCTTTTCCATGTCTTCAATAATTTGTGTTAATAATAACGCAGTCAAGGAAGCATGTACACTGGTCGACGACATTTTAGAAATGAACTGACTTGTCAGTTGACCGAATGTAATCAACGCAGAGTAAGTGGATTTGACAAACAGAGTACAGAACAGAACTGACTCGTGTAATCGCCGGGTAAATGTATTGCTGAATCTGTCGGAATAATATTTAACAACGTGGTTTGCTGCTAGAGTAGACGCAACGTCTCATTATCTATCATCAGATTGACTCGTTGCTGGTCTGTATTATCCAATGTGCCGAACGGTTTTTTCTTGAAATTCCCTACGAATTCCACAGCTCTGCTGGACCTGCCTTAATTTAGAATGTGTGTGGCATGTACAATGCTGCTTTGAAGCATTGTCGAGATAACATTGGTTTCTTTGGTGAGAACCTTACATGTTTTATGGAAGTCACATCCTTTCGCCATCATGCTCACATCCTGCAGTTCCGTAGTTGCATGCGATGTCCAACAGGTCTGTAAAATCCATTGGAGTAAATTTCATTAAATTACTATTATTTGTCCCCAACGTGAAAATATTTGGTTTCTAATGCTTTGAAACTACATATATGTATATCTTGATTTACGGTGTTCCTTTACTTGTCATTGCAGACAGTTCTCAAATTGTTTTGCGATTGCTTGCATTTAATGAAACTTTTTAAGTTAGCTAAGGAATCCAACTGTATTTCATTAGATATGTTAGGGTATGTTATTTATGTTGGCACATTGAAGATCTCATATGTGAATTATTGTCTAACAAATGTTATGAATTACATTGCAGGCCCCTATGCCTTGCCTAGTGGATTTTCTGATTTTTGCCCATTTGCGCATATTCTGCTACTTACTGACTTAGTGAGTTGGCTACTCCAAACACTCTTCTTCAGTTCGATGATCCACTGAAGAGTAGCACGCGGGTTCTGAGATCCATTATGTGACTGTGAATCAATTTGGTTACAGGTGGAGTTGTGGTCACTATTTCGTATTTTATTAATGATAATAAAAGGCAGTGTCTAGCAACACAATCCCCGGCTTTAAAAAATTGTAGAGGACGAAGAAAAAGTGCAACCATCTTGGTGACCATAAAGGGTGCCAATAGCATACGCAGTAGAACGGTTCTCGTTGTTTTTTTTTATAATAGTCCAGGAGCCGGTGACACTAAAAGTCCCCTCTTACGGAATTGGAAAAGTTTTTGGTAATCGAAAGTTCGAAGTTAGACGAACAAGATAAGCTTGGTATGCGTGGATCTAATAAGCCGAAAAGGTCGGACATACCTCTTTGAAAGTTGTGATAAGGGGTAAAAATTTACCGTTACATGTAGCAAGTTCGTTTTTTTTTATTTTACTCGTTTTGATGTTTACTGTGAAAATATCTTGGTATGCGGACTCAAAAACTGCCGGAAGTATCCGGCATACCAGATTTTATTGCTTATCAGCTGATTGGTATACTGATGTACAAAAGTCATTAAAGCATTTTGATTACTCATAAATCTACAAAATGCCGCGTTTTTGTATAAATTCTCCCAACTTATCTTGTTATGTTTGTGGTCAATTCACTTCTAAAAGTGAGAAAAAGGAATTTCCACTTTGTTAAAGAAGTGTTATCAAACTTATTTTAAGATTGCAATTAAACATCAAGACAAATCGTGGGTGCCTAAGGCTGCCTTCACACTGAATAAAGCAAAACGTTTTATAAGCAAAAAACGAAAAAACAGTTAAGAATTGTGACTAGCCTGTATTCACACCAAATAAAGCAAAAAACAAAAACAACTTGCTTCGAAAGTATGCTCTATTAAATGTGAATAAAGTAGGGAAATTTTTTTGGTAGAGTTTAAATTTTTGTAACCTTTAACCTAGTTAAGGTACCAAAGTTAAGGTCATCAGTTGGTTGATGGGATTCAACTCGTTTCAGGAGGCATAACACTCCAGCGAGTTGTTTCTCATTGCCCCGATGCAAGAGTCGCGATAGAAATGCTTGGGGTTAGGTGGTTGTGGCAGTTCCTTCCTACTTCTCTCTTCCCCTTACTATCATCTATCGACTAGAGCTTGCTGTTTGACATTGCACTCTATACGAAGAAAATAGATTGTCGACAGTACAAAGGGCTTTCCCTGAGCTCTAGTCTTCCACATAAAAAAAAAAAAATGAACGCAGAATTCCACCACCTATCTATGATGGTAAAAGCTGGTTCTATTTTACCAACTTTTGGACCGGTGGAGTTGTAGTCTCTATCGCATCGAGATGATGAGGTTGGTCTTGATTTTACCATGCAAGTAGAGTCAGGTTTGTCATGCATGTAAGCGAGGAAAAGCCCTACATTATCAAAAACCCTTCTATCTCTTAGACGAAATACCAAGTATCGACCGTTCGTTCATTTCCCAGACATTAAGGTGTTTTTACAACCGGGACTGCAGCGGGTCCAAGAAAAATGGTTTAGTTGAAAAATGAGGCCACTGGACTGGATTGCTTTTATTTGTTGGAGGAATGACAGCATAGGATGTGGAAGGATTATTATTAATCCTATTATTAACATCACTGTTGACTCTTCTATATTTGGAGGATGCTACATGTGGAGTTAGTGTATTATAAATCTTGGAAGATTTGGAGCTTCTCCTAGTGTTAGAGCTAATCCTAGATTAGATTTACTAAATTCCAAACTTGAATTGACTGACAAAGCAAAGGAATCTGTATCGACTCAAAGCATGCTTTTACGTTTCATTTTCATGTTTTGTTGCTTTTTCGTTTTGATTGTGCAGGTGTGAATAGTTTTGTATCACATACAATGCAATTCTCGGCCGTTGTGCTTATTGGATGCTTTTGCTTTGTTTTTGGTTTGCTTTCTTGCTTTTGTTTAGTTTTTGTTCGTATAAGTATGAATAACGATATTATTTGTCATGTAATTTTATGTTTAGAAATGCTTTGCTCGTTTGATTTTGGTTTTGTGTTATTCAGTGTGAATGGCAGCACTCTTTTTAATAGATCTTTGACATGATGGTGCGTTAAAGCGAAAAAACACGTTTTGCTTTATTCAGTGTGAAGGCACCCTAAAGTGTGTTGTTTAAGACCGGTTCTAGACATTCAACTTTGCATTCCACTTTTTGATGTTCAACTTTTTTTTCTCTTACACTCAAATGCAAAGTTTGAAACAGACTAGAGTTGAAAGGAGAATGGAAAGCAACTCAGAGTGGAAAGAAAATTTGCGTTCAACTTGTGTGTTTTCGTTCAACTTTTTTGAGTAGGCGTATGAATTATGAGTGTTCACGATTAGCAGTGACAGTAAAATTGTGTTCATAGTGAACATTTTCCTCGTTATACTCGGCAGAATGTATAACGCCCCATGTATCTTGTTTCGAAAGACAACTCTCAATCCTGCTGATTAATACTTCGAACGTGTCTTCATTCATGGTAAAAAGCTCTTGTATGATTTTGTATCCTTGAATCTTAACTCGTGTTGTAAGAAGTGGAAAAAGCTTTGATTTTATTTACTTTTTCTCCACTCCTTTATCCATTCTCGTTTTTTTCACAGTTTCTTTATTTTGAAAAATAACTTTTTTAACTAAACTTAAAAGTTGAAAGGAAAAAGTTGAACATGTGTAGACACGAGCCAAGAAATATGACAGAATTGAACGTCAAAAAGTGGAATGCAAAGTTGAATGTTTAGAACCAGTCTAAAGCGCTATAAATATTTTGATATTTGGGTTGGGGCAAGGGTACCATAAAACGTACCAATGCAATGGCGTGAACCCAAAAATCACCTAGACGACTGTTATTTCTGTTTGTCAACTGTGAAGGGTTTCTCAAAAAAATCAAAACAGTCGTTGAAATATGAAGGGTAAAGGGGAAAAACAAGGTAAAGGGGCTGATAGACGATGAGAATATTAGCCGTGTTCCTTTTCTGGTCTTTTTTACTCGTATTTATTTGGAACTACTCCTGTTCTCATAGAGAATTCATAGGTTTTACTCAAATCGACAAATTTTGCGTTCCTTTAATTTTTTACTCCGGAGTACTTAAAAGTAGAAAAGGAACACGCCTATTCTCAACGTAAATTTTGGTATTCTCATATGAATATTCTCATGGCTGGTTATACGAGGAATGGTATTTGTTCCTGCGAGAATAAATATCGTTCTCATGGTGGCAGTTGGCATGAGAATATTCTCATGAATTCTCATGTGCGTTTACACGATGAGTATAAAAGCAGTGGCTTGAGAATAATTTTTCTGCTCGCACTGCCAGCTATTGTTTGTTATTTTCATTTTGAATTTTCATCGCCATGTCAAAAAGACGAAAATTAATGTTGGGATTTTGTGTGAGTTTTTTTTTGTATCACGCACAGTTCTTTTAAAATATGACCTTGATTAAATTTACAATGGGGCAAATCGGCTCTATTCGTCATCTTTAGGCAAGGCTTTTACGAATTGTTTCATTAAACCCAGTTTAATGTGAAGAGGTGGCAGAAGGACCTTTTTTTGATTTACTC
The DNA here is from genome assembly GCA_963855945.1 of Thereva nobilitata. Classification (NCBI taxonomy): domain Eukaryota; kingdom Metazoa; phylum Arthropoda; class Insecta; order Diptera; family Therevidae; genus Thereva; species Thereva nobilitata. The sequence goes on from OY979694.1 coordinate 78,089,973, forward strand.
AAGTTTTAGGCTAAATGTTCTTCTCTCGAGGTGTTAAGATTTTCCTTGCAGGCCAATGTTTTGTGGACCAGTGTTGATCCCTTGCTCTGCTGTCCCAATGCTCGGCTTCGAACCGGAACTGAACCGAAAACCGAAAAAACCGATATTATTCTTGGAACGAAAACCGGATCTGAACCGAAAAAAAATTTCGTTTTTTTCCGGTTCGCTATGCGGGACTCCCCAATCCCAATGGACATGGCCGTTCGCTTGTGTGCGTAATCCATTCACGAGCTATAAAGGCGACAAAACAGCACCTCTGGCAATTCCGATTCAAACCTGCAGGTTAAAACAAACATGCTTCTCCGTCACGGTATACAGAGACAAGGTAATGTAAAAGAGACTGATAGCTTCGAATATCGTACAAAAAAGTCTCCGAGTGACGTTAGCACTCATTCAGAAACAACTATTTCGATTTTATATAGGAAGAGGTCGCTGAGTGACGTAGCACTAAAACGATATTCAGTATACGAATAGTGAATTCACGTAAGATAGCTTGTTACCGCGAGCCATCAACACATATGTTAACCAACAGACAATAACCGCCCCGACAATAACTAATTCTTTACTGGCCCACTATCTAGAAAAGGCTGCCGGTTTTTTTTATTAAAAGAAGATTCTTCATCAAGCAGCCATAAAACTATATGGCGCTAATTTATTGCAGGCTCGGCGTTACTGAAATAAAAGTATTTAAAAATTCATCACTCGGAACTGAACCGAAAACCGAAAAACCCGTTATTTTTGCCGGAATGAAAACCGGAACCGAACTGTTATTTTTTTTTATTGAACCGGAACGAAAACCGAAACGAAACAAATAACGGTTCGAAGCTCTGATGCAAATTACTTTCGAATCTCTACATCATCCAATCGTGAGCAGGATAGTTGAATTTCTCATATTTCGTATATTCAATAAATGTGAAAAAATGGTGGGTGATACGACTCTTTTGATATTGTTTTCGGACTCAGCACACCCAAAAACATAAGAATCAGGCAAAAACATAAAAAAAATTTTTCATCGTTGGCCAGTGTAATTTTCGTTTGATTTTTTCCACAACAAAGCACTTGAAAATCGCAAATGAGATCGCATGAGAACATTCATTCTTGCCGACATGTTGGAAAGAATGCGTTCTCCCGCTTTTTAATGGGAATATTCTCAGACAACCTATTTACACGTATGAGAAAACGATTCTCTTGAAAACGTTTGAGAATACCTCCATGAGAACAAGAAGGTATTCTCATGACTATTTACACGTGTATGAGAAAGAATTTCTGTTCTCGCGAGAACATTTGCATTGGAATATTCTCATCGTCTATCAGCACCTTAAGTCCATAAAATCAAATTTCGAGAAAATTTAAATTTGGCGTTTGAAGTCTTGTTGCTTTTCCCCTGTATGCGAATTCTTTTCAATTGATTTATATGGGCTGGGTTTGATATTCTTCAAAATTGAAAATACCAGCTGAAAGCTTCTGTATTTCTTCAATAGATAGCAGCACTAACTCGATTTCGAAAAAAATGGACTTACGTTGTTTTCCCCTGTACCCTTCATATGTTAATGTGTCATCAGTGACCAGGCGCAGATCTAGAATTTGGTTTTGGGGGGGGGAGGGGGCTCACGGAATTAAAAGTGGCGGAAAAAAATGTCTACTCCTAAGAAAAAAAAAAGTGAAAAAAAATAAGTGTCCTTTAGACTAAACTTTAGAAGTAAAACTTTTTTGCCCAACAACTGCCGCTATTATTAAAATATTAACCAGCTAGTAATATGCAATAGCTGTAGTGGAAGGTCTGTCGGATATATAGTACGCTCTCAGAAAAGTCAGGCCAACGACAGATGCAAGAAGTTTAGTGACGAGCCACTGAGGGACTTCATACAAGTACAATAAATTAGAAAATATAAATATTTATGAATTGCTATTTACATTAAAACCTAAAAACGAAGCAAAGGTGTTTTATGAGAACTGAAATATTTTCGATTGAAACTAGAAAGTAGAACAGAAATATGTCTAGGGACTTCTGTTAGACGTTTCGCTCGCACGAACGTTTCTCACGAACTTTGTAGATGAAGGCAGAAGTGCGGTGGTACCTCTCGGACGCGCCGTTTCTGATGAAAAATTAATATTGAAATCGCCACTCAAAATCATGGGGATTTCGTTGAAGTTTCGACCTAGTAAAATTGAACCTTCAGAAGTGGAGATTGTCATGTATAAATTCCATTATTTCGGGTAAAGTTTTATGCGGCGATACATTAATAACCACCATCAAATTCATTTGACCTTTTTCTGCCGTAAACTTGCCTACGCTCATTTCATGGTGATTTATCGTGACTAAGCGTTTTTGGTATGTCCGTATGAGATGTTAAAACATTGGCGGATTCCTTATAATATTCTTCGTTTTGCTCGTGCTACAGGCATGCACGCTCCCGCTACATGCCAGAACATTTATAAATGCATCCGCATCATTCCACCATTCCAAACGCAGGTGTTGTTTTACCAAGCAGTCTCCCAACTAAGCACTAATGACGTCCAATGCTGCTTGATCTACGCAATCGAACGAGAACCGGTCTACTGAGTATGATATTTACCTTTATGGTCGCCAAAATAATTGCCCGTTTTCTTCGTCCTATACAATTTTTTAAAGCCCCAATTTTAAAGGGAACACAAAGAAATGCAAAAAATGTCCATCTTTTTTCTAATTCAATTTTAATCTCTGGGTAGTTTTACTCACTTAAGAGTTGAAAATAATTTATTTTTGGCTGATAATACATACTCAATCAAATTTCTAGCAAAGAGAGATTTTTAATTTGTTTTATTATTTAAAGTTGATTTTTTAAATTGTAGGGGTAGTTTTAAGGTCTTAAGGGTTGAAAATAATTTACTTTTGGCTGACAATACGCCTTCAATCGAATTTATCATAAAGAAAAACAATTTTTTCGAAATTTTTATATTTTCAGTCGATGGGGGGGTGGGGTTAACCCTTTATTATTATCCTTTATCATAAAATTTGGTTTGATTTAATAAATAAATATTGAAAAAAGTGTATCTCATTGGATTGTTTTTGATTATTATTGAAATTATCGCGAAAAATCCTTAGAAATGGGTGGTTTTTTTACATGTTTAAGGTTGGCCCCCATTGTTTAAGACTGTGGGACATCGATTTTCGTAATCAGCGACCCAAAAAACAAAAACATATAGGGAACAATTTTCATAATGGTGTTATGTTTTAACACCCCCCCCCCTTTTGAATGCGCTATAATGCATAAACGATTCGTCGATTTGTAATTTTAAAATTTTTAAAATTATAGAGTAAATCTCAGGAGGGGCGCGGGGGTCCAGCAAATCTCACCAAAGGGAAGGTGGGTGCCAATTTAAAACAAAAACACCTCACATATTTAATTGACCGCAATTCATTCGTAACCGGGGATGTTTCTCATTTTGTTTATTTCGCGATTTTTTTTCTTGTTTTTTGCCTTCTAAGTTTTTTGTACTCCGTTCACAACTTAAATAAATCAATTAAATCACTTAAATCTATATTTATTCTATCCATTTTCCATTTGTCACTGGTCACTTTACATTTTCATTTAGGGCTATCTGTCAAAGTGCCGTAACTTTGTAAGCTCAAATTCGTTCAGTTTTCTTAGGGTGAAAACACAAAGAAAGCAGGTTGCCTGCATTCCTATTGCCAGCGTCTAGCGGCGCCAATCAGCACAAAGAATGTATATCCATTCTTTGTGCTGATTGGCGCCGCTAGACGCTGGGAATAGGAATGCAGGCAACCTGCTTTCTTTGTGTTTTCACCCTTACGCTCCGGCACGTCATATCTGCTTCAGACTTAAGGCGCGCCTAAAAAAGTTTCACTTCAACAAAAATTAACAAAACGAACAAAGCTAACCGAATTTTCTGGTGGATTAAAAACGACGCCCTTTCTTGAGAGTGCAACTAACTTCAGAGTTTGCAAATGAAAACATATAAGGTGCGTTTCATTTTCATTTGCGAACGTACGTCGGCGTAGTTGGGTGGACATCGGCGTAGATGCAGCTACACCAGCCCATACTGTGGGGTAGCAACAAATACGCCGATGTGCGTCCAACTACACAGGCATACGTATTCCAATATGAAACGTACCTATAGAAAGAATATAGATCAATCGGTTGTTGACTTTGAAGGTCATTTTTAAGGTCGTTTTTTTAATTTGAAAAAAATTGGGTCGGTTTTGGTCGTTTGGTTATTTTTTGTTTTTGTTTTTTTAGTTGGATCAATTTTGTTTTTTATACAGCGAGTCCTTTTGGGGGGGTCATGACCCCCGTGCCCCCCCCCCCGCCTTGAATCCGCGCCTGTCAGTGACAATGCCGCTACCACATTCTTCAGACATTCCAGTACCGGAGAGATTTCCCGATTCGTCCAGTTTAACGAGTTCTGTGGAAGAAGATAACGAAGCAGGCCCTTCTAGTGGCGAGGTGTTTCGAGATCCAACAATTACAGAACCACTTTTGATTAGTCAATCAGAACTACATGAGCTTGCCAGAGATTTAGGTTTGACCAAAGAAAAATCGGAAATATTAGGGTCGAGATTAAAACAGTGGAATCTATTGCAAACTGGCGTTAAAATTACAACTTTTCGAAACCGTCACATTTCTTTAGCTACTTTTTATTCAAAAGAAGATAGGCTAGTGTTCTGTACTAATAATATTAATGGATTAATGTCAGCATTAGGTCACAGACATGTGCCAAAAGAGTTTAGATTATTTATTGACGGATCGAAAAGAAGTTTAAAGGCAGTGTTACTCCATAACGGTAACATACTTCCATCTTTGCCTATAGCATACGGCGCTCACTTAAAAGAAACCTACGATATTTTGAAGAAAATTCTGGAAAAGGTCAAATATGTAGAACATAAATGGCAAATATGTGCAGATTTAAAAGTAGTGGCTTTAATTTTAGGATTGCAAACTGGCTATACGAAATATTGTTGTTTCCTCTGTGAATGGGATAGCAGATCGCGTTCAGATCACTATACAGGGTGTAACGCATAAGATTGTACACCGGGCGGGTATGAATAGGTTTTGGATAGACGAACAAAAAATTGTTCCTGAGGGGGTGGGGTAATCTTAACGGTTTAGCCGCTAGGGCGTTTTGAAGTTTTTTTGCTAGAGTTTTACATATCACCCTGTATTTTTGTAACCCTATGACCTATTTTCATAAATAAGGTATCAGTGTACGCACAATACTCCCACCTATCTAAAGCTGTAAAAATGAAGGTTCTACCGTACCAGGTTCCAGAGCAATGAGTCAACAAAGTGAAAATTTTGGTTTTTTTTTACTAAAATTTCAACTAAAACCACCATTTTCTCCAAAAAATACGTGATAAACCTAAACTTTTTTTTGCAAAATTAGAAAGCTTGGACAATTCTCTATGAAAAATGTCTAGAGAATTTTTTTCCTACGACTTCTACTTTTGGAGTTAAAAGCAATTTTAATGCTAAAATTGGGTCTTTTTTTAGTACTTTTTCACCTAAGCTTTGCTAAAAAGTACCAAATAAGCACCAAATAAGGTCGATTTCAACATCAAACTTGCTAATAACTTCAAAAGTAAAGGCCGTAGCATAAAAATTGTCAGGACATTATTCATAGGAAATTGTTCAAGCTTTCCAATTTTGTAAAAAAAAATATGTTAATTACGTATTTTTTGGAGAAAATGGTGGTTTTAGTTGAAATTTTAGTAAAAAAAACCAAAATTTTGGTACGGTACCTGGTACGGTAGAACCTTCATTTTTACAGCTTTAGATGGGTGGGAGTATTCTGCGTACACTGATACCTTATTTATGAAAATAGGTCATAGGGTTACGATACAATACAGGGTGATATGTAAAGCTCTAGCAAAAAAACTTCAAAACGCCCTAGCGGCTAAACCGTTAAGATTACCCCACCCCCTCCGGAACGATTTTTTGTTCGTCTATCCAAAACCTATTCATACCCGCCCGGTGTACAATCTTATGCGTTACACCCTGTATAAAACAAAGCTGGCCTCTAAGAACCGGTTTCGTGATTGGTCATAAAAATGTAAAAAATGAACCAGAGAAAATCATTTTACCGCCATTACACATCAAACTTGGTTTGATGAAGAATTTTGTGAAAGCGCTTCCCAAAGATGGACCTGGATTTTTGTTTCTCAAAACAAAATTTCCTTCGCTAAGTGAGGCGAAAATAAAAGAAGGAATTTTTATAGGGCCTGACATAAGAAAATTAATCAATGATCAGCGCTTTTTTATCTAGCCTTACTTCCATGGAGAAAAATGCACGGTTGGCTTTTGTCGACGTCACAAAAAATTTCCTCGGATCTATTTCCTACACTCCCATTTAAGTTTCTTTCCGGATAACATGGGCTTAGTAAGTGATGAACACGAAGAACGTTTTCATCAAGAAATTGCAGAATATGAGAAGCGTTATCAAGGTAGATGGGAACCTGCCATGCTTGCAGACTACTGTTGGAGCCTCCAGAGAGATACTGCGCCTACTAACTACAAGAGGAAGGCCAATCGATCAAAAAAAAAATGTTTTCTAATGTAGAAAAAAAATTAATGTCACTCCTTTATACAAATTAAAATAAAATCAATAAATGCTTTTCACTACTAAATGTGACGTGTTGTAACTATTTTATTTATACATTTAAAATAGTTTTAAGGTCACGAATCATAATTTCATACTGTAAACCCAGTGAAAACAAAAAATTTTTAATTTGTTGCATAGTGTAATTGTTTTTGATTTTACAATCGTATAAGTAATTCTGTAATTCTGAATGTAAAACTTGATTTGAGAAATATAATAAAATAAATTACATATTTTTGAGAAATGAATGTTACAATTTATTTGTCATAATTCTCATATTAAATATGCAAAAATTCCTATTTGTTTTTTTAATGAAGATATTTGAAAAAAGTTTAATGAAAAAGTTGAATTTTATGACGACTATTATATAATATAGGTACTCTTATCTATTTTATTCTACGAAATATTTTTTTGCTTTCGTTTTAAATTTGAGCTTAGAAAAAGACCCTTTGACACTGGTCGTGCGTTCCAGCTGCATGCTAGCTGCGGGCTAGTTTCATTTTTACTCGGCGAAACACTCGTTTTTCACCTCCCTCCGTATGTTACTCTTACATAGACAAGAGTATGCAGGGGTCACCCGATGTAAAGTCAACATCTTCGATTAGGTTTATTTTTAAAGGATAAAGCCAAGCTTAGGAGTCACCCTTTGTACTACCAGCTGTCATGTAGTTAAGGTCATGGTGCAATGTCTAGTAGCAAGCTTGGTTTGAAGAATAGAGGGGTATAGGAAAGGTCAGGTACTTCAGGTGGAGATAGGATCCGGTAACATAGCTGTAAATCTTAGATCGTATTAGCAGTTTACGTTGCTCAAGGCTTATCTCTTTGGGGTACTCGGCACGTTCCAAGGTTCGTGGGGTCATTACTACCATTAGAGCGCGCGTCGACACACTTCTTTCATGACCCTTCAAAAATTGGGAGAGTTTGTTTAGGAAGTTTTGATGTGTCTACCGTATAGTCCAAACATAGCACTCTCTGACTATCTGAATTTCTTTACCGATGGCATCATCATGGCTCTACCCAAAAAATGCCAAAACATTCTCGATAATAATGTTACATATTTGGTTTAAATAAAGTCATTTGGCACTTAACAAAAACCAGTGAACTTTTTCGCATGCTTTATATAAAAATTTATTATTATCAGGAAACTAAGTTCCAATGTGTAACAAAAAGCTCGCTGAAGAATCTCGTCTCAAAAGATGATCCCATAAATTATTATATCAGATACAACAAGAAATACCATACAAAATATTTAAATAAGAATATAAACCTTTAGAGTAACCTCGTATGAATATTGAAAGAAAGGATCCTAATGTTAATCCCAAACTTACCCTTTCTACAGAAAAATGCTACTCCTTTAAAGGATTACGCTGTACACGTATAGTAATCTTAGCAAACAACGAATAAACAACAAAGGTGAAGCATTACGAAGTGTAAGCGTAACAGCTCATCCTTTTATTTCGGAAAGAATATCATGATTTTGAATTTATGTGTTTAGTTAAGAACCAAACATTTTACAAAAATATCAGCTACCATCGCGTTGTTTCAGTTGAAAATAAATCGCCAGTTTTGAAGGTGCATGGGCATTTCCAATCCCAGTAAACAAAACTGAATCCGCAAAAAATAAATTATTCCGACGACATTTCTGTTAACGCCTCGATTGCTCGATATCTAAAAAGCATCTTAAAAGCATCGACAAGACATTTTTGGTGGCTGTCTGAAGAGATTTAATGCCCTGTAAATTAAAAGCGAAATTTTAAGGTGGAAATCGACATCCAGGGGGCCACCTTTGGGTTTCCAAATCATTGAACTGAGAAATTGAATAATTGATGACCACGTTTGTAATTGAGGTGTGCAGTCCTGTCCTTAAAGGGACGATAATTTTACTCGCCCGCCTAATCTTATCATGATTTATTCTTCATTTGTATCCATCTCATAAATTTTACTTCACTTCAATGCTTTTATGAGGAGAAGTCTATGAAAGGCATTTGCATTTTATCTATGTTTTGAAATATTCATACTTTTTATGAACTTCATATTTAAAGTTAATTGGTGATTGGGTTTATCATATTTTATCATCAGAGTAGGTATCTCATTATATAGCAATATGTCATTATTTCTGTAGAAAATGAATATTTTCCATGGATATCGATTTGTGAAATAGATATCGATAGCTTGATATTTACAAGCAAGCCCGCCACAAAACATTGCGACTACCGATATCGACTTCGTTGAGGTGCCGATTGAAGCGTATTAACTGAAATATGATCTGAAAAGATTTTCATAAAATTCGGTGGAGCGGTTTCTTTGTTTAGACGACGTAAGGGATTTTTGTACCTGCACAATATCGCGCGAACCAAAAATAATATTGACTTCAATGAGCTGCCGATCGACGCGTGTAACCGAAGTTATAATCTGAAAAGATTTTAATAAAAATCGGTCGGGCCGTTTTTTGTTTGAACGAAGTTCGTGATTTTTGTACTTGCCCAATATCGCGCGAACCAAATATGATACCGACTTAACAAAAGCATGATCAGAAAAAAATTTCATAACTTTCGGTTAGGTCCTTTTTCTGTTTAAATAAAAAGACTTCGGCTAAGGGTCACAATCATACCCGACGAGATATTGCCAGAATCACGGCAATCATCGCGGGACATTGGCAAATAGGAGACCACGCTGCCAAGTTGGGCACCCCGTTTCACGTCTGTTGTCGTAGCTGCGGGGAGACGAACGAGAGAGAAACATTTGTTCACTGTGTAAGTGCCCGGTTTTTGGCTAAAGCCAGGCAGCGCACACTAGGCAGTAACGTTTTGGAAAACTTAAAACAGATTTCCAGACTGGAAATGAGATCACTTCCTAAATTTCACAGGATGGCCTTAGGCATCCGTCACACCTGACCAAACAACCACTCTACATAAGGTACATAAGTTGTGGCAACAAAACGGCTCGCCAAGCGCTAATTTGGCCTCCGGTCGCACTGGAGGCAGCCCTTCACCTGCCTACCTACCAAGGGTCACAGGCACCTTAAATTGATTAGTTTTTCTAATATCTAATAAACTTGTTGGAATGAAACTCGTTCCAAATGAAGCTAGCTTTTCTTGATTCAGCAGAGCTGAAAAAATCGTGTCGTCCCAACCTTTTGCCGTTTGGTATATAAGCTTTTCAAGTAATTTCAAGCATTTTTTATAATATGACATTTTTGCGAGAAGTGGACCCATCTCGAGTTAAGGAGCTTTGGGGGTAAAAAAGGGGTTAAAAATGAAAAAAAATTCTGCCGCTGTGTTTGTAGGTTCTATTAGGGCTAAATAACCGTTAAATACTAGTGGCAGACCTTTTTGACCATTTGCACCTTCCCCAAGCCACCCCTAGCTGAAGTTGCCATTTCACCCCCCCCCCCCCATCCCAGCAAATGGTCAAAAATTTCTGCCACTTGTATTTAACGGTTATTTAGCGCTAAAAGATCCTACATAAGCAGCGGCAGTATTTTTTTTCAATTTTAACCCCTTTTTACCCCCAATACCTTCTAACTCGAGATGAGTCCACTTCCCGCAAAAATGTCATATTATAAAAAATGCTTGAAATTACTTGAAAAGCTTTTATACCAAACGGCAGAAAGTTGGGACGGCACGATTTTTAAAAGTGCCAGCTCCCCTACTATTACAATTGGGCAATATATTACACAATCAAGCTTAAAGAGCTTAAAGGTACGGTTTCGCTGGGAGCTGTCGACAGCAGCTGCCGAGGGCGTTCTTCAGCTGCAGTAACTGAACAGCGCGGTCAAGTAGTTTGGTTGAACCTGTTGCACGGCTGCCGGCAGTCAATTTTTGAGTCAACAAGCCTACCTACCTACTTTAATGCAACGGTTACATCTCAGCTGGATTATCTTCTGGTCGATGACATTCAGAAAATCTTGTTTCATAACCAAACCAGCCCACCCAGTAATTTTGATCATGATTTTCTTTTCTTGTCCTACAAAATGCACCTTCGGCCTGTTCCTCAGTGCCAGATTATATCATTCCGTGACTTCAAACGCATCAATTTGCAGCAACTTCAGATTGCGTGTCGAGAGATATCTTGGGACCCTGTCTACTCAAGCAATAATGTAAATGAAAAACTTCAAATATTTTATGATTCTATTAGACCCTTATATGAAATGTTTGTTCCTCTAAGGGTAATAAGGATTTTTCCACGACGTTGTCCTTGGCTTACGCGCGAGGTACGTATTTCAATAACTGAAAGGGACTTCCTGTATCGTCGATATAAAAAGACGCGTAATGAGGATGTGCGCAATTTGTATAAGAGAGGACGCAATAGGACAGTATCGTTAATTCGTTCAGCTAAACGCTCCTATTTTAGTAACCTGCTGAACACAAGTTTACCTCCGAAGAAGCTATGGAGTAACCTCCGTAATCTTGGAGCTTTTGGTCAAAATCACCAAAAAGCAGAGTTAGATCCTGATATCCTGAATACATTCTTTTCTTCCACCTCCGATGCAGTCTGTAACTTGTCTTCCTTCAAATTAAATCATTCTTCTGTTGGCTTTACATTTCGCTGTAGGATGGCGAGGATGAACTTCTTTCTACGCTATACTCAATAAAATCTGAGGCGGTTGGCTCTGATGATGTTCCACCTAAATTCTTAAAAATCATCGCACCGGTTGTATCAAATGTGCTCACACATATCTTCAATTACTGTCTTACGCGTTCCCAATTTCCACTACAATGGAAGCTAGCGTTAGTGATTCCTATTCCAAAAACAGTATCCCCTTTGCAACCTTCTGATTTCCGTCCAATTAGTCTTCTATGTTTTTTGTCGAAAGTATTCGAAAAGTAATTTTTAAGCAACTTATGTCACATATTGAAGAAAACTGTCTTCTTTTTAAATGGCAATCGGGCTTTAGATCTGGACACAGTTGTGAGACTGCACTACTAAAAGTCTCTTTTGATATCTATGATGCCTTGGACAGCACTAAAGTAACTTTCTTGACTTTACTCGACTTTTCGAAGGCATTTGATTCTGTTGATCATGTAAAGCTCTTACAGAAATTAGATAATAATTTTGGTCTTGGTCCTACTGCTGTGAAATTATTGCTAAGCTACTTGTCTGGTTATTCTCAAATCGTTAAAATCCAGTATAAATTCTCCAAGCCCATATTTCTACGCTGTGGTGTTCCACAAGGCTCTATTCTGGGTCCCTTGTATATTAATGGCCTTCCTCTTGTAATTAAGAACACATCTATTCACTTATATGCTGATGATGTGCAAATCTACATAAGTATGCCCATCGATTCAATCTTCGAGTGTATTCGCAGACTTAACGATGATTTGAGGAGCATTTCCGATTGGACTGTTACCAATAAACTGCCCATTAATCCTAGGAAATCTTCATGTCTGGTGGTTACTAAGAATCCCATTGCATTAAGCACTCTCGCACCAATTGTAATAAATGATTCCGTCTTGCCTTATGTTGAGTCAGTTAGAAACCTAGGTGTTGTGTTTAATTCTAAATTTTGTTGTTGTAGTCATACGAGCAAAGTTCTCCAAAAAGTCTATGGATGCATGGGTAAGCTCTAACTTTCGCACACCTGATACGCGAAAAATGCTTGTGATTGCTCTAATTATGCCCCACTTGAGGTATGGTAGCCTAATAGCATGATCATATTACACCATATGAATCCAGCTTACTGGGTTTTACTTTTGCAAACTATCGCTCGTACCATGAATTTAAATTTATTTTTAAGCTTATGAATAAAATGTGTCCTCGTTATTTGTTTGATAAACTATGTTTCTTACAATCCAATAGGCAGGTTACAATATTGATTCCTAGGTGCAACTCGTTATTTGGCGATCGCATTCCACTTAAGCGGCCTACAGACGATCAACTTGGGTTTTCAACCCGTTGTCAACTAGCCCTAGTTGTCAACGAGTTGCACGTCTGTAGTCGTGTTTATGATTGAAAACAACCGTTGATAAATGGTTGAAGCAAAATCAAATTTTTTAGATTTTTGGTAGGCGGAGCTTACAGGTTGCCAACCAATTTTCGCGTCTGTAGTGACGTTGTGTAGTGGATGTAGTATGTATACTATCAAAAACACTGTAGAAGCCTACTATGAGAAATACTTTGACATAAATTAATTGTAACTTGATTTGACTATTATGATTAGCTACTGTGTTGCAAGTAGATTGTAAATAAAATAACTATGTAACGAATAGTTTTGTAAGCGCAGTAGGATTAATTATAAATAGTCGTAAGATTTCTGTAATTTGGGCAGTAGTTCCTTGAGATCCAGTCCGGATTATACTTGCAGTAATTTGTTTACGGGAAGATATATAATAAATAAAGAATTAATAAATATATATATCTTTTACTCAAACAAACACAAATAAGGCAGTCACTAGACGCCACATGCAAAGGGTGGTTCCGCTAGCCTGAAGAACCCAACACAAAACAACACATGGCGACCCTGCCAGGAGTATAGGAAGAGGAATAAAAAGAAGCAAGAAGAAAAGAAAGACGACCAAAACGAGCAGCAAAAGAAAAAGAGGAAGAGAGCTGGAAAGGCGGCAAGGCTGAACAAGGAGTTGGCAGAGTTGTATCGTTTGGTAACCATTGCCACCAATAAAAAAGAAAAAAAATCATTTTTGCTAATGGCAAAAAAAAATAAAGAATGAGTACTTTGCGGCTAAAAGGCAGGCCAAAAATAAAAATAATTAGTTAAAGGTTAATTTAGATAAAATATACAAACAAATAAATAAATAAATAAATAAAAAAGAGAGATTAGATGTAAAATTTTCTTTTCTTTTCTTTCTTTTCTTGATATTTTAATTTACGTTGAGCTTGTTAGAAGGTAGATGAATCTGTTAGAACAAACAGTAAAAGAAATAACTAAAATTTTAGAGTCATTGAAAAAGAATACAGGCAGAATACTCACGTCAGAGCACCTGTTGAAAAAGAAGTTTGAAATAGATGAAAGTAAAGGCAAATATCAAAATATAATAGACAACTTAGAAGAAAATGAGAGTATTAGAGATATAAATCAGAGGTTCATAGAGGTATATGAGGAAGTAAATAATATTATAAAGCAAAGGTGCGCTAATATAGTAACAGTACTAAGAACGATAGAAGGGGAAACAGAGACAGAGGTAGTACAAGAAAGATTACCAGAAATAAATAATAGAATGGCATTCAATATGACGGTAGCGATAAAACTGATTCCAGAATTCGATGGAAACAGTAAAAAATTAAATAACTTTTTGAATCTAATAGAATGTGTAAGAGACACATTAGAAACAGATGAGGATAAGGAGAAACTGATAAAGTTTGTGATAAAGACACGAATAAATGATAAAGTACGAAACAGGTTATGCAATGAAACATCACCAACGAACTATGAAGACCTTAAAGAAACATTCGTAAGACTATTTAGACCAACAGTGAACCCATTGAAAATACAAGCCAGCTTAGCCAAAGCAAACCAACATAACAAATCAGTAGAGGAGTTTGCAGATGAAATTGAAGAGCTAACAGCAGAATTAAATGCAGCGCAAATAGCTGAGCAAGGAGAAGAAAGTAGGAAAGTGATAGTTAAATTGAATGATCAATTAGCTATGAATGCTTTTAAAGCAGGTTTGCGGTATAATATAAAAAGCACGTTATTTGCAGCACAACCTAAGACGATGAATGAAGCTGTACAATTAGCATCAGTCGTAGATGCAAATGATGGACAAACGAAACAAGTAATGTTAGCAAACAAATTAAGAAAATTTAAGTGGTCTGGATGGCAACCAAAACAGTTTGATAGAATGAATGGCTGCAGGGAGAGAAGTAATGATAGCTATGAGAAATGGCGAAACAACGAACATAACTATAATAGAAAGAATAGTTGGGGATATCAGCAGTATAGGCATCCGAATGAAAGAAGGTATGAAAATCAAAGAGAAAGGAAGCAGTACTTGAATCATCAAGAGCAAGGAAAACGAATGTTCAATAATAAACAAAAAGAAAGACAGGACAGACCGATGCACAGAATAAATAGAGTTAAGTTGGGAAACTCCTTAGCCGTCCCCACAGAAAGAAAGGTGAGGGACGAAGAAGAAACCTATACAATAAAAAATATTTAAAGATATATAACATAAGCAACGCAAAACTAGCAAACTATGTAAAGATAAGAACTGATGCGAACAAAAATGAAAATACAACGTGGTTGATAGACAGTGGAGCTGATATATCAATAATAAAAATAAATAAATTATCGCAGGACAAAAAGATAGACGAGGAAATATGCATAATAACAGGTGTTACGAACGAAGAAGTAGAAACTATAGGGACTATAGAGTTAAAATTTAGAGTAGAGAACGAAGACATAGCACATAAAATACATGTGGTTGCGGAGAGCTTTCCTATAACAACAGATGGTTTGTTAGGGAAGGATTTCTTCATTAAGCATGGATGAAAGTTAGACTATGAAAACTTCATACTAGTAATACAGATAAACCTAGATGAAATAGAAATACCAATAGATACGACAATTCCAGAGGACGAGTATGTGACAATTCCTGGTAGAACACAGATATTACAAGCTGTTAAACTAGAGTTAGAACAGGATAGTATAATATTTAATGAAGAGATAGCTGAAGGAGTTCATATAGCAAACATGATACTACCAGCAAAAGGGGTAAAGCATATAAAGATGGTAAACGTGAATGAGGAAGAAGTAAAACTGAAAATACCAAAATTAAGGCACTACCCGCTAAGGAACTTTTACTATATGAAAAGGACGTATAATGAGAAATCCATGGAAGAAAGATTTGAGCAATTGAAGAAGGAGTTGAATACAGTAAATTTAGATGAAGAAGCAAAAGAGAAACTACTCAAAATTTGTAAGAACTATGTAGACATATTCTACTTGGAAAAAGATAAGTTAACTGTAAACAATTTCTATAAACAAAAAGTATTACTAGAAGAAAAGACGCCAATATATATAAAAAACTATAGACTACCAAGAAGTCAATTGGAAGAAATTAACAAGCAAGTAGATCAATTACTGGAAGATGGGATTATAGAACATTCTAAAAGCCCATACAATTCACCATTGCTTGTAGTACCCAAGAAAAGTATAAATGGAGAAACTAAGTGGAGGATGGTAGTAGACTTCAGACAACTGAATAAAAAAATAAGTGATGATAAGTTTCCTTTAACAAGGTTAGAAGATATTCTGGATAATCTTGGAAGAGCAAAATATTTTTCAACATTAGATTTAACGAGCTCATTCCATCAAATTGAGTTAGAAGAACAATCGAGGCACTTGACAGCATTCTCGACAAATAAAGGACATTATCAATTTAAAAGATTACCATTTGGACTAAAAATTTCGACGAACAGTTTTCAATGCATGCTATCTATAGCACTAGCGGGATTGGATGCGGAAAGTTTCCTGTATGTAGATGACATAATAATCTTTGGATGTAGCTTACAGCATCACAATAGGAGCCTATTAAGAACATTTGACAGGTTAAGAGAATATAACTTGAAACTCAATCCACAAAAATGCAGTTTCCTGCAAACGGAAGTAGTTTACCTTGGGCATTTAATAACGAAGGATGGTGTACGAACTGACCCAAAAAAATTTGAGACTATAAGAAACTACCCAATTCCGAAGAACGCAGATGAGACTAGAAGATTTACAGCATTTTGTAACTATTATAGAAAATTTATAAAAAATTTTGCGCAAATAGCAAAGCCACTGAATGCGCTGATGAAAAAGAATACTCCATTTGTTTGGACACAAGACTGTCAGCAGGCATTTGAAACACTGAAAGAGAAATTAATGTCACCACCTGTATTACAATATCCAGATTTTGATAGAAAATTTATTTTAACTACAGACGCTTCTAACACTGCCTTAGGGTGAGTGCAGTACGCAGCGTAGATGGTAGAGTAGAGCATAGCTGCGCATACTCGCTTATAGAACTCTCAATGGGTTTTAAATGGGTGTGTGCATAACGCAGCTCGCTTTCCGCTCGCAGAAAAAGAGAGCTGCGTTATGCACACACCCATTTAAAACCCATTGAGAGTTCTATAAGCGAGTATGCGCAGCTATGCTCTACTCTATTATCTATGCTGCGTACTGCACTCACCCTAAGGGTGAGTGCAGTACGCAGCGTAGATGGTAGAGTAGAGCATAGCTGCGCGTACTCGCTTATAGAACTCTCAATGGGTTTTAAATGGGTGTGTGCATAACGCAGCTCTCTTTTTCTGCGAGCGGAAAGCGAGCTGCGTTATGCACACACCCATTTAAAACCCATTGAGAGTTCTATAAGCGAGTATGCGCAGCTATGCTCTACTCTACCATCTACGCTGCGTACTGCACTCACCCTTAGGGTGAGTGCAGTACGCAGCATAGATAATAGAGTAGAGCATAGCTGCGCATACTCGCTTATAGAACTCTCAATGGGTTTTAAATGGGTGTGTGCATAACGCAGCTCGCTTTCCGCTCGCAGAAAAAGCGAGCTGCGTTATGCACACACCCATTTAAAACCCATTGAGAGTTCTATAAGCGAGTATTCGCAGCTATGCTCTACTCTACCATCTACGCTGCGTACTGCACTCACCCTTAGGCGCGGTGCTCTCGCAGGGAGAAATTGGCAAAGATCTACCAATATCCTATGCAAGCAGAACATTAAATAAAGCTGAAATGAATAAGCCGGTAATAGAGAAGGAACTGTTAGGAATTTACTGGGCAATAAATTATTTCCGACCATATTTATATGGACGAAAATTCACAGTGGTCACGGATCACAGACCGCTGGTGAGTCTTTTCACGCACAAAAACCCATCATCGAAGATGACGCGAATAAGACTGGAATTAACGGAATATGAATTCGACATAATATTCAAGAAAGGTACTTTAAATACGAATGCTGATGCATTATCAAGGATAAAATTAGATTCAGACATGTTGAAGGAAATGATTCCGACACAGATAATGAGGATAGAAACTAGAAGTACAACACGAAATTTACCTGAAAACAATAGTAACAGAGATGAAGCGTATGGCCAACAATTCATCTACACATGTACATCAATAACAGCAAGACCCTCGTAAGTACAGGCCTGGAAGCAGCCCTGCAAACATTTCCATTCGGAAACGATTCGAGAACGACACGCAAAAGCGAGAGCTTGCTTCGAACTCGGGCTCGTAAACGACTCGTAAACGAATTCGAAGGCAATAAAAGCGGAGCAAGATATCGAAACCAATGTACTAGGAAAGCTTTTATGGTGGGTTTTGAAGCTTTTCTCGTACCTTTCGCAAGCAGTTTTCGAATCGAGAATGGTTCGAGAAAGCGAGCCTCCGAGAAAAGCCGAGAAATTGTTTGCAGGGAGACTTTTTGGTTGTGTCTGTGCGGGGCCAAAATCGTCTGACAGTTGTGGAATTAACATGGCCGAAGCCGTACGAAGCAATTTTTTAACTTTGCTTTTGGAATAAAAAGTGGTAAAATAATGTATTTTATCACTTTTTAGTGCACACGGATTATCAGTGATAAGTTATTTAGTGATCTGAGTCTATAAATTAAAAAAAAATTAGTGGTTAAGTGTATTTTAAGAGTGTTAATTGATTAGGTGACCATTTTTGTTTACAATCGCGGTGGTTTTTTCGTGTTAATTTAGGGAAAAGGTGTTGAATTTGTGTAGTAATGGAATTAAAAGTGAATTTAAAGTAGTTAACAATTATTATAGAAGAGTTATTAAAAACATAAGTGCGAGTACTACTACACAACATGAATAACAATAACTTTTTCACTTTTCTTTCACATTTTTCTGCACTTATGTTTTTAATAACTATCCTATAATAATCTTTAATCACTTAAAAAGCACTTTTTATTATGTTACTACACAAATTCAACATTTTTTCCCTAAATTAACACGAAAAAACCACCGCGATTGTAAACAAAAATGGTCACCTAACCAATTAACACTCTTAAAATACACTTAACCACTCACTTCATTTTAATTTTTTTTATTAAATCACTAAAGCACTAATCACTGATAATCCATGTGCACCAAAAAGTGAAAATATACAATATTTTACCACTTTTTAGTGCAAAACAAACTTAAAAAATTGCTTTTTATGGCTTCGGCCATGTTAATTCCACAACTGTCAGAAATTTTTGGCCACTTTTCAGCTATGTTAGTATTAGTTGGCCTGTCTGCTTCCAGGCCTGTACTTACGAGGGTCTTGATAACAGAGATCAGGAACGTGAAGGTATTAAAGTTTATAAATAAGGATATGCAGAGAAGAAGGAATGAAAGAGAAAAATATATATTAATAGGAAAAAACGAAGTAAGCATAGAGTATGGTGATAATCTAAAATTGAACTTAGGTTCAGTATTGGAGAAGCTATCACTCGCGATGATAGAGAAAGGGATCCGGAAGCTAGCACTATCATCAGAAGAGAAGATATTAGAGGAAATAGAAATAGAAGAGTTCAAGAAAATTTTCAACGAGATACAAAGAAAGATAGAGAAAGAAAGAGGAAGATTTATACAAATAATAATATTCGCACCACCAGAACGAATCGAAGGTGAAGAACAGCAAAGGAGAATAATAAAAGAGTACCATGATACAACACATATAGGGGGTCATACAGGAGTGAAGCGAACAATAAATAAGATCAAACAAAGATACTGTTGGAGAAACATGAGTAAGATGGTCAAGGAATATATAAATAAATGTGAAAAATGTAAGAAAAATAAAATAGTAAAGCATACAAGAGAGCAATTAGTGATTACTGAAACACCGAGTACGAGCTTTGAGATAATAGAAATGGACACAGTGGGACCTCTAAAGCAGAGTAAGTTTTACAGATATATACTCACATGTCAGCGCAGTTAACGAAATATGTTGAGACGTTCCCGATGGAGAACAAAGAAGCGAAAACAATAGCCAAAATATTAGCAGAGAGGATGATATTAAGATATGGAGCTTTCAAAATTATAAGAACAGATATGGGAACAGAATTTATGAATGAGACATTCAGAGAGATCTGCAAGATTTTCAAAATTAAACATAATACATCAACTCCATTTCATCATGAAACATTAGGCGCGATAGAAAGGAATCATAGAGTATTGAATGAATACTTATTAACCACAGCAGAAAATGAAGAATGGGATGAATTGCTCTCATACTTTACCTTTTGTTACAATGTGACTCCACAATCGGAGACAGGATTTACACCATTTGAACTGGTATACGGAAAATTAGCAACATTTCCGAACTACGAGAAAGTGAAAAGGAAGGTATTATATAATGTTGATGACTATTCGAAAGAGCTAAAATTTAGACTGCAACAAGCTCAAATGTTAGCAAAAGAGATAATAAAGAAAGCAAAAGTGAAAAGAAAGGAAAATTACGATAAAAAAATAAACAGTTTGAATATAGAAGTAGGAGACATGGTAAAAATTAAAGTAGGGAATAAAAAAAAAACCAAGCACCTTATAAAGGACCATATGTAGTGGTAGAAACAAATAAAGTTAATTCTAAGATTAGACTAGAAAATAATAAAATAAAAGAAGTACACAACAATAGATTACTTAAATATTAGCATAAAAATTTTCTTTGCTTCAATAAAAAGAAAATTTTTTCCCCGAAGGGAAGGGATGTAGTGGATGTAGTATGTATACTATCAAAAACACTGTAGAAACCTACTATGAGAAATACTTTGACATAAATTAATTGTAACTTGATTTGACTATTATGATTAGCTACTGTGTTGCAAGTAGATTGTAAATAAAATAATTATGTAACGAATAGTTTTGAAAGCGCAGTAGGATTAATTAGGAGTATAAATAGTCGTAAGATTTCTGTAATTTGGGCAGTAGTTCCTTGAGATCCAGTCCGGATTATACTAGCAGTAATTTGCTTACGGGAAGATATATAATAAATAAAGAATTAATAAATATATATATCTTTTACTCAAACAAACACAAATAAGGCAGTCACTAGACGCCACATGCAAAGGCTGGTTCCGCTAGCCTGGAGAACCCAACACAAAACAACACAGTTGACAACTGTAGTGGGCAACATCATTTTAAATCGTGAGCTTGAGCAGTGAACGTCAGTGTAAATTACAAAAAACGTTATTTTCGGAAGTCTCACACGCGTGCTTTGCAATCAAAAACTGAAAATGAAATGATGTTTGCAAATTGGTTGACAACAAGTTGAAGCGTATGTACACTTTCTGTTGACAACAGGTTGACAACCCAAGTTGATCGTCTATAGGCCGCTACGCGCAACATGGACAGTTGCGCGTAAGTGGAATGCCTTTTTTCAAATACAACTTTAATCTAGGGGTAGTTTTACCCCCTCAAGGGTTAATAATAATATATTCTTGGCTGATAATACCTTTTCAACAAAATTTCAAAAAAATAGTAAAAAAATTTTTTTGCATTTTTTTTTTTACAGTTTTACAGATATATACTCACATGTCAGCGCAGTTAACGAAATATGTTGAGACGTTCCCGATGGAGAACAAAGAAGCGAAAACAATAGCCAAAATATTAGCAGAGAGGATGATATTAAGATATGGAGCTTTCAAAATTATAAGAACAGATATGGGAACAGAATTTATGAATGAGACATTCAGAGAGATCTGCAAGATTTTCAAAATTAAACATAATACATCAACTCCATTTCATCATGAAACATTAGGCGCGATAGAAAGGAATCATAGAGTATTGAATGAATACTTATTAACCACAGCAGAAAATGAAGAATGGGATGAATTGCTCTCATACTTTACCTTTTGTTACAATGTGACTCCACAATCGGAGACAGGATTTACACCATTTGAACTGGTATACGGAAAATTAGCAACATTTCCGAACTACGAGAAAGTGAAAAGGAAGGTATTATATAATGTTGATGACTATTCGAAAGAGCTAAAATTTAGACTGCAACAAGCTCAAATGTTAGCAAAAGAGATAATAAAGAAAGCAAAAGTGAAAAGAAAGGAAAATTACGATAAAAAAATAAACAGTTTGAATATAGAAGTAGGAGACATGGTAAAAATTAAAGTAGGGAATAAAAAAAAAACCAAGCACCTTATAAAGGACCATATGTAGTGGTAGAAACAAATAAAGTTAATTCTAAGATTAGACTAGAAAATAATAAAATAAAAGAAGTACACAACAATAGATTACTTAAATATTAGCATAAAAATTTTCTTTGCTTCAATAAAAAGAAAATTTTTTCCCCGAAGGGAAGGGATGTAGTGGATGTAGTATGTATACTATCAAAAACACTGTAGAAACCTACTATGAGAAATACTTTGACATAAATTAATTGTAACTTGATTTGACTATTATGATTAGCTACTGTGTTGCAAGTAGATTGTAAATAAAATAATTATGTAACGAATAGTTTTGAAAGCGCAGTAGGATTAATTAGGAGTATAAATAGTCGTAAGATTTCTGTAATTTGGGCAGTAGTTCCTTGAGATCCAGTCCGGATTATACTAGCAGTAATTTGCTTACGGGAAGATATATAATAAATAAAGAATTAATAAATATATATATCTTTTACTCAAACAAACACAAATAAGGCAGTCACTAGACGCCACATGCAAAGGCTGGTTCCGCTAGCCTGGAGAACCCAACACAAAACAACACAGTTGACAACTGTAGTGGGCAACATCATTTTAAATCGTGAGCTTGAGCAGTGAACGTCAGTGTAAATTACAAAAAACGTTATTTTCGGAAGTCTCACACGCGTGCTTTGCAATCAAAAACTGAAAATGAAATGATGTTTGCAAATTGGTTGACAACAAGTTGAAGCGTATGTACACTTTCTGTTGACAACAGGTTGACAACCCAAGTTGATCGTCTATAGGCCGCTACGCGCAACATGGACAGTTGCGCGTAAGTGGAATGCCTTTTTTCAAATACAACTTTAATCTAGGGGTAGTTTTACCCCCTCAAGGGTTAATAATAATATATTCTTGGCTGATAATACCTTTTCAACAAAATTTCAAAAAAATAGTAAAAAAAATTTTTTGCATTTTTTTTTATTTAAAGTTGCCCGAGTAAAAATAAATGATGGCCTTAGAACGGGCAAATGCCGACTGTGATTGAAACATAGTCCTCGGCAGTGATGCTTTCCCAAAATTTTATCAACCGGTTCTCAGTGAAATTATTTTGCAACGAAAATACCAAGTAGACTAAAAAAAAATTAAACAGCATGGAAAACACTTTTATTTATTTATTTATTAATTTCATAAAACAAATATTATTTACATAAGACTGAAACTTAGTATGTATAACAAAAAATTCATAAAAATAAAAAATCCATAAAATAATTAAAAATTAATTAAATCATTTTAAATATTTCCAAAATTTTCACTGTATTCTTTGGGTTTACATTTTTTCACCCTGGTATCATCAGCCGAATTATGATTCCTCAACCAACTATTTACGTACGGAATTGCAGACCAAGTTTCCAGTGGGCGACCAATTAAGTTTAATGTCATCAAATTTGATAAGGTCTTGATGGTTAATCTGGCTCTTCTATCCGTAATTATGGTGTTCATCAATGAAAATCCTCTTTCTGCTTCAGCACTGCTAACGGCAACTGTATTAACGATATTTTTCGCCTTTTGAATATTTTCTGAAATATTACTAATTTCCTGGTTGCAATTGCATATTACATTTTCTAAATAATTACGGAAAGAATTCTTTTGTATATCAAATTTAAAAACATTTCGAAAATCCTCAAATTTCTCCTCGGCTTCTATCCACGGAACTACAATTTTTTCAATTTTCCAAGTGCTCGGCTCTAGCAAATTTGCTAGCTCATGAATTTTGCTGTTATAAATATTTTTGTTTTCGGTACTTGATCGTACTTCAGAACAATCCATTAGTCTTAATTTCATATTTTTTATGATACTATTAATAAGAGAATCTCTGGGAAGATTTCTATAAATTTTGTTTTCGACAAAGGTAATGTTTTTGAATGCTTCAGAATTAATCACTTCATCCACTTTTTTTTCGTAAAAACCTGGACGTTCTTTGAGAATTTGAAATACATTGATTGTTCTTTTAATTAATTGATCTCCTCTGGCTATGTTAATATCTATAGCTTGAAGGGCGTTGGACAGTAGAGAGCACTCCTGGAGGATGTCAATCATTAGAGCTAAATCTACTAGGAAACATTTATTTTGTAGTCGTTTTACCATTCGAGAAAACTTTTGGTTAGAGTTAGAGAAGAACGCATACAAAGCAGGGTAGTTTCGCCATACAGCAAGAGCAGCTCTTAGGCTGCATGAAGCCTATCTCGGCCCCAATACTCTTCCAATTTTAATTATATTCATACTAAGATCCTTAGAAATATTATCCAATTCTTTTTGGTTTTTATTAGATTGATGAAAAATACTATATATTTTGTCCATAAAAATTTTAAAATGATTAACTTGTTTGATGTCGGTTATGGAATCATCTAAAACAAGTTGCAGCCGGTGATTCAGACAATGCCAAATAATAACGTTTGGAAAAATCTCTTTGATCCTTACACTGACTCCAGATTTACAGCCAAGCATAACGCTGGCACCATCCGAACAGAATCCTATTAAATTCAGTTTTAAATAATTCGTATCAAATCCAACAGCAAGCAATACGCCCAACAAACTTTGGAAAATAGTTTTTGCATCTTGTGCTTCAAGTTCGACAATATCTACGAAAATTATTGGAGATATTTCAGAGGATTTTAATATAGATGATTCCACTTTAACAAAAACTATGAGCGTTGATTTACTAGAAATGGTGGAAGCTTCATCAATAATAATACAAATTTTTAAATTTTTCTCAATAATTGAAGTAAAAATTTCTGTTTTTATTTCTTTTGCGATATGTTCTACTATCTTGGTTGCACTATGTCGAGAATGAAAACCAATTCCCATGTCCAAGCCATTTTTTTCTTGAAGTTCAATTTCACTTTCTATGTCTGAAAGCGGATGGTTTCTTTTCGCTAGGCTGTAAACAGTGTTAAAGACTTTTATAGTAGAATTAATAAATTTATCGTTCATCTTATCGATACATGTAGTCAAAGTTTGCTTTTCAACAAGTTTTTTATGTTCAACAGCTAGGCTGTGTGCTTTTGAAGCAAAATGTTCGCTCATTTTTTTCCTTAAAGATGCTTGTTGCACTATTTTGTTTTTTCCCGATACGCTGACTTTACATTCTTTCCATTCCTGTGATATGAAATTTGAATTCATTTTAGAACAATACTCACATCCCAATTTCTGATTTATGACAAATAGACCATCATATTTCATTTTAAAATGTTCCAATTGATTCGCATTCCAACAGTTCGGTAAACTGTTACTGGTGTCATTGTGAGAACTAGATATTTCTAAAGTTTGTTCCTGTAAAGTTGATGAACCTGTTTCTGCTTCTAACTGTACTCCTGACGATCTGCCATTATCAGTTGCTGATGTTTCTCTCAGTTTTTTTGAAAAATATGTGGTTAACACATTTTGTCTCTTCATCTTCAAAAAAAGTTAGAACTGAAAAATAAATTTTGTAGAGTAAATTATTAAAATGTTTAAATGCACTTACCTTTTGCAATTTTTTAAAAATATGAAGTTTTTTTTATTATAGAAAAACTATGAAATAACATATGTATAATAACTGAACTATACAAAAGAACTATAAATTTATAACTGACGAAGAAATAGTTTCAACTTTGACATATGTATAATCGCGATGGTAACTAGATTAAATTTTCAAAAATTTTCAATTTATTTCGAATGTTTTGTTAACATTTTGCTTGCGTTATTGTTACGAACTCCACCTATTGTAATTAATAACAACTTGTATCATGCACAATAAAATTTTAGTTACTTGTCATTTGTGTACAAATTTGGAAATAAATATTTTAAAATAAATTTATTTTTAATAGCCGGTTCGCACGAGCCATAAGATTTAAGTTAAACGGTTCGTGCGAACCGGTGCGAACCGGTAGGAAAGCATAGCTGGTCCTCGGCCATCTGGCGGTTAACAGAAGGCTCGTTGCAGGACAGTACGGCCGTACGGGGGGCGATTGACGGTGAAACAACGGCCTTACCGTTCCAATAACGGCCATACGACGGTGGTACGGCGGCCGTATGGTTGCTATTACGGGTATACAACGGTGGTACAGTGGCAGCAACGTGGATATTCGCCCTCCTATAAGAAAATATATTTCACTGCAATTAAATGTTTGATTTTTTTTCGGTTGTGTTTTTGTTCAAGCCGTAGGATAAATCGAAAGAACCATTGTACATAAAGAAAATGATGAAGTTCCCATCAAACACATTCAACAATACATTTGGTGCAGATTATTTTTTTGGCTCAAATTTCCCGTCGAATGCCCGTTTCTACAGCTCAGTACTTGGCCTCTTTTGGTCAAATTTGGCCGTCGTAAGGCCGTATGTGCTCCCATTAAAAATGATTAAAAACTCTACGGCCATCATATGCCCCTTAAAAAGCCAAGCGGCCGGTGTTCGCCTTTTATAAGGCCGTAGTTTTAACCCCTTAAGGGTTGAAAATAAATTTATTTTTGCCTGACAATACGCATACAATGGAATTTAAAGCATAAACTTGAAAAAATATTTTTTTTATTTTCAGTCGATTTTTGGGTGGTTTTTCTACCCTTAAGGATTATCCCTTATCATAATGTTTGGCTTGATTTAGTATAAATCAACCACCTTCGCAAATAAATATTGAGAAAAGTGTATTTCATTGGATTATTTTTAATTATTATTGAATTAATCGCGAAAAACCCTTAAAAAGGGGTGTTACAGTCCACCGTGGGAACCAGGTACCTCGGAGGCCGTTTCCGCCGTTATTTTAGTGTTCAGCAACCCCAAAAACCCCCGAGTAGTAAAAATCGACTCATTTCCATCAATATTTAGCGAGTGGTAGAATGTCTCTTTGAGATGCACTTCTAAAATGCATATTTTTATTGCAGGAAATGCATTTTTTCAAAATGAATTCGTCACTACCGGTCACAAAGTTTGTAGACGCTCTCACGAATCGAACACAAAAAACCGGATTAAGATCCATCTTACTTAAATCCTAGGTTCGGCAGTTTTTAGTGCTTTATTTCCTTGACTAATTGTTAGGTTCCCCTTTTTGGTATTGTGACTATGATACCTTCCGTCCAATTCTCCGGAAAGCTACAGGTGTTCCATGGTATTTTCAGGTTTGGCTGTAGCGCAGTTGCTATGAGGGTGGAGTCGGCTTTCAGCGATTCTGGCGGGATGCCATATTTTCCAGCTTTTTCTTTCTTGGATGGGACATGTATGGTGATTCTTATTGGCTGTGAAGTGTTGCTGTTTTCATCAGGTTCCTTTAAAAATTAACTGTTCAAGGCAGTGAAGAAATTATCTCTTCAGTTTTGAAGTTACTGCTCGTCTCTGCACAGCAGACTTCTACCGCACTCTTTACGGCATGCTTTACGAGGGCTTTTAAATAATTCCGTACAGCACCTTACTTTTGCCTGTTTTGCGTTTTCCGCTTTTGAGCGAGTTATTATATTTTCCGCTTTTTATCATGTCAGGCACTTCACTTTTCCTCCTGGAGTAATTAGGTGTATTCCCTGGTGTGATTAGGAGAGGCCCTCCTGCGTTCTATTTTTTCACAGGTTGTGTCCGAGATCCCCTGTTGTCTGTTTCTTTGGACTTACGCTGCTGCTAATATATCACGCTTGTTCTCCACAGCTCTTCATATTTCTTTTGTTATGCCCCGGATTCACCCGCCTCAGTTCAATAATATTCAGTTCAATCCACATAAGTGGCTTCACCGGCTAAAGTCCAGTTCAGTGCTGGAAATTGTTGTTGCTTTTTAGTCAGAATTCAGATATGCAAAAGCTCACTGGAATGGCATTCCACTATTCTAGTTGATTAGTGTCTTTTGGGCGAGCTTTTATGTTGAACTTAAGTCTGAGTTTGAGTTGGGCGAATTGAGGTCTGTTTTTTCCTCATTTAATATGTGGAAATTGTATGCGAACTAAGATTATTTTAAAGCTTAGTTTACCAATTTGCTCCAACTCGAGCTTGCGCAGCTCGGCCTGTGAAGCCAGGGTATAATATGTAAAGGGGATGTCAATACATAACACCGTTATTAAAATCGTTCCCAATATATTTTAGGTCGCTGATCAAGAAAATCGAGGTTCCGCATACTAGAATATGGGCGTCACCCTTAAAAATGTGAGAAACATCCTTTTTCAAGGTTTTTCACGATAATTTCAGTAATAAGCAAAAATAATCCAATGAAATGCACTTTTTTTAATATTTAAGGACGTGCATAACTTTTTTAGGCGAAAAACAAAATTTTTTTTGGAATATTTTTTTAAGCGACTGTTTACTTTAATCAAAATGTTTTTTTATAATTTAATAACACAACTATTTAACAACATTTTCTGAAATTTTGGTAAAAAAATATTAATTAATAAGGCAGCAACCAGCCATTTCGTGAAATGCCTAAAATATGCGGTGACCACGATTTTTCGGAGTTCGTTCATCTAAAAAAAAAAATAATAATATTAGGTTCTGCTAGGCATTTCACGAAATGGTTGGTTGTTGCCTTATTAATTAATATTTGTTTACCAAAATTTCAGAAAATTTTGTTAAATAGTTGTGTTATTAAATTATAAAAAAACATTTTGACTAAAGTAAACAGTCGCTTCAAAAAATAAATTCAAAAAAAAAATTTCGCCTAAAAAAGTTATGCACGCCTTTAATTGCCACAGGATGAGATGGGCCAGCACAGAAACCACCATTAACAGCGACTGAAAATCAACTCTAAATTAACTCCAAACTGAACTGGAACTAAGAAATGCCCACAGTAACCAACATCAACAAAATCATCTAAGTTCACCTTAACTAAAAATCATTAAAATCCCTTATCATTTGCAAATGTGCATTTTGTACAAAATCCCATTAGTAAGGGTATAAAGGATCCAAAGTCAACCGGAAAAGTAATTAACATACGTTCCTGCACTTGACATGCTCTGAATTATCCTGTGATAGTTTGACTTTCAAGTAATTCAGCGGACCATTCTAGCCACCTTTAGACTTTCCAAAAGCTATTAAAATTTTCACACTACGTTGCGAATTACTCAAGTGAAAAGAACATGCACTCATTCACATGAAGTCCTTTGTTAAAAATACCGACTCATAGCTAGGTAACACCTTGAAACATTTTAAACGTACTCTCGGCTGCGTACTAATCAGTTTCAGGTTTGGAAAATCACTATTTGAATTTTATTGTTTTAATTGGAATTTCTCAATTAAGCTGTCTGAAAATAAATTAGATCTGGAATAGACTGGCATGTTATTTATTCAAGTAGTTTCTGTTCAATAAAGGGTCTTAAATATTTTGTGAACCAATGCAGTAATAAAATTAACTAAAAAAATTATCATCAGAATGTATTTAGCAAACGTTTCCGGCAAATAACGAATTCTGATTTCCGTGGCGTAAGTTTTAAACTCCAGCCATACATAATAATCTTTACATGAAACGAAAGTGATATCATATGATTAATTTTTACATTGTCTTCAAAATAAACCCCATCAACAGCAATCCGTAAGCACCAATGATAAATTCACCCGAGTAAAAATAAAAAACGGCCTTATAAAGGGCGAACACCGGCCGCTTGGCTTTTTAAGGGGCATATGATGGCCGTAGAGTTTTTAACCATTTTTAATGGGAGCACGTACGGCCTTACGACGGCCAAATTTGACCAAAATATTTAAAAGGCCAAGTTCTGAGCTGTAGAAACGGGCATTCGACGGGAAATTTGAGCCAAAAAAAAATCTGCACCAAATGTATTGTTGAATGTGTTTTATGGGAACTTCATTTTCGTTATGTACAATGGTTCTTTCTATTTATCCTACTTAAAGATATCGATGCACAAGAGAAACGAGCTCGCCAGTCGTCGGTTTGTTGTACGTGAAGTGTGTGGTGCGTGTTTATTTATATTTTAGTGGGAAATTTTTTTTATTTAACGGCTTGAAAAAAACACAACCGAAAAAAATCAAACATTTAATTGTAGTGAAATATATTTTCTTATAGGAGGGCGAATATCCACGTTGCTGCCACTGTACTACCGCCGTATACCCGTAATAGCAACCATACGGCCGCCGTACCACCGTCGTATGGCCGTTATTGGAACTGTAAGGCCGTTGTATCACCGTCAGTCGTCCCCTGTACGGCCGTACTGTCCTGCAACGAGCCTTCTGTTAACCGCCAGATGGCCGAGGACTATGTTTCAATCGCAGTCGGTATTTGCCCGTTCTAAGGCCATCATTTATTTTTACTCGGGCAGTCTTCAATCAAATTTCTTCTTCTTTCACTTCTATAATCTCAGGTTGGCTCCACAACGGACTCTATTTTATGCGAGCGCTGACTGCTCGGACCAGGTTTTCCCAGTTGTTGCAGGCTCTGGAAATAAGTTTTTTCTCTCTCAGGAAATCCGATCCAACACGTTCTTTTTAGATCTCAACAGTCCTAAATACACGGGGTGCATGCTTTTGAAGTAAAAGTTTTTTGAGCAAGGATTCGGGCTTAATACAGCTCCACCGGCCGAACTGCGCAAGTTCGAGCTCGAGCAAATTGGTAAACTGAAATTAAACATAATCTCAGTTCGCATACAATTTCAACATATTAAATGAGAAAAAACAGACCTCAATTCGCCAAACTCGAACTCAAACTTAAGTAAATTTTTTACAAACTACTAAGTACACCGATTTCATTGCAATTTTGCATGGAGTTAGATCGGTCTACTATCTAAGTCCATGCAAAATTGCAATGGAATTGGTGCAGCAGTTTTGATGTTAAAAATTAAAAACAATTTATTTCCTAATGAAATTCATAAGTAGAATAGTATGTAAGAATATATGATACCAATAATTTTAAGTGTTCAAAGCATTCAAGAGATATGTAATTAAATAAAAAGTGAAAAGTTTCTGATGTTAAGTTACAATCTTCTTTAATTTTCTGTTTTTGCTTTTACAATATGTATATTTCTTTATTTGCAAGAACATTTAATATTTTCAATTCTAAAATAAATACGGCATCGGAATAATAATTACTTGCATTTTACAGGAAGTGCAATATTTTCTGCAGCTTTAAGAATGTATTTTAACAAATTTCCTTTTATTAATATACTATCCCCGCTAATTTTTTTTTTGGAAAATAACTGTTTTATTTTTATCCTTGATGGTTTTACCAAACCACATTTGGATAATTTGTTTATAGCCCAGTTGTCAGAGACTTTGACCTCGCTGAAAATTGGAACTTAGGTACTTTTTTGGGTGTAGAAAAAGATAAAAAAATCTTTGCTGCGGTAAAGTGTATGCTAAGTTCACAATTTCGAAAACAAACTCGAAAATTTGGTTTTTGCTTTATATATCGAAAAATAAAAAAAATTTCGAAAAACTAACGGCGCCACGTGAAAGAGCGGAAATTTTCACTAAAGTGTATATTATAACTTATTTTAAAAAAAATTGTTTTATTATTATAAAAAATTATTAAAAATAAGAAGCAAATTCGAAAAATCTTAGCGCGCCAAAAAGCTGAATTAAAATATTGTAGCGAGGCGTTCGGGGAAAAACTAAAGTATCCGTGCCTAAAGTGTACGCAAAAAAAAATAAAAAAAGCATTTTAAAGAGGACACTCTAAGCTTTCTAATAAAGCCATTAGTGTGGGAATGGATATCTAGGAATATCCACTTGCCGAAAATATACTTTATAATTAGTATATTTTCGGAGAGGAAACTAGATTAAAATTAGTTGTCATATAGACAGAAGTTTTATGTTTTGTTATTAATTAATTAATTATCGGTTTTTAATGAGAGCTGCCATAGAGAAGACGTGTCAGGGAAGAGAAGCAATAAAGAAGACGTGCCAGGAAGAAAAGGTTTCTACCGCAATATAGCTGCCTTAAAGAAGACGTACCAGAAAGAAAGGGGTGTTCTTTCTTTATGTCAATGTTCACAACTTGTTATAAATAAAGTTCTCTATATCAATACCCACAAATATGGGGGCTCAACCGGGATTGATACGAGAACTTTTGTAAGAACAAAATATTAAAGAAGACGGGATACAAATCTTTTAAGACGAAGGGACGTGGACCCAAGACGTGGATCCAACCTTTTTATTTTAGTCCAAGACGAGGATCCAAATCTTTTTCGTTCGAAGACGTGGACCCAAGACGTGGATCCAAACCTTTTTATTTTAGCTCAAGACGTCGTGGATCCAAATCTTTTTAATTCTAATCTTCTAATCCAAGACGTGGATTACGTCGTGGATCCAAATCTTTTTAATTCTAATCTTCTAATCCAAGACGTGGATTCAAATCTTTCCATTTGTAAGCCAAGACGGGGATCGATTTTTTCTCATTATAATCCAAGACGTGGATCGCAATTTTGCTGAAAGCCCTTGTTTATTTTAAAGACGGAGCGAAGACGTGGATCCAAGACGTGGATCCAAATATTTCTATTTTAAAGACAGGGCTGCAGTAGTGGTGGAAGACGATCTAAATTAAAAAAAAAATACGATTACGATACGGACGTTAAATACCTATCGGTCAAGTTAAAGAGTCAAACCGAAGTTAAGTTGCGGTAAACTGAAGTAAAGTTGCGGGTTGAAGATTTTACGTTGACCCTAAGTAAAATTATATAATTTAGAATATTGTTCCAAGTCTGGTTGGAAATTTTCAAAAGCAGAATCTAATCTGCGTATATAGCAATTGTTCTTTTGGAGTAGGATTATTGAAAAAATGGCGGCTAAACCGTTATCTCTAAATGAGATATCATTGGTTGCAGCCAACATTAATTTTAGAAAAGTTAATGAAAGTAAATTGCTGCATTTACTTATTTTTGAAAACGACTGCTCAAGGCGAAATCGGGCAAATTTGAGAGGATTTACCGGTTTTAATTTTAGCAATGAGGAAGAGGACGAAGGTTATAAAACTAAATTGGAGTTTGTAGATAAAACCTTCACAGGCGAAGAACTGATGGTGATTGGTGGGATGTTGGGCATAGAAAAGGAAGCAGTAAGCCCAATATCATTGATTAAATTTTTAGGAAATCTACAGTCGCTGGTAGATCATCATAGGCTCGATGACGACGAAGAAGAAGATGAAGAAGGGACCGAGGGCAGGACAAATACTGTCGAAGTGGAAACCATCCAAGAGGAACAGCGCAGGTCGGGCAACGAAGTAAGGGTGGATCGGCCTTGGTCCAATCACAGCGAAACGACACAACCAACAATGTTAGAAAAGGCCAGAGATGAAATGGCTAAATGTTTTATATCCTTTAAGGATGTAGAAGATACCATAAGACCATTTGCTGGTGAACAAGGCCTACCTATTGATAAATGGTTTGAGGAATTCGAGGAAATGGCGGAACTGCTAAGTTGGAATCCTATTCAGAAGCTGATATTCGCAAAGAAATCCTTGCGCGCTACAGCCAAGCTTGTTATTCAGTCCGAAAGAGGCATAAATACTTATGAAAAGTTGAAAAGGGTGCTGTATAACGAGTTTAAATCGGTGGTTTGTAGTAGTGATATCCACGAGATGTTGAGGAAGAGAGTGATGAGAAAAGATGAGACCATAAAGGATTATTATTTGACGATGAGAGAGATAGCGAGTAGAGCTGATATCAGCGAACGCTCCTTATTGAAATATCTTCTGCAAGGAATACAAGATGACGGTCCAGCATAAATTATTTTGATAGGCGCTAAAAGCTTAAAGGAGTTTAAAGAAAAATTAGATGATTATGCAGCTTACATAACTGACGTTGGGAAGAAGGCCACAGAGGCGGGTAAGCTACAAATGAAGAAGACATTTCAATGGAGGCAAAATAATACCAAACGTCCGGCTGAAAATAAGTTCGGGAAACGCTGCTATAACTGTGGTGTTATAGGGCATAGGTCTAACGAATGCGAAAAGAAAAGCTTGGGAGTCAAATGTTTTAAATGCAACCGATTTGGACACATGGCAAAGGAATGTTCAGAGGCAGTGAACAAGACGGATCATAACATTAATAATATTGGCATATCGCGAATGAGTAACAGCTGTAAGAATATTAAAATTAATGGTGAAACTATTAACGCGCTCGTTGATTCGGGAAGTGCCGTTAATATTATTCGAGAAGATATACAGCAGATAACCAAATCGGAAAGGGAAAACATCAATTTACCTTTAGTTGGATTTGGTGGAAGTAAGGTTAGAGCACTAGGTCAGGTGAGACTGAACATTAGAATTGATGACAACGATTATGATATGACATTCTGTGTAGTACCGGCAGCAGTAACCAAACATTTCATTATTTTAGGACGAGAACTGTTTGAGAAAGCCGAAGTATGTATTACTAAGGACAGGTTAACAGTAACGAAGGTTCAAGAAAACGCAGAAATAATGCATATACAATTGGAAGATGCACATCCAGTACTAGATCTGTCCTATATTAGAAGCCAAAGCGTGAAGGACGAGCTTGTGGATTTAATAAAAAATTACCAGCCCAGGAAAGTGAAGGACGCTAATGTGGAGATGAGAATAATGCTGAAGGATGAAACTCCCGTCTACTGTGCGCCAAGACGATTATCGTACCATGAAAGGGAAGTGGTGGATCGACAGGTAGAAGAGTGGATCAAGGATGGGGTAATAGAGCCTTGTTTATCGGAATATGCTAGTCCAGTGGTAGTAGTAAAAAAGAAAGACGGATCCTCAAGAATTTGCGTTGATTATAGAAGATTAAATCAGAAAGTGGTGAAGGATAGGTATCCGTTGCCTGTCATGGAAGATCAAATTGATCAATTACAAACAGCTCAAGTGTTTAGTACTATGGATCTCAAAAATGGGTTCTTCCACATGAAAGTCGCAGTAGACAGTAGAAAATTTACAGCATTTGTCACACATAGAGGACAATTTTGGTTCAGTCGAGTGCCATTTGGGTTTTGCAACTCACCTGCAAATTTTCAAAGATATATTAACACTGCTTTTAGAGAATTACAAAATGCAGGAGTGGTCTTTACTTACATTGATGACTTAGTTATACCGGCCGATAACGAGGTGACGGCTTTGGAGAGATTAAAGCAAGTGTTAAAAAAAGCCGCAGAGCATGGATTAGTGATAAATTTTAAAAAATGTCAATTCCTTCGGCGGAAAGTGGAGTTTTTGGGATACATTATTGAAGATGGTCGTGTGTCCCCGTCACAAGAAAAAATAAATGCTACGATGAATTTTCCCGAGGTCAAATGTGTAAAGAGCCTACAAAGTTTTCTGGGATTAACGGGGTATTTCCGAAAGTTCATCCCGAATTATTGTTTAATTGCGAAACCATTGAGTGATAAGCTTCAAAAAGATGTTCCATTTGAGTTTGGTGAAGCGGAAAGAGATGCTTTTAATACTCTTAAAAGAATTTTATCAGAAAGTCCAGTCCTTCATATTTATCAACGAGGTGCGATAACAGAAGTACACACTGATGCGTGCAAATGGGGCTTAGGTGCGATTCTTATGCAAAAAGCTGATCATGACGGTAATATGCATCCGATTTTTTATTATAGCAAAAAGACCAGTAAAGCTGAACAGAACTATGATAGCTACGAACTAGAAGTTTTAGCGGTGGTTCACGCATTACGAAAATTTAGAATATATTTGGTAGGACAATCGTTTAAAATAGTAACAGATTGTGCAGCATTCCACCGAACTATGGAAAAAAAAGAGTTGGTAGCCAGAATCGCAATATGGGCACTGATGCTCACAGAATATGATTACACGATTGAGCATCGAGGCTCCTGCAGAATGCGGCATGTAGATTCCCTGAGCAGGAATGCGATTATGTCTATAGAAGTCGATGCAAATATGGCAAGAATAAGGGAAGCACAACAACACGACGATTATATCAGAAGTTTAGGGAAAATTTTGAAGAATGGTGAATATGAAAATTACTTTGTTAAAAATGGAATATTATACAAGTTTGAAGATGGGCGAGAATTATTAGTAATTCCGGAAGCGATGCAATCCGAAACTATTCGAAAAGCTCATGAAAAGGGACACTCCGATACGACAAGAACCATGGAGCGCATAAGACGGGAATGTTATATAACGAAATTGAAGGCTAAAGTTGATAAAGTAAGAGAAAATTGTGTTGAGTGCATTCTGGTAAATCGCAAAATGGGAAAGCAAGAAGGGTATTTGCATCCTCGAATGAAGAGTGATGTTCCATTGGAGACGTATCATATGGATCATGTGGGGCCATTGGAATCAACGAGTAAATTGTATAAACATCTTTTGGTAATAGTGGACGACTTTACAAAATTTGTATGGATTTATCCAACGAAATCCACGACAGCAAGAGAAGTTGTCAACAAGCTGGAGATACAGAAGAAGAATTTTGGAAATCCGCTGCAGATAATCACAGACAAAGGGAGTGCTTTCACTGGCGAGGAGTTCAGGCAATATTGCAAGAAGAAGGTATCACCCAGTATACCACAACCACCGGGTTGCCTAGGGCGAATGGGCAAGTCGAACGCATTAACTCCACGATTGCATCAATTTTAGCTAAATTGTCCATGTTAGATCCAACCAAATGGTTTATATATGTGGATACAGTACAACGAGTTATTAATTCAACATATCAGCGAAGCATCAACTCAACTCCCTTCGAGATACTTACTGGGGTGCAAATGCGAAATAAAGATGATCTGAAGGTGAAGGAGTGGATAGAGGCGGAGTTGTGCAAGGAATTTGAAGTGAAACGTACGGAATTGCGTAAAAGAGCGAAGCAAGCAATTCTTAAAGTACAACAAGAGAATCGAAAGCAGTTCAATAAGAAGAGGAAGGAACCAAGAAGGTACCCTAGCGGTTCATTGGTGGCTATAAAGCGTACACAAATGGGGCCTGGACAGAAGC